>CM056586.1:43165678-43765678 GCA_029721435.1 Gymnothorax reevesii
TTCACAAAATGTTTTCCACTTTACGTAGCCAATATTTTAAGCTCTTAAAACCAGGGCCATCTTTGAATTATTTCATTTTTTAAAGAAATATCTTAATGCATATCAATAATGCATACAACATTCCTCAATGAGAGGTGGAATTCAGAGGTCTGTTATTTATACAGATGATTGAAATTCTTCTTAAATCTCCTCTTAATCATTATAAGCCACATTTTGGTTTTGATTAGTCAGTTGGCTGAATAAATGGCTTGATTGCAAGTTGGGCAAAGTACACGGGAAGTGATTTGAGGTGAGATAATTATGCCAAGGCGATGGAGGCTTTCAAACCTTGCTGGTAATTAGAGGACTTCAAATCACAGTTGTCTTCCCGGAAGCATTTCAAATGACCGCATTAGGTAAGTGTCATAGTAAACATAATAAGCAAGCACGTCTGTCTGCCTCATAGTTGCAGTTAGTTAATCGCGATTAATTTAAGCGCAATAAAAGTAACGCAACAGCCCTAGTGTATATCTTACCTGAGATGTCTATTCAGCTCCTCGATGTAGTGCTTCTGGTCCAAAATGGCCGTCATCTTCTCGTCACTGGGAGACAGAGCCGGGAGAGAGATAGTCAGAACTATGGAAACAGGGAAAAACAGGAGTGCGAAGAGAGGGATGAGAACTGAAGGAGAGACTCACTCTTTCTGGCTTTCGCTGCTCTGGGGGTCTTTCAGGTACAGTGAGAAGTCGATGACGCCCACCTAATGACAGAAAGACATGATTAGAGTCAGAGGGATAAACTCATGCGTGATTGGTGGAGGAGATTAAATAGTTCAAAGTAGACTGGTGCACAATGCAACAGGCATGCAACAAGAAAGAGCACAGAATATTGGTTTGTGTAAGACCTTAAACATGATTGGTGGGCAGAAGGAAAGGACATCACAGTTGATCGACCAATGGGAGGGAGCTCACAGGTGGTTGGCAGATGAGAGAAAAAGCAAACAGTTGGTTGGAGGATGGGGCACCTCACCTGAGAGTCCAGGTCTTCCCCCTTCACACACAGGTTCGCATCAATCACATTCAGCCCCACCAGCATCCCAACAATCACAGTACCCTCCTCCTCCAATAGGACTGCGCCTGGATCATAGAACTCACTGAGAGAGAGGTGGGGTAAGGGGTGTGGTTATGAGTGACAGAAGTTAAAGTGTGACATCACATCCACCCATCATCTACTCTGCATCTGATGTTTCAGGGTAAGGGGGAGGGGTGTGGAGCATATCCCAGCATCCACGAGGTGAGACAGTTCTTCAACATATAGCATGACTCATTTGCACATTTCTAAGACCTATATATCACACTGGCATGTGAAAGTACGACTTGGATTCATTCTAACACAAAAGACAATAATTATCATCTACTGTTAAGGGCCATTCAAGGTATAAAAACATTTTAGAAGTGTTAAAAGTATTCAAGGACTGTTTTTGTCACTGCAAACCTGTGAGAGGCATCGGCACTCACCTGAGGAGGTCCCGCCTTTCCAGCAGAGCCTTCAGATAATCAGCCATCTTCTTCTGCATCAGGGCTAAGTGCAGCCACGCCCTGCCACGCCCCAAGCCAGTCCTGTGGGCAGGGGGGTAGGGGTTCCTTTAGAATATACTACCATATCAGGAATATGCTGTTTCTGTACGAAGCTACATCCAGAGAGTACATACAGAGGATCACTAAAGCTACGCAGCATCAATCAGAGACCATTCATTTGAAGCATAAATGACCTCAGTTACATACTGTAAAGTGTAGACCAGACAAGTGACACCATTAACAGTGAAGCAAACACACTAAGGACTGGTAAAAATTAACAAATAATCACCAGAGTGCAAGAAACGAATTATTAAAAGCATAGGTGCTGATACAAAATCTCAAGGAACAGTAAAGAAGAGGAGGGGTGAGGAACAGTACGGGAGGAGAGGGGTGAGGAACAGTACAGGAGGAGAGGGGTGAGGAACAGTACAGGAGGGGAGCGGTGAGGAACAGTACAGGAGGGGAGCGGTGAGGAACAGTACGGGAGGGGAGCGGTGAGGAACAGTACGGGAGGAGAGGGGTGAGGAACAGTACGGGAGGAGAGGGGTGAGGAACAGTACGGGAGGAGAGGGGTGAGGAACAGTACGGGAGGAGAGGGGTGAGGAACAGTACGGGAGGGGAGGGGTGAGGAACAGTACGGGAGGGGAGGGGTGAGGAACAGTACGGGAGGAGAGGGGTGAGGAACAGTACGGGAGGAGAGGGGTGAGGAACAGTACGGGAGGAGAGGGGTGAGGAACAGTACGGGAGGAGAGGGGTGAGGAACAGTACGGGAGGGGAGGGGTGAGGAACAGTACGGGAGGAGAGGGGTGAGGAACAGTACGGGAGGAGAGGGGTGAGCAACAGTACGGGAGGGGAGGGGTGAGGAACAGTACGGGAGGGGAGGGGTGAGGAACAGTACGGGAGGAGAGGGGTGAGGAACAGTACGGGAGGAGAAGGGTGAGGAACAGTATGGGAGGGGAGGGGTGAGGAACAGTACGGGAGGAGAAGGGTGAGGAACAGTATGGGAGGGGAGGGGTGAGGAACAGTACGGGAGGGGAGGGGTGAGGAACAGTACGGGAGGGGAGGGGTGAGGAACAGTACGGGTGGGGAGGGGTGAGAAGCAGTACGGGAGGGGAGGGGTGAGAAGCAGTACGGGAGGGGAGGGGTGAGGAACAGTACGGGAGGGGAGGGGTGAGGAACAGTACGGGAGGAGAGGGGTGAGGAACAGTACGGGAGGGGAGGGGTGAGGAACAGTACGGGAGGAGAGGGGTGAGGAACAGTACGGAAGGAGAAGGGTGAGGAACAGTATGGGAGGGGAGGGGTGAGGAACAGTACGGGAGGAGAAGGGTGAGGAACAGTATGGGAGGGGAGGGGTGAGGAACAGTACGGGAGGAGAGGGGTGAGGAACAGTACGGGAGGAGAAGGGTGAGGAACAGTATGGGAGGGGAGGGGTGAGGAACAGTACGGGAGGAGAAGGGTGAGGAACAGTACGGGAGGGGAGGGGTGAGGAACAGTACGGGAGGGGAGGGGTGAGGAACAGTACGGGAGGGGAGGGGTGAGGAACAGTACGGGAGGGGAGGGGTGAGGAACAGTATGGGAGGAGAGTGGTGAGGAACAGTACGGGAGGAGAAGGGTGAGGAACAGTACGGGAGGAGAAGGGTGAGGAACAGTATGGGAGGGGAGGGGTGAGGAACAGTATGGGAGGGGAGGGGTCAGGAACAGTACGGGAGGAGAGGGGTGAGGAACAGTACGGGAGGAGAAGGGTGAGGAACAGTATGGGAGGGGAGGGGTGAGAAGCAGTACGGGAGGGGAGGGGTGAGAAGCAGTACGGGTGGGGAGGGGTGAGGAACAGTATGGGAGGAGAGGGGTGAGGAACAGTACGGGAGGAGAAGGGTGAGGAACAGTACGGGAGGAGAAGGGTGAGGAACAGTATGGGAGGGGAGGGGTGAGGAACAGTATGGGAGGGGAGGGGTGAGGAACAGTACGGGAGGAGAGGGGTGAGGAACAGTACGGGAGGAGAAGGGTGAGGAACAGTATGGGAGGGGAGGGGTGAGGAACAGTACGGGAGGGGAGGGGTGAGGAACAGTACGGGTGGGGAGGGGTGAGAAGCAGTACGGGAGGGGAGGGGTGAGGAACAGTACGGGAGAGGAGGGGTGAGAAACAGTACGGGAGGGGAGGGGTGAGGAACAGTACGGGAGGGGAGGGGTGAGGAACAGTACGGGAGGGGAGGGGTGAGGAACAGTACGGGAGGGGAGTGGTGAGGAACAGTACGGGAGGGGAGGGGTGAGAAACAGTACGGGAGGGGAGGGGTGAGGAACAGTACGGGTGGGGAGGGTTTAGAAGCAGTACGGGAGGGGAGGGGTGAGGAACAGTATGGGAGGGGAGGGGTGAGAAGCAGTACGGGAGGGGAGGGGTGAGGAACAGTACGGGAGGGGAGGGGGTGAGGAACAGTACAGGAGAGGGAGGGGTGAGGAACAGTACAGGAGGGGAGGGGTGAGGAACAGTACAGGAGAGGAGCAGTGAGGAACAGTACAGGAGGGGAGGGGTGAGGAACAGTACAGGAGGGGAGTGGTGAGGAACAGTACGGGAGGGGAGGGGTGAGGAACAGTACGGGAGGGGAGGGGTGAGAAACAGTACAGGAGGGGAGGGGTGAGAAACAGTACAGGAGGGGAGGGGTGAGAAACAGTACGGGAGGGGAGGGGTGAGGAACAGTACGGGAGGGGAGGGGTGAGAAACAGTACGGGAGGGGAGGGGTGAGGAACAGTACGGGAGGGGAGGGGTGAGGAACAGTACGGGTGGGGAGGGGTGAGAAGCAGTACGGGAGGGGAGGGGTGAGGAACAGTACGGGAGGGGTGAGAAACAGTACAGGAGGGGAGGGGGTGAGAAACAGTACGGGAGGGGAGGGGTGAGGAACAGTACGGGTGGGGAGGGGGTGAGAAGCAGTACGGGAGGGGAGGGGTGAGGAACAGTACGGGAGGGGTGAGGAACAGTACGGGAGGGGAGGGGGTGAGAAGCAGTACGGGAGGGGAGGGGTGAGGAACAGTACGGGAGGGGAGGGGTGAGGAACAGTACGGGAGGGGAGTGGTGAGGAACAGTACGGGAGGAGAGGGGTGAGGAACAGTATGGGAGGGGAGGGGGTGAGGAACAGTACGGGAGGGGAGGGGTGAGCAACAGTACGGGAGGAGACCAGTATGGGAGGGGAGGGGTGAGGAACAGTACGGGAGAGAAGGTGTGAGGAACAGTATGGGAGGGGAGGGGGTGAGGAACAGTATGGGAGGGGAGGGGGGTGAGGAACAGTACGGGGAGGAGAAGGGTGAGGAACAGTATGGGAGGGGAGGGGTGAGGAACAGTATGGGAGGGGAGGGGGTGAGGAACAGTACGGGAGGGGAGGGGTGAGGAACAGTATGGGAGGAGAGGCGTGATAAACGGTACGGGAGGGGAGCGGTGAGGAACAGTACGGGAGCAGAGGGGTGAGGAACAGTACAGGAGAGGACCGGTAAGGAACAGTACAGGAGGGGAGGGGTGAGGAACAGTACAGGAGGGGAGCAGTGAGGAACAGTACAGGAGGGGAGCGGTGAGGAACAGTACAGGAGGGGAGTGGTGAGGAACAGTACGGGAGGGGAGGGGTGAGGAACAGTATGGGAGGGGAGCGCTCAGGATGGGGGTGAGTCAGAGACCCACTTGATCCCAGGGAGGTCTCGCGCACTGGTTGCGATATCGGACGAGTCAGGACACAGCTTCTCCACCAGCTCCAAAGGTCCCCAGATGGACTTATTCTGTCCCATGAAGGACTTCTTAACTGCAGGGACAGAGGGGGATACAGACAGCGAGACAGATGCGCTTAAACTGAGAGAGAGAGACATGGAGCCATGGGAATTACTACAGAGGTCTATGAACTTCTGAAAAGCTCTTTCCGACTAGTTGAAGTGTAATATTCCATGGAAGCCATTGGAGTGATCTGCCTGAATACTCTAATGCTGATGGAATAAGTAATACTGCTAGTGGAAAGATATAGTTACAAAATGTGTGAAGTTAAATGGAAAAAAGAAAAGTATGCCCATCCATTACAGTGCACCTCAGGCAGTATCGTAGACCGTATTCTCAGGGCATATACATGCATCTCAGTGCAGAAATGACACAAGAGCCCAAACTGAATGCATGTGTGACAGTAGAGGTGAGAAGCAGACTTTGGGCTGACAAGAGGAAACCAGAACCAATTTGTTCAGTTGAGGATAAACACAGAGAGGGAGGGGATAATCGCACAGACAATGTGATAGTGGGTAATCTGGCTCCTGTTCGCACCGGGACATGAGGGCATTGTTAAGCAGTCAGCTGCCCTGAAGACTGCACCACCCAATTTCGCTGAATACATTTGAGCATGCATACAGAAATCATTCAGTTGGATAAAGGGTGGTGACGATCTGAGGAGTCCCCAGCATGAGGGGGTTCCCCGGTTTGAGAGGGTCTGGATAATGACGTTGTGGAACAGTGCTGGTTCAGCAGGCCGGTGGCCTGGCTGCACCCCAGATGCTCCCCAGACTCATCTCACCTTTGAGTCCGTGTTTCAGGCAGTGCTCCAGAACTACGAAGAACTGCTGCAGCGGCGGGTAATCGGAGTCCAGCGAGCGGCCCAGGCTTAGCGAGGACTGTATCAGAACCTTCACGCTCAGCTTCATCATACTTAGCAGATTGGACCTCTCCACCGCCATCGAGTCCTGGCCAGGAGCTGGGGCACATCCACGCGCAGGACACACAGATGACAGACCGGCAAAAATTAACCCAACAATGCCCTGTTACTCTCAATTTATAGACCAGTAATACTTGACATCAGGAATCAACAAATCTCCTCCACAAATTAGTCCCATATTCTTTTCTCTCCAGTAACTACCTGAACAATTAGGACAAAAGACTGGCTAGAAAATCATCAGACCAGATTCCCAGGAAAAACACGCATCTCTTGGCTCTTGAACATTGTGATTTGACAGCCCCTGTTCCAGAATGCCTAATAAAGGAACTGACCAAAACACACATTTACATTCATCAGATGTTCATGAATGGTTTTCATCTGTGTGGACCCCAGTGATTAAATTTCAGATGAACTAATATTTGCGAGTAACTTTCAAATTCTTCTCTAATATTCCATTCTTTCAACAAGTTCCCGTTCAGTGAAGCTGATATTACTGAGATGCTGCTGACTGACCAAAAACCTGAGAGGTGTTTGTTCATGCAGTAATCTTGAAAAGTATACTGCACTCAAAAGAAAATGAACGGAAATGATTTGCATGCGTAAAAATGACTCATTTTGCTTTGCCTTTGAACGTAATTACTTTCTTTAAAATCGATTAAAAAAAAAAAAAAAAAAGTACACCACCTGTCCAAACAGAGTCACCATTTGAATTTTGGATACTATGATTGGATCATTAGAGCAGCAATTAATATGTTTCAGCTGGCAATAATTATTTGAACCCTAACTGATGTGCATAACTTCACATTTCCTAAAAAATTATATCAGGCGACATATCGCTTAGTGGCAAAAAAAAAGGTGTTTCAAGAGGGTCAAATTACTGGCCCCAAAGAAAATGAGAAATTATGAAAACAAGCATGAGGAATCATTTTCACACAGAAATTAGCCACCAAAATGGCCAGACCTCTACCGCGCTGAAAGTTATTAGGAAATGTTCAAAAAGATGACAGCGGTTCAACCATCCCATCCTTAAGACAAGATCTTGAGCCAAACATTTATGCAACTCTGATTGAAAATAGGTGCTACAATGTTGCATATGGTTGTCTCAACAATGACACGAGTTTGCACTTTGCTTGCTCAAAATCGGTCAAGCGTATCAAAGGTTACAACAGTTTTGGTGCAGCAAGGACAGTCTGAACTAAGTGAATGACAAAGTGACATTCCATTTTTTTAATTCTTTTTTCCCTTTGCTTTATTTGCAATACACAATTATTATTTACAGGAAATTTCCTTCTTCCCTTAATAATTAACATTCACTTTTGATAACTTTTTATTGACCAGCTGCCTGTCCATCAACCTGTGGAAAGCTGAATGCAAAGATGAGCTCCTTTCTCCATCTCCCACACTGCTGACATTATCATGTGCCCACCAATGACATCAATGCATCTGTGATTCCTTGCCTTAGATCATGGAGATTGTCTGCAAGTCGCGATCTAGTTCATGAACCAGCACGTGACTTTACTGCACAAAACATGTCGTGACATTCACTGATGTGACCGATTTCGAGGAAATAAAAACAATTATTCAAGGAAGAAGATTCCCTATCAGGATCCAAGAAAATAGAAATTCTCAGATTGCCGGATTTGGCCTGAACATTTTTTGGGGAAAACCCAGTATACATTTCATATATATATATATATATATATATATATATATATATATATATATATATATATATATATATATGTGTGTGTGTGTGTGTGTGTATATATACATACACATGTATGCGTGTGTGTGAGAATTAATTAACCTGGTTAGCTGTCCTGAGATGCATAGATTTACGGCACACTGTGGGAACTAGAATCAATTTGGACATCGTTAACATGATTGCCCCTTTGCGTCTATATTTGTAAAGAATACATGGCCAACAATATACAACGCATTTTAGTGGGAGGCTTGGGATAAAACCTGCTGCCTTTGCCAACAAAACTGTTCAGAGATTTCATAGCGCTGAATTTGATGTCAACGTTCTGATTTACGTAAGAATAGCAATACTGACCCACACTTTCAGCGAAAACCAAGTTACCCAATTACTGGATATCGTTAATCAAGAGTCATGTCACAGATACATTACATGTTTCAAGCACTTTCACATTTTGACGTGTAGCATTAGTACCAAGAGCCAAATGTGGAAGTTCCAGTCGGACGGACAGGCAGTGATCATTATTAAGGCACCTCAGTTGACCCATTAAGACATTATGCGATGGTCCATCACTACCTGCAGACTTGACGACAGTGCCGTCATCTTCTTCGGTAGTTTGCTTGGTCGCCAAGTCCAGGGTCACCGAAGTGGCGTTTCTGAGAGCGGTCCCAACATTGACCCCACTGCTCAGTGTCTCGGAAGCTTTCCGGGCCAGCGACAGTATGGGCGCAGACCAGGTACTGATTGGTGATTGTTTGTCTTTGACTCCCTCTTCGTCGCCGGCGGCTTTGCTTTCTTTTTCAGCTTCCAACACCTGTGCTACACCCTCCTCGTTCCTGTCACACTCACCAACTGTCGCGTCCGATTCTTTGGCTTCCTCAGCCATCTTTTCCAAAACAAGACATGTGACCCCAGACAGCAACAATCGATTATGATGCCTGAGACCAGACCTGATTCATCGATTGGATGATGTGTCCTTCGCGAACGAATCGTTCAGTGATTCAAGTTAGCAGGTTTACCGCGCGTTTTTTGAGAGACCGCCGAAAGCACGTAATCCTAGGATAATTTGCATAACTTTCACACAATGAATGTTTGGTCCATGTAATCATTTGCGTATTTTAATTTTGGTTCAAATGTATCATTGCCTGTTCTTCTGTACGTCTACATTCTTCCTAGCAAGTGACACATGACTGCCCAGTGCCACCTAGTGGACGGGAAAGAATCGCTAGCCTTGACCTTTTTCACACCTGCGGGCTTTACTGAGAGAGGAGAAATTGGTTTGTATGAGAACCGATACGAACCAAGTCAGTGTGGTTATGAATTCTCCGTCTGGAGGGAGGGCCTGCGAGAGTGTGGCTCATGTTTGAGTCTGCTCAAGTCAGACACGCTCAACTTACTATCAGTCATAACTCAATAGCAGTGGCGGGCGGTGGACGGAAAACCGAGGGGGCGGAAAACATCCCTTGAAACGGATGAGATTAGTGACCCCATTTCAATCATTGTTCTTGGTCAACGTGTTAGTTTCTCTTTTAATTAAATGTTTAGGCGATCGAATAATAAATTCTATTAAACGTTTCATTCACATGTCTTTATAGGCAACTCTTCACGAAAAAACCACTGTGGATTTTCCGCGTTAAATTTTGTCACATCCTAAGCAAGCCGTCAAATCAGAGCGTAGCCTTATGATTGTTTAATTGAAAAAAGATTGAAATGCGCACTTTTTTGCGCTCAATTGGGGCGTTTTATTTCTCGTCTTAACGAAGACAATTAGCTACACCGGAGAGGGGAGAGTTCAAGAGTCGTTTACCAGGGAAATTGACTGAAAACAGATCAAGACGAATAAGCAGTTTAAAGACGCGTTTTTCGCCCTCCTTATTCTCTGTCCACCGCCCGCCACGGCTCAATAGCCTCCGATCAGTTCCATCACGATAGGAAACAAAAACACACGGTTAAACAGAAAAACAGAGGCGGAAAAGGTGTGAATTTTGTAGCACTGTTTATTTCACATGTGCATGTCCATTGTTTCATTTCCTCTGTCTTTCATGGTATTTTTATAGCTGCGTTATCAAGGGTCTATAAATAGGCTTCATTCGGGTAATTATGTGGGCTACACCTGCTAAGGAAATCGAATGGTTGTTGATGTTTTAGAAATTTAGAACGCAAGTTTAGCACATTAAAATATTTTTCGCTGTCTCCTTAAAGTCGGCGCAGAAACTATTTTCTATTTAATTTATGTAATTTTCGTGTAATTTCTATTTTAATGATAATTTCTTATTCAGTAAAATGTATTGTTCCAAACTATTTTCAGAGAAATATCAGATTTTACGAGAAATATAAGCCTAAAGTTTTTCCAGTAATTAATTAATTGCGTACCCGTTGATAAATTAGGTTGCAGTCAATAGCGGGGATATCGAACTCTTCTGTTAATGTGTATGAACGACGTAAATTTATAGTCCCTGTGGCATAGTGAAACTTCTGGCTCCTCATTTTCGCGAGAGTAATACAACTTTCATTGATTATGGCTTCCATTTTATTGCTGGTCATAGCTACTTACTCCCAGTAGATGGCGTAAAATAATTGCTGTTAAGTAAGAATCGCTAACGGACTCCTATAATTAGAGTGAAGTGGGAGACATTAGAAAAAAAGGTGGTCTTTTTCATTTGTTTATTTATTTTCTATGTTATTTCCTTGCTTCATCCCCAGTAATAGCCTATATTTGGGCAATCACGAGCTATAATATACTTAAAAAAGGATGAAGGGTTGCACTCAATTTTGCATCAATGCTTCAGCTTGCGTTCAATGACGGAGTTGGAACACCACGTAGTGTGGTGTGTTATACGAATTGGAATTGCCCTCTCATAGAAATGTAATTCTCCCGGTGTTGATCGACGTACCTAAATTCTAATTTGGAGATACCCTGTCCATTTAATCAAACTGTATGAGAAAAAAATGACGTTTGAACTACACTGTGATATACATAGGATAAACGTGCATGGTTCATGCAGACTCCTGTCCTAAAATTTCCGATATTAATGTCGAACTGGCAAAGTATTTTCTATTGTCTCCAGAAGAAATTTTCTGGACAAGTGGTCTGAAAGAGGCGTGGCATGCTTCGGCAGAGCTATATATACAGACTGGATGACCGTCATCTGATAGTCTGTCATTGAGTGTGGCGTTGATACATTCGGCGTAAGCTAGCTAGGTAGAATTGCCCAGTGCGAGTTTTTAATCAGTATAACACTACTGATTTTGCGAGAAACGAGTCATAGAATAGTCGAGAAAACTGTACGCGTCATCGTCTGACATTTATTCGGAAGTACAACGCTGTTTTCCATTCACTCGAAGATAAACAATATGAAGATTTTCACTGTGTTTGCTCTGTTTGTCTTTGGTAAGTAACTCAGAACGATTTTTTTGTGGCTGTGTGTTTGTAGCTCGAAGGCTCGCAGCCTCTCCATAAACAAGACTTTCACTCTTAATCTCACGCCGTTACATTATCCGGGGGCTCTAATGTGGAATATAATAGAGAACTGTGGCCAGTCAGCCTTGCTGTCTGGCAAGAAGACTCCTTAGAAGTTACTGTGAAAGTGCCAATTAATTAAAGACAGTGTGCTGAACAAGTTGTGCATTGCGCCATAAAATACGACCGCATAAATGAAGCCTTTTTTTTTAAATACAGTTTTCATTTATCAGAGTGTGAAGCTGTTTAGTATTCGGACTAATAGGGGTGGCATAAAATTTTGCTTGCCTACTCGGCACAAAGCACGTTTTAAATATAGCCTTACATTGGGAGGGATTGTTGTGACGCGCGCTTGAATTCCTTAACTTGTCTTAACTCGTCCAAAGCGCGCACACTATCTCTCCGGGAATACGTTTTCTGTGACTGAGGTATGAATCGAGAGAATGAATCCAGGTTGAAGTACGTAACTTTGCGGCGTGCTTTATTCTTACAGGGGTGTCCAGGCTTGTCAGCAGCGCCTCAATTGACAGGCAAGAGAGTGCGAAGCCCGCGCATACAGCGGTAATAAATCTATTTGAGTCCCATGACGACAGCACTGTCGCAGGAAATGCAGGAATTGTGGAGGACGGCAAAGTGGACGACTATGTCTACGGCGAAGATGAGGAAGACGATGATTACCTTTCTGGGGACTACGGAATCGAACTGCCCAGAGGTACTTGCTCTGAAAAAATTGCAATCTGAAAAAGGGTCTTACGAACTTCAACTGCTGTTCATTCATTCGGTGATCCCGTGAACAGTTGGATGTTTACTGAAGCAATTCAGGATAAGTTACTTTCTGAAGGGTATGCTAGCGATATCCTGACTGGGAATAACGATGATTATTGTGCTAGAAGTTACTGCACTAGTATACAAGCAAGGTGTCTTTTCACATTGGAGATACCCGTGGCCGACCTAAGGATGTATAATGAAAGCTGATGGGATGGGCACACATTATTCTGTAATACAGATACCACATGCCTCCACTCATTCATGGAACAAGATGCCGTTTGTTGGTTATTTTACCCCAAGTAATTCTCTGAGGCTGTATAGATTGCAGCCTAGCCACTGAAGGCTTTAAAACTCCGCTGAAGTAGTATCATTCTATTTGTGAACCTGGTGTGTTGAAGAATCTTACTTGTATTGTTTGTTCTAAGCATGATAAAAATATGCCTCTAAGTGTGGAAAAGCGCTAGTTTTCTCTGCATGAATGATTTTGTCGTCAGGCTGGAAAACTAAACCACCAGTTAATGGAGAAAATGGCAATAGTGAACTAATTGGTGATTATAAAAGGTAAGCTCTTTTACTGAGGCACATTGACAGAAGATTTCCAGAATTAACCCAAATTTCAGCCTGAACCAAAATTTGTTCTTGCAATCAGCAAAATACCTTTAACATAGTCTTATTTCAGTATTTTACATATTATAGGGAATCCGCTGTCCATATTGTAGGTATCTTGTCCACTGTAAATTCGGTTAGATACAGTGAGGTTTCTGACGTGCATCTTATCAGAAACCACTGATGGCCTAGCCCTTAGCATAAGCGCCAACAAACATTTAGTTGCCTGTTTTAGCATTATTACTCGGACTCAAAGTTTTGCCACTTCCTTTCTCACTTTGAGTGTTTTGACACCATAGCCAAAAGTGCCTCATTCCTGTGAAATGCCCTTCCGTAGCCTTGGCACAATCAGTTGTTGCTTAAGCAGTTTGCATTTTGTTTCATCATGTTTTATAATCCAGAGTCTTTGGACGTTGAGCCTCTGAAACCAGCACATTGAGTGTGGTGTGTGGGGTTTTTTTTTTTTTTTTCTGATAAAGATCTGCTTGGAGCAAAGCAGGATGTGGAACAAAAGTTATGTGAGGATAATTTAGAAACTGATGCTGCAGAGCAAAAGATCTCTTCCTTTTGTTGGATAAACAAAAGTCCTATCTGGTCCAGACAGACTTGCCTGTAAACATTGCTCTCTGGTCTAGCTGTTACTCTTACCATGGTTCTCTATACTAGTATTGGCTCCAAACATGGTCCTCTGGTCCAGACTTTGTTCTAAACATAGTTCATTGGTCCAGATTTTGGTCTAAATGTGGTTCGCTGTTCTAGACTTGGTTCTGAACGTGGTTCTCTGGTCCACACTTGGTTTTCTTGTCTCAACTTGGTTCTAAATATGGTTCCCTGGTCCATACTTGGTTGTGAACATAGTTCTCTCGTCCAGGCTTGGTTCTACATCTGACTGTCTGGTCTGTTTCTATTTTACAGTGGCATTCTCCACTAAGGCTAAGGACCCTTCCGATGTGCTTAGACCGGATGGGAGCGGCGGAACCAGGAAAAGAGGTGGAGCCAGGAAGAGGGGCAGGGGGAAAGGGAAGGGGAAGAAGAGGGACCCGTGTCTGAAGAAGTACAAAGACTTCTGTATCCACGGCACCTGCCAGTACCTGAGGGACCTCCGCTTGCCTTCCTGCATGTGAGTTTATTTCTGTTCTTGCTATTTCTATCTCTTTCACCATCATCTGTTCCTCTCCTTATTTTCCTCTCCATATCTTCTTCATATCTTGTGCCACTGTGTACCATTTTAGTTACAGGCAAACCAAAACTGCCCACTAACTTTAGTTACATTTCTGCATAACAGTTCTATGCTTTATTACCATGGTTTCCAGTCCTGTTCTGTGAGTGTTATTGTCCTCTCAGTTTTCAATTCACTCATAATTTGGAACACCTGATCTGTATAAATATGCATTGCAGCAAAAATTAGAAGTGCTTTTGTTAGTCCCCTACCGGAAACGGAGGGGTCTATAGGATTGCACTACGTCCGTCCGTCAGTCCGTCCGTCCGCATTCGTGTCCGCTCCATAACTTCAATACCGTATGACCTAGGAACATCAAAGTTGGTGTGTGGATGCATCTAGGGGAGAGGGTGTGTCATGTACCCTATTCAGGTCACTTTGACCTGTTTTTTATGAAATATAATATGCATACACCGGTAGGGGACTAGTATTGCGCAGCAATACGACATTCGCCGGTAGGCGGTGCACTTGTTATGGTTGGACCGAAAACCTAAAGGATGGTGGATCTTCAGGAACAGGGTTGGGCAGCCCTGCTCTAGCTGTTGAATGAGGTTTGCTCTGTTACAGTTGGAGTGTAAACCTGCAGGCCTTTACACCTTCTGGAACAGGGCTGATAACCACTGTTTCAGAAAAGACACGTGTCTCTTTCCCACATTCGTTAGAGCTGCAGTCTTGGCTAATTGCCTTTGTATTTGGGTTTTACCATTTCGCTCCCTAATATTTCTCTCTCTCTCTGTCTCTCTCTCAGATGCCAGTCAGATTACTCTGGCGAGCGATGTCACCTCTTCAGCCTTCCTGTCGGAAAAGGGGAAGGAAACTTCAGCCGAACGACGGCGCTAGCTGTGGTTGCGGTCGTCCTTTCTTCCTTGTGTCTCACCGTCATCGCCATTCTACTGGCGGCCAGGTCAGGACAACCGCTAAAGCTCCTCAGATATTAAGTTGTTGCACTATTAATTATAGTTGCAGTTATGAAATTAAAATTTGAGATTGAAATGGAATTTATCAGAGCGCTCTTATCAGAAGGGCCAAGCACATGGGCTCTTAGAGCGTGGAACTGGAACCTTAAAGGATTAGCACTAGACTGACAGTACCTGATTGCTGCTTGATTGCAAGAGCAAAATGAACACTATTTATTAATGCTTTGTTTCAGGTATCACAAGCGGGGGGCGTACAATGTGGAGAGCGAGGAGAAGGTCAAACTTGGGTCGGTGCCGCATCAGTGAGCGGCTGTAGAGAACGGTAAGCTTTTAGACATTGGAGCATATGAGATTTGGCCTGAAATATTTAATTTTTCCTCTGCTTATTGGCTTCTGACAGTGAAGGTTCTGTGTTAAGGTGTGTTGCTGCGATGTGGCTGGTGGTTGGCTTAAGCCCTAGTGCAGCCACAATCAAATCAGTGCAGCTGTTCGACCCTTGAACAAGGCTTGTAAACCCACAATGCTCTTAAGAGATTATGCTAACTGTAAATGGCTATTTGCTTTGAGAAAAAGCTGAATTCAAAAGGTGAAAGTAAATGGAAAAAGCCCTCCAATCACTAATAATGTTGTTTTTGTTTACAGTGAGATGGGTGCTCAACTTTATTGTGATTCTCTTTTTGCCTTGGAAAAGAACTGCCAAACCCAGATAAACACAAAGAAGGAAGGAAATGCTGGGAAGAGCCAGGGATGAGGGGGTACTAAAATGTGCTGCCCCTTTTTTCTGCCTACCCCCACGGACTAATTAGATGGACGGACGGGCAGGAAGTGAAGTGGATTACTGGGGACTTAAAGGGGTTCTTCACCAGCTCAGGAAGGGCAGGCCCTCCAATCGGAGCTCAGACTGCGTGTGCCTTTGTGGCCAGTGTTCCCTCAACAAGATGGACTCATGAAAGAGAATGGTAGAGACAAGAGGAAGTAAATGAATGCATCCGGCGACCGTTTCCTGCTGCGCTGGGATATTGTGCTCCCTCTTAGACACCAGGACTGTGTCACTTTCAAGAAAAGGGTCATTTTCTAGCATAAAGATTCTGTTTTATTGCCTGATGTTTTTACCTTTCAACTTCTTTTTTTTTTATTTTTTTTACATTTTCATTTCATGTCATCTTGGTTACTGTCTTTTTTTTTTTTTTTATACATACTATTAGTCTTTTAATTTATTTATTTATGTATACTAGTATTTATTCAAATTTTTATTATCATATATTCAAAGTGCACTGCAAGACAGAGATTGTGCGTTGTTCTTATGTCATATTTTTTATATTATTAACCTGTTAGAGATCACTGAAATTTTATTAATTAATTTTTCCTGGTGTCGGCAGGTTCCGCACACTAGGAGGTTAAGTCTAATGGGTATTTATTTAATTGTAATTTTTTAGGCTAGGGTAAAGTTAGTTGCACAGTGGGTTGAAGTATTTGATCGAACAGCTGCTTTGGCTTGAAGGCAATCTCTGGTACATTGCCTTTTACCCCTGCCCCAGATCAGGTAACCCGGACACGGTGGAAGGTCTTACAAAGTACGGTTTCTATTGTACACTCTGGGCTCTGACGCAGTCTGTGGCATTTATCTATCTCTGAACACTGGGCCATGTTGCAGGGATCGTATTTGGGTGTGGTTTCCATGGCTACTGTTGCATGGTCTCAGTGTACCAAAAGAGCAAATTCCTCCGTGTTATGTCTGCTCTAACAGAGGTTTTGTTGAGTGCAGTACGGGCCAGGCCACTTGTACTTTATTTGAGTTTAAAGTCCGATATCAGTTTGTCTTTCTATGAACATATAGCTGTGAAGGTTCTTGGCTCTTGTTGTGGGTGATCATGTGTCATTTAAGCTGCTGATTTTGGACAAGAGCAAGAAAATATTTTGAATATAAGGCAAAACCTGGTTTTACCACTATATGATTTTAGGTGTTTATGTTTTTCAAAGGAACTCTGTTACATCACTGTTCAGTCAGCATTTCAACTTCTGAGATTTGAATGTAAAGTTGTTGGACTTATTCAGAAGAAGTTCTTGTGAAGGTAATAAATTTAACAAACAGGAAACTTTTTGTGTCTGAAGTGAATCATTCCTTATTGTAAAAATAAATGTCCTAAAATATTTCAAAGAAAACATTGCTCTGGTTGCATAAGGCTTGGTTTTGGAGTGAATGGATCACATTGGGACAGGAGGTTCTCATCAAACACTTCCTGACATTGACTACCAAATGTGGGAGCCGGCACATTCACTGTGAAACAACTTTGAATAATAGACAGATAATTTAATTAAGTGAAATTATGCTAGCTTGTAGCTTTGTGGTCATGATGCTTAAGCAAGATTTTACTGGTTAAAACTGGTAGTACAGGTGCTGTAAACATTGCGGTCGCCCTGGAAAGAGTCCCATTAATTCTGTATCAATGCTGGAGAGGTTGAGCTCTGCTCAGTCCAATCAACTGACCCCTGCTTCTAAAAAGTGTCAGCAAAACAATGGTAATATATTTTTAAAAACAGTAATGCAAGTCGTTTGCCATATGGCTTACATCGTAATCCTTTCAGCGCTGTGGACAACTATGGTTGCCCAATGATGTAAGATATCAAAATCCGACGCTGTTGAAAACCTATCACGTGGCAACTTGCAACTTGAGCTCTTAAACAAGTCGCCACATGATAGGTTTTCAACAGCTCAGGATAACTGCATTTTTAATTCATCAGATCACTCCTTACGAAAGAAAGATAAGAGAAGTGTAGAAAGGGACTTGAGAGAGATTTCCATCCTGCTCATTATTTTAGTTGGAGGCGCTTCTATCTGAATTACGGCAAGAGAGTACGGGCCTGATCCGCAGCGGTTCTGGCCCAAGATCTTCAGGACTGGATCAAGCCCTGCAGCAGCTCACTGCTGGCCCAGTATTCCCACTGTTGGCCTGCTTTTCCAGTCTTTGTGAGAAGCAGCTCACATGCTTACAACACAGAGAGTCGTCTTCTCTGTTATTGCATGTACCTGCTTTGCTAAACCTTGATGTGACTGCAGGACATGAACCACTGGTCAATCTTCTGCAACAGCCACATACTCGCGCTCAGCCTAGCCAACCAGCTGGTCCAGTGCTCTGACATAGGATTGCAACACCTGACTCCATCTGTCAGGAATGTGATGATGTCACCCTCTTAATGAAAGACCGAAGTTCCCCAGTAGCAGCAGGGCTCGCGTTTGATGTGGTTTATGTGGTCACTATCTACTCTGTGTACAGTGCACTTGTTTGATGTGGTTGAGGCAGTCATCGCTTGTTTTGTTAGCCAGGGGGTTTCTGGGTTTGGGAAGGAAAGCCTTTCTTGGATTTCAAACATGAGAAACAGTTTGTGAAAACCTCCCCTCTGCTTTGTACAGAAGCCCACCTGCAACCTTCAAACAGGTGTAGCAGACTTGTAAAAATGTTCTGTGACAGCATGAGGGGGCATGCGCACCCAGAGGCAAGGACCGATCAACTCCAGCCAACCAGTCAATCAAGTTCCGTCATTATTCTGGGTCGTCCATCCCCATTGTGATGTCACAAAGGACAGATTTTTAAAATGGCATCTAATGGCTAATTGTCTGTGCACCAGATGACATCTTGGGAGACCTTAAATAAGCCTCAAGGGGAATAAGGATTTTGTACCAGAGACAAATTTACTCTTCTGAGTCACAAACCATTAACCATTAACCAGCGTAGCATATCTACCTAATGGGGTAAAAGGGTTAACAGCCTGGACACCCCGTTGGTTTTGTTTCTTATTGCCAAATAAATGTTTGAGAATAACTTGAATGGTATGTCATTTTAATTTTTTCATTAGCATTATTATCCAATGTAGCAGATTTGCTGCAATTTGGAAAGGTGGGCCAAATGTGTCAAAATTTTTTGTCTACTGTTTTTCAAATAATGGCCCAAAATAAACATTTTTGCATAGGGAAATAATTTTAACACAATTGGAAATAGGTTTGGTTAATAGAGGGTTAAAGCAGCAAAGCAATATCATTATTAAAACTGACCACTTGACTCAAAATTCTGGGATTGCGAATCCAAGTGGGACAGAAACCACAATGTGTACACTAGGAGTCCTCATTAGTGAGGTTGGGGACTACTGTCTCAACAGTGATTTGGACCAACAATGCCCACCATAAGTTTCTGTGAAAGCTCTTGATAAAGGTGGGACATGAATTTCAGCAGAGATGGAAAGTTTTTTTTTTTTTAATCAGAAAAGTCCTTCAAACTATTATGCTCCAGGCATCTGGATTTGCAAGTTTGTTCATTCCCTCAACCAAACTAATGAATTAAATTTGCTGGCTCAGCTCATGGAAAGAAGGAACACATAAGTGGACTTTTACTCTCTGACCCCTGCATACATGAATGCTGAAAACTGACCACAGATACCTATAAATCATGGTGCAAATACTTCAAAGTAAGCAAAAAAAAAATTGTCTGAACAATTGCATATTAGGCAGTCAGAGTTCTTTTGAGAATGTGATGGGTTGTGCTTCACAATTTGATGGAGGATGTTGGGGAGAAGTTGGAAAGAACTGCTCATGGTAGGAGTTAGCTCTGAAGTCTTTCTGCCTAAAAGCTTCTGTTGAATATCCTTTTGAAGATGTGTAAACATTGTGAAAGGGGCTATTTTAACCCAAGCCATTATCTTTTCCTGAACCTGACTGAACTTTTTTTTTTTTTGCTGAAATGTGAAGAAGTAGTTTTGTTGCCTAAACCTAACCAAATAGTTTTGTTGCCTAAAATAAACCAGTGACTGAGAACTGAAAATTTTAAATGAAATTGAAATCAATATTTGCTAAATCTATTGGTAATAAATCAATACATGAGCAAACAAGGAAATGGAACCCTGCTTGTCTGTACGAGAGTCCTTTGCTGAACTCAATCAATCACCACAACTTGATTTGCTTGTGGGCCTTGTGGGCTTTCCCTCTGTGGACGCTATATGTCAATATTATTATTCCCCGCCACAAAGTGGAGTGGGAATATAAGATTGGGATCCGTCTGTCCTTCCTTTCTTTTGTACGCCTGTCTATCACATTTTCGATGGAGATGAGTTACTTCGAAAATTACGAAAGTTGCTTGGATCAAATTTTGCATAATAAGCAAGACTTGACCTATGTTGAATTTGAAAATGGTAGTCAAAGCATATTATTTATGGAATTATAGCCCTTGATCGTAGTGGGCGATATTGATGACCATGTCATCTTGTTGTGGATCCATCACCAACAACTACAATCAGTTCCACAGTATGTAGATTCTATCTAACACTGAAATTTTGAGATAATCTGTTCATTACCTCCAAAAAGAAGGTTATGTTTTCCCCTGTTTTTTGTTTGTCTATCTGTTAACAAGATAACTCAAAAAGTTACGTATGATTTGGCATGAAATTTGGTAGGATGATAGGAAGTAGTCCAAGGATGAGTTGATTCAATTTTGGAAGTGATCCAAAGCATATTGTCACCCTCATAACAAAAGTGCCCTTAATCATTTTTTGTCGTTTTGAGAAAACACAAAAAACTGTTGCATTTTTATATCAATGAGAGTTAGGCATAAAATCTCAAAATGGGAAAGAAAATGACTTCGCCACTTTGTTATGAGGTTGTCGATATGATTGACTCTGGATCCAGAAGAATTAAAATATATCTAACGCGGGTCTGTGCGATATTTCTGACTGGATAACTCAAAAAGTTATGAATGGTTTGGAACCAAATTTGGCAGGATGATGGGTGATTATCCAAGAAAGAGTTGATTTGATTCTGAAAGTGATCTAGAACATATTCCGTAACCAAAAGAAAAGATATATGGCCTGACGGAGGTATCCGCTCTAATGAGTACCCTCTAGTTCAGAGGTGGGCAGCGAGGGCTGTATCTGTTCCTGGTTTTCACACCAACGTCTAGTCTTTAATGAGTTGATTGTCTCAATTAGCCAAACCATTTATGAAATCTGATGTTTCACGCGCATTTCTTTAAATTATCATGAAACTACAAAGATTAGTCTTGTCTCCCTCCATAAAACATTTTCCTTTGATCGAATCATTGCGAAAATCTATATTTGTGCATGCAATCAATTAACTCAATTAGTCAGGGTAATTGATAGGAATAAAAACCTGCATACACACCGGCCCTCCAGGACCGTGATTGCCCACCCCTGCTCTAGTTGCATAAGGGACAATTACACTAATCAGGTATATTTTTACTTCCTCTGGATCTAGAATCCAGAAAAAGTTCCGGATCACTTCCAAAATGGAATGACCTCATCCTTGTAGTACCACCTACTATTCTACCAAGTTTTGTGCCAATCTGTTGATAATATTTTGAATTATCTTGTTAACAGACAGCCAAGCAGACAAACATGGCTGAAAACATAACCTCCTTGGTAGTCGTAACTAGTGCATGCTAAGAGGGGAAATGTAACTGAACTCAAATTTTCCTGCTTTGGGCGAGGTTCAAACAAAGCATTTTGAAAGAACTGAAACACTCATGCTCAGCATCCTATTTGGAGCTTTTATTAGCTGAAATGCCTCGCAATGTAGGTATATAAATACAAGATGTTCAAGAATCTTTTATTCTTTATGGCATACATTTATATTTCTTACAAAAATTGCTGAGGAGGTTGAATAATTGCTCTAAACATGAAACGCACCAGTCAGAAACAAATTAGCAGCTTATTAAAATCCTATTATTGGAACTGTGGTTGGAACAAAAACCAGCATACTTAGTGGCAGGGACGTGCGGTCAGGGTAGGTAGTGACTTCTTTTTTTTATCGCTAGATTTTGACAACCTGTTTCCACGTACTATGCCTGATTGTCAATCAATCAATTTGACATTTTTCCTGGTCAATTAAGCCTGTAATCATTAAGATGTGATAGTGACAAAAAGATTCACTTACCCTCATGCTTTGATTCGAGACTGCATAATTAATTAGGAAAAAAATCTCACTTCTCTCAGATAAACTCCCTATTTTTAAAAAATGCCATTAAAAAGTATGTGTTTAAGGGGGGAAATATTATCGTTAACATATTGAACACACATTGAACGCCGCATAGGAAAGGTTTTAATATTTGTTAATGGCATTGCGTTAGCTTCCTCTAAGCAAATATGAACAAATTTGCTGTCTCGTGAGCATTTTAATTTCGACGCACTGAGCAATAATGTCGTGGATGAAACTGGCGAGCCATTCTGCCGTTTCGTCTGGTAAATTAGTTAATCAATCCTCAGATTGCTAATCAAGTAAAGTAATGGAGTTATCGTATGTTTAATGGTGAGTATTCTGCCTACCGTAACTGACCTCCGACGGCACGCTGAGAACCACTGACTGGACTAATCAAATTAAGACCGTGTTTAATCAATGAGCTGCAGATGTCGTTTCTGAATGCAGGTTTATAAGTTCGTTCAAGATGTCTACCCCACAGCCTCAAACAAAAATAATACAAAACAGTACAGCAAACATCCCAGTGTTAACTGAACTCCAGTAGAGTTTATATGTGACCAAGTGGTCTCAAATAAACACTACTGGAGTTCAGTTAACACTGGGATTTTTGCTGTGAGGGTTCACTCATTTTCTAATTTCTTTTCTCTTGGATTTCTTCATTATGTGATAAGTTTCAGTGACCATGTGCCCGCAATTTCACCAATTAGACAGCAATTGATGTTCTAAACTCACAGGATAGGGCCAACAATTTCCCCTCTTTTCATGCAATAAATAGAGAATATCATATGGGCCACAGCTCTTGGACTGATAATGGGGTCTCAGGTTGATACAGGGTGTGATATGAAAACGAGCATATGATGTTTTATTTTCCATATCCTTGTTTTGACCATAATAATAGATGCATTTAACAATTTGTTTCAGGTTATTATTGTCATCGTTACAGGCCAGTAGCGCTTGCATGTGCTTTTAGTCAGCGGTGTTTTCAAGTCAATGAAAAGGCTAATTAGCTATCTAGCATGCAAATGCGATTTTCTCTATTACGGTAATAAATTTGCATTTCTGCATGAAACGTTTTACCACAGCCCTTTGCATTAATATTGCTGCAAAACACGGCATTATGCATACTGTTTTCAAATAATTCTGTATCAAGGTCCTTTTCTATGACATAGTCCAGTTCAGAAATTTCAGACGCTGAGGAATTCGTGAGTCTCTCCGCCATGGCAGTGTCTAATCAGTGTCTGTAGCGATGTGTCGCCAACGACGCTGGTGACTGTTGCTATGGCAATGGTTGGTGCCACTGATACTGGATACTGGAGATACTGGAGATACGGGTGATAGAGGATTTTGACCAGCAGTCTGATACAGCCAAGTGCCTCGTGCTCGTATCACATGGTCAGATTCCCCGTATTTATACAGAAGTATATGATAAACAGTCGTCTGGAATGCGGCACAGTATGAATGTGGAAGTACTCAGGGCTTGAATCTGTATTTCTGACATAATGCGGCTAAAAGGGTAATCCCCACAAATTCTTCAAGTTCAAAAAATTAATCACTCATTTAAATCTGTAATTGCAATAGTAGTTGAAACAAAAACCAGAATGCACAATGGTCCCCCTAGACTGAGTTTGGGGAAAAATCAACCAAAAAAAGCAACAGTTGTAAAGGGAAAAGCCACTGGAATCCCTCCTCAAGACAAAGCATATTTAATTTTTTGTTTACATTGAATGTTTTTTACCGGGTTACATCAAAGGTTGTCATTTGCCATCTACATAATTTTAAATTGAGGACAAAGACAGCTTGTCACTAATCTTCAGGTGAAGGGGCTTAGGTGACAAAATCTTTGGATGAATATGAAGATTAAGATGAAGTTTGAGATTTCGATTGAGATGAAGAAATACTTTATTGAACCCCGTGAGGTAATTTTACATCTGCATTTGACCCATCCTCGTAAATGAGGTTAATGTGGGCAGCCACAGAGCAGCGCCCAGGGACCAACTCCAGTTTTGTAGCCAGAGGCTTGGTCATGGCCAATAGCAGGAATGGGATTGTCGTGCACGTGCGGTGGGAGTGATCGGCTTTGTAACCCTCCTTCATTTTCTGGGGACTGATTTGCTTTCCGCCCCGTTTCCTGTTTCCTTGCACTCCTCTGTTCTGAAAAACAATAGAGCTTTTCCATGCCTTTCTGTGGAAGTGCGTAACTCTCCTCAACTGGAAAGTTCATTCAAATCGACTGACAGCGGATGATGAGCCAGTGGTTGGAAGGAACAGAGACAGATGTGGGTGTGGGTTTGTGCGTGGGTACGAGTCCCTATCTGTGTGCATGTGTTTTTTGTGTGTGGGTATGTGTGTTTGTGCGTGCGTGTTCGTATGGTTATGCGTGTTTGTGTGTGTGCAAATTTATGTGTGAATATTTGTTCGCGTATTTATGTATGTTAACGTTTGTGTGTTCGTGTGGGTATGTGTGCGTGTGTGTGTGTCTGTATGCGTGTTTATGAATGTCCGTGTGTGTGTGTGTGTGTGTGTGTGCGTGTGTGTGTTTTTGTAGGTGCATGTGTTTGAGTGAGTGCTTTTGTGTGTGTGCGTTTTTGCTTGTGTGCATTTTTTTTGTGTGTGTTTTTGAAGCACACGTACAGTATCAGTCAGGTGAAGTAAGTGTAGCTCTAATGAGCTCTAATACAGAGGTAAGCAACAGTGTCCTGGCATTTGTTCCATCCAATCTCAGTGACTAGAGCTCAGTGTGTGCAGAAAGTTGTAGTCCAGCCTTGCACTCCTTCTACTCGTCAGCTGCCACCCCCCTCCCACCCCCCCGCCCAAGTGAAGTACTGGACAAATCAGTAAATTCAGAAGGTTGGAGCAAAACCCTGTGGAGGAGTTTTACTGACCGACCTTGAAGGGCCTCACCACAGGCAGAGTTTGCTGTATTGATAAAGACTGAGAGCGGATACCTCAGTGAGGTGGGACAGGGGTAGGACGGGCCAAGTGGGATTACATGGTGATGCACTTCCTGGGTACCCTGCTGGCACGAAACAGGCTTCTGTACAGGCCAACATTCTGATGTGACGCGCAGGGCAACACTGAATGTAGGGGGGTGGGGTTTCCTTGGTGACAAGCAGCCATATTTGGTCAGAAAGCGCCGTCTGCATAAATAAGCTGAGAAAGCTGTTGGAGTGTGGAGGAACCTCCCAGGAATACAGCGGGTACTTGTGTGTGTGTGTGTGTGTGTGTGTGTTAGTGCGTGTGCATGTTTGTATGAGTGCGTGCATGTGTGTGTGTGTAAAAGTGGGTCCTAATGCCCACAGCAGGGGTGTATATTGCTATAACATGCACACACAATGACACCGCAGCACATATGCAGATATCTTGTACATGCACGCACACACACCACACCACACACACACAGACACACTTTTGAGTTGGGCACTGCCAGCAGATTCCCCTGCAGTGATCTCATCGTGCTGTGCAGAACACACACTTGTTATGTGTCCTGCTCATACTGTTACATTCACACAATTGGCTATTTATGGGTGTGGGTGTGGAAGGGGTGGGGGAGGGGGTGGGGGGGTGGGGGGGGGCAGCAGTTATAGACCAGAGAGAAATAGAACAGAGCAGTGTCACTACCAAACACAATGACACATACCTATACATGCACACACAGACTCAAACATGGATGCACACATCAAAGAACGTAAACTCTATGCACAGGCACCGTCTCATACACACTCTTCCATCAGTGACCGACTGCATACAAACACACACTGCACATGCAGTGAATTATAACTTTCCATACACACAAACAAACTCTGAGATAATCCATGTGACTTTGTAAGGATAGTTACTAATGAATGTGTGTGTGTGTGTGTGTGTGTGTGTGTGTGTGTGTGTGTGCATGTCTGTTTTCTGGAAGGTTTTCAGTATGTCTGTTTGTGTGTAGTTACCATTAATACACAAGCAAGTACCTACACGCATGCAAATCTACAAATAACCTTCAACAAACACACACACACACACACACACACTCACACACACACACACACACACACACACACACACTGAGTTACTCCCTACATCTGTGCTTCTGACACACCATTGAAAGAGTGACGTAGACTCCATATTGAGTTGGTGGACATCCAATTGGAGCTCTGAACACAGGGGATCCAGTTAAAGCTGTGTGACTCATCACTGTTTTAGGCTTCATGACTTGGCCTGCCTTTCACCACCATTCATTGTGTAATGTGGTTTACTACTTATCAGTGTGTCAGGTAGTTTACTGCTGATCTGTGTGTAATGTGGTTTACTACTGATCAGTGTGTAATGTAGTTTACTGTTGATTGATGTGTAATATGGTTTACTGCTGATCAGACTGTCAACTGACATATTTACAGCTGATCTGTGTGTAATGTTATTGACCGCTGATCAGTGTGTAATGTTATTGACTGCTGATCAGTGTGTAATGTTATTGACTGCTGATCAGTGTGTAATGTTATTGACTGCTGATTAGTGTGTAATGTTATTTATGCTGATCTGTGTGTAATGTTATTTACTGCTAATTAGTATGTAATGTTATTTACTGCTGATCAGTATGAAATGTTATTGACTGCTGATCAGTGTGTAATGTTATTGACTGCTGATTAGTGTGTAATGTTATTTATGCTGATCTGTGTGTAATGTTATTTACTGCTAATCAGTAGGTAATGTTATTTACTTCTGATCAGTGTGTAATGTTATTGACTGCTGATTAGTGTGTAATGTTATTTATGCTGATCTGTGTGTAATGTTATTTACTGCTAATCAGTAGGTAATGTTATTTACTTCTGATCAGTATGAAATGTTATTGACTGCTGATCAGTGCATAATGTGATGTGTATGCGGGTCTGTGACTGTGTATGGAAGGAGCTGCACATTTGTTTGTGAAAACGGTTGCATCAAGGAGCAGAAGGATAAGTCCTTGTCCAGTTCATCATTTAAGTCTGGGGAAGAGTTCTACTGACATCCTGTAACTCTACCACTTTTGGCCCAAAATATATCATGTGACCAGTCCAAACTCTGCTCAGAGTCGGGAGAAATCCAGCTTATTTTCACCTTGGCAGCAAAAATAATGAGTTTCACATGAAAATAACATGCTGGCAGGAGATATATTATATATGAGAGAGGTGAAGGAGAGAGAAAGGGAGAAGAGAAGGAATGAGTATGTGTGCATGTGAAGGAAGGTCCAGAAGTATTAGGACTCTGGCTCCACGTGAGTCCCTGCATATGGATATAAATATTCTCAAACATAAGCAGAGAGTGTTGGCTTTCATATGAGGGACTTGTGCACCCATAAAATGTGAATCGTGTGAGAATCACAGCGCTGTGGCAGCCTAAATGCTCATGGGCATCACTGTGTGCCAGCAAGTGTGTGCAGTATCTTAGCTGCCTCATATCCTGGAGTTATTTCTGACTCAGTACTCCTCTCAGGACGGACTGTTCCCTTGGGAAGTTAATTTCCTCCAAGTTTACCTCTTCGGTGAACACTTACCTTGCAGCAGAGTGTCTGCATGATGTTTGCAATGCACGCGTGCATGCATGTGTGTGTGTGTGTGTGCGTGAGCGTGCGCATGTGTGGTTGTGGTGTCGGGGAGGGGGGGTTCTCTGCAGGAATGCCATTAACCTTCTACCTCTCTCTGTTTCAGTCGTTCCCTTTCAGGAGGCAGTGGGGGCACAAGCTGGGTGGTCTCTTTCTCTCTCTCTTTTTCTCTCTCTCCATTGCTCTCTGCCTCTGTCTCCCATCCTGTCCCAGAGCTGAATAGTACCTCTGAATCGCTCCGTGTTGTGGAATGCTGGGAGATTCAGCAGCAGGAATTCAGGGGGATTTTTCTGAAGGGAGATGAGGTCATGAGTAACTAGCCCCTCCCTCACAGAGCAGAGCCAATGGGAGGCGCAGGTTTAAAAAATAAACACTGGCCTGCACTCCCCCCCCCCTCTCTCCCCCTCCCTCTGCCTCTCCTCTCCACTTTCTGCCTCTCTCCCTCACTGTCCATCTCTCTCTTCAATTGCTCCCTCCCTCCTCCCTCCACCTCTTCCTCATCCCTTCCTCATCAGTCTCCCTGTCTTCCTCTGTCCTTCCCTGTCTGTATCCCTCCCTTCCTCCCTCCTTTGCCTTCCTTCCTTGTCTCTCTTCTTCCCTCGTTCTGTCCATCACCCTTTTGCTCTTCTTTCTCTGCATATCTCTGTCTCTCCTTCATCCTTTCATGCCATTCACATCCCATACTCATCATTTTTCTCTCTCTCCCTCTATCCCATCCCTCTGTTTCTGAGCACTGACCACAGCTCCCTCACTTGTTATTACAGCTTGGTTATGCTCCTAAAATCACTCCTTAAGTAAGAGAGCAGGTCCTGATTTCTCACTGCTCCAGTTCAGAGTGGTTCCTTTTAGACCACTTCTCAGTTCCTATGTTTTCAGGCTGATGTTTTGGTCACTTTTGAATGCTGGCGGTGCTTTCTCTCTAGTGGTAGAATGAGACGGACTCTACAACCCACACAAGTGGCTCAGGTAGTGCAGGTCATCCAGTATGACACATCAATGCGAGCTGTGGCAAGAAGGTTTGCTGTGTCTGTCAGCGTACTGTCCAGAGCATGGAGGCACTACCAGGAGACAGGCCAGTACATCAGGAGACGTGGAGGTGGCCGTAGGAGGGCAACAACCCAGCAGCGGGACCACTACCTCCACCTTTGTGCAAGGAGGAACAGGAGGAGCACTGCCAGAACCCTGCAAAATTACCTCCAGCAGGCCACAAATGTGTAATGTGTCATCTCAAACGGTCAGAAACCGACTCCATGAGGATGGTATGAGGGCCCGATGTCCACAGGTGGGGATTGTGCTTACAGCCCAACACCTTGCAGGACGTTTGGCATTTGCCAGAGAACACCAAGATTGGCAAATTCGCCACTGGCGCGCTATGCTCTTCACAGATGAAAGCAGGTTCACACTGAGCACATGTGACAAGCGTAACAGATTCTGGAGATGCCGTGGAGAACGTTCTGCTGCCTGCAACATCCACCAGCATGACCAGTTTGGCAGTGGGTCAGTAATGGTGTGGGGTGGCATTTCTTTGGGGGGCCGCACAGCCCTCCATGTGCTCGCCAGAGGTAGCCTGACTGCCATTAGGTACCAAGATGAGATCCTCAGACTCCTTGTGAGACCGTATGCTGGTGCGATTGGCCCTGGGTTCCTCCTTATGCTAGACCTCATGTGGCTGGAGTGTGTCAGCAGTTCCTTCAAGATGAAGGCATTGATGCTATGGACTGGCCCGCCCGTTCCCCAGACCTGAATCCATTTGAGCACATCTTGGATATCATGTCTCGCTCCATTTACCAACGCCTCGTTGCACCACAGACTGTCCAGGAGTTGGCGGATGCTTTAGTCCAGGTCTGGGAGGAGATCCCTCAGGAGACCATCCGCCACCTCATCAGGAGCATGCCCAGGCGTTGTGGGAGGTCATACAGGCACGTGGAGGCCACACACACACTACTGAGCCTCATTTTGACTTGTTTTAAGGACACTACAAAGTTGGATCAGCCTGTAGTGTGTTTTTCCACTTTAATTTTGAGTGATTCAAAATCCAGACCTCAATGGGTCAATACATTTGATTTCCATTGATAATTCGTGTGATTTTGTTGTCAGCACATTCAACTATGTAAAGAACAAAGTATTCAATAAGAATATTTTATTCAGATCTAGGATGTGTCATTTAAGTGTTACCTTTTTTTTTTGACCAGTGTATCATGCAGTTATACCTTTAGTTGAATGATTTTGGATAGGGCATCTAGGAAAATGTAAATGGAGATAGACCTTTGTAATTTTCAAAATGTCAAATTTTGTGGCTATATGGTTCTATCTCCTAGATAGCTCCTTGAATTTCCAGAAATATTTAGCCACAAAGTTCTCTCTTGCCTTTTTTTTTTTTTAAGCACACAACAATGTCACTCCACCCAAATCTGCAAATTACATGTTCATGGTAAAAAATCACAGAAAATGGGCAGCTGAGTCCTGTCTGAAAATAAATAGATAACAAACCTTGTCACTCTGAAATGAGCTCTGGAGTCTCAAGGGTGTTCAGTGTCAAGTGCTCCTATCTCTACAGCCATTACAAGTTCATCTGAGTACATTTAATGCAGACATGATGCACACTACATAGTAAACAAACTCTGGGCTTGGTTTCAACTAGTACCATGTATATATTGTACTTGTTGATAAAAGATTAAAAATCAAGTACTACTCTTAAATGGCCCCCTGGAAAAAGACAAAGGGTTTTAAGACAGATGCTTCATTCAAGTGCTGTAGTACCTATTTATCTAAAATATCCCAGATTTCCTCATCTTACAACCTTCGATATTTTTTTTATTTATTTAATTTTTTTTTATTGGATTTAATTGATGAAGGAGGCGAACCCTCGCAGAGCAGGAGGCAGCAGTACAGAGTCCACAATGCAAAAATCAAACTCCAGAGGGCGAAATCCGAGTCGTAACCGGGGCACCAATCACAGTACTTGTCGTTGGGCAAAGCAGGTTTGGTACACAGGCACGGGTTTATCAGAGAATCCAAAGCCAAAATCCAGCGGGCGTAATCCGAACTGTTAACAGGGCAGCAAACACAAAACTCGGAGTCGGGCAAAACAGGTATGGTACACGGGCACAGGAATATCAAAGGTAAAACCAAAATCAGAATCCGGGATGTTCCAGTCAGAAGTATAACACTAAGAGTACTAGGCATAAACAATTGCAGCACAGGGAAAACGTTCTGACAAGTGCTGTGAATGAAATGACTGCTTAAATACACATAGGGGAAGTCACATGCTACAAAGGGGAGGCAGGTGATATGGATCAGACTAATTACAAAGGAATGAACATGAGGAGGTTCCTGATTACAAGAAATTGGTAAAAGCCAAAATGTGGACAGGGATCACAGAGCCAGCCTACTGACAAACATACGGCTCCGGTTAGGGAGTTCTACCGTGCACAGAGTGAGAGGCAGAACAGTGATTATCAAGGTGCAAGAAATCTGCTTGAAGCACAGCAAAGTAAACTAAGTGAAGGCAAAGGGTGGAGACTAGAGCAGAGCCAGTGCTGAGAGCTTGTTAGTCAATTAGTAATGTGCAACTATACAATGCCTAGTGCTTGTTAGTAAGTTAGTACTATAAACAATGTTAGTCTTGATTAGTAAGTTTACTTAGAACAACAAACTGCTAGTATTGTTAGTAATATCGAAAAGCAAGGTGAAGGAAGTAAACGAGATAGGAAGGAATGGATGAAATCCCAGAAACCATGAAATCACCCGAAAGTGTGGCACACAATACTGGGGCAGTGAGCGATCACATGACAAAAGAGCAGACAGGGGGAGACAAAGTGCAATGCATGGTATGACACAAAACATAGACTGGAATAAAACTGCAATAGTGGAAAATGGCAAACAGACAAAAACAAGGCAAAAACAAAACATGGCATGGAATCACAAAACACAATACAAAATACAGAGCATAGTCAGACAAGCCAGAATTCATAATCAAAACATGGTCAGGCAGGATCAGGATCATAACAGTAGTACCTGTTTATACTAAGATTACTTCTATGGTAGAACATTATTTTTAATGAGAAGAGGAGATAGGCCCACTTAATCCTCAGCCCACGATATGTATATATATATCAGACAGAAAGGGATGACAGACAATATTTTAAAACTTAAACAGATTTAATTCAACAAACTGACAACTAACCTACAATTTATACTACTGACCAAGATTGACAGATACAAGAAAAAAAATATTTACAGTCCCTTGAGATGGGGTTGCTTGGTGATGTCCTGGGACAGGGAAATGCTTCAACACAGGCAAAAATCCACAAAAAAACTTCACAGGTCTTGAAAAGAGTGACAGGTCTGGTCAAATGTATCCTTCTCCTTGCAATTTCCCCCACTACTTTACTCTCTCAATTTTTCTCCTTATATACTCTTTTGCAGCCCCCTCCCACCTTCCAGACTTTTTTCAATTCTCTGGGACTTCCCCTCTCAGACATGCCCAGGACATGCCCAAACCTAGCTCCAGACTGGGCTTAACAAAAAAAAGGTCAATACTGCCATCTAGTGGCATTTTTTCACATTACTATATATATATATATATATATATATATATATATATATATATATAAATATATATATATATATATATATATATATATATATATACTGTATATCTATATCTATATATATATATATATATATATATATTCATATATATGGGATGAGACTGTGTGTGGTGACAAGCATGTCACATTTCCTTTGAGATCACGCAAGCATGCGTGGCCTTCTCCTCTGGGTGTAGGGAGCTCAGCGGCCTGCTGAATACAGACAGAGGAACATCCGGCAAGACACTTCTAGGGTGGCTTGATACAAAGGAAATATACTATGTGAGATACAGTGGCGTAGCAAGGGGGGGAAGATACGTCCCTTTATGACAGCAATTAGTCCTGGCTAGTTCTCAATCATTTTCCTTCATTGACGGGTTTTCCATTATTGTAATTGACAACTGAAGACACGGTTTCTCTCCATTTGCGATCTAACAATGATGAAGCCTCCCATCGCGCTATGACGAGAAAACTTGTTTGATTGGCGTCGATCCAAATAAAGTAGACTCAGCAGCATTTAGCCGAGATATATATTTTTGCTGCCAGCCGTGGATTACCCTGATATTTGCCACTATTTAATCCACACAGTGTATGCCTACGCGGCTCAGGAGCTGAAGGCGTACAAATCCATGGCGTCGTATAACTATTTCATATAACTAAGCCAACATTGGCTGCCTCCCAAAGCGCCTGAATTAAATCCTAGTTCTGTAAATTTGTGTTTAGTCCAAAACGTTGGTTTTTGTCAGCATTAATATTATGTATATCTGTGTATTAATCGGGCATTTTATGGCGTCTTAACTGGCTATTTCTGTTGCACAATAAGAGAGTGCTAACCGGGCATTTTATGGCGTCTTAAGACAAAAATGCAAAATCTTCATGCTGACGCCAAAACCGGCGTTTTGCCAGTGTAGCTACAGAACGAGGATTTAGTTTAGGCCCTTTTGGATGCAGCCATTAACTCTATTCAACAGTGGCTCATCGTTAATCTCGTAAGTCAATTATATCGACTGTCATATCTGTCTTGATGTCGCCTCCTACCAGAACGATGTCAGGCACCCGTAGCCTGCACCTTGCATCATTGATCACATCAAGCAACATTCACTGTCTGACAAAACGATCTCTAACAAATAACACCATTATCTACCAGTGATTAAATGCTATGCACACACTTTACTGGGGAAAGTGGCTTATCTAACTCCAACGTTACCTGAGGTAAAATGATCGGAACAGACTTTGCTGTAAGGAGTAGCCTGAAGTCTCACCTATTGATTCTAGCTAGCCATAGGTCTCTCTTCCGCTTGCTCAACTCCTCTCTGTCTCTCCCCGATCTTTTCCTCACAGTGGGTATCGAAAAGAAATCTAACACCGTTTTTTTTTTTTTTTTGCTGTTATTAGAACAGCCGTGAACCACACAGCAAACCATGTTGAACCAACCAAGGTTGATACGATCGCTAAAGAATGCGAGGTAGAAGCCTCTCGATAGAGTCTAGTCTGAAATATCAGTGGGGATGTCAACGATATGGCCGCATCGAACGTTGATGACGCGGATCGAATACCATCAATTGCGTGGATTAAAAAAAAAGTGGCATTCAGTAGTTCAATAGGCTATAAAAAGCACGTGGCTCCAGCTATTTGCGTGAGAGTCGACAGGTATGCAATTTTTCATAACGTTTATTTAAATACAGCAAATCATCCAGATGAATGATTGTCCTACCTAATCGAGGAGAACAAGCAGCACCTGTTAAGTGTGGAGTGCTCTCGGAGTGAACCTTCTGTTAATCATGAAGATGACTGGTCAGGATTTATAATTGTTTTAAACGAATGTTTTGTGCGACCCAATTCTCTGTTCTTGTTTTACAACTGTACTGAATTTTTCCCATGATTTATTTGCTGTTAGATCGCATATGGAATAAACCGTGTCTTCAGTTGCAAATTACGATAACTGGAAAACGTGTCAATAAAGGAAAATGATTGAGAACTAGCCAGGACTAATTATTGTCATAACATGTCTTGTGACCAGCCTGAGTCTGTACCTGCCTGAACTAACACTAGAGCCGAATTATTATTAATAATAATAATTATAATAATAATACAGATCTAAGATGATAATCCAGAATTACTATCTTTCTGTCGCATGGCCTCAGCCAACATCTGCTTTCCAGTTTTTCGGATAGCAATTCAAAGCATGTAACAGAGTTATCAACGGCCAGCAGCCATAACACTATTCAATCTGCTCCAGCCATGTGGCTGAAGCTAAGCAGGTGTGGGCTTGGTTAGTAGTTGGATGGAAAAACCAAGTTACTGCTGGAAGAGGTGTTAGTGGGTCAGTAGGTTGCGATCTTCCCTCTGGTGGAATAATCCCCAATGGCCCAGTGCAGTGATGGGGACTCTGTACTGAAAGGAGATGCTGTCTTTCGGATGAGATGTTAAACTGAGGTCCTGACTCTCTGTGGGCATTCAAGACTCTATGACTCTCATCAACAAGAGTAGGGGGTTCCCCGGTGTCATGGCTAAATTCCCAACCCACCACCTAATCATCCCCTGATCTACTTGGCTATGCAATTTGTCCTCAACCCCTTGGGCTCCCTTGAAAAAGAGATTTCAATCTCAACGGGACTTCCCTGGTTAAATTAAGGTTAAATAAATAAAAATTAAAATATCAACCGATTAACGAGATTTTATCAAATCGGTTTTGCATGTATACAGCTGACCAACCTCGAATTGCTGGTCTCTCTCCACCCCTCGGTGAGAATCAGTCTCTCTCTCTCTGGCATTTTATTGGTGCAGCATATGTGCCACATTTTAAAGTGTGACACATGCCTTTATTAACTATGACTGCACTGCATGACATAATGTGTTTGTCCTGTGGGATTTCAGCTCATAATGTGTGAATGATGCGTACTGGCTCTGCTCATGAATGCACGCACACACACACCACACGCACACACCACACGCACACACACATTCACAAATACACCCAAAGCCGCACACACCCTCACACGTGCCCACACAAGTACATACACACACACACACACACACACACACTCTCTCTGCTGTCCTCTGGAGCCTTGCTCGTAAAACAGGGAGCTGTTTTGGGGGGGAGGGGGGGGTCAGTCAGCTTTTCTTCCCCGATGAGTCAGGCTCCCGGCCCTTTGTACTGTCCCCTGGGGGGGGGGACGGCCCTACCCGGATGGGCATTCAGACAGAAGCGGGGGCCCGGGGCCATGAGGCGTGACTCACTGGCTGGGTGGGGGGGATGACTGCATATCTCAATGTTTGGGGTCTGTGTGCATGTGTGGGAGTCGTGGCGCAGAGGTAATGATGGTGTAGTAATGATGAGTTGAAAGTTTAAGAGAGAAAGGGAATGAGACTGTGGGTTTGGTGCCAGGAGTGTGGTGAAAGGAGAACAAGGGAGAGACAGAGTGAAGGGAGAGAGAAAGTTTGCGGGATTTACCAGCATCTGTAAAACTCAGGTCCTGACTCCTGACTCCAGGAGCATCTCAGAGAGTGAGAGAGAGAGAGAGAGAGAGAGAGAGGGAGCAGACTTTACAGATTGAAGAGAGAGGAGTGTGTTTGTGTGTGTGTGTGTGTGTGTGTGTGTGTGTATGTCTCTGTTAGAATGCGTGTGTGTGTGTATGTGTCTCTGTTAGAATGTGTGTGTGTGTGTGTGTGAGAGACGAGTCACTAGCTCTGTGTGTTGGGCAGGCGTTGGTATAATCATGTTAATTGCTGAGTGGCAGTTCTGTCACAGTCCTGTGAGGAGAAATCTCTGTGTCCCCTCCTTTTACCTCCTGGCTCATTCTATTCTTCTTCTGTGGTCTTAACCATGCTTCAAAGCTCCTCCACTCTCACCCTGCCTCACCCTCCCCCTGCTTACCGGCTCAGTGATCTCTGACATGACCTGGTTTCTTCAATTAATTTAACCTTTCACCTTCAACTTTTAGTTTTCCAGGAAGTCCCCTCAGACAAAGGGCTTCTTTTAGAGGGAGGCCTGGCTAAGATGGTGACATGTAAATTTAATGCGCAAGCTTACACACACACACGCACACACACACACCCACACACACACACATACACATGCATACACACGCATACATAGATACAATGAAAGTTTGTAGCTATGGTACAGTGTTTTCCTGATTGTATTCCGATCCCTCTGTAAATATGCACTTGAGTTGCTGAAGAACCTTGCATCTCTCAGAAAGCAAAGGATTGTGGGGCGCAGGGAGTCTATTATCTCTGCAGGGAGGTAATGTAGTAATGCTGGGAGAGGGCATTATCTTACCACCTGTTCCCCTTATTTACGAGGGCTCAATACAGTCTTTAACAGGGTTCCTGTGGAAGTGCGTAACTGTGGAGGAAATCTGTGGTAAAAGCAGGTGTCCCTCTCTTACATCTGCATATTTCTGGGGAGCGAGTGGCGGTTTTGGGGTTTTGACTGAAGACAGCGAATCACTCGCTCCAGGGGCACACTGAATGTACTGCGGGATGTTTTGAAAATTACATGTGCACAGTTCTTCCATAATCCGGTCTCTTGAAGTAACTGCGGGTTTGGCTGCTCTGTATTCTCTTCGATGGAAAAACCAGCATGCGAATCCCAGATGGGAGCTGTCGAGTCAGGGTTTAAGAGAGGCCGGGAGAGTTGAGATGTTTTTACTATTAAGCTCTAATCAAACCCTGCTGTTGGGCAGGGAGAATAGCTGAATCGCTTGTGCTCATCTTGTGCAGGATGCTTAGTGGACAGAACAGCTCATGACGGGCTCTGAATCATCTGTTCTGGCGAGAAGAGAAAGGAACAGAGCTTGCAGAATGCCGTTAAACATCTGCATACACCCCGTGGTTTAAACCCGTACCCCTATTTTGAGTCAGCTCCTGATTTCCGGGATTGAAATCAACTCCTGGTCATTCAGCAGTGTCAGATCTTATTTCCTCTGCCAAGGAGGTTGTGTTTTACGTTTGGTTTGTGGGTAAGTGCATTTGTCTGTTTTTTTTTGTCTGTTTTTTTGTTCACAACATGACGGAAAAAGTCACGTACAAAATTTCATGATATCTTTATCAAAGGTGTGTCTTGGCCCAGCTTAGAAGTGATTTTACTTTGGGAGTGATTCGGATCAAATTCTGCATCCAGAAATTTTTTATTTACTTGTGTGGTGGTATATATACTCTTCTGTGTCCCAGACATCTGGGCGACTGTTGGGCCTTGGCGGAGTTATGCGCTCACTGACTGCTCTTGCTCAAAAACCAGTCAGCGTGGATGCCGGCTTTTAATAATAATAATATTATAATAATAATCTTTATTTATATACCACTTTTCATGCAAAAAATGCGGCTCCAAGTGCTTTACATGCACGATAAAATCAACACAATTTCAGGGAAAAAGACAGGACAGTTTAAGAACAAATCATACAGAAGACTGTGTGTAAAATCACTCACAATTAGAATAATCGGGACAGAAATAAAATGGAAGGATGAGAACAATAAAATAGTTAAAATAATCATACAATATAATAATAAGACAATAAACAATAAAAGGAATAACAATAAAACAGGGAGAGTATAACGAAAGCAGTAAAACAGCATCGCAAATTACAAGCTAGATTAAAAAGATATGTTTTTAGTTGCTGTTTAAAAATTTCCACTGACCGAGCCTCTCTAATACTTTACAGCAGGGTGTTCCATAATTTTGGTGCATATTGGGAAAAAGCAGCATCCCCAGTTTTCTTCTGTGAGGCCTTGGGAACTTTTAGAAGCCCCAGGATCTTAACGGACGTGGAGGAATGTAAAACAACAAGGAATCTGATAAATAGGCAGGTGCTAAACCATTAAGTGCTTCGTAAACAAGCACTTTTAAGTCCAGCATCAACGAAAACATTAGCAACTAGAGGGCACTCAGTAGAGCAAATACCTCTGCCACCTCATATATCTTTTGGTTACAGAATATGGTCTGGATCACTTCTCAACTTCTCCTTGGACTATAGCCTATCATCCTGTCAAATTTATAACTTTTTGAGTAATCCAGTCAGAAATATCATGCAGACCCGCGTTAGATATATGTTCATTCCCCTTGATCCAGAATCCAGAATATATTGTGAATCACTTCAAAAATTGAATCAACTCACCCTTGGACTACTACCTATCATCCTACCAAATTCAGAGCCAATCCTTTTGAGTTATCCTGTCAACAGTATAACAAACAAACAAATGAAAAGGGCTAAAAACATAATTTCCTTGAGAAGAGGTAAATATTAAACTAAAGCTCATAAGCTTTAATCAAGACCATAATGAGTTAGGTGCGTAAGTATTTGGCCATGACAAAACCTTGCATCTTCATCAGCTCTGTCTGTCTATCTGGGTAAGGCTGAGATCTCCTGCGGTAAATCAAGCAAATTGAGGCGAAAACCCAGATTCTTAAAGTAAAATTCCACTCAGTATTCTGTTTGAATGATTCTTCAATCAAGTGGTGGAACTAACTGATCGGACTTTCACGCTCTGATCCCCAGATCCTTTTTCACAAAGCAGGATTAAAAAGTTAGCTGGATAACTGTATTGAGTAAACTCAGATGCCCACTAGCCTCCGTTGCAGACGTCTTATGGTGTTCGGTTAACTTCCCTCCCCCAACAACGTCTGCGCACTCGAGCAAGGTTTTGTGTTCCACCAATCAGAAACTACCTCTTAAAATCCGGGAGCTAATTGTGGAGTGTCTCCTCCCTCAGTATCGCTACTGCAAGTCTTTTTACGGGCCCTCTTGCTCGAGATTTTCCTACTTCTGCCAAATCAACAGATAGTTCCTTTGTCACTCGCTTGCTGGGATATTCGATCAAAATTGACACCTTGGTTGTACTTTCGCTCGGCGCCGGTACATCGTAAATTTCTCCTTGAACATTGTGGCTAGTCTCTATCGTCTCTATCGTGGCTGGAACAGGATTAATGAATTCAGGGTTTTCTGCTTGTTCAACTAGTTCAGCTACTCCAAATCGAGGTGGTTGTCCAGGTGCTTTTACGGGAATTGAAGTGTCAAAGTTATCAGAGGTTAGCCGTGTTTTGGCCAACGGAGAAGAACACTCTTCTGTTGTTAGACGTTTCGTTCGGGGCCTTTCGCTTTCATAAAGAAATTTTAATTCTGATCGCTTTTCATCAAGTTCTTTCTCTATTTTCAAAATTTTTTTCAAGTAAGCGATAGCAGCCCGTTCGGCAGACGAATAACTCGTTCTTGTTTACCTCTGTGTTAACAGAGATGACAGAGCTCACATTACGTCACGGAACACAAAACCTTGCTCGAGTGCGCAGACGTTGTTGGGGGAGGGAAGTTAACCGAACACCATGAGACGTCTGCAACGGAGGCAAGATGCCCGCCAAATCGAAAACCTGGACTCGAGGGGCAAGTGCTGTTCTAAGTAAGTAAGTAAGTAAGTAAATCTTTATTTGTATAGCACCTTTCACAGCTTGAAAACACAAAGTGCTTCACAGTGGTAAAAACAGAGATAAAACATATAAAACAATAAAAACAATAAGAAACAACACAGTTATCAATATAACAATAAACAAACACTGTGCTACAGACAAGAGATTTGCTTATTCAAAGGCTTGTCTAAAAAGATGAGTCTTTAGCCGACTCTTAAAGATGTCCACAGAATGAGAGGCTCGCAAGTCCAAGGGGAGTGCGTTCCACAGTTTTGGGGCCACTGTTTGGAAGGCACGATCTCCTTTAGTTTTCAGCTTCGTTCGAGAAATGACCAGGAGGCCCTGATTAGAGGACCTTAGTGACCGACTGCAGACATACATCCGGAGGAGGTCACAGATATAAGCTGGCGCCTCGCCATGCAAAGCCTTATAAGTGAGCAACAGAACCTTGTATTGGATTCTGAAAGCCACGGGGAGCCAGTGTAGCGGGAACAGGATAGGTGTGATATGACAGTGTTTCTGCGACCGGGTTAACAGCCTAGCAGCAGCATTTTGAACAAGTTGAAGACGATCCAGGGATGATTTGCTGAGGCAGGTGAAAAGTGAGTTACAGTAGTCCAGCCTGGATGATATGAAGGCATGGACAACTAAGTCCAGTTCTGAATGGGACACAATAGATCTGAGTTTGGCGTGTTGTTCTGAGTTTCACGTGTTGCCATGATCCAGCTTGCTCAGTAATCCTGCTTTGTGGAACAGGGCCTGGGTTTATAAAAGACCTCCGGTTCCCTCCCGCCATCTTGACCCACGATTTTTCCCTCCATGTCTGCCTGAATCCTTCTTCAGTCAAAGATTGTGCGTGCCTATGTGTGTGTGTGCATCTGCTTGGGGGCAATTGTGTGTGTATGTGTGTGTGTTTGTGTGTGTGTGTGCATGTGAGCGCACGTGAGTGTGTGTCTGTGTGTGTGTGTGTGTGTGTGTGTGCTTGTCAGTGTTTGTGTGTGCGTGCGTGCTCGTGTGTGTGTGTGCGCGTGTGTGTAAGCATGTGTGTGCATGCGTGTATGTGTGTGTGTGTATTTCTCTGTTTCACATCTGTTCTCAATTCCCCTCCTTCCTTAAGCGTGTTTGGGCAGCAGGCTCTTTCACTCCTCTCATCCTGCCTCTGCTGTAGGATGTGGCGACTTTTAGGGATGGAAGGTTCCGGAAGGTTTCCAATTCCGCAGCTTAATCAAAATCTCCCTCGGCTCCCCCCTGTAGGATTGGCCTCATGAGAGTGTGTGGGGTGGTGTCTGTGACGACCTCATTGGGTAACCCACAATCCTCTGCTCTCCAGCGAGCTCAGAGATGCTCATCCTTTCCGCGGCCCTGGCCACAGCCCCGCCCTCCATCTCTCCTCTGCCAGGATCCGGGGTGACCTTACACCCCAATATCTGTTTCCAATATCTGATGTTCGCCAGTGCACCCCTGAATCTCTCTCTCTCTCTTTCTGTCTCTGTCTCTCTGTCTCTCTCTTGCTCTCTCTCCCCTCACTCTCTCTCTTTCCCTGAGGACAAACAGAACACGACTTCACCGTGCAATGACATCATCTCCATTCATGTTTAATGGCCGCACTGCGAGCTTCCTGCCAGCCTTCTGAGGCATTACCTCCTGTTGGAAAGAGATGGAGACCCCGTCATCGCCTGATGAAGTCATGTTCAGAGTGTCTTCTGTCTCAATCCTCACCGCTCTTTTACTCTCTCTCGATCTCTCTCTCTCACACACTCACACCACCTCTCTCTCAGTCTAGCCATCTTACTCGAGCCTCTCTCCCTCTGCCTCTCTGTTTCTCTTCATCCATGTTTTTTCTGTTGACATTTACATCTGAAACCGTCTAATATTGGAATCAAAATTGGAAAAATTCTGCACTTTCCAAGAACCTATTAGATACAAATAATATACAAGCAGGTCATCATAGACTGTGGACTTACTCCACTACCCATTTCATACCAGTGATTACTGGTGAACTGAAAATAGGGGTGGCACAGAGCATCCCTTTAAACCAGGCATCCTCAAATCTGGACCTCGAATCCAAATCCAGCCCAGGATTTCTCTTATCCCAGGCAAGTAAATGAACAGTTAGTGCCTCTGATTGGCCAGACTGTGTTAACACCTGACTCCAATGTAAAGGGAGGATGGAAAACCAGCAGTTTTGGAACCTCGTAGGGTGTGATTTGAGGACCAAGGCTTTAAACTAAGGATTGCTTCTAACCTGTCCTCAATTATTTTACAAAAATAACATCACGTGAACTCAGAGATCACTTCGTGCTATTAGATGTGGCCAGTTCTCCTCGATAAGTTATGGCGAAAAAAAAAAGTTTCATTTCAACGTGAAATTGCATTTCAATCAATGTTATTCAATTGTGGACACTTGTCGCAAATCTCCATTTTCTTCACTGTAATGTAAAAAACCATAAAGCACAGTGAAGGTAGCCTGCATTGGAGGCTGTGCTAAGAGCAAACAAAAGTTAAGAGTGCAGTTCATCTTTATTGTGAAGTGAATAATACATTTTTCTGCATTGTATTCACTTGACTATTTAATTGCGGCAACATGGCGTTAAGAAGGAAGCCGTGCATTCAGCCACCCATTGAATTTTTCTCATACTTAATCAAGGAGAATGACTGAAAATGGGTTAAGACTTACTGTTTTAAACAATCTATTTCCTCAAAAACACATTTTTCCCAGTTATTGCATGTAGACATTAGTCATCCCTCACTCTGACCAAATCTGAGATGTTCTGGAGTCAAAGCTGCTTCCTTCCTCCCTTTTTTTCTCATCCGGAGGCTTTCTACTCCAGAGGCATGAAAATTGGAGATTTAAGTTTGGGCACCCTGATGACGTGTACCTGCGGTGGAGGAGGACTCAAGGTGTGGCTGGGAGTAACAAACCGCGCCCACTGTTTCCCGCAAACACGCCCAAGACAAATATCGGATACAAGAGCTAAAAGTTCTGGTGCACACGAATGCTCTGTAGTTCGCTGCCAGAATCCACATAAAAACATTTGTAACATTCCATCGAGCGATGAATCGCAGAGGGACAAGTGGATTGCATTTATTTTTGCTGATAATGTTCCTGCAGCCCCTGCCGCAAACCTATTCCTGCGTGCTCACCTCACGTCGGACTCTTTCTCCAACTTAGGCCAGTACACAGCTGGCTTAGCTAAAAACCTGCGTCTCCAGAAAGGTATTGTTCCAACACTACGAAACCCTGCCACTTCAATATTGTCTGTAAAAGTCAGCTTTCGCATTCGCTGACAACTTTTTCCCCCCAACTTCAATGTTATCATCACATTACTGTAAGCTATTGGATGGAGTGTGGTGCAGTTCAAAGGAAACTTGGCAGTATACCCAATATGTAATCGTTACCCTCACAGCCTGTAGCTGCAGCGGGTTCACTTTCTGCTACAGTGAAGACACACGCATCATATGAAACTAGACAACCTAAGGAATCTACAGATGCCAAAAATGCTATGCTATGATGTCATTAAGCAAGCAAAATAATGCTTCAAACATACGCTAAATTTCCACAAGCGAAAAGATAACGTTAGCTAGCTCAGTTAATTTAGGCCAGCAACAACCTCGCACATTCTGTTAATTTGTTGATGGATGGCTGTATATTATTGTCTTTTAATGCTGTCCAAACACAGCATGTTACTCTTGTTTAAACGTTATATGATCATGGAACTTAGATGTACTAATGTTAGCTTGCATGTGACATTTATATTCCCCCCGTTTTTAGGCTATCTCGCTAGTACATCTCACGCAGGGCTCAGTGCATCACACTCAGATGGCAGAAGCACATCAAAGCCACCCAGAATGGTCGATAGATTCAGCAATGATAAGGTCACAAGTTGTGTTACTCTGCACGCATTGCTATGGCTACGTTTTCAAGTCACTCCTCCCTTCTCCCACCCTCTTCCCACGCACCACCCCCTCTGCCCAGCCATGCCTCTATTGTCCGGCCGAGTCAAAATTTCAAAATTTTCTCGCTCGTGCAAGACTGGCTTGATAAAAAGGGGAAAATAGATATACATTTGCGTAATTTTTGCAAATTATCACAAAACATTATGTTTTAGACTTATTTTTAACAGGTGTAAATACCAAGTAATGAATCCTTTCAAAGAATTTTTTTCATTGCCTCTTACCCACCCTGAGCCCTGTGAGATAGCACTAATCTATGGTGTGTCTCTGTTACTGAGCTCAGTGAGAAAGCACTGATCTAAGTGTGTCTCTGTTACTGAGGCCTGTGAGATAGCACTGATCTATGGTGTGTCACTGTAACTGAGCCCGGTGAGATAGCACTGATCTATGGTGTGTCACTGTAACTGAGGCCTGTGAGATAGCACTGATCTATGGTGTGTCTCTGTCACTAAGCCCAGTGAGATAGCACTGATCTATGGTGTGTCTCTGTTACTGAGGCCTGTGAGATAGCACTGATCTATGGTGTGTCTCTGTTACTGAGCCCTGTGAGATAGCACTGATCTATGGTGTGTCTCTGTAACTGAGGCCTGTGAGATAGCACTGATCTATGGTGTGTCTCTGTTACTGAGCCCAGTGAGATAGTACTGATCTATGGTGTGTCACTGTTACTGAGGCCTGTGAGATAGCACTGATCTATGGTGTGTCTCTGTTACTGAGCCCAGTGAGATAGTACTGATCTATGGTGTGTCACTGTAACTGAGGCCTGTGAGATAGCACTGATCTATGGTGTGTCTCTGTTACTGAGCCCTGTGAGATAGCACTGATCTATGGTGTGGTTCTGTTACTGAGCCCTGTGAGATAGCACTGATCTATGGTGTGGTTCTGTTACTGAGCCCAGTGAGATAGCACTGGTCTATGGTGTGTCTCTGTGACCGAGGCCTGTGAGATAGCACTGATCTATGGTGTGTCTCTGTTACTGAGCCCAGTGAGATAGCACTGATCTATGGTGTGTCTCTGTTACTGAGGCCTGTGAGATAGCACTGATCTATGGTGTGTCTCTGTTACTGAGGCCTGTGAGAGAGCACTGATCTATGGTGTGTCTCTGTTACTGAGCCCTGTGAGATAGCACTGATCTATGGTGTGTCTCTGTAACTGAGGCCTGTGAGATAGAACTGATCTGTGACGTGTCTCTGTTACTGAGCCCAGTGAGATAGCACTGGTCTATGGTGTGTCTCTGTGACCGAGGGCTGTGAGAGAGCACTAATCTATGGTGTGTCCCTGTTACTGAGGCCTCAGTGACAGTCAGGCTCAGAGACAGTGGGTCTGGAATGGCATTTGTGCCATTCTGTTGACAAGCAGCCAGACCCCCCCCCCTCACATAACTGGCATTTCTCCACACTGACACACTGCTTCATGAGTGCTGCTGTGGGGCATTTCTGCTGCGCGGTCAGTAACTGCGGGGTGGAAAGCTGTTATTCGATTTTAATAATTTTCTAGACATTGAGTTGTTTTGTCACAATTTTAACATTTTTTGTCAATGTTTTTTTCCACAAATTTAGCTGTTTTCTTGTCATTTTTTACTTATTGTATTCTTGTGTTTCGAGCGTAATGTTGCCATTGTTTTAATTGCTTTGCCAATGTTATATTGATTCTTCTAATGGGAGTATTACCACCACCATGGAGGTTATGTTTTTGGCTGTTTGTTTGCCATAGGATTTCAGAAAAACACTGGCCTGATTTTCCTCAAACTTTGTGGTAGGAGTTGCACGGGCCAAGGAAGAACCCATTTCATTTTGGAGCACATCTGTATCACAAGACGGATACACAAATTATTTTCTATTTCCGTTACCATTGCACTGTTATAAACTTTCACCTTTTTTGCCAGTTATTTTAACTGTAAGAGGAGTCCTGCGTGCATTTAACTGTGGTTTACACTTAACACACACGGCACACTGTTGTACGTATTGTAAAATGACAGTTAAAATAACTGGCAAAAGAGTTGCCAGTTAAATTAATTAGCAAAAAAGGTGCAAGTATAAAACAGTGTAGGGTATTTGGCCTTGGCAGCGGTCTCTGAATGCCCTTCCAGTTTCAATAGTTTTCTTGCCATCTTTTTAATGCTTTTTCCATCACATGGTTGTTTTGAATAGTGAGAGTGAGGGGAGTGTGTGTCCTTCATTCAAACCCTGGATTGCGGAGCAGGGCGAACACATACCTTGCGATAACCACAGTGACAGTACCATCACCTTAGCGACTACTGGTCATCATGACGTCTAAAGTTTCTTTTTTATATATGAGATAGAAAGACAGCGTGCGTATGCTTGAGAGCGACTGTATGAGTGTGTATGTGAGTGTGGGTCAAAGCATCACTGAACTCATTCGCTTTGGAATGAGATTGTAGTCATTGGTTGTTGCCTGCGTGGCATATTTCTTGAATACTTGCCGTTATTGTAATCTTTGTCTGGTCACATGAATTATGACCTCAGTAGGGCCAAATTTCAGTGCCCCTTGTTCACATGGAGTTATAAAATGTCTTACATTTCTGCATATCTGTGGGTGAGCATTACTCTCTCTCTCTTTCACACGTACACTCATACACACACACTCTGACCGACAAATGCACTCTGATGAGCACACACACACGCACACACACACACACACACACACACACACACACACACACACTCACACAGTGTACATTCAATTCTTGCCCTCCTTCAGACCCTTGCCGCTTTGCATTCCTCCCGCGGCTTCCTGGCGGCATTCATCTTAATTCTCCCCTCCTTATCATCACGTTCACACCTCCATGCCCTGCAGTACAGCTGGTAGACGCTGGCTGAATGACACACTCACACACACATACACAAGTGTTGCTGGTTGCTAAGAAATCCGCCCTTTTAGAAAAAGCCCAGTACAAATTTCAGAATTCCGCCGAGCTGTTTGTGACATCACGCTGTGACATCAAACAGGAACACACAGGCCCTCTCTTTTCCGCAGAAAACCAGACAGTCCCCTGTTTGTGTTTCCTGTCCAGCCACCGCCCACTGCCTGTTTTTCTTGGTATTTGTTCTGGTTTCTGTGCCATTTTGGGCTGTTATTCCAAGAGATGGACAGGGAAGGAGATTGCGGCAAGCACTCTAAAAAAAGCCCTCTGCCGGAACAGGAAGGACAGGCCCACAATACACCCCCCCTCCCAACCACCACGCCTTACCCTCACACACGCTTCCACCTGCACATGCAGATACAAAATATATACTCATTTTGGTGTGGGGTGGATGAGAGGGGAATAAAGTCAGAGTGGATTTTTAGGAAGTGAAGAAAGCTGATTCTTTCACATACCATCCTGTCACTTCGGTGTGAGCATGGCAGAATTCCTCCCAAGCGCTATACACGTTTTGATATATCACTTAAGGTTTGCTGTTCATCCCCTTCTAGGAAGATTAGGAATTTGGGCCGATATCACGAGGAGAATCCCTCTCTGCTCAGAAATTCCTCCAAACTCTTACCGCAATTTAGAGGAATCTCTTCTTTGAAAAAAGTGTAGAGCCCTGAACATTGAAACAAGAATTTATGGTCTCCAGTGCAAATAAAAAGCAAGCTTTAATCCTACCAGCAGCAAACGTCTCAACTTTGAAGTCTTTTTTGAATGGGACTCTATTGCGTAACCTTTGGCCTTGGGATGACCATGTGCTAATCCCATGTCAGTAGTTTAGCGCTCCCTTTTAGACCAAAGGATGAAACTGTAACAGTATTTTTGCCCAGGTGGTGTCAGTTTCCCAATTTCCTGTCCTGCAATCATATGTTCCCGAGCTGTGCTGGGATAAATCCCAGGATGCACCTGGCTCAAGGCTTGGTTCCAGGCTTTATCTTTTATTTATCCTTCCTTGGGTCTTTGTTCTACACCTGACCCAGAAATCCTGGTCTAACACGGCAAGTCCATTAAGCTTCCTTGCCTCCACAAGATTTCTTCAGCAAGGATACATGGTCAAGTCCAGTGCAGAGTTATTCTTTCAGAATTCTAGATGTATAAATAATTCATATGTGGTTTGACCCCACTTATTTTGCCATTGGCTACACCGGTATCTGATGTCACTTCAAACTGATGTTTGACAGAAAATGGGCTCTTCCAGATTCCTCCATTTGCACCCCACTTGCTGGCTGTTTCTCCTTGTGAGGGGACCTTGGGCTGTGCTGAGAGAAAAGACATGATCAAAGGAAAGGAGCTAAAATAAGTGTCTAGAACGAGGTCTCGGTTTCTCTGCCTGACCTTCCCCTGACATCCAACCAAAATCCCCCCACCCCCCCTCCCATCCCACTGTCATGTCACCTTCATCCCTGGAGCCCTGAGTCAAGAGGCATTGGCAGCAAGGGAGTGATAAAACACGCGGCCATGATGTCACATAATCCTCTCATGGTGATGTCATGGAATCCCTGAACTCTTGTCGGCTCGTGCTCTTCGTGGCTGAGCTCAGAGTCTTAACAGTGAGAGCAGCCGATCTAAGGCTCTCAATTTCCTGTTAAAGGTCCCGCAACCCCCCCACTGACAACCTGTACTGCGTACACACTCCTGGAGCTGATTTAGCACAGACTGCAGGCCAGTCAGCGAGCATCCCATTGTTTGTGGTTTTAAAGGGGCTCTATGTAAGTTTGTTGACATCACTTCCGTTAACATTTGAATTCAAACAAAACAGAGGTAGCTGGCACCTCCCTCCCATAGTTCCCTCCTTCCCATGTATCTGTCAACTGTTGTTGGTGATTGGCTGGGATGGATTGTTATGTTCAGGGGCACAGCCTGTACCCTTTGTGTTTATTTGCAGTTTGTGACGCTTGTGCGGTCTCCAGAGCCCGGGTTTTTTTTTTTTTTTTACAGAGAATTTAGAGGCAGGCAGCTAGCGGATCGTGGGTGAATTGAGAAAAGATGTCGGTGAATTGAGACAAAAATATAATCGCGCAGAAAGTAACACAAATTTGAATAGTGCACCTTTAAGGTGGAAAAATAAATCCAGTATTCCCTGCCGGGTCACCTGACCTGGGGTTTACCACCCACGTTTTGGAAAGAAGGGCTTAAGACTGCAACTGAACTCCTCAGGGTTTAAGATGAGGTTGCCTTTACCCACAAGGGCAGGGGCGCAGGAAGGAGGGCTCTGCTGGGGCTGCAACAATCTGTTTACCATGTTCATATTTGGATTTTTGCTACGTCTGACTATTCTTTGTAATGTGTATTGTGATTTGGTTACTTTGATTTATTCATGCATCGTCTTTGTTTAGTTTTTCCATGTTTTACTTTTTACCATAGTTTATTCCAGTCCATGTTTTTGCTTCTACCATGTATTGCACTTTGTCTCCCCCTGTCTGGTCTCTTGTCTTGTCATTGCTCACAGCCCCAGTATTGCGTGCCACTCTTCGGGTGATTTAATGGTGTCTGGATTTCAGCCTTCCTTCAAATCTCATTTACTTTCTTCATCTTTCTTTTCTATTTTACTAACCCATACTAACAGTTTGTTATTTTGCTAGAGTTACTAACACAGCCTAACATTGTATATAATACTAACTTACCAACGAGCACTAAGGGATTGTATAGCTGCACTTATTAATTAATTAACAAGCTCTCAGCACTCGCCCTGTTTTAGTCTCCGCCCCTTGTCTTTCCCTAATCTTCTCTGGTGCGTTTTCTGTGGATTCTCCACAATTGCTTGCGCTGTTCTTTCTCTCATTATCTATGCACGGTAGAACTCATTGACCGTAACCGTATGTTTTTCTGTAGGATTGTCTCGTGATCCCTGTCCGCGTTTTGGCTTTTGCCTATTTTATGTGATTAGGTTCTCCCTCTTGTTTCCTCCTTTGTAATTAGTCTCATTTCCAGCACCTATGTTCTGTGTAGCATGTGATTCCCCTTGAGTGTATATTAGGAGTCTTTTCACAGCACTTTCTTGTCAAATTGTTTCTCTCAGTTTGCTTGTGTTCATTCCGCCTTGTTCTCAAAGTAATTCTCTTCTGACTGGACCGTCTGACTTTTAGATTTTTGGCTTTTTGATTTTGGATTTATTGTTGCATCTGTGTTTTTTGACCCTTTTCTGCCTGATCACGAGATCTACGATTGCAGCCCTGGTTACGGTTTGGATTACCCCCAGTGGATTTTGGCTTTGCTTCTCTGGTATACCTGTGCCTGTGTACTGAACCCATTTTTGTCCAATCACGAGTACTGTGATTGTTGCCCTGGTTTTTGTCTATTTTTGCCCAACTGGATTGTAATTTTCGGAGTGTGGGCTTTGTACCTTTGCCTTCTTCCCTGCGGGGGTTTCCTACCCCCCTTTATTAATAAAATCAGATCTACTGCATTGCTTGGTTCTCGCGACTGGTTCCTGAGCAAATAATCACAATCTTCCCACACGTATACACAAGGATGCCTTCGCTTTGCAGTCTTTAACTCTTTAATAAATTGTCAGGACTTATGGCTGGACAGTCAACATGGAGAGATTTTAGCTTATTATATCCCTGAATGGCGTTCCGGGATATAATGTTTCTGGTCCGACCGCCGCCGCGCCGCCTTACGTGTTAATGCGATAACTTCATTAATATTTCAATGAGAAATTTCAAGTTTTGCATGTAAGTATCATAATGAGGAAGAACTGATTCAATTTTGGACAATTTCTAGATTGGCCACCAGGGGCCAAAAACTGAAAAAATCACTGCTTTGATCATATCTCTGGAAATATTTGTCCGATTGACCTTAAATCAAGTGCAAACAAGAGTTTGTCACTAAAGTGACTATTTTGCCACCAGGTGGCGCTTTCTGATGGAAAATTACCATTTTGGCCATATCTTCAGAACCATTTGTCCGATTGACCTGAAATTAAGTTCAAATGAAAGGTCATGACCTGAGGGGCTTTATATTGTATTGGGTCTATTCAAGGATTGGGGAATTGGAGGATTTAGGGCGTTCGGGGATATACCCCAAGCCGTCGCCTCCGATGGCATAAGCCTAGTTTTGCTACATGGAGCAGCCACAGACTATTTGCAGATAAATATTTCCAAATATGCCTACTTAATTTTTGGCTTGACTGGCAAGGTCTGGCCTTACATCCACTGATGTCCATGGCTGAGTGAGTGATGTTGATGTCACGCTATTGGTCAGCCAAATTCAGACAGATCATAAATGGTCGAGTCATACACTAGGTTTTGACTGAGACGTGTTGAAAATACACTGCCCGACTAAAAGTCACCGTTTGGAAATTAATGAACAAATTCTACAATTGGATCATAATTGCGGTTATTAATGTTTCAGCTGGCAATAAACATTTTAACCCTGACTGATGAAGTGCGTCGCTACTCATTTCTTAAATCATGTCGGAAGACACATCCCTTGATGGTGGAAAAGATGTTGCAGTATTTTAGAAGGGGCAAGTTATTGGCCTGTATTTAGCGTAGAAAACCATGAATGACAAGTATGAGGAATCATTTTCACAAACAAATTTGCCACCACTAAGTCCTGACCTTAAACGCATTAAAAGTTATTGGGATGTGCTTAAGAAAGATCACCGAGTGGTTCAACCATTATGTCAAGAAGACAAAGTCTCGGCCAAAAATTATGGCATTTCTGATCAAAAATAAATGCTTTGGCATTCCATATAGTTGTCAAAACAATGACAAGAAGAATATGCGCTGTAATCAAAGCAACAAGGGTTCCAACTAAATATTTGAGTGCGCAACTTTTTTTTTTGGCCGGGCAGTGTATATTGTATTTTTATGAAATATTTCTTATATTATCAGGCTCTGCTTCACAGAATATGTTTCTTGACAAAGATACAACACTCCTGGGTATTATGGGGGAGTAAATGAACTGCATGAGTTTAAGGTTAATATCTATGTGCTGGGTTAAAGTGTTTAAATGCCACACCCAGCACGTTACAACTGAGAGGTGGCCCTGAATGACATAATCATGCGCTGTAATCAAGATGTAGACAAGTAGAAAGCTTGACGGACAACCAATCCTTGCTGCAGTCTTTCCTAATCCATGCATGCCTGCAATCTCCACCCATCCTTGACCCAACCCTCTCCCCATCAAAATCCTCTGGAAAATTCCAGTACATTTTCTTTTATTGAAGGTAAATATTCAACCCATACTCAGTGCATTGCATGCCGTCTAAGGAACATCTCACAACTCTGAAACACCGTGTTTTAGCATGTCTGGGTGAAATGCCCCTCTACAATTTCTTGCCCTTTAAATGTTATAAAAACCTCCCACAGAATATTTTGGCATTGTATTCAAGTACAGTCAAAATCCTCTAAGAACCCTTTAAGATGTAAAAATAGATGTGAGACGTAAAATAAAAAGTGTATATTATAATGGAATCACTAATGGTAACTGTGAAGGCAATGGAGTTCCACAACAATGACTTAACCCTTGCATAAATGCATATCCATAGACTTTAGTGACCTACATTATGCATTCACCCTTTTATTCGTTCATCTTTTTAAATTAACCCCTCAGATCCCAGCTGTTATTGAGAGTGTTAAAGCGGACCTAATATGCTATTTTTTCAAGTTTATATTTTGGTCTTTGACTCCCCTGGAGTACTCCTGATCTCCTGTGAAAAAAGAGTATTTATTTTGATTGTACTGCCATCCTCAAAAAAACCCATTTGTAGTCAATAGTAGTCTCTGCCTGACACGCCTCATTGGGGTGGCTCTTCCGCTATGGCCCCCACTGCCCGTGCGCCCACTTTCTTCTGACTGGCCAGCTCTGTGGAGAGCGGATCTAGGCGGGATGAGACAGTGTCACAGTGAAACGTGAGACGCGTCTGCCATCTGGGTTAAGGAATCAGCGGGGAAAACGCTATAAAACGCAGTACATGTGTATAGATATAATGAAATTAACTTGTTCTAATAAACGCAACAGTGAAAGTGGAAGACGCAGAGCGAGAGTCTGGCAGCTCAAGCACGAATTTGCTGTCGGCTACAGTTTGCTACGGCAACAGTTGGTAGCTCGGATGCAGGGAAAGCTAGAATCCACCCCATATACACACATTTGTAGAACGGGTCGACATGCCCAAGTGTAGACCACAGACCGAAAAATCTGGTGGGTCTGAGTTTAGATGGAAACGCGGACAATGAAGGGCAGCTAAAAGTGGACCAACAGCTTATGGACTGCTTCGGTGTGTATTAGGATCTGCTGGTTCGTGTGCATAGTTGTGGTGTGTTGTTAGCGTGGAGAAACGAACAGCTTCCGCGCTGGTATATGAAGACAAGGCGAAAGCTCCAAGCTAAGCGACCTTTTCGGAAATTGCCCGTGGAAATGGCTTACTTATTGCTTCGGAATGACCAGCTTTTCCTCGCAGAAAATGGGTGCATTATGAATAGCGTGCAAGAGCTAGACAGAGCTCCGGTTATGTCATGAACATAATACAGGTTTTACAGACCGTAAGTTCCATCTGCATGAACTGTTGCTTATGTGGAGCTAGCGAATTGATCACTTTTACAGGAAAGAATTTAATATTCAATTGATGGCAATGCAGCGTTTGTTATACCGAACACGTTAGCCTAGGCGCTTCCCTATTGCTTTCACCGGTAGTATCAGAGAGCTTGTAACACAAGCATACCGATCATAATTGCTGCATATAAGTTAACCAGAAACATTTTTAATCAGCAGAGCACGCAAACTAACATGCAGTAGCTGATAAGCGGTCATGACTTTGAATGTAATCTGTCGCGCAAAAAATTCGTTTCGTGTCCAGTGTGAAAGCTGCTTAACGCGTCTATAATGCCTGTATTTGCGTCTTTGCATTGACTTTGAATGTAGCTAATCTGTCGTGCGAAAAACTTGTTTCGCGTCCGGTGTGAAAGCTGCTTGACGTGCCCATAACGTGTATTCGCGTCTTTGCATTGACTTTTGTAGGCTAATTTGTCCTGCAAAAAATTTGTTTCGTGCCTGATGTGAAAGCAGCTTTATGGATAGTACATGACAGCTAGAGAGAGCTCGGTTATGTTATGAACAAAATACAGGTTTTGCAGACCGTAAGTTCTAGCGCGAACAAGTTGCTTATGTGAAGCTAGCGAATTGATCACTTCTGCAGGAAAGAATTACCTATTTAATCTCCTCCTTTTTCGGCTTTTTATTAGCCACAACCAGTTCTGAAAAGGGATGAAATTATGTCAAGGTAGTGCAGGGAAATCATTTGTAAACCGACAGAGCTTCTGGTTTTTGCATTGCTTTCATGGTAGCACCAGAGAGCTTGCTCAGATATTTGTGAGGTATCCGGCTGATCCCAGTCATGGATAAGTGAAGCGATCACTAACTGTAGTGGCTACAATCGGGCAACATTATGAAGAAACTTCCACAATGATGCTTACCGAAGTAACACAAGTATACCGATCAGAATTACTGCATATACGTTAACCAGGAGCATTTTTAATTAGCACGACACGCAAACTAACATGCAGTAGCTGGTAACCAGAAGTCATAACCACAGAGACAAACCCTTGCAATACAGGTTTTACAAATAGCAAGTTCTGTTACTGTGAACAGTTGTACCAAGTATCCAAATTACAAACAAGTATTAAAAGTTAGCTTCATGTGAGGTTTATGTTCACACACCTTCTGTAGAATTTCCCCTGCTATCACTCTTGCATAATTAGGACACAAACATTAGCAACAGTAACTTGGCTACATTAGCCACTGTGCTACAGCCACAATCAACTGGCTATCACGTCAGGTTGGCTTATGCAGTAAAAGCAACTTACAGCTTCTGTTTCTGTGAGTCACGGACAGTCGCGACAGATACAGGCTTTATCTTCAGATATTTTACAAAGCCAGAGATTGAGGCCAGTTGTTAGTGCTAACTATCGCTAGTGGTCCTGCTAGCCACCTGTAACACATTAGCTTCACTTACATTATTTGCTGTTATATGGTTACTTACAGCTTGTGGCTTCAAGCGCTTGATCGATTCCACTGCTTCAGGTTTGAGAAGCAGCTGAAACGCTTATCCTGTGTCAAATTATCCTTTATTGACAAAGCTGTCTTTGGCGAAATGCTGAGCACAAACAGCTAACATTCCCTTTGGCCGCGGCTGTTTGCTGCAAGCAAACAAAAAAAGCTACCCACTGATTTCTAGTGGCATCGTCTTTTGGAAGAGAAATATTTGTTTTTTTTTGCGTCCAAAAGTAAACGGACAAGTAGCTTTGGTAGAGATACTGACAAAATTGCACCTCAAATGATCTGCGGTTCTTCTTTTGTATTTCCAAAAGTGTACACCCTGCAAAGGCATAGTATGATCTGCCGTTGTTAGTGCCTGCTAGAATAGTTTCCGGTGTGGGCAGGTCCAGCGCAGTGGTTGGCTCTGGCTAGGTCTGTACTAATTGGACGGCACAACCTGATGTCAGGTATTACCCAGAACTCGTGAAGATCTCAGGAGGAGCTGTTCAGAGAGAAAATCATGCTCACGAAATCACGTTCCTGGATAATGGCAATATCCCTGTATCTTATGTTTAGAAACTTTTCAGAGGTTGAGCATGGACAAACAACATTATGACATTACTAATATGTATTAAAAGAAGGATTAGCATGTTAGGTCCCATTTAACTGTTATTGAAATTCTGCTGCAAAATATTCAGAATATTCCCCTGTAGTCAGCTGGGATTGGCACCCGCTCCTCCCCAAACCTAGTGAGGAAGAAACAGTTTAGATAATGGATGGATGGCTGAATATAAAATAATCCAAGCTGTTGAAAATTAGAATATTTTTTGCGACAATTCATACATTTCAATCAATTTCTAATAACCGACTTCCCAATAATTAATTGTCAATGCTTTTTAAATTCATTGTGTGTCATTTTCTTAATGGATGGAAGGAAAGGCTTTCATGCCAAAGACCAAGAAAGATTTATGTCCGCTTTTACATTAACGTTTTAGTATTTCTGATGAGTGTTTGCGCACACCAAAATTTTAGTGAAAGTAATTTGTGTTAACAGCATAAGGACCACAGGGCTGGGCAGGTCTCTCACAGGAATGCAATGTGCCCAAATATCCACCCTCTAGCTGCGCCATTATCACTGCATGGGGCGGGGCTGCAGGGATGATTGACACTAGTAGGAGCTGAATCCATTTGCTGATAGACTGGGGTAGAGGAGTGGCCAAAATGGCAATAAATAGGGGCAGGGATGGAGCCTCTACACTGACAAATAGGGGCAGGGGCGGAGTCACCATGCTAACTGATAGGTATAAGGGCTGGACCTCATACTTGACAGACACATGAAGTTGTAGGACTTCAAGTCTAGTAGACACAAGCAGGGATGGTGCCATAGTGATGACTGACGGGGCCAGGGGTGGAGTTTCCAAGTTCATAGTCAGGGCCAGGGGCGGGGCCTCTACACTGATGGACAGAGACAGAGGTGTGGCCTCTGTGGTAATAAATTGTGGAAGGGGTGGAGCATCTAAGCTGACAGGCAGGGGCAGGGGCTGAGCCTCTCTACTGATAAACAGAGGGAGTAAGTCTAAGGATTGGTCACCTGGAGAAGTGTTCCTCTCAACAGCCCCTGCCTCTTAGAGCCTTTAGATCACATTCTCAAAACCCAGCAACTCCACTCCCCCCTGCAGCTTTACCCGAGTCCCTGTGATACTGGAGCTGTACCTGAAATTTCCAGATCTACAGCTAATATAAAGGGTGCTCTGTTCCCCCAAAGGTGCTCTCTCTCCCTTACAGATGAGCGACGAGTCACTGGCCTCTTTGTGACAGCGCCCAGTTCTCCTCTGTTTATATTGTGTTCAGCTGTGTGTGTGCACAGGCCAGGTGTGGTGTCCTCTTATCTGCAGCCACAGGTGCGTCACCTGTTAGGGGGGGTTACAGTCAAATGCATGGGCCGAGCTCTCCGTGCCTGAGAGGTACGTCAGTGTGACTCACCTGTGGGGCCCCGCCGCTCAGATCAGGCGCTGGGGTGAATGAGGAGTCATTGTGTAGCGGTTAGCTTGCGGTTGCATTCACAGCACTGAGGGTTTGTTCGACCTGAGGGTAAACCCCAACTACATCACTCAGATCCGTGCAGAGACCACAAAGGAAATTACTCAATCTCAACTCCATCCTTTCACTTAATCCTACTCCTTCTAATTTGCTTAATTTCTACTTAATTCAATTTTATTTGAAAGGCAAATATCACCCCTCACCGTAATCTTACACAATCTGTTACCTGGCTTGCATAAACACTGACTGACATTGTGTCAATGAATGTCTGTATGTGTATGTCTGTATGGAAGAGCGTGTAAGTAATATTGTTTGCATAGTATATATATATATATATATATATATATATATATATATATATATATATATATATATATGTATGAGAGGGACTGCATCTGTGTGTAAGGGTGGCTGGAATTCTGTGTGTGTGGATATATGTGTGTGTGTGTGTGTGTGTGTGTGTGAACAAATATGTAAATGACTGTGTGTGTTTGAGTGTACTGCAAGTGTGAGTGTATGTATGTATGTATGTATGTATGTATGTACTGTATGTATGCGTGTGTATATGCATGCATGTGTGTGTGCGTGAGTAAGTGCATGTGTGTATGTATGTGTGTTTATGTGTGTGTTTGAGTGAAAATCACACTGCAGCACTGTAAACTGAAATCTTTAGTGAGTTTGTGCTGGAAGCCTGCAGATTTCCTTGATGAATGTCGTTTGACAGGAGTTGCACAGGTTTATCCCCATTTCCTGTTAGGCGTGATCTAAATTACAGCACTTCCTGTGACAGGATCTTGGATCATCAATGGTTACAACAGATCAGCAGCCAGATATGTGTTGGACAGGCTTTGAGTATGTGTGCGCATATGATTGTGTGTTTATGTGTGCCAGTGTATGAATGTATTTGTGTGTGTGTGTGTGTGTGTGTGTGTGTGCGCCTGTATACATGAATGTACATGTATGTCTGCACGTGTGTGTGTGTGTGTGTGTGTGCGCGTATAATTGTGTGTTTATGTGTGCTAGTGTATGAATGTATTTGTGTGTGTGCGTAGATGCCAGTGTGTGTGTGTGTGTGTGTGTGTGTGTGTGTGTGTGTGTGGACAATCAGAATCAGAAGAGTAACACACACAGACACATTAATGCCCATGAAAGACTCCTCACAGCATCCACTTTTGTGGTTTCATTTCTCACAAAAAAACTGATTGAAACAGGAGAGTTGCATCGTCGCGCTCTGTGAAGGGGAGAGCAGGGTCCCAGTAAGACTTACTGCATTCAAGATTTCATCATCGGGTGACAAAAGCCAGGAGTGCTGCACAAAATGGTGTCGTAAGCAATCTATGAGCCCTTATCACTCTCTCTGGAATGCCATGAGGATATAATCTGGTTAAATATTAACACACCCGATACATGTGTGGCTGGAAAAGGGTGTTAGGTAAAATACCTCTCATCTTCACTTTCAGAAATCGCCTTTATTGGATTTTCATGATTTTGCTCTTCGAAAAACCAACGTAGCCAGTAGGCATGGAGTGACCGCTAACAGGATGGTAGAGTTGGTGCAGTAATAAAAGAGAAAATGTTGTCATCACAGCCAATCATTGCTACTGCATTACTGTCATGTGGCTGTAATATAGAAGTGAGCTATTGTAATACTACGAGTGACACAATCTACGGGGGGGGGGGGGGGGGGGGGGGGGGGGGGTTGTCATGTAAAATGAGATGTGGTTTGAACTGTTTTTTTTTTTTTTTTTGGCAGGGGTGGGGGGTGGGTTCTCAGCAATCAAGTCAGTGTCCCTACCCAGCCCTGAATTGCCAGTAAAAAGCCCAATAAAACAGGACAGACATCCCACCCAGTACCAAGATAGTGGACCATTCTGAGTTGTGGGAAGGATCTTAACTTCTCTATCTTTCTTCAAAGTTTTAAAGTGAATTATTATTCTTATTTAATGAGATAGCATTCATGTGAATACCTTGCTAAATTCCTCAGTCTTATAAAAAGTTAAAAAAAACATTGCTTTGAGAATTTCTCCAAAAAGACTGCATGATTTTTCAACATGTCTGAAGAGGTCATTAACCCCTTTTTGCGCAGAATATAAACAGTGACGTGCCATCGGAGGTCAGTTAGGGGAGGCAGAATTCTTACCGTTACACAAAAAGATAACTCTATTACTTTGATTGATTAACAATCTGAGGATTGATTAACTATTTTACAAGACTAAACAGCAGAATGGCGTGCCAGTTCCATCCACAACATTATTGCTCCGTGCATCGAACTTATAATGCTCATGAGACAGCAAGTTTGTTCATATTAGCTAAGAAGAAGCTAACACAATGCCATTAACAAATATCTAAACCTTTCTTATGCGACATTCAATGTGTGGTCTATATGCTCACTATAATATTTCCCCCCTTAAACACATACTTTTTAATGCCATTTTTAAAAATGAGGGAATTTATTTTCAATCTCCTTTCATAATCTGATAAACAAAAGATCAAAACCATATTCGTAATTACCAAGAGTTAAGATTTACTTTCTAGTAGTCTCGAATCAAAGCATAAGGTAATCTAATCTTTCTGTCACTAATTATTAAAGAATTGACCAGAAAAATATTCTAATTGATTGATTGATAATCAGGCATAGTATGTGGAAACAGGTTGACAAAATCTAGCGATATAAAAGGAGAAGTCACTGCCTACCCTGACCGCACGTCCCGGAATACAAATAATGCCAATTTTTTCCTGTTATGCATGAGCCTATTTAGGCTTTATAAAGTATTTAGAAGGAGGTGAGCCGAGGAGAGAAAGATACATTTAGATTGAAATGCATCCCCTGTGTGAGTTGGGGCAAAATCACATTGAATTCTAAAAAAGGAGTAAGAAGACAGGTCATAGGTCATGGTGTACAATTCACAGCACTTTATAAGCTCTTGTGATATGGGCTTTTTTCGTCTCCCTGCCTGCTTTTCATCGTCTTCAGAAACACCAGATATATCCTGCCCACAAGGCCATCCACTAACAGTAGTGACATTGTTATCTCTGGAGTATCTTTAGAAGTTTGCGGTGGTGGGTGGCTCACCCCATTACGGTATGTGTCTGGGTGGGAGCCGTGGTTTGTTATTAAGTCCATTATCTGTTATTGTGATTTATCTGTGTTTTGTGTGTGTATTTTCTTAAAATTATCCGTCATTCAGCCATTGTCCATTTAGATAACTTTAACCTTGTTAAAGCCATAGGCGGGAGACATTGGAGCATTTCTGTGTGTTTCTCTGGTCTCATCGTGCCTGTGGAGGTCAGAGACCTTTAGCAGAGCTCTAACGGTTTTCACCCCTGTGTGTGAGGCTAGGACAGGGTTTGAAGAACTTCCACAACTGTTTTTTGAGACATCAAACAAAAAAAAAAAGTCTTTGAAAGGAAAATATTAATTTATGTATCTTAAAACTCATCAGTGCAGTTCAGTTTTGATTGTTGGTTTGCAAAGCTGTTTTGATTGAGGGGTCAGTGCTGGAGTTGAAACTTCGGGAGTTTGTAGCGAGCCTAGAAAATGAGCTATACTGTCAGTACATTTTTGTGCTATAAAGAGCTACATTTCCTTTCTATACCCACAAAATTTAACAATGTTAATAAAAATACATTTTAAGCGAGCAAAACAATACACACTATGCTGGTGCAATTTTATAGCGTAAAAAGGGAACGTTAGAACTCTAATACAACGCATTCGTAGGTTTTGACGTAGGCCTATTTCACAGTGTATTTTTCTGCAAGTGTACATGGCATCCACGCGGTCCTGCCCGGGCACGCGAGCGCTTGTGTAATCGCAGAGAAGGATGTGACTCCTCTCCTATCAACAGCAGACGTCACGTCCTTGGAATTCCGCGGCGGTATTCACGAAAATAAAAAACTAAAACCCCCTTCAATACACTCATTCTTCTGCACCTCAGTCCGTGACTGCACTGTGCCCCAGTTTCTGTTTACGCCGTAAACAAACGCTCCGGGTGTTACTATGTTGTTAGCTGGCGCTTTCCCCCCGCGCCAAGATTTTATGATCACTGAAGCGACCGTGCGACTGACTAAATGACCGCCTTCAAATTATGCGGCACCCTCAGCAAAACAAACTCCGTGTTACCAAAGCAAAACCGTTCGTTTCGGTCAGAATTGGCCTATCTATGAACATGGCCAGTATCACTTTCACAGCGCGCTTCACCGGCATATAAAATATGATTGTGCAGCAGCCAGTCATAAAAATTCCGGTTCTATCCACGTGCGCCAGTTTCAATTGCTACCAGACAATCGCAGTATCAGACACTATTTTGCTACCGCAGGAATAGGCCTATGCTTTTTATGGCCAAGTGCAGCCGAGAGGCTGGCTGCTCTGCGAATCTTGGTTCGTCGTCTGTGAAAACAACCAGGTACCGCAAAAACCTGAAAGACAATTTTTCTGCGCTGTTGAACTTAAAAAAGAACATATACACACGAAAATAAAAATGACCGGATGTACTGCAACCCTGCGATTAACTTGAAAAGGCCTCATTAGAATTAAGGAGCCCTCCATTTCAAAGCTACGATTCCGTAGCCAAGATAAAAGCAGTTCAAGTTTTAAGAAGTTGCATGAGCAATGTAAAACTATGAAACAATGGGGAAAAATATTATTTGTGTTTAATAATCGTGTTTCAGGTCAGCATAGCTTTGCATCAATAATTTCACAAAAAGCTTTTTTCAGCAAAAAGGTTTTTAACTCTTCTGTGCTTCAAGCATTCGAGTGAGCTGCCGGTGGCTTGAATGAAAATCTGCTGAATGTAGATCTTCAGGAGTGGGGTTTGGCAGCCATGGTCTGAAGCATCTGAAAGATATCCTTCCCAGCATGAATTTTGATGCAAGAACATTTCGCTGGCAGTCTAATGACGTCCAGCTTTGCTCAGAGCCTAAACCTCCAGTCGCTTACCTCAAGCAACAAATTCAGGCGCAGTGTGAAAGTAAATTGTGGTGTCAATTACCAATAGTCTGGAGTTGGCCATGGGTGGAAAACAAGGCTCTCTTCAACATTCTAGATTTTCTAAATGTTACTTCAAAGCTACAGTGCTCTAAATCAGTTGAGTTCTGTCACAAATCAACCAGACGAGCCAAACGATCACAGATGAAGATCACTCTGAGCACTCTCTGAAATACAAGATTGTTGTAATTGACGTCTAGAGTGGCACTGACTTAAAACCTCCAGCCGCTCATCTCAAGCAACCAGTACAGTCGCAGTGTGAATGTAAATTCTGAAATTTTGAAATTTGCGTGTGATGTACCATCTTGATGTAGCGGGATTTTGAGAAAGTAGCAGGGGTGTTTTTGAAAGCCTGAGACCCGAAATGAAGGATGTATTTTTATTTTTTTCAGGGTCATTTTTTTTTATCCCCGCATGGGCACAGTGTAGACACATCGCAATCATTCCCCTCTTCACTGTATATAGCTCAGTGAAGCCCCCCCAACCCCCCCACTGAAACCTGCTGGGCTGCGACCTCATCACTCAGGAGGTCAACTCGCCTGCATGGGCCTGAGGGGGTGCGGTGTTAATTTATGAGGCAACATGATGTCATCGGATCCCCTTGCGTGTAGGCACACACGCATCACCTTTAATGCATACATGCACACACACAAGAACACACTCGTGTTAAATACACTCACACTGTTGCGTGCACACGTGCACTCACACACTCGTGCATGCACACGCAAAACCACCCCCTGACATCCACGCACACCCACATAGTAGTCGTCAGCCTTGTTTGATGCGAGTGTTGACTTGAGCACTAATAGAAACGGTGGTAATGATGGTGTTCTGCGTGCTGGCGGAGCGCCCGAGTAGATTATGTTTCTGTTTGGAGGTGTGGGGTGTGGTTCAGGGGTTTGGTGGAGCAGGGGGGGGCGCGGTCGGTGATGTCTCTTTTTGGTACCTGTCACTGGGACACTCGGAGCAGGTCATTGTTTACCAACATGGTAGCCCATGGCAGGGGTGTGTGTGGGGGTGGGGTGGGGGTCTGTGTGCTGTGTTATTAATATTATGCTACCGTGAGAGGGGGCTCTGAGCCCATTGTGGCTCAGAATACAAATGCCCCAAAAAGGTATTTACATTTTCTGCTCCCCCCCCCAACACACCTCACTGTCTGCCCTCTGCACCATGCCCGACATGTGAGTATTGTGTCCCTCACAGAGAAATCTGAAAATCCCCCCCCCCCCCCCCCCCCCCGAATCAGGCTGCACAGGACTGAAGGGGACTGGAACACACTGGTCAATCTGCAGCCAAATTCAGCCGAACTAGGTTCTAATAGTAAGCTGCAAAAAAAAACCCGGACCTATAAAAACTCAATCATAATGAGTACTTTCGTCTTATATTGCATTTCCTTACTTTTGATAACTATTTATCCCCTGCCGCGCGGAACGCGCGAAGCGGTGGGACATAGTATTCACGATTGTCCGTCCGTACGTCCCGAATCCTTGTCAGCGAGATATCACAAGAAAGAATTGACGGATTCTCTTCAAATTTGATGTCAACATGTATTAGGGTGATACCCCGGCGCCACTCGATTTTGGTGACCTTCGCGTCACTCTCAAGGTCACACCGAGAGATTGCTCATTTTGACACGATTTCACATTTTGTGGCGGGGGACAAAGACACGTTAGTGGCAAATACTTGTTTTATTTTTGCTAAAGAAGACACAGAGTATTGCCCATAAGAAGGCGAGAGAGTTTATGTCACTTCATGCCAAAAGAGTCAAGCAACTTCCATTTCCCTTATCAAGCAAGCAAAATCATGAATGTCTTCTGTGAAACTGTGTTTAACCAGAGTATACATCCCTCCAATAGCAGGTTTTGATTCACATGGACGAATAATCAGCTGCTGATCCGTATCCAGTATGGTCTGGAAATTTAATCACCTCTTCCCATTCTGACACTCAAACTTCCAATAAAATTCCGTGGTCATCTGCAGAATAGTTTTTGATTAATCCTGCTTGATAAACACACACAAGTGATCACAGTACCTCCTGGCAGAGGTAAAAATCTGTAGTTAAAACGTTTTGCAAAGAGCCTGGCTAAATTCAACACGTGGTTCTGCAACGTGTTGTGCTGTAACTGTACATGTGCACTGCAGCACAAAACTTACTCACGCACATTCATGAAGACAATCACACATTTATGCATGTATGTTCCCCCACACATGCCTGCATGCATGCACATACACCTACACATGCGTGCACCGTCACATACAAATACACGCAAATCCACATCCACACAATGTCCACTCACTCCCCTCCTCTCCTTTCCCACCATAAAGTAGGCATACTATGCCCATTACCCAGTTTATTTATTTATTATTCATTTTTTTGTGGTTTATCTACAAGCCTTTTCATATTTTTATGGCCAAAAAGCACCTAGTTACAGCTGTACAGGCTGTGTGCGCAGCACCCATGGCTCACTCAACCTGAAACGGGCTGTTTTTGGCTCCTGTCTGTGTAAGGCCTGCTCCCTGAGAGCTCGCTCTGTTGTGACTGGCTAAAACTGTACAGGAAGTAGTGCAGCATGAAATTATGCAAACACAGTAAAAGTTTGGGGTTGAATTTTAACAACTGATTCTTCATTTGCCTGCTTTTTGAGGTCCATACAAAGGGAACTTGCCTTCTCACAAAAGAAAACAGCATCTTCTCGACATCAATGCGCACTAACCAAACTCCTCCCAGCCTTCGCTCTAACTGACTCTGAAGATGCACCCAAAGATGCTAGTTGGGCAGTATGCTAATGTCTAACATTGTGAGGCAGACATGTTACAGAAGAAAATGCTGGACTAAAATCGCAGTGTTTCAGTCAGGTCAGGGGCTGAATTTTCTGGCTGAGCGAATCACTCCCTTTGGGGTGGACTTTGGGCTTTGCAGTTGTTTTACATGAAAAAAGAACATCTGAAAAAGAATATCATGAGAATAATATTAAGCAAAGAAGATGACGCTGTCGTGCCGTTTGCCGGTTGTTTGAAATGGCAACCTGCGGAATTAAAAGCTCTGACAGACTGTTTGCATTTCTCTGATCAGACACTCAGTCTGACACACGCAGGGGTCTGAGGCTCTCGTTCTGGTGATGGACGTTAGGCTCACTGTAAATATAGCCATCCCTGGCCTTGTTAGCATAGCTTCCCTGGTTTTGGATGACGCTCATGCGTTAAAAATAAATATAAAAATAAAAACGCTCGCGGACGACTCAGCTCCAGCTGCTGGCTGCAATGCCACAGACAAACCCACGACAGAGCGAGCCCGGCTGAAGGCTGTCGCGGACGCCATGCAAATCCTACCAGAGAGGACACACGCCCCACTATTTTCGGACAGTCGTCCGGCCAGCGCCGTGGTCACTGTTCGTCATTGCCGCAGCCGTCTTGTTTCGTTTCCCACCAAGACGGCGGAAGTGGGCCGCGGGGTGACTGAGGAGCGCGCTAGCGGTTCAAAGAAGTTGTGACATCACCACAGCGGAATCCTCTCGCTCCGGCCGATATCACCCCGCACTGTCCAGGGGTCAGAAAATAAAAGTCCTGCTGCAAGTTTTTCTCTCGGTAATGCATTCAGGCAGCTGATTTCACTATCTCCTGGGTGGGTAATTGTGCTAGTAAGCATAATCATCGCGTTGCTGCAAATTATAAGAGAGGCATTTTAGTTTCTGAACCAGGCTTTTCAACTTCTGCGGGACAGGGATGCAGCAGTAGCAACCCCAAATAACTTTGTTTGGTGTCCGGAACCAACAGTCAGAACTACTTTCATACAGAGGTCATTATTAACACTTTTGTCATTATTTGCCCTTGGGCAGGTGTAATGCAAACAATTGTACATTCCATATTGGTGTAAATGTCCTCAAATTTATCCTGTCTGCACTTTTATCTGAGTAAGCTTGAGCATCTATATGGAGATTCCCCAGTAGAAATGCCATCCCTTTAAAATTGTATCACTGTCCAAATGTTAACGTTCCTGACTGTAATTTCCCCAACATGGATTATCACCAAAATGTGTGAGTTTCCTCCCAGGGAATGAATTTTCCTCCATTTTCTTAAATGCTCCATGAATATACATCTATCCCCATCTCCCCAGTGCCTGTTAAGATTCCTGATAGTCCTATTTTCACCAGAGTCTGGCATTAAAGCCTGTGCCATTTCCCTATGTACTCGTAGGGGTATCTGTTACAGCAGTTCCTCTCGTGTCTCCTGGCCTCTGTGAAACTTCGTCTATCTGCAGTGTGGGGGGAATTTACTGAACCTAAAGATGCTCCACTGTGAAATGCCACTGATTCCGACTCGGATAACCGGGCTGGGCCAGTTGAGACATGTCAGGGGGCATTTTGGCACAACCTGCAGAAGCTAAATACAAAAGAAATAACTGCAAGGCGCATCATATTCCTTTTTGTTACGGTACCCGTTAGCATTAGGATGCAGCATCAGCAATTTCCTTTGCTGGTCAGCAGATTAGGTGGGAATACTTGGAAGAGTATTTGGACATCAGCAGTTTTTCTTAAAAAAGAATGATTGCCACCCTGCTCAGAGGGAGTCAGAGGAAATGTTTCATGATTTATTTTTTTTTTTTTTAATAACAGTTTGCTTGGAATATTAGCTAAACGATTAGCTGTTTTCAATATTTTTAATCTTTTGCATTGAATACTCTCTATATGCTAGACTAGAACATGCTCATTTGCAGTTCGCTCAGATTTGTCAATTTATTACCTCATAATACTCTCTGTAGCCGTTCAGTCAAACTACTTGCTTTAACAGTATGATTTTTAAATAGCATACTGCCTTTTGCTGTTTTTTCAGCATACTGCTGTGGGCAGGTAGCTCTGAATAGTAACTTTTGCATTAGCACAGAATACTGTCTTTAGTAGATATTACAGAATGCTACCTTTAGCAGTGACCTCAGAATACAGTCTTTAGCAGGTAGCTCAGAGCACTCGCATTAGGACTTAGCTCAGAGTACTGTCATAAGCAGTAACAGTGGACTCAAAAATTTCTGGTGCCCCTGACTGGCAATGCTCAAAAAATTCTCAAAAGTTTATTCCAAACTCTAAATAACAGCATGAGAGAAATATTGTACGATATTAATGTTCCAGTGAAACCAGCCAAAGTTATTTACTGATTTAATTAAATATCAATTTTCTCCAAATCAAGGATTCACAAGTATTGGCACCTTGAAGATTATTGTTAAATACTTCTACCAAAGTAAAGAAGGTATTAAATTCCACTCAGTTAAGTTTTATCTAAGTGTGAAAAAACCACATTGAGCCATTAAATCTCTACCTGCTTCACTTAATTATAAAAATGAGGGAACCTCATGTGATCTCCCATTGTCATCTAACATCATGAAGAAAACAAAACAACTGACAGTTCAAAAGAGGCAGATGGTCATGGACCTTCATAAATGTGGTAATGGCTGCAAGAATATTCACATACAATTGAATATGCCTCTGAGCGCTGTCAGGGTAATTATTCAAAAATGTCAGATATAGAACTGTTGAACACCTCGAGGGTAGATGACGCAACTGCATTTTACCCTCCAGGAGCACCTCATACCTACAGTGATATATGATGGTGGGTCAGTCATATTTTAGGGCTGTTTTAATTCAAGAGGCCCAGCAGCTCTGATGAAGATTAATGGCATAATGAATTCCTCCAAGTATCAGGATATTTCGGCTGATAATCTGGTTGCCTCCACCAGAAAGCTGAAACCTGGACTTTCCAACAAGACAATAACCCGACGCATACCTCAAGATCCACAAAGAAATGGTTTCATGACAAGATAATCAACGTTCTGCAATGGCAATCTCTGTCACCAGACCTCAATCCAAATGAAAACCTGTGGGCTGAGTTGAAGAGGGAAGTTGATAAACGCAAACCCAAGAATGTGAAAGATCTTGAGAGGATCAGCTTTGAGGAATGGTCCAAAATCTCAAAAATGTGTGCCTTAACATTGTCAACAATTACAGGAAAAGATTCCATGCTGTTATTCTTGAGGGGGTTGCACTAAGTACTAAATTAAGGGTGCCAATTATTTTTAAACCTTGATTTTGAGGAAATCTATGTCGCATTTAAAGACTGCTGTGATTCTTGATTGTTTCCCTCTATACATTAATACAGTATTTCACTCATGTTGGTATATTCCATACCGCTATAATTATTTTGTTTATATTTTTTGTAGTATTGGTTCATTGCCAGTCAAGGGTGCCAGTAATTTTGGAGGCCATTGTTGGGTAGCCTACTCTCAAGCAGTGTTCTCATAATACTCACTTTAGCAGTAATCTCAGAGATATTTTTGTTCGCTCTTTGCCTAAAATTCTCAGAGTCCTGCTGAAAATCCTTTTGAGCAGTTAGCCTAGAATACTGTCTTTAATTACGAGCTCAGAATTCAGATTTTTGCTGTTGTGCTCTCTAGTTGTTAATTCATGCTCTCTGACAGCTAGCTCAGAATATTCTGTGGCAGTTGGCAGAGTATGCCAGCAGCCATACCACAATTTGATCTGCTTCAGCTGTGTGGCTGAAGCTAAGCAGGTGTGGGCTTGGCTAGTACTTGGATGGGAGACCACTGAGGAAAACCAGGTTGCTGCTGGAAGAGGTGTTGGTGGGCCAGTAGGTGGCGATCTTCCCTCTGGCGGGATTGTGTAATTCCTCTGTCCCTCCCCATCTCTTCCCCCAGGGCTCCCTTGAAAAAGAGATTTCAATCTCAACGGGACTTCCCAGGTTAAATAAGGGTTAAATTAAAAAAAAAAAAAAAAAAGTACCAACTACGGTGCTTATTGAAAGCAGATATAAAAGAGGGTCTTTTGATCTCTTGGACACCACAACAGGCCCTTTGAGAGGAAGAGTTTGATCCCAGCCTGGCTGCCTGACCATCGGTGTCTGAACTCCAAGTGATTAGAGAGATACGCTCTGTCTGATTAAGGGAGTCCTTTCAGACCGCCTCAATGGTGGCTTTAGTGGCCTGGATCAGAGCCACACCAGCGGAAAAATGTCTTTGGTTTCCAGTCTCTGTTACTGTTATTTCCCCAATGACTCCTCGCACACAAACACCCACACATATGTAAGCACGCACAGAAAGACGTGGACACACACATGCACAAACGTCCATGCATATGAACACATGCACTCAAGGAGAAACAGGCGAGCACAGACGCAGTCGCAGAGCCATACTGACGCACACATGCATGCACACACAAACCAACACATTCTCATCCGGACTTGTCATATAATGAGGCTACCTGACCACGCATTGATATATGATGAAAAGGGAGGCTTTTGGCATCTTTATTTGATGTTTAGGATTAGGTTTAGGGATTTAGGGTTTTGGTAAAGGGATTAGGGGGTCTGGTCAAATTAGGACACCAAAAGCCTCATTTTTTGTCGCATATCAATGCTTGGTCAGGCAGCGTCACTATGCGACGAGTTAGAATGAGACTAGGCTCCACAAACACTCACGTATAGGGGAGACAAGTGCTCAATGAGCCATGGATTTTAATACGCCCGATCAGATATTTGTAATGAATAGATATCAGAGCTGCTTAAAATAGGCAAAATGGTGGAATGGCTCACTGGAACCCATGGCTGATCAGCCCCCAGCCTCCCCCACAATACTGTTACAAATTTCCTTCTTTTTGAAAGAAACGCTAATTTTTCTCTCGTCTTGATCAAACTCAGATTGTGAATGGGGATATGCGTGTGCTTGCATGCGAGTGTGTGTGTGTGTGTGTGTGCTTGCATGCAAGTGTGTGTGTGTGTGTGTGTGTGTGTGTGGTGGAAAGGTGCCTCGTATATGGCCAAGTGGATCTGAACACAAGGGAAATAAACTGCAGCTCTTATCACCATGTTCCATCAGCCCACTGTCTGCAGCCAGCACGCTAACTGCTGGAACAGGCTCCGTCCTTGTCTTGCACATTATCTGTGTGTGTGTGTGTGTGTGTGTTTGAGTTCTATACATTTGCGTGAGTGTGGGTGTCTGCCCCTAGAATGTGTTCGTGTGCAAGTGTACATGTGTTGTCTGTATGAGAGTTTGGGCGTCTTGTACTTGCTACACAGTGTGAACCAAAATCACTTTTTTACCGTACAGACTGGGGTTATTTTTGGGAAGTGAGGATGTTTTCATGCGTCCTCACAACTACAAATACAAATTCTGGACTCATTAGTTAAGGCCAGGGGTAAGGTTAAAATAAAGGATTGGTTAAGGTTTGGGTATGGGTTTCGGTTAGGAATGCGTTGCTTATTGTCAAGATTAGGGAAAAGGTGTAGAGACACAATAAGAATGAGTGGAAATCAATGGAATATCCTCACTGCCTGCGTGTGTGTGCATGCTTATTTGAGGAGATACATTTGTGTGCAGTCAGCGTGCTTGCATTGGCGTTTGTGTGTGTGCACCTGCGACCAGTCTGTGGGACTGCTTGTGTGAGGATTCTTATCTGAGAATGTATGTGTATGTACACAAGTGCAGCCTAGTATCTTTGTGTGTGTGTGTCTGTGTGTGTGTGTATGTGGGTGCGCGTATGTGTGCATTAGTATTTCGTAATGACTGAATGCCCCTGGTCTTCCGGTGAAGGTGAGGTCAGCCTGGATAGTCTCTTAGGTGCAGTGTTAGTGTCATGGGACTAGCTGGAGCAGAAAGCTGACGGGGCATGTTGTTGGGGTAGGGCAGGAAATTTATTGCGGGTGAGATGCCCTGTCCATGGGTGCACAGTCAGGGTTTAATGGGGTGAATTTAGTGGGGTCACAGAGTGATGAGGGATATATGGTGGCAAGTTTATGGAAAGAGCTTACGTAGATTACGTACAGTTATTGTCCACAGCTCCTCCGTACTGTCACTCTGGGGTATTTCATCCACTGAGAGGCACTGACCTCTTCAGCCTATAACAGTATCCCACAGACTGTGGAGAGCTGGTTCCACATTGATGGGACTCCACAGCTCAAAGGTAAGTGTCCCAACGCGGTCCAAAGAGGACTGAGGTGCTCCTAAGATCCTAAGATTAGCGCAAAAAAATGTACCTCTCTTTTCTAAATAATAGACTGTCCTTCCATGAACGACCCAAACTACTCGCCTGCCATAGAGCCATACAGTAACAGGCAGTGCTAATTTTCTCTCAATGCTGTCTGCATTCAGTATAGCTCTCATCACATTTACGCGGGTTTCCTGCAGGAGCTATGGTTTTCTCCCCCAGTCAAAGTTCCCAGAGAAGGATGAACTTTGGCCTTCCTGGCCAACTGTAGCTTAATCATATTTATTGTCCTGACCTATGGGATTCACGAGGATGATGTTGGTGATCCGAGACCACAGCATTTCAGGTAAGCATGGTGATTGTTAACCTGACGGCTCGCTAACTCAGTGTCAAGGCCAAAACTCTGTAAGCAGCTTAGACAGCATTGAAATGAGTGCAGGGGATGACCCAAGATTCTTCTCTGTGATTGTTCAGGGGTCTCCCTCCCCTCAGTATGGCCCTGGTGAGGTTGAGGAGAGGTCAGGGTTTTCGGGGGGGCAGGGGTTGAGAAGGTGACCTCATGCCTTCCTATGGAGGAAGAAGATACAATCATGAAAAAACATGCTCCAGGAGAGAGAGGCCTTAAGATTTAGAGGGGTGTATGCCTGTGTGTGTGTGTGTGTGTGTGTGTGTGTGTGTGTGTGGGTGTGTGCGTGCGTGCTTGCATGTGTGTTTGTGTGTGTCCATGTGTGGAGGGGCAGTGTATTGTATGTGTTCATGTGTGTAGAGGTGTTTGTGGCAATATGTGTGTGCGCGAGGGCACTGCATTGTATGTGTATGAAGAGGTGTGTATGGCTGCGTGTACATGCTGTAATGTGGGGGGAAAAAAAGCCACTAGATGGCAGTATTGACATTTTTTGTTAAGCCAGTCTGGAGCTAGGTTTTGGGCATATCGTGGGCATGTCTCAGAGGGGAAAGTCCCAAAGAATTGAAAAAATTCTGGAAGGTGGGAAGGGGCTGGAAAAGAGTATATAAGGAGAAAAAATGAAAGAGCAAAGTTGGAGGAGAAATTGCAAGGAGAAATAGTGGAATGATACATTTGACCAGACCTGTCACTTTTTTCAAGACCTGTGAAGCTCTTTTTGTGGATTTTGCCTGTGTTGGAACATTTTCCTTTCCCAGGATTTCGCAAGATAACATCTCCATCTCCATCACCAAGGGACTGTAACTTTATCATTTTATATATATATATATATATATATATATATATATATATATATTTCAATCTAGGTCAGAGTTGGTTTAATTAAATCTGTTAAAGTTTTACAATTTTGTCTGTCATCCCTTGCTGTCCACTATGTCATAACAAATTGGGGCCATTACAAATTGGGGGGTCGTCCGGGATAGACCATTGTGTCAGTCATTTATCAAAAATCTAAAACTTCAAATTGTGAAATTGTTTTTTTGAATTTTCCTATACATATATTGACAGATCAACAGCAATGGATGATTTCTTGGCATCACCAACCGTAGATGTTTTGAAGTCTTTTAAAAAGACAGAACTGCTAGAAATATGCAGACATTTAGAACTGACACATGTAAAACTAGCCATGCGAAAAGCAAGACTGGCTAGAGAGATAGTGGAAAATTACATTGATGAAAATGTGTTTGCACCAGGAGATCTGGAACAGTTACCAGTAGAAAATCCAAATGTAGAAATGGAACTTAAATTAAAAATGCTCGAGATTGAAAAGGAGGAAAAAGCAAAACAAAGAGAATTTGAGAGGGCAGAAAGAGAGAAAGAAAGGCAGTTTCAGTTAGGAAAATTAGCAAGAGAGAGAGAAAGAAGAAAGAGCAGAAAGAGAAAGACAGAGACAGATTTCGATTTACAGAAGTTCGATTGAGAACAAAGGCTCCAAATGGAACGACTAAAAATCAAAATGGAAACTGAAAACAAATTTTATGCTAGCCAGGAGGTAAAGCTGGTGCCTCCATTCTCGGAGATGGAGGTTGATAAGAATTTCCTGTGCTTCGAGAAGGTAGCTAGGAGTTGTCAGTGGCCAAAGGAACACTGGTCCCTGATGTTGCAAACTGTCCTCAAGGGTAAAGCTCAACAAGCCTATTTGGCTTTGTTGGCAGATGATTCTTCTGATTATGAGGTTGTCAAAAAGGTTATTTTGACAGCTTATGAGCTGGTTCCAGAGGCTTACCGACAGAAATTCAGAGGTCTGAAGAAATCTGACAATCAGACTTATGTGGAATTTGCTAAAGAGAAGAAGGTTTGCTTTGAGTGCTGGTGTACTTCTATGGAGGTCAAGGATGATTTCAACTCACTAAAAGAGATGGTGTTAGTTGAAGAATTCAAGAACTGTGTTAAGGATTATATTAAGACCTACCTTGAGAAGTAAGCACTGAATTTGCAATCAGCTGCCAAATTTGCAGACATATATGTTCTCACACATAAGTTCAAATTTCAGTCCAGCAGTAACAATAGATGGTCCCATTTTCAGAAGAAAGGCAACGGTGATACCCAGGATTCCTCACCCAAAGACAAAGACAAATCTGGCGATTGTGCTCAGAAATCCAGTCATAGGTCTGATCAAAGTGTGAAAGCTGACAGTGACAAAAGTTGTCTAGTTTGCAATTATTGCAAGAATTCTGGTCATGTTACAACTAACTGTTGGTTCCTTAAAGCTAAGAAAGGAAAAGAAAAGGATACCAAACCTAATGCCGTTGGGAAGACAAGGTTAGAAACCCTTGTAGTAGATGATTGATCTGCTAAATTGCCTGCTCCTTGTGGGGCTAAGAAGCCTAATACTACTGACTTTGTGAGGGAGGAATTTCTTCCATTTGTGTCAGAGGGATTTGTAGCTCTGAATGAGCATTCTCCTCCTGTACCCGTATATATCCTAAGGGATACCAGAGCTTCTCAGCCACTTTTGTTGAAGGACTCCTTGGAGTTACGTGATGAGACCGCTTCTGGAGATTTCATACTTGTACAAGGTATTAAAGGGAGGACTGTATCTGTACCCCTGCGCTCTGTACTCTTGAAGTCAGATTTAGTTACAGGACAGGTAAAGGTGGGACTTATGTCAAGTCAACCTATCAAGGGTGTTTCTCTGTTGCTAGGCAATAACCTGGCTGGGGGCAATGTAGTTCCCACTGTTCATCTTACTTCACAGCCGAGCACTGAAGATGGCGATGAAGACCATCTCTGTATCCTTCCTGTGCAGTCACCCATGCTATAGCTAAAAAGGCTGAGGACTTACCAGACACTTATCAGCTCTCTGTTCAGCCAGCCAGATGGGTCTGGTAATTCTGATGTGTCTGGAGACTTGTCTCTGTCCAGAAAGCGGTTGATTCAGGAGCAAACTAATGATCCTGAAATTTGTATAGTAAAGAAAAGAGCCCTTCCTGATGAAGAAATAGATGCAGTTCCAATTGGGTATTATCTCAGGGATGTTGTGTTGATGCAGAAGTGGCACCCTCCTGATATTCCTGCCAATGCAGATTGGGCAGTGGTCAAGCAAATTGCTGTTCCGAAGGTCTACAGGAATGAAATCTTAACAATAGCTCATAGTTTGCCTTTAGGAGGTCATCTTAGTGTTATCAAGACTGTTGATAAGATCATGAAACATATTCTTCTGGCCTGGACTTCAGAAAGATGTTTCCAACTTTTGCAAAACTTGTCACACTTATCAGGTAGTTGAAAAACACCAGTTAGACCCCCCTGTAGCTCCATTGCAGCCTATCCCAGCATTTGGGGAGCACTTCTCGAAGGTCACTATTGATTGTGTTGGTCCATTACCCAAGACTAGATCTGGAAATCAGTACTTGTTGACAATCGTGTGTGCATCTACCAGATTCCCTGAAGCCATACCTCTACGCAACATCAAGGCAACTGCAATCTTGAAGGCTTTAACAAAGTTCTTCACGTTGTTTGGCCTTCCCACGGAAATTCAGTCCGACCAAGGTAGCAGTTTCACTTCCAGATTGTTTCAGTAGGTTGTATATAAACGGTGCAAAGCGGATTCTTTCTAGTGCCTATCATCCAGAGAGTCAGGGTGCCTTAGAGCGGTTTTATTCCACTCTCAAGGCAATGATGAGGACTTATTATTATGACCATGAGAAAGACTGGGATGAAGGTGTTCATTTGCTGTAGATTGCAGCTAGAAAAGCAGTGCAGGAGTCTACTGTATTCAGTCCGTTTGAGCTAGTGTTTGGCCATGAAGTGAGAGGACCTTTGCTGTTGTTGAGTGAACAATGGCAAGAGAAAGAGCCACATATTAGTCTGTTAGACTATGTTAGCAAGTTCAAGGAAAGACTACGTTCAGCTTATGACCTAGTCAAAGAGAACTTGAAATCAAGTCAGGGAAAAATTAAAATTTGGTATGATCATAAAGCTAGAAGCCGTGAGTTTAAACCAAGAGGCAAGGTCCTTGTGTTGTTTCCCTTGCAGGCCAATCCATTGCTGGCTAGATTTCATGGTCCTTATGAAATTCCGACAAAACTCAATGATCTTAATTACATTGTGAAGACTCCAGATAGGAGAAAGCCAAAATAGTCGTGTCACATTAACATGCTGAAGCCTTATCATGATAGGAATGCTAGGGTTGCCGCTGTCACTTCAGATCCTATCACGGCCGAAACGTGTGAAGATGAGGGGGAAGATCTATTTCCTGATGTTCTAAAGGGAGTTTCTATAGCCTCTCATGATGTAGATGCTGGTGATGCCAAACCAATAAAACAGCATCCGTTCTGGATGAATCCTGAAAAGAGAAAGATTGCTGAGAAAGAGGTTAAGTACATGTTAGAACATGATATTATCAGACCTTCTAACTCAGATTGGAGTTCACCCTGTGTGCTAGTTCAAAAACCTAGTGGAAGTACTAGATTCTGTACAGATTATTGCAAAGTCAATGCTGTAACTTAAACTGATGTGTTTCCAATACCTAGGATTGATGCTTGTATCAATAGAATAGGGCAAGCAACATTTCTGACCAAGATTGATTTATTGAAGGGTTATTGGTGTGTGCCTTTAACTGAGAGGGCCAAGAGCTTTTCTGCTTTTGCCACACCATCTGGGTTATACCAGCATGAAGTCCTACCCTTTGGCATGAAAAATGCCCCAGCCACGTTCCAAAGGATGATACAGTCTAAAATCGCCGGATTGCCACACACGACGACCTGATCACATGGAGTGACTCCTGGGAATTCGATAATGTATATGGATATTCATTGACGTTTCTTAAAACAGCGAAAACGTCCAAGCAATTATCTTATCAGAGGGTCATAAGCCTCGATCAAAATAACACAGCAATTATTCAATCAAAGTGCACTGAAGAAATTCACTCGCAGAATTTAAGTCATTGTGCATCAAGTTAATCAATTTCACGTGTATTACGGTGGATTTCCCCACTAATGACACAGAAATCGATCATAACTCGGGAATTCTCAGGCTTGTCTTTACTGAGGAATTAAAATCAATGGAATTGCATAAAGACCTTTCAAATGGTCTTAGTTCATTGAAACAATTTAAACGATAGTGAAACACATATGCACTGTTTCCAATCCCTGAGTAAAGATAAGCACGAGAAGTCGGGAGTCATAACCGCTTTCCGTGTTACTTATGGTAAGGTCAACCTTTATGTAAGTGAAACTGAAATGCACCAGGAATTTGATACCGCATGAGTATCTCATTAAGCCTGCAACGAATAATTGCGGACTACGGTGAATAAGCCTAAAAAATGCCTATGCCGAATGCATGAGACGTAGCATTTCTGTTAACATTCGACTCACTTTAATGCTGACACTGAGTCACATATCGATCTTTCCATTAGAAGTGTGCTGCTTTCCATCCTCCAGAAAGCAATATTTAAGGAGAGAAAAATGTCACTCTGCACAGCGATACCAAAGTAACACCGACTCGCACGCAAGTGATTTTGAAAATGTAATTTTAAAGTAGGCGAAAATGAATGGGAGTCTACTTGTGAATTGTACTTTCGGGTGCTTCACTTGAGCGCAACGAGCTATATATACTGAGCAACAAAGGAAATGCAGGTTAATTAAAGACAAACCGGAAAATAAGTTTGTGGGTAATTATTAGCCTACAGAAAATCTAATTTATTACTACCGTATGCACACCTACACTCGTTTCTTCAAACTTATTTGTGTTGCGGTCACTTTGACTGAGTAAGGACAAGAGTACATTAACAAACTAGCTAATTTGCATTTCTTTTGTCGCACAGTAGCGTTGCTTGAGCGAACCCTCTCAGCAATCCAGTGTAGTTGGCACCTTCACTCGTTGAGCCAAGGATGTTTTATGCATAGAGCGCATGAACCACAACTACTACTTCTTCTTCATCTGTAATTATGTTGGTGTATAATAAAGTCAAGTTGAGTGTATTACCACCTCCATCTGTAGTGGTGGAGAACTACTCGCTTGAGGTTGATTTGCGTCACAGTGGGAAAACTTGCGCGCAGAAAATGTTGCCAGCAAAACGGTGGTGGGGTGGTGGTGGTGTTGGAGGGGGGGGGGGTGGCCGAAGTGTAATTTATGGTGGCCGTGGCCACCCCTGGCCACCCCCTAGCTCCGTCACTGCCTGACTCTTAACCTGAACAAGAGTGACTTTGGTTGTGCTACTGTCATATATCTTGGCTACGTCATAGGCCGGGGTAAGGTGGCACCCATAAATGCTAAAGTCCAAGCCATCATGGACTTTCCAGTTCCTGACAACAAAAAAGCTTTCCGTCACTTCCTTGGAATGATCGGGTACTACCGCAAGTTCTGCAAGAACTTGGATGAGATTGCTCTCAGTCTCACCAACCAACTGAAGAAAGGCGTAAAGTTCACTTGGGATGATGCATGTCAAAGAGCCTTCGATCGCCTGAAGTCTCTGCTGTGTCACTTCCCTGTGCTCAAATCTCCTGACTCCAACAAACGTTCTCCACTGCGGTCGATGCTAGCGACCAAGCATGTGGATTTGTGCTACTACAGAGAAGTGACTCTGATGACATTGAGCATCCCGTGGCATACTTCTCCAGGAAGTTCAATCGCCACCAAAAGAGCTATTCCACAGTTGAGAGGGAGCTGTTGGCTCTGGTTCTATCCTTATAACACTTTGAGGTTTATGGTTGTACAGGGCAAAAGCCAATAATGTATATACTGATCACAATTCGTTAATGTTTTTGAGTAAGATGAAAAACAAGAATCAAAGATTGTTGAATTGGAGTTTGATTTTACAGGAGTTTGACTTGGAAATTAAGCTTGTAAAGGGTACTGACAATATAACTGCTGATTGCTTATCCCGTGTTTGAGTATGTGTCTATATATCACGTGTTTATTAGCATGTTGTATTATATGTATATACACAAGTGTCTACTTAACCATTTTTGTATTGAAAAGAAAAGTTTTGCCTTTATTAGTCAAAATTTTTTCCTTTTGGAGGTGAAATGTGGGGGGGGGGCATTAGATGGCAGTATTGACATTTTCTTTTGTTTAGCCAGTCTTGAGCTAGGTTTTGGGCATGTCCTGGGCATGCCTTAGAGGGGAAGGTCCCGGAGAATTGAAAAAAATCTGGGAGGTGGGAGGGAGCCGGAAAAGAGTATATAAGGAGAAAAAATGAGAGAGTAAAGTTGGAGGAGAAATTGCAAGGAGAAATAGTGGAAGGATACATTTGACCAGATCTGTCACTTTTTTCAAGACCTGTGAAGCTCTTTTTGTGGATTTTTGCCTGTGTTGGAGCATTTTCCTGTCCCTCAACATCACAAGATAGCAACCCCAACTCCATTACCAAGGGACTGTAACTATATCATTTTTTATATATATACTTCAATCTTGGTCAGAGTTGGTTTAATTAAATCTGTTAATGTTTTACAATTTTGTCTGTCATCCCTTGCTGTCTGCTATGTCATAACAAATTGGGGCCATAGCAATGCGTGGAGGAAAGAGAGGGGAAGTGTATGTGTGTAAATGTTCATATTTGTGTCTGTGTGTGTGATTGTGTGTGCGTGTGTGGGCATCAGATATGTTTTAAAGTGTGTGAGACAGGGGATGTGTGCTGTATATCTTTGTGTTTGTGTGTATGTATGTTTGCATGTGACCACATGTGTGCGTGCATGTATAAATGTACATGTTTGTATGTGTACAAGTGACTGTATCGGAGGGAACTGATTTAATAGATGTAATGAGACACAAATAGAGAAGCAGGATGCTTCCTGGGGTGGGGGTGAGATACCACAAATCTCCCTGAGTCACACAGCCTTCCCTCGATTGGGCCGTAAACCTCAAAACCAGCAACCAGCTGCCTGCACAAGACATGCTGTCCCAGGGTTATCCGATATGAAGAATTCCGACTTCCCCAGTTCTGTGGCATGTGGTTTGAGTGCCTGTCATGGTCTGAATGACACGTGTAAAAGCTTCTGTCATTAACACTAAAAGACAGTGCTTCAGATTGAAATTGCTGCCTTTCCTGCAACAGTTATTTTATTATGAACCTGCCAGGAAAGATTTTCCAATCGTTCACTTTGCTCTCTGCTTTCCTCAAATGAATACCCTTCAATAAAGGGCTTCAGTAGGTTTTGCAAGTGAATCAAATTTTAGCAAAAACTTCATCATTTATGGTAGATTACGGAATAATGACCATGCAGGTACTGGTAGTTAGTGGAAGAGGAAGGATGGTGCAATCAATGGCCGGACGCGTACTTGCATACTTGTGTTGAAAGAGGAAGATTGTATTGCATCACAAAAACTGAATAGAAGTAGACTGTAGCGGATTGTATTGTGAAATAATAGCTGTTGGTATTGTGGACTCTAGAGACATGACTAGCTAATGATGGAGGTTTGTAATGGTAAAAGTTGATGACTGTAGTTGAACGGCCCACTGAAGGGAATTTAGTTGTCCTCTCTTACCGCATTCTTTCCATTCTCCTGCCGTCCGCTATGTCTTAATGTGTTTAGCGAGAAGGCAATGGAGAATGCAAGCTCCATGACCTCACCCTCCTCTTACCGCACGGGCACATGCAGGGGGCTGCTGCATGCCCCATTACAACCTTCCCGTCTGAATTTGTGGGGATTTTGGGATTTTGAAGGAAAGCTGGTCTGTAGCCTGACCCGAGTTCGGAGATCCGAGCCCGGAGTTCCTGGAGTTCCCCAAGTTCTCCCTTCAAGGATCCGCCATCAAATTCAGCCGACGAAGGAATGCGGTTTGGCATTGGTGCCCCAGGGCGAAGAATTTCAGCGCTTTCCAGATAAAGGAAGTGGTGTGCAGTTACTGCACAGCTGATTGTGGGAAAGACAGTGATTCATTCAGGGGAAAGACCTGCTCTAAGCAGGTCTGTCAGATCACAGTTTACAACTGACAGCCCAGTGCCTCAGGTGCTGAACTAGGAATCAGGAAGTTAGTGGTTCAAACCCAAGTGTCACTGCAAAAATTATGTCCCACTGTTGCACATTTAAGCCCAAAACCCTACACTTCTCAGCTTAGTCTAATCAACTGTAAGTCCTATTGGATGAATGCATCAGGAAAATAATTGAATCAGACATTACAATTCAGTCATGTAGTAAATATTTTCAATCCAATGCAACTTTACAAGGAGTGCATTAATTTTATCAACTCAGTACAATGCATTAAATTCACTGAACTCCAAAAAAAAAGGCATGTACAAAAGTATTTCAGGAGTTAATGAGAAATTATAGTTATGGTAAAGGTAAAGGTAATGAAATATGTATTCACCTGATCATTCTAATGTAAATGTAAAAATGAACCATGAGTAACCCAGTGTAATGCTTCGGTGATTTGGAAAAACCCAGTACATATGTCACTCTTATTTGACCCTGAGTTTGAGTTTGACCCTCATTTGCAATAATTAAGAGTGGTGAAAATCTTGAAACACTATTAGTGTTATTTGAACTGTCAAAATCACGTTTTTTAAATTTATTTATTTATTTATTTCGGTTAGGAAAGGTCCAGTATCCATGTTTGTTCATTTGCAAGACTGACAAATTCACCACTGACAAACTCACTAGGTTTTTCCAGATCACAGGAAAATAGAGTTCTACTGAATTTATGTTTAAAAAACATTCAAAAAAACTTTTCCACCCTGCCAATGGTTGAACTAGGTTAAGTTAGCAATAAATGAGGCAGTAAAGGGAGTGGCGGTAGAATAGCGTATGGTTCAAAGAGGTGGGTTTACATCCTTTGTGGAAAGATTGGGACAGTGATAGCGAGGTGGCATGCTCGCGGTCGCTCTGTTGAGTAAAGCGATGGGGACAGGTGTGTTCTGTAGCTCAGCACAGGTAAGTTGCACCCCCCCCGCCCCTCCCTGTGCAGGATTGCGGAAAGCAGAGATTACGTGGCGCGGGCCAGTCGACGTTGGCGGTTTGTCAATCGCACTCGCTCTCCAGGTGTTGCAGGGCGGCTCAAATTACACCGTGCCTCAACATGTCCTCCCAGTGCCATTGGCCCTGCCCTTCCTGCAGGAAACCCTGTCTATATAAGGGCATCCCTCCAGTTTTGTGCCTGGGGCAAGGTCCCACAGCACCATCTACAGGCCGCGTTTGTCTCAACACCAAGCATGGTGACAGAAATCTGCCTCTGAAGCCTCTCTCACACACGGAAAATTAAACATTCAATTTCTGCCACTAAGTTTGGCAACTTCTGTGATTGTCAGTCAACTAATATAGCAGGTTATAAAGAAATTTTCAAACAGAGTTTTTGTTTTTCTGTTTACAGAAATTCTGTCTAAGACTGGCATTTAATCACTTTCACTAGGCTCTGAGGTTTACCAAATAATGTGAGATACTCACTATATGGACAACAGTGGAGTGTAATAACATAACATAACATGAGTGGCGAGAACAGGCTGTTCAGCCCAACTCGGCTTGCTAGTTTCTTATTCCTATAGTGAATTTATTACTTCAAATACTCAATGACTCAATGGTATCGAACGCTAAATCAAGCTTGTTTTTGAAAATTCTCAAGGCTTCTACCTCAACAATACGGACAGGCAAGCTATTCCACACTGAGATTACTCTCTGGGTGAAAAAAATATTTCCTCATGTCAGTGCTAAGTTTACCCTTGGCCAACTTCCATTTCAGACCCCAAGTTCTATCAACAAAACTTGGCCTCAGTAATCCTACATAATTCACTTTGTTAGTCCCTTTAACATATTTAAAGACCTCAATCAGATCACCCCTAAGTCTCCTTTTCCTAATACTAAAGAGATTAAAGATCTTCAGCCTCTTCTCATAGCTTTCATCTTTCATAACTGAAATTATCTTTTTCTAGAGCCTCTATATCTTTCTTTCAGTATGGTCCCCATAACTGTACACAATAGATGTGGTCTGATGAATGTGTTGTACAACATAAGTATGACTTCCTTGGATTTATACTCAATACTTTTGGCTATATATCCCAGCATCCATAACTGCTAAGGTACATTGGCGAGAACCTGTAAGGCTTTGGTCAGCAATCACTCCCAAATCTTTTTCATGTAAAGCACGTTCCAGTTTTAAACCACCCATGAAGTAATCCTTAACATTTCGCTACGTAAAATTTAATTTGCCACATTTCTCCCCAATTCTAGATTCTTTCTAAATCATCCTAAATCACTTTAGTGGACTCTAAACTCTTTGCCTATCAAGGTCATTAATGCTGATGAGGAACAGCAGGGGTCCAAACTCCGATCCCTGAGGGACGCCACTCCCCACCATACCTAGCTCAGATGAGGTTCCACTGAGCACCACTCTTTGTGTTCTGTCCTGCAAGCAGTTTTGAATCTACTCCAGAATATCTTCTGTTACTCCAATGGAGCTCATTTTAAAAATTAGTCTCTAATGCGGAACTGCATCAAAAGCTTTCTAAAAATCCAAGTATATGATGTCATAAGCCCTGCTCTTATCATAAGTCTTGGTGGCCTCTTCAAATAATTCCAGAGGGTTAGTAAGGCACGACCTTCCCTTAAGAAAAAATTATTACATTATAGAAATAATTCCAAATTGTATTTTATGATAGATTCCAGTATTTTGCATGTAATGCAAGTTAAACTGATGTGTTTAGTACTGTTCTGGAAGGTTAAAGGGATTAAGGCCCTTCAACACTGTTGGTTCAGTTTGAATCCTGTTCCACATAAACATTTATACTCAGCAACAAAAGTTTCTGTGACACCATTTATGTGTATGTTATAAATGACACGCAAAGATCTCAATGCAATCAATATGTTTATTTAACAGGAGAAACACTGACATTTCAGTGCCAACGTCACTCAAAACGAAAAATGTCATTTTCATGCGTCATGAAGCACTTGTCTGACGTCTAACCAATTGTGACCTTCACACTTCAATACCGGGTGTGACTTCCTCGTGCCATGATGCAAGCAACGCATCTCCGACGCATGGACCGAATCAGATGTGCCAGAAATTGCTGTGGGATGTCATTCCAAATCTGACGTAGACGTTGTCGCAATTCCTGGAGTGTAGCTGGCGGGTTATCCAACCGCCGCAAACGTCGATCCATCTCGTCCCAAAGATGCTCGTTTGGGGACATGTCTGGGGATCTGGCTGGCCATGGCAGGACATTGACATGTTGTTGCATCAGATACTGCTGTACAATCCTTGCAACGTGTGGTCTGGCGTTATCATGTTGCAGCGTTATTCCGGGACCATGTTGCATCAAAAACGGTACCACCAATGGCCGTAGCACTTCATCGCGATATCTTTGACCTGTCAGATTTCCATCAATAACAAGCAAATCTGTTCTGTTTCTAGCCGTGATCCCTCCCCAAATCATGACACTACCACCTCCAAAACGATCAAATTCCTGAACTCAGTTGTTGGCATAACGTTCTCCACGTCGACGGTATACACATAAACGACCATCACATCGGTTAAGCATGAATCTTGATTCATCAGTGAAGAGTACAAGATCCCACTGACGTTGGAGCCACCGTCGATGTTGTTGTGCCCACTGTAGACGCAGTCGTCGGTGTTGTACTGTGAGTATTGGACGTCTTGCTGGCCGACGTGGGACAATGCCAAAATGACGGAGACGGCGACGGATTGTCTGTGCAGACAGTCGCCTCAAACCAGGTATCGTTCTTGCAGTTATGGTTGCAGGTTGGAATCGATTTCGGAGATGGGTTGTTCGAATCCAGTTGTCCTGTCTGGGAGTGGTTACTCGTGGACGGCCGCTGCGAGGACGGTCTCTGACATGTCTTGTCTGCTGAAGACGCTGCCATAAGTTCCAAATGGTGTTTCGGTGGACATTCAGGCGATGAGCAACTTCCCTCTGCCAGGTTCCGGATTCAATCATCCCAATGGCCTTCCACCGATCATTTTCAGACAGTCTTGGCATTTAGAGGGTAGAGTTCCTGATCCGAAATGGCTGTGTTTTCGATAAGTGATGCTTCCGTCGTTCATCAGGCACAATGTGAACATTCCAAAAATTCTCCTCTTTTATTGCCATCCACAAGCATGATTTACGCACATTTTCACGTGCAAAGTCATTTTCTCGCATTTTCATGATTTCCATTTCAATGTTGTGTTTACGTGTACTGTTTCAGTCTGATATCACCATGTATGACAATTTCATAATTGCGTTATGAAAAATAATTAACAATATTGGTGTCACAGAAACTTTTGTTGCTGAGTATAAATTATGATGATAAAGCTGTGACCGCCAGTGAGCTAGTGGTCGTCAGATAAATTCCTAAATCTATGCACATACAGAGGGTATATAATCTTGAGACTCGGCAGAGAAAAACCTTTTTAAAATATCAATTGTTTTGACAGTTCTTCACCTTTTTTCTCAGGATCTTAAACTGCCAGACATTAATGAGCAGAAACCCACCTGAGTTTCAAGCAGTGATGTGTCACATGGCTGGTTTCTACCGCAAATTTCAGGGATGATCTAAACACCAGGGCTGTGAGTGTGTGTTAGTCTCAATAAATCATCAAGAGCTGAGTGTAAATCTCACAGGACCTGAGAAAGCCAGCAAGAACAAAAAAGCTGAAGAATTTATCTGAGGCATAAGAGCCCTATTTCACCTGAGAAACTGGGCTCCTAATAGCAGAATCTTGGAGATCTGGGCCCGGTTCTGTAAGTAGGAGGAAATTCTGCTCCCGGCATCCTCAAAGCTAAAAATTTATGAGCTTATCTGGCCTGTTTACAGAGATCAGGCCCGTGCGGGTCAACGCAGGTCAGCACTTAAACGCATACATGCATGCGCATGTTCCCCTGCGTGCACTCCAATGCGTTCTTGTGCGCGAGTTCTCGTGTGTGTATGTCTGTGCCTGATTGCAGATGTGCGCTTTTGTACATTTTGAAGTATGAAATTTGTAGAGCGTCATTCAATATAGAATCTCACTGCAGTGGCGCACCCTGCTGGCTGAGCTACTTTATTGCAATAGAATCCCAGCTTCACAACACAGCTCAAAATCTGCAGCTTGATCAATTGTTAAAAATTTCAATTCAAACGTAGGAATCGTGTTCATTATTTTATTCTAAAGATCTACAGGTTTTATTAGCATGGTTATGTTGCCAAAAAGTAAAAATAATTGATGAAATCTGCTGGTTCAGTTCATGCACAAGGGAAACACATAACACGACTTTAACTTTCTGACCCCAAAGACTTCACAGCTCTGGGACAGAATACCTGAAATAACTCCAGCCAAGTTTGATCCCTCAGCTGTGTAGCGACTGTCTGTTCCACTCCACCTCTCTGTTTTGTCATAGGGAGTGCTCCTGTTTTGGAAGTTACAGTCCAGTGATATCAAACTGAATAGGAAAATATAAAAGTGCAAAACATGGCTTATCAGTATTGCCCATTCACTGATAGTGTCTGTTGTGGTGGCTGACTGTGTTATACAGGATGCTGCAGCTGTCTCACCCTAACAAAGCGCATAAACACAGGAGGGAGTCAGTGAAAGGAGAAAGACCAGATCTACTGCTGCCCCACCCACAAGTACTGAACCACTGGAGGAGGAAGTCAGATAATGCCCTTGGAACATCTGAAAAAAGCATGCACACACACACACACACACACACACTCTTGCACAGACACACACACACACACACTCACATATATATATATATATATATATATATATATATATATATATATATATATATATATATATATATATATATATATTGTATGTGGCAGCTCGTGAACTGGCAACAGGGAAGGCTCAAACAATCCCTTGAAATTAATGATTGGTCATGGCTTGTTTTCAATCATTCATTTAAATTGCCATTACAGAAACTCCAATAACTCTCAACACCATCAAGTGTGGCCAGTTTTCATTTATAACACATACCGACCACGACTCCGTACTTCTCACGCTTTTCTTTACTCAGGGGTTGGAAGCAATGCATGTGTTTCATGATTGTTAAATGTACAAAACCCAAAACCAGTGCAGTTGGCACGTTGCGTAAATTGTAAATAAAAACAGAATACAATGATTTGCAAGTCCTTTTCATGCTATATTCAATTGAATACACTGCAAAGACAAGTTACTTAATGATCGAACAGGTAAACTTTGTAATTTTTTGCAAATATTAGCTCATTTGGAATTTGATGCCTGCAACATGTTTCAACAAAGCTGACACAAGTGGCGAAAAAGGCAGAGAGAGTTGAGGAATGCTCATCAAACACTAATTTGGAACATCTCACAGGAGAACGGGCTAATTGGGAACAGGTGGGTGCCATGATTGGGTATAAAAGCAGCTTCCCTGAAATGCTTAGTCATTCACAAACAAGGATGGGGCGAGGGTCACCACTTCGTGAACAAATGCGTGAGCTGATTGTCGAACAGTTTAAAAACAACATTCCTCAACGAGCTATTGCAAGAAATTTAGGGATTTCATCATCTACGGTCCGTAATATCGTCAAAAGGTTCAGAGAATCTGGAGAAATCACTTCACATAAGCGACAAGGCCGGAAACCAACATTGAATGCCCGTGATCTTCGATCCCTCAGGCGGTACTGCATCAAAAACGGCATCAGTGTGTAAAGGACATCACCACATGGGCTCAGGAACACTTCAGAAAACCACTGTCAGTAAATACAGTTTGTCGCTACATCTGCAAGTGCAAGTTAAAACTCTACAATGCAAAGTGAAAGCCATTTATGAACAGCACCCAGAAACTCCGCCAGCTTCGCTGGGCCCAAGCTCATCTAAGATGGACTGATGCAAAGTGGAAAAGTGTTCTGTGGTCTGACGAGTCCACATTTCAAATTTTTTTTGGAAACTGTGGATTTCGTGTCCTCCAGACCAAAGAGGAAAAGAACCATCAGGACTGTTATAGGCGCAAAGTTCAAAAGCCAGCATCTGTGATGGTATGGGGGTGTATTAGTGCCCAAGGCATGGGACACTTACACATATGTGAAGGCACTATTAATGCTGAAAGGTACATACAGGTTTTGGAGCAACATATGTTACCATCCAAACAATGTCTTTTTCATGGACGCCCCTGCTTATTTCAGCAAGACAATGCCAAGCCACATTCTGCACGTGTTACAACAGCATGGCTCCGTAGTAAAAGAGTGTGGGTACTAGACTGGCCTGCCTGTAGTCCAGACCAGTCTCCCATTGAAAATGTGTGGCACATTATGAAGCGTAAAATACGACGACGGAGACCCCGGACTGTAGAACAACTTAAGCTGTACATCAAGCAAGAATGGGAAAGAGCTCCACCTGAAAAGCTTCAAAAATTGGTCTCCTCAGTTCCCAAACGTTTACTGAGTGTCGTTAAAAGGAAAGGCGATGTAACACAGTGGTAAAAAGGCCCCTGTGCCAACTTTTTTGCAATGTGTTGCTGCCTTTAAATTCTACGTTAATGATTATTTGCTAAAAAAAAAAAAGTTTCTCAGTTTGAACATTAAAAATCTTGTCTTTGCAGTGTATTCAATTGAATATAAGTTGAAAAGGATTTGCAAATCATTGTATTCTGTTTTTATTTACGATTTACATAGCGTGCCAACTTCACTGGTTTTGTGTTTGTAATAAGATCATTTGAAACATCTGAATGCAATTCCATTGCTTCCAACCCCTCCGTGCACAAGGACTCCAATTTTGCGCGAGAATTTCTTACTTACGCAGTAATTGAATAATTGCTGACAACAGCAGAGGAACGTAAATATGCCACTTAACTCACACCGAATGTGTGAGAGTTGACAGGTGAATGTTATTAATGAAACCTGGCCACACCTGATTATATTGAGTCTTCGAAGTGTCTGTAATGGCAATTTAAACAAATGATTGAAAACAGATCGTGACCAATCATTAATTTTAAGGGATTGTTTAAGCCTCCCCTGTTGCCAGTTTATGAACCGCCACTGACATATATATACATCTCACTGTCTCACACACATAGACACACACACTGCTTCACAGACACACACATACATCACAGGCCACAGGCATACACAAACACAAACGCAGACATACATACATTATACACACTCACGCAGTTACAAAGACACACACTCACACACATCAAACTGTCTGTCTCTCTCTCACACATACACACACACCATACTCTTACACACACATGCATCCTTATCACTGTCTCTCATAAACAAATCATGCTGTCATACACAAACATACACAGATATATATATATGCATCACACTGTCATACACATACACATCTCACAGTTTTAAGCACGCACGCACAAGTGCACACACACACACACACACACACACGCACTCACACCACCATGCTTCACACACGCACACATCACATAACTCGCAGGCAGACATAAATCTTAAAGTCACACATACAGACACATAATTCATGTCTTCATGTCTTCTCACACCCACATCTGTAGTGAACTAGACTGTGTATAATATAATATAATATAATATAATATAATATAATATAATATAATATAATATATGATATGTATGTGAAAGAAACTGTTGGGCATTGAGTGAGTGATTTTATTATGTATTTATTCATCTGCAGGAGGTGTGGGGGGGTTCAGGATGGTCTGGTCTGTCAGTCACACTGGGGTGTAACAGTCAGGACCAGGTTATGAATAAACCATTGTGGGCGTACAAAAGCCAGACGGACAGGGAGTGTCAAGAAAAACAAGATTTTATCACCATTAAAAACGTATCTTTCTCCCCCTGTCACCCCCCCCCACCCCCACACACACACACACACACACACACACACAGGAAGTCTGTGTTTGTTATTTTAAGACATGGCTTCTTGACCTAGACACTGTTTTCTGCTGTCTGAGATTACAAGAGACACATGCCATTTTGTTTATACACTGCTCACAAAAATATATTAATACAAATATCATATAATATGGTTATGCCACATAAAAAATAAAATATCAAACAATTAACATTAAATGTACCATTTATTCTTCTTCGTAAACATTTCATTGAGCCAACTGAAAAAAATTAAACGTTAACAAGCAGTCTGCCAGTCCGCAGTGAGCGAGCAATTGAGCACCCGTATCCTGATGAAAGCGCGGGGGTGGGTGATCGGGGTCAATATCGAGTGTGACCACGTCTAGCATCAACAACGACTGACAACGACTTCTCATACTGTTCACAAGTCTCCTGATGTGATCCTGAGGGAAGTTTAGTCACTCCTCTCGCAGCGCCACCTGGAGTTTATGCACGTTTTTTGGAGGCTGAGGGTGATTCTAGTTTGGAGAACATGCAGACCACTCTTAATGAGGAAGTCTGGCCCTCTGGATGCGCTCAGTGACAATTTGCGCATGGTGTGCTCTGGCATTGTCATCCTTGAACAGGGAATTAGGGCAGTGACGGAGATGTAGAGGCACAATAATTGGTAATTATTGGTTCAGATAGTATTGGTAAGTAATTTGCCCATTCATGATGATTAAATTGGTTTTAAAGTCACTAGACATGCCCGCCAACACCACAACACCACCACCTCCATGTCGTTCATGTTCAAGTTCAACAACATTGACAAAAGCATAACGCTCGCCCCTCCGTCTCCAAACCGAGTTGGACCATGCCAGTTTGTGGAATATCTCCCAATTCAAGAAAATTATAGCTGATGAAACCAGGCCCCATGTCTGTGTATGCATGTATGTATGTGCGTGTGTGTGTGAGAGTGTGTACATTAAAGTACAAAAGTATAACTGTGAATGTGTCCGCGTGACTTTGTGTGTGTGTGTGTGTGTGTGTGTGTGTTTGTGAGCGCACATCATGTACTTTTGTATGTGTATATTTGTATGTGCATGTGTGCGTGAGTAAAAGTGAGTCTGCATATGTGTGACCTTGAGTTTATGGGTTTTTGGGTGTGTGTGTGTGTGTGTGTGTGTGTGTGTGTTTGTGGCTGTGTGAGGGTGTGTATGTGACTCATCCATCTGTTCATAAGCATTTCCCTCATGTTGTCCACAGCCTCTTTTATGCTGCGCTCCGAGTACTGCGTAAGACAGGAAACAGGTGTTAAACACACCTGTCATTTTCCAACACACATTTTACCCCATATGTCGCAATTTCAAGGAATATGAGGGAATGTACAACCCTAATTCCCACAAAGTTGGGATGCTGAATAAAATATAAATAAAAGCAGAGTACAATGATTTGCAAATCTCATAAACTGACATTTTATTCACAGAACATAAACAACATATCATATGTTAAAAGTGAGACATTTTACCATTACATGAAAAATATTAGCCCATTTTTAATTTGTTAGAACAACTTTCCCAGATAGACATCCCAAATCTCATGTAAGCAGGGGAGAGTAACTGACACAAAGTAACAATAAATGACTTCAGTATTACTCATATTTACCTTTTACCATGAAGTCCTGTTTCAGATCACGTAGATCTGACTTCCAGACAACAGTAAGTGTCTGAGCTTGTGGTCATAAAAGTTCAGTGAGAGAAGATCGTCTGGACACTCAAAAAAAAAAATAAAAAACGCAAACATCATGCTTAAATGTTAAACTGCAGACATTCCAAAAGGTCAGACTTGATGGAAAAGTACTACAGGGCGAGTAGAAATGAAAACCTTTTAGATGCAGGTAAGAGTAGGGATCCCAGCTCCTGGAGGACTGTATGTGGCCCCTGCTGTAACACCGGATTCATACGATCGTCCTGCTGTCAAGCTTTTGACAAGCAACAATCATTTGAATCGGGTGTATTAATCCTCTTTTAAAGAAGATGTTTTAAGCCACTGATGAGCATATTTATTGTCACTCTGTGATCCATTTGAATATTGGAAATTTTGTTCCTGATTAATCTTTTCCTGTCTGGCTTTTGATGAGAATTGCGCAATTGAATGGTTTGCCAAGCTACTTCCTTATGATAAATGTAACTCTCATGACATGGGCCTACTGGATTAACTTCTTGAAATGTATTGTTTTTGCTGACTGAACTCTCCAAAGACTCACTGACGTTATCTGTTCTGTTCTTTATTCTGTCCTCCTCAGTTACATTTGTCTTTTGTTTTTTGGCTGGCGAGTTTCCCCGACTGAATCAATGGCGGCCTGAACGACATGCACTCAGCAAGGAAAAACAATTGCACTGCGTGCACGTGTCAATCTTTGTTTTGGAATGTGATCAAAGACTGATTTGTCCTTTTGATAACTTCCCAACCAAAGAAAATGATTAAATCACTTATGTGATTTAATGTCTAGTTATAGGGTTGGGTTGAATTTCAGCCTAGTTCAGTCTATTCTCAGAGTGAACTGAACCTCTTATTTGTGTCTTGGGGCGAAACGCCCATAATTCCTACGGCGATATAATAACATACCAGTTTATTCCTGGATGTACAAAACAGCCTCTATTGTCTCAAATTGTTCATTGGCAGACTGAGATTCTGAAGCTGGGCATTTTGTCATGCAGTTGAGGCGATGCACTTTTAGCCCCACAGCAGCCCTCTTCAACGCAAGATTTATGCGGACGACCTCAGCTTCAGAGTTACAAATCCTCTTCTCTAGCCATTGTACCACACTAATCTCATTGTTAAATGTGATTTTTTTCCCCTTCTTTCTATTCTGTCGATGTGTTCCGGCTTACTTAAAACCTTTTTTTTTTGATTGGATATCAGTAAGCAACCACAGGCCAGGGCATGCAGTAAATACCTTAGCCTTTGAATAGAGTTCAGTTTACTGAAGTTCCTGATGAAAAGGCTAACATGCCCAACAACAGTTATAAGAACCGCTATGTTGACATATTGCGGTGTGTGTATTTGTGGTGGTCAAAGGACTCATTGCAGTGCGCTGCTCAGACCACGTATGTTGTTACTGACTGCCGTCATGTCAAAAGTTGCTCTGGAGCTCTCGATTCTGTGTTTTGTTGTAATGTGGGCAGTGTCCGTGTGTGTAAGTGGAGCCCAATCTCTATGTGGAGTAACGAGTTTACGCTGGTGAAATGGATGCCGGTAGGTGTGCGTGTAAGCTACGCATTCAAATTTTAGTTAAGCTACCTGGCTGCGGGAACAAGCTGCATAGCCCCTCAGAATTACCGATGATGCAGTCGCTGTGGAGAATGAAATGTAATTAATAGTACTGATTATTACCTCTGCCGAGGTAAGATTTGTTTGTTTATTTACTTATTTATTTGTCTGTCTGACTGTCAGCAGAATATCTCAAAAAAGGTTGCATAGATTTTAACCAAACTTTGCAGGATGTTAAAATAGTACAAGAGGGACAAGTGATTAAATTTTGGCATATCTAGGCCAAAGTACAGCTGAGAGATAGGCCAAAGTTCAAATCCAGCTATGCTGGCGGAGGTATGCGCTCTCGCAAGTCCACCTCTCGTTATAATTGGAATGAAAAATCATGAAACAACAAACTACCTGACTTGGTGTAATAGCATGCAGTGAGGTTTATAAGTATTTAAACAGGGGTGTGATTTTAAGGGGCTGCATGTCTGAAACAAGAAAACAAGAAAAATGGTGTCCCTGCCATGGACTCACTGTCCAAATATTAACATACAGGCTGTACAGCATACGGGAAGTGAGTTATCTTTCTGCCCTTTTGCTCAAATGTTAAAAACACCCAGAGCAGAGCAGAGGATTATCAGACTGTCCCAATTTGGACCCCAAACATCTTCTGACCTACTTACCTCAGTGCCCCTAAAATACTCACATATTGGGGGCGTCTTGCACCCATAGGTATCTGTTGCCCCAGCCAGTGCTATTAAAAATAACACTTCAGAAGTGGGACAGATAAATACAACCAGCATGCGCCAATCTTTTTCTTTTTATTTTTTTATTTTCAAATCTTGGCAGGATGCTCAGCGTTGAGTGATGGAAGGAGCTTCCGAGGTGGGTGACATTAGCCTCTTAATTCACACACCAGAGGTGTGGATGTACACTACCGCTTAAAAGCTTGGGATCACTTGGAAATTTTCTTGATTTAGCGCAGCTGCTAGTTGTCTTTGTCTTAAACTACACAGTCTCAGATATTTGTCTTCTTGCACAGTTGAGCATTGGGGCCTCCCACTCCATTTTTCTGTCCTTGTTAGTGCCAGTTTGTACTGCTTGTACTCAGTACTGTTTGTACTGAGATTTTAAGTTTTCAATTTCTCGCACTGAATAGCCTTCTTTTCTAAGCACAACAATAGACCGACGGGTCTCTAAAGGAAGTTCTTTCTTTCTGGCCATTTTGAGCCTGTAAACAAACAAACAACTGCTGATGCTTCAGGTACTAAACCAACCTCAACAATGCCATGATCCCTTTTGCGCTCCCTTATTAGTTCAACGGTTTTCAGCTGTGCAACACATTTGCAGAGGGGTTTTCTAATAATCAATAAGCCTTATAAAATGCTTAACTTGGATTAGCGGCCAAACCAGGAGATTGATGCAGACTGACAGTTGCTGATAATAGGCCCCTATGCAAGAATGTAGATCATTCTTTGAAAATCTTCTGATTAATTTTAATCGCTTGAGAAATGGATAAAAATGTTTGTGATATGGAAAAAAATGTTTGTGAAATACATGAAAATGTATTTTTATTTGGAAAACAAAGAAATTTGCAAGTGATCCCAAACTTTTGAGCGGTAGTGTAGTCACTCTACACCCCAAATGGAGATGCTTTTAGATGCCACTGTGATATAGTGTGCTGCGGGTGTTGAGGGACAACACCAGCATTCAATCGCCACTGTCATCCATTTGATTGCTTATTTCAGCAATATCATGTGAGAGGGAGTGATGTTGTTGCTGAATATCATCACGGCTGTGATGCTGTTGTAGGCACGAGGGCGCAGGCAGAGTGCCAAAGTTATCACAGCCGTGATGATATTCAGCAAAAACTTCACAACCTTGAGTGTGATATTGTAGTTCCACAAAAGACATTTATTAGTCGATGGCAATAAGCGACAACCGATTATGATTTCTTTGTTTATTTAATCAGTTATGTGGCTTCGCCAGCGCAAATAGTTCTACAAATGGATCGGGACTTGACTGTTGCTAACAAAGCTTGTGGTTGGCAGTGTAATTAACGTTATCAAAACACCTTTGAGCAGAGTAATTTTGCTGTTATATGTCCCTGTGATGTTGTACTCCGTCATCAGCACTCATGGAATGCCTCACGTCCAATCAAATTACTCGGTCGGAACTAACTGTTGTATAAACTAAAATATATTCAGCAATTTATCCATTATCAAACCCTGGGTAAGAGGCAGGAAGGCACTGTGGTCAGTTTGCCGATCAATGGCAGGGATAACTCATCTTTCACTCACACACATACTCCTATGGGCAAATTCAAGTCTCAAGCCCAAAATACATGTCTTTCGACCGGGGGAAGACGCCGGAGAGCCTGGAGGAAATCCATACAAACATGAGGGGAACATGCTTTGCTATCTCCACTCAAAAAGGCCCCCAGCTTGGATTCAAACCCACACCTTTCTTGTTGTGAGGCAGGTGGCACCTTCTGTATCACTGCACAAGCAGTCAACATTTTAAGTTTGGCAACTCTGCTACCCTTGAGTGTACTTCTGTTGGCAGGTCCGACAACTCTGAGCAAAATTATGTCATGAAGCATTTGCACCGTCGCCTCACAGAACGATGATTATGGATTAAAATGCTGGCCTTTCTGCATACAAATTAGTGGATTAGATAACACCACCCTGCATGTTGAAAAAAAATTATAAAATGCAAGTGAAAAGTTTCGATCAAGTACAGTTTTTTTTTCTCCCAAAATATGAATTAAGATTTTCCATATTAAAGCATATATCAGCGATTATGCTTTGATCAAAACAGCAACACATGCTGTTTAGGTGTACTAAAACACCCAAAGAAAACAGTAACAGAAAACATCTGGATCATGTTTCCGTTTTCCTCTGTCAGTGGCTATACTACTAAGCCTGAAATCAGGATAAGGCATAAAATAATGTCTTAAGAATCATTCATATATGTGAAAATCAGCTGAGAATTGAACAAATAGTTCTCACCTGGCTCAGAGGAAGATGGAAATCATGTTTTTGTGGCTGTTTTCTCAGTGATTAAGGGATGATACAAGACTTCTGAACCTTGCAAGTGGCTGTTGAAAGTGACAATGGTATTAAATGCACACCATATACTGTGAGAAAATGAGATATACTAGAGCAAAACAGACACTATTATTGGAATTGACACCCTAAAACATTTGTGGTCAAACATTTTGCCTATTTTAAACACCTTTGGCATCGATTGATCGCAAAATAGTGATATCGCTCATTGGTCCCCATGGCTCATCGGACCCCAGTCTCCCCTACTTGGTTTCTGATTTATCTTCATTTTGTTAAAAGTATAATCATCACTGCACACTACTGTATGATCGAAATGTTCAGTCAATTATTTGAGCCTTTGAGCAGATTTCTAGCGAATCGTGCCCATCTTCCCAGATAGACATTGGATGGCTGTAGGGGACATAGTTCGAAGTGGGAAAGTCACAGGTGTTGGCGTTGCTGTCTTGCCCGCTCTGCTTATTTTATGGAGTAATAGCTGAATGTATCCAATAGAGTGCAGCACATGTGCATAAAACTAACAGTGGCAATGGGCAAATGTGGAGCTGAAATTAGACTGATGCTAATTTCTGAGCTACTCTACAGCTGTCAGGGCATGAGCATGGTCAACATACCACGTGAACGTGTAGAACACAGGAAACTTTGTTTAGCAATCTGTGTCTGCATGTACAATTGATACATGATATCCACATTATGGGTGCTTTCAATCATCAAGAGCAAGTTAAATTAAAATATTGCCAAGAGTTTGTGTACATAGTGAATTCATAATATGTTGAGTTGAGTTCCTCTTTCAAGGGTGTCATTGAGGACTTCAGCAGTTGAAGACTAAACCAGCCTTCACTGGATTATAAACTCAACTCACTGGGAAAGAAAATTTGTCACACAGATATCCATTGCACCTGTGTAACAGCTTACTCGATAAAGCCAAAGTCTTGCCAATCAAGGTTTTTAGAAAAGACTCTTGGAGTTAATTTGTAGTTTCTGATGTGTCACCCCATGGCTAGAATGAAAGCCTGCACCTACACCGCCCTTTCTGCAGAATGTTGAACACCCTGCAATCCGATATTCAGAACTTTTGTACCTGTTGGTGTTTTTTTTTTTTTTTTTGCGTAGTTTATCTTGCCAGATAAAAATATCCTCTAAATGAGGACTGCATAATGAACCTAGAGGACACTCAGTGAGCACATGCCTCCACCAGTAGATTTTGATCCATCAGCACCTATAATCAGCAGCGAAATCTGGATCTGTATCCGGATTGGTTTGTAAATTTAATCACATCTCCCCATTCATACAGTCCATCTTCCAATAAAATTTTGGAGTAATCCATAGAACAGTTTTTGAGTAATCCTGCTGACAAACACTCACTCGCGCAAATGATATCTCCCAGCAGAGGTAACAATGCATTGTAGCCCAGTTCATAGTAGCTCTCACCCACTAATGTAGTGGAGGGCATATGCAGGTATATAGAGTATTCCCACCTCTTTTTCTGTCAATTTACAGTGTACTCACCTATCAGCCAAAAAACCATTGAGATACATAGGAGAGTATGTCCATTTCCCCTTAGAGATCTGTTCATCTACCTAATACAACGTGCCCACTGTTTCAGGGACCACTACATCACATTACCCTACAGCAAGGCAGCGATTAAAAATGAGTCCTATCTGTGAGGAGTAGGCAAGTTCTTCTATTCTCCATATGGGTTCTAAAGTCAGGTTAATTGGAGAGTCTGAATAACCCTTAGGCATGAAAGTGTGAGTGAATGGTGTGTACACGTCCAGCCACTTCCAACAATACACTCCATTCACAACAAGGAATATCTCCGTGGTGGAGAAGTGGTTGGCCTCTTCAAAAAAAAAAAAAATAAAATCTGGTTTCATTCTAGGCGTCTTGAACAAATACAAAGTAAAAAAAATGAAACTGGATCAGAAATATACCATCTTTATTCAGGCCATCTTTGTTGTCTGTGTACAAAAGTCACATGCACAAAAACAATGTAAGCACTTAGGAAGATGGCGCTGAATTAGTTGACACTGCAATTCAAATCAGACCCAAACACCAAGAATCTGATCGAAGGCTGTCCTCTCTTGCAGAGGAGGTGATTATATCGCCCCATAGGCTCCTTTATCATGGTCACATTAATTGACAGTAATTAATCCAGTAACAGTAGATGATTACAGCAATGATACCATTTTTACTGCTGTGCATTTCAATACCGTCTTCTGAAACAACCTTAGTAACAAATTTATTTTGTCTTTAAACCTCTCACCACCATTGAAAATAGCAGGGAAAAAATACGCTACACGTCATTCTTACTTTTGAAAACCAGCATACGTCTGAAGGTACTACATACATGATACATCTGAGAAGAAAAGAAAATACTGAACTCCATTCCCTCAAAATCCTCGTGCTTGACCCGGTCTTGGCAGCTAAATATTAGCAACGCCAAAATAAATGCAAAAAATAAATAAATAAATACCCCCCCCTCCCAAAAAAAAAAACAAACAAACAATGCAACAACAAAGGTCACTTGAAGTGCAGGGCTACAATTCTAAAATGTTTCAGCTTGTTTGTGTTATGCTAACACAGACAAATGGTGTGCACAGTTTACATGATATCCATGAGCATCAGTAATTTCACTTAACCTATTAAATAAATATTTTTTTCCGTAAAAGGTGATCAAAAGCAAGTGAGACGTGAATTAATTTTGAAAGCGATGGTGGTCAGGATTCTAAAAATACAGCAGAGTAGAATTCAGCAAGCCACCATGGTAATGCTAAAGACACCACTCTGTTTTTGTCCCTGCAGCACCACAAAATGACTGTTTCAGGAAGAGTCCAAATTTCGTTGCATGTCAACACCGTAAGTGCGCAGGAAGTCTATTCTCCAGACAGAAAATGTGTTAATTACCAACTAGAATGACACTGCTCATATTATCTCCACACAGGAGGGCAATGTATTCAACAAGTACTGTACTCTTGAGAGTATGCAGTCAATATGTACACATTCCCACAAGCTCCAAGTGTGTACACATTCCACAAAAAGAAGTTAGTGTATTTTCACTGTGTAGGAAGTGGCATGATCCAAATAAGGGATTTTGGAAGTTCCTCTGCTTCCTTACCAAACCAGTCAGGCAAATACAGACTCTGCAGCTCTCCTAAAAGTTGAATTAAAGCAGAAAATATCCAGGAACGTTGTGAACAATGTCTGGACAAAAATGTCTGGAGAAAAACATGAACAACTTCCCTTCAGGTTTGATTTGAATGTGCTTAACTTTCCAATGTAATGCTCCTCGTTATAAAAGATTGGCTGAGTAAAACACACATACTATACACAGTTCTTTCATTCAGGACCGTTTACCCCCCGCAATGGGCAGGCTAGGGGGTAGTTTCTGATAGAATTCCGGTGGAGCGGGGTTCGGACTGGTGGTCATCCCTGTAGGAATGTAGTACATGCTTTCCAGGTAGCTCTGATCCAGTGGTGCATGGTTTTGGGGTTCGGGTTTTGGGCTCTGGTTCTGGGGGGTCCCATACCCCCCGTTACTCTGGTGCAGTCCTTGTGGAGGTGGGGCATCTGGGTGGCGAGGCGAGGGGGATTGAGAGTGGGGGGGTACGGAGTAAGGCAGGTACTGTGGGGCATACATGCCGTGGTTGTGGATGGAGGGGTAGGGTGCAGCGACGGGAGGATACAGGCTGGAGGGAGGCAGCGTCTGTTGGGGGATCAGCACCTCCACGTACTGGCCTGTCTCGGGGTCAAACAGCATCTTGCGGAGGGGCTGGACAGGCACCTCGATGTAGAAGTACTTCCCTGATTCCGGGTCCAGCAGCACTCGACGTGGGCTCTGTCCGTACCCCAGCCCGCCCCCACCCTCGGGGTACAGCATCCCGCTGCCCCCGCCACCTTCACCTCCAAACTCGGAGCCGAAAGGTGGCACAAAGCCCTGGGGACTGCAAAGAAATGGTGGTCTGACCTCCTGGGGGGCAACACCGGGGGACTGAGTGGAGTGACTAGAGTAGGTGCTGCTGCCCGACAGGGAGGGAGGCTGCTGGGGGGAGCGGTGGTGCCCAGGGCGTCTCTCCACAAAATGACCCGGCAGGGGCTGCCTGGTGTTGTCCAGCCGGTGCAGCTGCTGCAAAGGTGGGGGGAAAGCTGGCAGGCCAGGGGGTTGGTGCTGAACAGACTGGTAGTGGTGGTGTGGTTGCACGAGGCTGGTATGAGCTGCTTTTGGGGAGCTCGGCTTGTAGCTCATAGAGCGGGGGTCAGGTCGCTGCTGGTGTTGGTGGCGAGCTGGGGGCGGAGCCATAGGACAGGGCGGGGCTTGCGTGTGTGTGGGTGGAGCCAGGGTGGAGGAGACCCCAGGAATGGGAGGTGTGAGATTTGGGGGCCCGTGGCTGGGGTTGCCACTTGCTGCACAAGAACAGGGTGCAGCTGGGGCGGGGGGCTGGCACTGGTTTGGTTTCCTGGAATACACCTCCGTCAGCAGCAGCGGACTGAAGCTCTCCCTCTCGTCATAGCTGGGGGGGTCGTCTGTGCCGTAGTATCGCAGACTGTCACTCTTAGCACGCTTGGTGGAGCTTATGCTGATTGTCGTCGGCTGTGAGCATTTAGAGGGTCGTGCTGTGGTCGGTGCTGAAGATTGACTGCCCGATGAGCTGCAGGAGGAAACTAACGTAACCTCTTCCTGCGAGTTGCTGTGCCTCAAATTTTCTTGCGGGCTGCATGATGGAGGAGTTTTTTGTTTGTGGCTGACATTTGTAGCAGCTGAAATTGTTGGTGGACTCTTGTTACGGGGTGTTGCGAGTGCTGGTGACTTTTTTGCGTCGCTCTGGAGTTGCATTGCAGCAGATGAATGATGCTCGCAGCTTGACACTGTTGACACTGTAGCTGCTGTTGTTACCACTGGTTTCCTTGTACAGGTTTTTGAATCTGCCTCCTGGGGCCAGGTACTGGATGTTGGTGGAGGCGATGTCCGTGTTGACATTGTTGTCGTAGTCTGGGCCCTTGTGCTATTCTCTCTGGGAGTCAGACTTTTCCTCTGAAAAGCCACCTCACTTGTACAAGGAGGGGTGGGGCTCTTTGAGTGGTGATCCTCCCTAGCGCCCCTCGGTGGTGTGGGGGCTGCAGGAGAGGTGCGGGTAGGAGGCAGGACAGGGTCTGAGGTCCCAGATGGAGTCTCTTCATTAGAGCAGGTCTGCAATGGCACCTCCAGTCTGTTGACATGTGTAAGGGCAGCACAGGGGTCTTCGGCAGGGGAGTCACAAATTCCAATATCAGCATGGAATCCCTTCTCCTTAAGAAGCATGGACACTGAGCGACTGCAGCTGGTGGCAGTCAAACCTATAGGGGGCAGTGCCCCGGGTTCCAGCTCACTCTCCGCCGGCCCATTCTGCAAGTACATCAGCGTGGACATCTCCCTGTCCTTACTAGGGAGTTTGGGGGAGCTTCCCAGTTTTGGGTGTTGAAAACCACCCCCCATCACTTCCTCCACATGGCAGTCTGGTGTTGACACAATGGGGGACTTAGCTCCTGCGGCCACGGTGTCGAGTGTCGCAGCCCCAGCTGAAGACACATGGCCTCTGTGAGTGATGAGAAGGGAGGCTGATTGAGTGAGCTTTGGTACCGCCGCCATCGTGGTTACTAGTGCTGATACCTGTGGAGCTTCCAGTTGATCTACCTGAGCTGACACCTGAGTAGATTCAGGGGAACAAATCCGTGCAGGCACCTGACCCTTCTCTGCCTCCGACTCTCGAGTCTCTGACCCCTCCACCCTCCTGCTAATGTATTCAATCTGCATGGGTGGTGGCTTTTCCAACCCCACCTGGGAAATGCTTTCCTGTGCTGCTACTCCAGTGGCCTTAAAAGAGAGATTATATGTATTCTTCACCAGCTTCCTAACGTCCCTGACTTTGTGTACAGGACCTTTAGGCTTGTTCTCCGGTGCTTCCCCCTGGTCTGTGCGCTCTTCTGTCCTGCTTTCCATTTTGTAGTTCTGTGTTTCTTTTTCTGGCAGTCCCTTAAGTAAGGGGGGCATATGACCTTCCTGTTTTGGCTCCACGTTGCCAGGGAGGCAGTCAAATTGCACTGTGCCCTTTTTACTCTCCCTGGTATTTGTAGATTTGAGCATTATCTCTGGTGTTTTGGACATGAAGGTGCTCCTAGCACTCTGTTGTTTATAGTTTTCTGACCTAGAGTGGCATTCCTGGTTAACATTTGTAATTCCGCTTGACGCGCCAGGGGCTTGGGTAGCTGGAGCCCTTGGGTTCCCACAGATGGAATTTGCTGAATCACTTGTGTGTTTGCTATTGGTCGACTGTTTTGCCCCATCTCTGCCTCTTTGTTTTTCTGTACCTCTGTAGCTCAGTTTCTTTGTGCTCTCCCTCTGCTTTTCAATTTCTTCACTATTCTGTTTCTCAGTTTCTCTGCAGCACTCTTTATCCTTTCCTTTGCTCCGTCGTTTTTCAGTCTCTCCGCTGCTCTGCGTCCATGAGTCTCTGCCACTCTGTTTCTGTAACTTTGCGCTTTCAAAGGGGATTACCAGCTCTGACCTCACCCCCAGCTTCACCGCATTATAATTCTGAAATTCAGAACCTCTTGCACCACTCTGGGGTGGACTATAATCGTGTCTATATGGTGGTTTCGGCAGAGGTTTTGGGTCCAAGCTCTGATGCTGCTTGACTGGGTTGTGCCTTGAAACATGTTCTACCTGATGCGGGAGGTCTTCTTCTGAAAGGCTGCAGTCAGAGGGGAGCTCACTGCTTAAATTTGAACTCTCCAAATTTGAGGTGTCTCTAATGGAGGCGGAGCTTTCAGAGGATGCCATCCCACCGCTAGTGGATCCAGAGTCTGTACTCAGCAGAGAAGGTTGGGAGATGTTGAGATTCTGGTTGTGCTGCATTTTCTTTGAGAGGACACTTTTGATCAGGCCAGTGGCTGTTTTAGTTTTGTTAGATGTGTCATCTGATGAGATTGAGTTCTGAAGTTTCTGTTTCCTGTCACTTGGGTCAAATTTAGCCTCTGTGTAAATGAGCTCCTGGGAAATGGCAGGTCTACTGTGCTGGCGTATTAGCGTGCCCCGAGAATGGCTTAGCACTGGCGCAGCCTCATTGTCCAGATCATCGTTCTCGCAGGCCTGAGAATCACCAGTGTCCCGCCGTTTGAGCTGGATCTGCCTCTTGGGCACTGTCCTTTTCCCTCTTTGGATGTCCTCCCAGCTCTCCAGTGTCACATCTACACACTCAAAGTTTGCCATTTCAAAGCGCCTGGGTTTGTCCGACCCATCTGGGACAAGAATTCCTGCCGGCTGGTGGGGGATACTGTTGCCTTCCTGGCAGGTTGATCCCCTCACATCTGCATAAGCACCAGCTCCCAGACTGCCTTCAGTGGTGAGCTGAGTCATATGCGTGGAAGACCTGTAGCTGGACTTACGTACTTCCAGGTAATCCGCCTGGGGGCTGGAAAGGCTTCTGAAGGCCACGTCTGAGAACCACTTCACCTCGTTGTCAGCCTCATCCAGTTCACTGCCCATGGTCGAAGCGTCGCTAAAGTACTCGGGGGCAGGGCAGCTGGTGCCCTTTCTGGTGAGTCGGGGAACCAGCCGAGGCTTCCTGGCGCTAGCCAGGTCCTCTTCCCGCGAGTCGTGAAGTCTGAGTGGGTTTTGCTGCTGTTGCTGCCGGGTAACAGGGAGACGGTCTGAATAACAACCATCTGGCATTCCTGTCCAAGGCTCCCTGTATGTGGGTGCAGAGCCGGGACCCACAGGCGCACTTCTATTCCTGGCACTGAATGACAGCTCAACCTGTTGCTCTCCGTAACTATCCTTTCCCCGGCTTCCCTCCCCCTCGTCTCCTCCCCGCTCTTCTCTTTCACGCTCCACCCCCTCAACCCCCTCTCTCTGCCCTACGCCCCAGTGAGGTTGGCTGTCTCCTAACCAGCAAGAGACAGTGGGGATTTCACCAGATGTGGACTCTATAAACTCCTGTGACCTGCAGGTCGGTTCTTGACCCTCTGCAGCATTCTGTCTCGTCATGCTCACTTCATTCTTTTTATCCCCAGGGGATCTAATTAAGACCCTTTCTGAGGAGGAAAGGGGATTTGCTGACTGAAGTCCCTCACTCGCATTGCTTTTCGCTGGAATAGTGGTCATTCTCCCCCTTTCTTTTACACCACACTCAAACAAGCCGCCAGTGTTTGAAGTTTCAGCTGTAGAATCCAGGAAATGATCCTGATCTCTGGATTCCAACACCTCAGCAGTTCCTGGAAATCCAGAAGCCCGACCTTCAAGTTCAGACAAGTCTGAATATATGCAGTCTGGAGATACAGTAATGCTCCTCTTGTTGGAGATCTCTGAATTCTTAACTTCCGATGAGAGAGCTGTGCTTTGGGTTTCAGTCCAGGTAGCAAAAGACTGAGTGTCTAATCCAGCAGTCTTAGATTCAAGGGACAGACAGGTGTTTCTTGATTCTGGAAAAGAGGAAGTTTTTCCTAGTTCACAGGAGGGACCCTGGGTTACTCTGGGGTTTTTCGTCTGCCCATTAGCCCTTGGTTCATATAAGTGGGCAGTTATTGTGGCTTCTGAGATGAATGCCATTTCTGTGGATTCAGTAGAGGGTAAAGTTCCCTTTAGTTCATTGGAAATTTTTGAGTCTTGGGGTTTGAGGGAACTGGGAGATATTCCACTATCAGGTAACAGATGGTTAGTGTTTTCATCTTCATTAGTAGTTATTGGTTCAGGTTTCAGGGATGCAGCATTAATGTCTGGTTCAGGAGATTGATTTCGAGGTTCTGGGTGCAGGGAGGTAACACTGGGTTCAGGTTCTAAAGGTGGAGTCCTAAATTCTGCTTCTGAGGATGAAGAACTAGATTCTGGGGATAAATTCCTTAATTTGGATTGTGGGGATGTAAGGCCAGGTTCTAGGGATGGATTCCTAAATTCTTGTTGCTGTAGCCTGGGGCTAGGTTCTATAACATGATTCCTAAATTCTGATTCTGGGGATGTAGCACAACTTTCTGGGGGTAGATTTCTAAATTCCAGTTGTTGTATTGTAGTGCTAGGTTCTGGAGATGGATTCCTAAATTCTGGTTCTGTTGATGTAGTGCTGAGTTCTGGGGATAGATTCCTTAATTCAGGTTGTGGAGATGTAGCTCTAAATTCTGGAAATGGACTATATTCTCTTTCTAGGGGTTTAGCATGAGGTTCAAGGGCTAGATTCCTGAATTCTGGTTCTTGTGATGCAGTGTAAGGCACTGGAGATGGATTCCAACATTCTGATTCTGAGAGTGTAGTATTTGGTTCTGGAGATTGAATTATAAATACAGGTTTTGGTGATGTAACACAAGGTTCTGTAGTTGGATCCTTAACTTCCAGTTCTGACAAAGTAGCACACTGTTCTGGAGATGGATTCCTACATTCTGGTTCTGGTAATGTTGAACCACATTCTGGATATGGGTTCCCATATTTTGGTTCAGCATATGAATTCCTAAATTCACGGTCTGAAGATGCAGCCCCAGGTTCAACTTTGGGACTTAAAGTGCAAGGTTGTATGAATGGGGAAATATCTCCTGGCTCTTGTTTAGAGGATAAAGCCCCAGATTCTGGGACTGGGGATTTGGCATTAGGTTCTCTTTTGGGAGATGTAGTTCTTAGTTTTAGTTCCAGCGATTTAAATCTGAGGCCTGGTTCTGGGTATGCTGATCTGGGTTCTGGTTTGGCAGATAGAACCTTGACTTCTGGTACTGGACAAGTATTTCTGCAGCCAAGTTCAGATTCTGGGACTTCAGCTCTGGTTTCAAATTGTGGGATGCTGGGTTTAAATTCTGTTTTTAGGGACACAAAATTATTATCTGTTTTGGAGGGTGAAGCCCTGGGATGTAATTCCGGTCGAGCAGGTGTGGGTTCAAGAGGGACAGCTGTACTCCAGGGATCTGTGCCTCCTTGTTCATTTGTGTATTGAATATCAACGTCATCAGGAGAGAGGGGTGATGATGTCGTTTCATAAAAGACATCTGTGTCACTCGTTTCAGGTGAGACAGCAGTGTCCCTGTGTTGGCATGGGGTGGCAGCTGCCACAGATTTAGGAGAGATGTCAATGCTACTATGTTCAGATGACAGATTTGAACAGGTGGCATCAATGCTTGGGCAAAGAGGGGTACCAGAGGTCCTTTGTATCGAGGGGGACTTTGTGCTCCTGGGTTCAGGTGAAAGAGATAAGGAGGCTGCACCCTGTGGAAAGGGGGCGAATCTGTTGGGTTGAGTGCAGACAAGTGGAGCCTGGGGGTCAGAGGAGAGGTCAGCGATATCAGGATTGGGCGTGGGTGACGCACCCCTGAATACAGATGAAGAGACAGCGAGTGGCGGCACTGGGGACAGGGCTTCTTGAGAGTCTTCAAACGTATCACTGGAGTCGCTCAGCTGCTCAGAGCCATTGGTCGTGCCGGAGGACCCAGGCAAATCGTTGGAGGGGTTTTCAGCTAACTGGAGCTCCTCTTTCACAACTTTCACCAGTGACCTGACAGGGGGGCTGCAGGACAGCGACTCGCAGTCGTCCCCAAAAATGTCACCCAGAGAAGTGGTCTCGGAGATGGTTCTGCGGCAGCTAGGGATTCTGGTAATGTCGAAGATCTCGACGCGATTGATGCCCTCCCTGTCATGCAGGCTGAAGCTAGATGGCACAGGACAAAGGCATGATAACCGACTGTCCTCCACCCTCCAGCTCTCCATCTCCCTGCCACAGGGTCACAGGACCAGAGAGCCACAATTCCCCCACCCGCACCCTGTCAAAACACAGCAAAATGACAGGCAGCACAAATCAGAGCTCTCTATTACACTCCAGTTATGTTCCAGGACCTCAGAAAATACACCACAGACAGCAGTACAGTAAATATGTATCTAGTAGGAACATCACATTCAAGTCAAACGTATGCAACTACAAGGTGAAATTATACCGATAGTCAATAATATGAATATAATTTAAAATAGTCAAAAGAAGGGCCTAACTAGAAGAGTGGATGATCAGAGAATTATTTAAGACCAAAGTCTTCCTATCCACAGTAGAAAAATTGCATGTGAAGACTAAATTATGAAAATATTTATGCATGCATGTTTGTATACAATCAAAATAATATATTCATTTTTGTGCACAATTCAACCTGCCAATATAAAAAAATTAAAAAATCTGAAGACCACAAAGGAAAAACAATCCAAGTCCAAATTTTGCATTTTAGTATACTTATTATATATAATTATAATTATTATATTTACAATATACAACAATATTTTCATTATAATATTTTATATACTTTGCATATTTTTTTCAGTGCTTTGTTTCTAAGATCATTTTGAATTTTTAATTCATCATTTCTCCACAATGTGAAAATGTGACTCTGATAATTCTTCCATTGTGGTCTTCAAATTTATGGGCATAGAATTTATACGCATATTCAGTTACTTTCAGATCAAAACTCCCTTGATCACGGAGAATAAATCAAGCCTCTGAAAAGCACTATGTGAATGCCATTCACACATCTTATTCATGCCCGGCTTAAAATACAGTATTGCTGTGGTGTGATGTCAAATTTCCAATTTTAACACTCCAATGTTAGATTTACAACATCTGACGGCCAAATGTCTGTGTATAGTTTAATTAGGCTATCCATGGGGTAACTGGAAGCCCTTGAAAATAGAAAATACTATCAAATAGGAAAGTGACTTTGAATCATGACCGGGTGTGATCCAAATCATTTACAGTCATATTCTTTGCTTAAACAAAAGTTCATATAAAATTTTGTATATATAGAAATATATCAATGCACACATGCACAGTATTATAATGTGATGTTAATAAAGGGTCATGTGTCTAACTGGCCCACAAAATACCATCTCCAGGCTCCAGACAGAAGAAATGTCTGCTGTGAGGTAGCGTGATCTGTACCTCTGTGGAAAGGGCTGGTGTCGCGGTACCTGCAGGGATAGATGGGTGCTTATGGGCCAGATGACCCTGTCCCCCGATGGTTTATCCCGGCAATCTTCAGACCTCCTTCTACTTCCAGAACTGTAGGGGTGGTACAAGTACAGCCTCAGCGCAGGAAGCGTTATTGTGCGAGAGAGCAGCAGTCCCACGCTAGCTCACATAATGTGAGAGTGAGAAAAAGAAAGAATGAAAGGGAGAGAGAGAGAGCCCTCAAAGAGGAGAGAAACACATGGCCCTCCCTCCAGCCCTTGGATTAAGTGCTGGGATAAGAGAGGATGGGTGAGGATATGGATTATTTTAGCTGCTCCTGTGGTTTGGCTACGCGGGGGTGGTACAGAGATCGGGAGTTATAGTTAGGAGCAGGTGCTGATCCAGCCTGAATGAAGTGTGCCGGAGGAATCTGACACGCAAAGCCCAGCGAGGTCATGGGGCTCTCTAAATATAGCTCCCTGAGTTATCGGGCAGTGATAGCACTTGGGCGCCAGGAACTGTCCAGGTCACAAGGGGAGAGGGGCAGTAAAATGGCCAGCCCAATTCAGAGATGCATCCCCACATGATGATTCCTTGTGGGAGGGATCTGGGTTAATGTCAAATTCGTGAACTTTGGGACTTGCATTTGGAAGAGTGTAGGGTATTGATAAATGCCAGCAAGAAATGCTTAGGTTGCATGTAAGTCTGTCTGAAGTTTCATCATGCGTGCCTTAGTGCAGTTCATTAAAGGCTCAGGCAGTAAGGAATCTGAGGTTGAGTCCATATTTATGGAGTTAAAGGTTGTGTCCTAGAAGGCAGGAGTCTTTTCAGGTTATATGCTGCGTGCTGGCCACAGCTAACACCGGTAACACCGGACCTTCAGTGCGTAAATGTGGTGTTGGATGTGCCATCATCTCGAGCATAAACTCCACCTGCCATCAGCTCTCATGCCAAAAAAAAAAACGAGGCGTTTCACGGGCACATAGCTACTGGAACTGTGGTGTCAACCGCGGGCCAACAGTTTACAGTAGGCAAGCAACAGCATACACCAATAGGCTTCTCTGCTACTGCCCTTAACTTCAATCCCATGAGGATGAAATGTTTCATCGGTCACATACAGGCCGTAACCAGATGTGGCGCTCTTGAGCCACCGTAGTCACTCGTGGCTGCCCTTAACGGCATCAGTCAGTGACGGTGCCTGTTTTCCAATCTCAGACAGACAGCCGACTGATTGTTGACCAATGACAGTGCAGATGACGCACTGCCTCTCGGTGGCTGAGACCTGCCTGTAACATGCTAATGGCTCTTCTTCTCTCTCTTAAGCTGTAATAAGCTTTTTCATTTCCTTGATGTCACAGCATTTTTCATCTTTTTGATTGGCTTTATGTAGGCCATTGACCACACCCAAAAGAACAACTCAAGCATCACTGTATACAGCACAAACAGCTCAGTGTTTGTTATTACTGAAGTGCTTGGCCCGTTGAGGTAGCATGCATCATGATTAGAAAACCACACTCTCCTCCTTACTTCCACTCGTATCTGAAAGGAAAAGCAACAAAAATCAATGGATTCTTCAAGTTGCCACAAATACAGTACGTACCTCACTGGTGCGTTTTTAATGGTGCTAAGTACATATGGTTTAATCTCTAAATGGCAGAGTTTAAACTTGCATTTTTGGATGTAGTGACAAACTGTGTCTACTGAAAATGGTTTACAGAAGTGTTCCTGAGTCCACACAGAGATTTCCACGACAGAATCCTGTCTGTTTGGCATTTTGGGCTTGTTCTATAGTATGTACAGAGATTTTTTGGATTGTTGTAATCTTTTAATGATGTTAAGATAACATCTCCAAATTCTTTGCAATTTTGAGTTGAAAACATTATTCTTAAATTGTTTAACTATTTCCCAGCAGTGAAATGTTCTGCCAGTTGTCTTTCTTTTTCACATCATGCTATTTTTCCAGTCTTTCATTGTCCCATCCCAACTTTTTTAAAACATGTTGCTGACATACAATTCAAAATGAGCATATATATATATATATATATATATATATATATATATATATATATATATTTATATATATATTTTTTTTTTAAATAATAAAATGTATCAGTTTCAACATCTGATAAATTGATATCTGATAAATGTACCATTTACTATTCAATACAGAGTTTTACCAGATGTGCAAATCATTGCATTTTTTATTTATATTTAACACAGTGTCCCAACTTTTTTGTAAATGGGGTTGTATTACGTAGCTAGTAAAATTTCAACATTTACTAGCCCTTTACCCAGTGGACTAAAAAGGTACTTTTGCACCCAAGGTATATAGCTACCGCAACTGTCCAGTTAACCGCAGGACAACAGTGTGGTTTACTGTAGGCATTTTACAGTACGCAACAACGAACTCCACTGCCACTGTCCTTCATTTTACCCCCCGAATCTACCCACCCACCATACCCAAAGTGTTACAGGAGCGATAGCACACACTCAGCAGGAAAGAATTCCCAGCTCTCCAAATACAACCGACAGGGCGGATTAATGAGGAAAAGTGGCGTCATTTCGCGCCCAGCGATCAAAGTGACACAGCCCACCCCCGAGCCACCTGCCCTGTGACGGGGAATCTTATACAACCTACAGCTTGAAAGCCAACTGCCACTGAAAGCACTGGAAATAATCAATTATCGGCCTAGTCATCCTGCCACAGAGCTAATGGAAATATTCCAAATATCTGACCCTTTCCTGTATTTTTGAAGCAGTTTCGCTAGGGAAAGGCATGCAACTGATGGAGCAGCAGCTATAAACACCAGGATCCTGATGTGAAGGTCCCAAAGCAAAGGAACCACTTCACTCAACCTGTCCACAGTGTGAACAAGAGCAGAAGATTAAATCGCATGCACAGCTCTTTCCACGTCCATAACCACTAATGGATGTTGCAGCATTGATCATGGCTGGTGAATATTAGCAGAGTTATTAGAGTCATGTCAATCACTGGCAACTATAATAGACATAAAAACCAATGGTATCAACAATTAACAAATAATAACAGTAATGAATGGTAGCAATCATTGGCAAATATTGTATTCATTTTCAAAGGCCATGCTACAGATTAAAGGTAATAATATAACAATGGACAGCTCCATTCCACAGCACCGTACTACGCTGCTCATAAAAAAAATGAAGCTAAGTCAATTGACCACTTTAGAAAGAACCCATCTGAAACCTGGATTAACAATGATTATATATCCTGTACTGCAATATGTTCTTCTTGACAAAAAAAAAATGCTTTGATGGGAGGTGGGTCACAAGGCATGACAACATATAATTATCCAGCTAAAGAAAGAGGTCATTTTAACATGATCAACAGTAGTTTGCAGTAATGATTATACACTTAACAAAATGAAAATAAATCAGAAACCATGTACAATTCAAGTATTATCTCATGTAATAATGCATCATATCGAGGAAAATAAGTAAACACATACCAATATATAGTAAAAACAAAAATCATAATGTAATTTTGAGAGACAAAGTCGATATCCAGAGTGGCCACCCTTTGCTTTGATGACAGCATTTAATTTTTTGGGCATAGTTTTTATGTATTTTTTCATTTCTGCACTCGCTAAACCATTCCATATGGTTTAAAGTTCATTTCAAAGAGATTCTTTGGATGTTACAACAGATTCGCTCAATCAGATTAAAGTCTGGATTTTGATCAGGGCTAGTTATACTTTTTACGTCACCCCGATGTTTCTTTCCGACTTACTCTTGCACAACTTAGGACTGTGTTTAGGATCATTATTTTCTTGAAAATACCAATCAGTCTCTTTCCAGATACCAATGTGTGCCTCTCAAGGATGCTATGATGCTTATTTTGATCCATGATTGCATTGATTTTTGTGATGACTGGCTCCTTTCGAACACACTGGACCCCAAAACAAATATTACCAACTCCGTGTTTTACTGAAGGGGTTAAACCAGGGGCGCAGGAGGCACGGGGGACGTGTCCCACGCAGTTTTGAGAAGATGGCGATCCGCCCCCCGCACTTTTGATAAGAAAAAAATTGGCTACGCTTAATAAGACCTTTGAGTTTCAGAAACTGATCACATCCCCACTGGCAGAGCCATGAAAAGAGATGACACTATCAGCGCATGCACTATCTCGCATTCGCACAAGTTACATGTCGCAATGTTTTATTATTTTGCGTAATTTGACATCATTCACAAACTAGACAACTCGCTTCTGTCAGCTGTCTCCCATTCGCCCAGTTTGTAACGTTAGATAATTTGTGGGCGATCAACCAACTGAACTGCTGCTAATATTCAACTCATTTTCACTTACGGCATTGGAACGATGGTAAAATAAAAGATGAAGAACCCACCAATTTTAAATTCTAAAACCTTTATTGTAAACGTATTTTAGCGACATGAAGCAGATCTATCTGTTGAATTACCTAAGCCCGGAAGTGTGAAATTTTTTAGCAAAATCCATACGGGAAAATGAATGGGTTTCAGCACAAATCGGCCAAAAGAAGGAATGAGTGACACAACGGCAGCGGAAAACGCAGGTAAATGGTTGGATGAGTGAAAATTAAGTTTTCTGTCTATCTTTGGTTCCTGTTTCTTTACGACGCGATGTTAATATTTAAGATTTTGCAATCGATATGCTTGAGCAGATATTAGCTGGACTGCATCGAGGTGCTTGAAGAAAGTTGGAGTCATAAGCTTTATTCGAATGGGCTCTATAATGCAGCACTGTGCCTTCATTGCTTCACTTTTTGCAACTTTTTCTGTTCGACTGGTACCTATGAAGGTATTATTGGTGAAAAAGGTTTGAGCACCTGTAACAGTGGGATTTGTAGTTGTGTACATCGATTTGTATGTGTATCAGTAAATTTGAAGTCACATACTCTATGAGTTGTGTACTTGTAGATGTTTTTTCTCTGCACAAATACAACACAACACTTCCACATTCGCAAATTCTTAATTACAGGTGCACAAATCCTATTTTACAAGTCACAGATTAAAAAGACAGACACACTCACATTTTTACTCATACTGTTGCAGTATTTTTGGTGCACCTGTATCAAACAATGTGAAGTTGTGGACAAAATTTGAATATGTGCAAATCTGAATGTGAATTTGTGCAATGAAAGTTCAATGTAAGTGAAATAATTTCTCACGAAAATATTTGTGTTCTTTTAAAACACAAATACAAATCGATAACTACAACTGCTCTAATTTTCCCCTCGAGTCACAGATTCTATTTCCTACAAGTCGCAGATTCTGTTGTTTTCTACAAGTCTCAGATTCTGTCTCCCACAAGTCACAAATCGCGCCCCTCTCCACTGTGACGTTTGGTGCCAAACTATCTGCGCATTCACTCTATAGAAACAAAGGCGGGTGCTGGTCTGAGATCGACTGATTCCACAGCTAATCAGAGGAGACCGGCTTTCGTCCCACAGCCAATCAAAGGAGAGGGGCTTTACACTGCGGAGTGAAAGGAGAATTCCCGTTGGTGGAGTCGATTCAGCACCAGAGGTGAAAAGTGACGAAGTACATGTGCTTCGTTACAGTACATCAGTAGTTTTTTTTTTGAGGATTTGTACTTCACTAGAGTTTTTTTTTTAACAGGGACTTTTAATTTTACTCCACTATATTTAAAAGAGAAAAAAAAAGTATTCTTTTGTCAATCATGCGCAGAAAAATATATCGGCGAACCCATGCGCGAATCGGCCGATGCCGATTCAAGTAAAAAATGCAAATATCGGCCTAATATATTGGCCGGCCCGATCTTTTTTTGCCTGTGTCCCAACTTTTTTGAGACCTGTTGCAGCCAGAAAATTTTAAATAAGCTCATTTTGTGAATAAAAATGTGAAATGTCTCAGTTTCAAATTTTGAAATGTTATCTATGTTCTATTGTAAATAGCATACTGGCTCATGTGATCTGAAAGTCATTGCAGGTTTTGGAGCAACATATGTTGCCATCCAAGTAACGTCTTTTTCATGGACGCCCCTGCTTATTTCAGCAAGACAATGCCAAGCCACATTCTGCACGTGTTACAACAGCATGGCTCCGTAGTAAAAGAGTGCGGGTACTAGACTGGCCTGCCTGAAGTCCAGACCTGTCTCCCATTGAAAATGTGTGGCACATTATGAAGCGTAAAATACGACAACGGAGACCCCGGACTGTTGAACAACTTAAGCTGTACATCAAGCAAGAATGGGAATGAGTTCCACCTGAAAAGCTTCAAAAATTGGTCTCCTCAGTTCCCAAACATTTACTGAGTGTCGTTAAAAGGAAAGGCGATGTAACACAGTGGTAAAAAGGCCCCTGTGCCAACTTTTTTGCAATGTGTTGCTTTAAATTCTAAGTTAATGATTATTTGCAAAAAAAAAAAAAAAAGTTTCTCAGTTTGAACATTAAACATCTTGTCTTTGCAGTGTATTCAATTGAATATAGGTTGAAAAGAATTTGCAAATCATTGTATTCTGTTTTTATCTATGATTTACATAACGTGCCAACTTCACGGGTTTTGTAAAACAACAAACTGTTAGTACTGTTAGTAATATAGAAAAACAAGGTGAAGGAAGTAAACGAGATTGGAAGGAATGGTTGAAATCCCACACAGTAAAAAATACTTACTTACTTACTTATGCCGACTACCCCTCCTGGGGCATAGGCCGCCTACAAGGGTCCTCCAGGCATCCCGGTCCTGTGCCAGTCTTTCCAGCTGTCCCCAGGTATAACCTGCTTTCTTGCAGTCGGCATCTAGGTCACGTCGCCAGGTGTTCCTTGGCCTGCCTTGCTTCCTTTTGCCTTGGGGATTCCACGTCAGCGCTTGCCTTGTGGTATTGGAGGGTGGTTTCCGCAGGGTGTGTCCAATCCATCTCCAGCGTCTCTGAAGGATAACTTCGTCCACCGGCTGTTGTCTGGTCTGTTGCCAAAGGTCTTTGTTGCTGATGGTTTCTGGCCAGTGGATGCGAAGAATCCGTCGCAGACAGGTGTTAATGAAAGTCTGGATCTTTTGGTGGTTGCCAGTGTGGTCCTCCAAGTCTCCGATCCGTACAACAGGACTGGCTTTTCGTTGGAATTGAAGAGTCGGATTTTGGTGTGAACTGAGTAGCTTCCAGACTTCCAGATGTTTTTCAGCTGGTTGAAGGCTGCTCTTGCTTTGCCTATTCTGACTTTCACGTCGGCGTCGGTTCCTCCCTGTTTGTCCATGATGCTACCGAGGTAGGTGAAGTTATCCACCTCCTCCAGTGCTTCCCCGTCAAGGCTGATGGGTGTTTGATTTTTGGCATGGATCCTCATGGTCTTGGTCTTTCCTCTATGGATTTTCAGCCCCACTCGTCTTGAGTTCTCTGCGATTGCTGAGGTCTTGTCTTGCATTTGCTGGTCAGTATGAGAAAGTAGCGCCAAGTCATCAGCAAAATCCAGGTCGTCTAACTGGTTCCGCAGTGTCCACTGGATCCCATTCCGCCGCTCTGCTGTTGAGGTCTTTAACACCCAGTCGATTGCCAGAAGGAACAGAATCGGGGACAGTAAGCATCCTTGTCTCACCCCTGTTCTCACTTGGAAGGCGTCCGTAAGATGTTGGCCATGGACTACTTTGCAGATCATACCTTCATACGAGTTCTTGATGATGTTGGTGACCTTCTCTGGGACTCCATAGTGTCTCAACAGCTTCCACAGGGTTTCTCTATCCACGCTGTCAAAAGCCTTCTCGAAGTCGATGAAATTAACGTATATGGGTGAGTTCCATTCTAAGGACTGCTCCAGGATTATCCTTAGTGTGGCGATCTGGTCCGTGCAAGATCTTTCCTTCCGGAAGCCAGCCTGTTGATCTCGTAATTGTGTGTCTACTGCATCTTTCATTCTATTAAGGATGACTCTATTGAAAACCTTGCTTGAGATGGACAGCAGTGTTATCCCTCTGTAGTTGTAACAATTGCAGAGGTCCCCTTTCTTTGGGAGCTTGATGAGGTAGCCTTCTTTCCATTCTGTTGGAGTTTGCTCTTCCTCCCAAATTTCCTTGAAAAGTGGATAAAGAAAGTCTGCTGTTTTCTCTAAGTCTACCTTCAGAACCTCTGCTTGAATGTTGTCTGGCCCTGCAGCCTTGCCTCTCTTCAGTTGTTTAATGGCCGTTCGTATCTCCTCCTTGGTGGGTTCGGTGCAGTCTATGTCTAGGTCTGCATCTGCAGGTGTTATTTCTGGAGGGTTCTCGGGGGATGGTCTATTCAGTAGTTCTTCAAAATGCTCCCTCCACCTTTTTCTCTGTCCTTCCTCTCCCATGATACTATTTCCTTGTCTGTCTTTCACGGGCCTCTCTGGTCTGCCAAATTTTCCTGACAGCTTCCTGGTGATGTCATAGAGGTCTTTCATGTTGCCGCGTTGAGCTGCCTCTTCTGCCTCAGCCGCCAGCGAATCGATAAAGATTTTCTTATCTCTCTTTATGTTTTGTCTAGCATCCTTATTGGCTTCTCTATATGCCTCCTGTGCCCTGGCTTTCTCTGCTCTTGTGCGGCTGTTGTTCAGGGCTACTTTCTTCTCCTTCCTCGTCTGGATCTTCTTCAGGGAGTCTGCTGAAATCCATTCTTTATGGTTGATCTTTTTGGGGCCCAGAACTTCCTGGCAAACGGTGGTCACTGCTTCCTTTATTGTTTTCCATCTCTCGTTAATGGTCCCTTCTTCCAGTGTCTCCTGCAGAACTTGAAACTTATTGCTGAGGGCAAGCTTGAACTCCTCCCGCTTGGCTTGTTCTTTGAAGAGAGTGGTGTTGTACTTTTGGCGCCGTCCTGCTTCTCCTGTCCAGGTCCTCTTCAGCTTCAGCTTCAGGCGGGCTACGACAAGATGGTGATCTGAAGCAGCGTCTGCACCTCTCTTGACACAAACATCTTGCAGGGATCTCCTGAATTTGCGTGTGATGCATACATGGTCTATCTGATTCTCGGTAGACAGGTCTGGCGATACCCAAGTCGCTTTGTGAATTCTGCGATGGGGGAAGACGCTACCACCGATGACAAGGTTGTTTAAGGCACACAAGTCCGTGAATCTCTCTCCATTGTCATTCATCTCTCCTAGTCCTTGCCTCCCCATGACCTCTTCATAGCCCGTGTTATCGCTACCGATTTTGGCGTTGAGATCTCCCATGAGAATGGTGATGTCTCTCAGTGGTATTCTCTGCAGGATAGCTTGTAGATGGTCGTAGAAGTTATCTTTCACCTCCGCTGTGCTGTCGTTGGTTGGGGCATAGCACTGTATGACGTTCATGTTGATCCTCCTTTTCCTGGTTTTGAAGGACGCAGTGATGACTCGTGGTCCATGGGCTTCCCATCCAATCAGTGATTTTTGTGCTGTCTTTGATAGCATGAAGGCCACTCCGTGTGTGTGTGGTGCTCCGTCTTCTTCCTGTCCCGAGTATAGCACCAGCTCTCCAGTAGAAAGTCTGGTCTGGCCTGAGCCGTTCCATCTGGCCTCGCTGATCCCTAGTATTGTCAGTTGATAGTTTCTCATTTCTGCAGCCACTTGCGCTGCCTTTCCTATTTCGAACATGGTCCTGACGTTCCATGTCCCAATTCTGATGGTGGTCCTGGTAGAAAGGATGGTAGTCTGCGAAGTAGCTTCCAGATGCTGCTGGCTTTCACTACTCCGCGTCATGTGTCTTCCTGCTGGAAGTCCATCTTCAGCCAAAACCGGGGTGTCTTGGTTTCTCCTTGTTTGCGTTTCTGTAGCACTAGAGTTTTTTACAGGGAGGGGTCGCTAGCCCCTCGCCCAACCCTCCTCCTTTTACGTCCGGGCTTGGGACCGGCAATGGCGGAGTTACAGTAAAAAATGGAGTGTCAATATTCCAGAGTAAACCCATTTTCCTCTGGATAGAGTACTTATAGCACTATGCAGAGTGAAATCGTCTACATGGAAGTGTCAAAAGTGAGAGTCAATTCCCACTTCCACACAAGGACGAAATCTACTCTGCAGGGTGATGATTCCCCTTTGTGTCAAATATTTTTACACACCTCATTGTTAATTTTGACACAAAATAGAGTAAAATTAACTATAAAAATCTTACACTGGCTGTAGAGTAAAATTTACACTGATTTTGAGTGGGACCAAATGTTATCTGACAGAGAGTTAAATTCAACTCTTAAAGAGTAAAATTGACACTATGATTTTTACTGTGCAGAAACCATAAAATCACCCGAAAGTGTGGCACATAATACTGGGGCAGTGAGAGAACACATGACAAAAGACCAGACGGGGGGAGACAAAGTGCAATGCATGGTAAGACACAAAACATGGACCGGAATATAACTGCAGGAATGGAATATGGCAAACAGACAGAGACAAGGCAAAAACAAAACATGGCATGGAATCCCAAAACACAATACAAATCATGGTCAGGCAGAACAGAATCATAAACAGACATGACAAACAAAGCAGAATCATAACAAAAACATGCTCAGGCAGATGAGGATCATAATTTAATATTTAACTCAGTGTCCCAACTTTTTTGTAAATGGGGTTGTATTACGTAGCTAGTAAAATTTCAACATTTACTAGCCCTTTACCCAGTGGACTAAAAAGGTACTTTTGCACCCAAGGTATATAGCTACCGCAACTGTCCAGTTAACCGCAGGACAACAGTGTGGTTTACTGTAGGCATTTTACAGTACGCAACAACGAACTCCACTGCCACTGTCCTTCATTTTACCCCCCGAATCTACCCACCCACCATACCCAAAGTGTTACAGGAGCGGTAGCACACACTCAGCAGGAAAGAATTCCCAGCTCTCCAAATACAACCGACAGGGCGGATTAATGAGGAAAAGTGGCGTCATTTCGCGCCCAGCGATCAAAGTGACACAGCCCACCCCCGAGCCACCTGCCCTGTGACGGGGAATCTTATACAACCTACAGCTTGAAAGCCAACTGCCACTGAAAGCACTGGAAATAATCAATTATCGGCCTAGTCATCCTGCCACAGAGCTAATGGAAATATTCCAAATATCTGACCCTTTCCTGTATTTTTGAAGCAGTTTCGCTAGGGAAAGGCATGCAACTGATGGAGCAGCAGCTATAAACACCAGGATCCTGATGTGAAGGTCCCAAAGCAAAGGAACCACTTCACTCAACCTGTCCACAGTGTGAACAAGAGCAGAAGATTAAATCACATGCACAGCTCTTTCCACGTCCATAACCACGAATGGATGTTGCAGCATTGATCATGGCTGGTGAATATTAGCAGAGTTATTAGAGTCATGTCAATCACTGGCAACTATAATAGACATAAAAACCAATGGTATCAACAATTAACAAATAATAACAGTAATGAATGGTAGCAATCATTGGCAAATATTGTATTCATTTTCAAAGGCCATGCTACAGATTAAAGGTAATAATATAACAATGGACAGCTCCATTCCACAGCACCGTACTACGCTGCTCATAAAAAAAATGAAGCTAAGTCAATTGACCACTTTAGAAAGAACCCATCTGAAACCTGGATTAACAATGATTATATATCCTGTACTGCAATATGTTCTTCTTGACAAAAAAAAAATGCTTTGATGGGAGGTGGGTCACAAGGCATGACAACATATAATTATCCAGCTAAAGAAAGAGGTCATTTTAACATGATCAACAGTAGTTTGCAGTAATGATTATACACTTAACAAAATGAAAATAAATCAGAAACCATGTACAATTCAAGTATTATCTCATGTAATAATGCATCATATAGAGGAAAATAAGTAAACACATACCAATATATAGTAAAAACAAAAATCATAATGTAATTTTGAGAGACAAAGTCGATATCCAGAGTGGCCACCCTTTGCTTTGATTACAGCATTTAATTTTTTGGGCATAGTTTTCATGTATTTTTTCATTTGTGCACTCGCTAAACCATTCCATATGGTTTAAAGTTCATTTCAAAGAGATTCTTTGGATGTTACAACAGATTCGGTCAATCAGATTAAAGTCTGGATTTTGATCAGGGCTAGTTATACTTTTTACGTCATCCCGATGTTTCTTTCCGACTTACTCTTGCACAACTTAGGACTGTGTTTAGGATCATTATTTTCTTGAAAATAACAATCAGTCTCTTTCCAGATACCAATGTGTGCCTCTCAAGGATGCTATGATGCTTCTTTTGATCCATGATTGTGTTGATTTTTGTGATGACTGGCTCCTTTCGAACACACTGAACCCCAAAACAAATATTACCAACTCCGTGTTTTACTGAAGGGGTTAAACCAGGGGAGCAGGAGGCACGGGGGACGTGTCCCACGCAGTTTTGAGAAGATGGCGATCCGCCCCCCGCACTTTTGATAAGAAAAAAATGGGCTACGCTTAATAAGACCTTTGAGTTTCAGAGACTGATCACATCCCCACTTGCAAAGCCATGAAAAGAGATGACACTATCAGCGCATGCCACGACGTCTCGTGGCATGCACTGCACTGCACTGCACTGCACTGCACTGCACTATCTCACATTCGCACAAGTTACATATCACAATGTTTTATTATTTTGCGTAATTTGACATCATTCACAAACTAGACAACTCGCTTCTGTCAGCTGTCTCCCATTCGCCCAGTTTGTAACGTTAGATAATTTGTGGGCGATCAACCAACTGAACTGCTGCTAATATTCAACTCATTTTCACTTACGGCATTGGAACGATGGTAAAATAAAAGATGAAGAACCCACCAATTTTAAATTCTAAAAACTTTATTGTAAACGTATTTTAGCGACATGATGCAGATCTATCTGTTGAATTACCTAAGCCCGGAAGTGTGACATTTTTTAGCAAAATCCATACGGGAAAATGAATGGGTTTCTGCACAAATCGGCCAAAAGAAGGAATGAGTGACAACGGCAGCGGAAAACGCAGGTAAATGGTTGGATGAGTGAAAATTAAGTTTTCTGTCTATCTTTGGTTCCTGTTTCTTTACGACGCGATGTTAATATTTAAGATTTTGCAATCGATATGCTTGAGCAGATATTAGCTGGACTGCATCGAGGTGCTTGAAGAAAGTTGGAGTCATAAGCTTTATTCGAATTGGCTCTATAATGCAGCACTGTGCCTTCATTGCTTCACTTTTTGCAACTTTTTCTGTTCGACTGGTACCTATGAAGGTATTATTGGTGAAAAAGGTTTGAGCACCTGTAACAGTGGGATTTGTAGTTGTGTACATCGATTTGTATGTGTATCAGTAAATTTGAAGTCACATACTCTATGAGTTGTGTACTTGTAGATGTTTTTTCTCTGCACAAATACAACACAACACTTCCACATTCGCAAATTCTTAATTACAGGTGCACAAATCCTATTTTACAAGTCACAGATTAAAAAAACAGACACGCTCACATTTTTACTCATATTGTTGCAGTATTTTTGGTGCAAAACATATTTGTGCACCTGTATCAAACAATGTGAAGTTGTGGACAAAATTTGAATATGTGCAAATCTGAATGTGAATTTGTGCAATGAAAGTTCAATGTAAGTGAAATAATTTCTCACGAAAATATTTGTGTTCTTTTAAAACACAAATACAAATCGATAACTACAACTGCTCAAATTTTCCCCTCGAGTCACAGATTCTGTTTCCTACAAGTCACAGATTCTGTTTCCTACAAGTCGCAGATTCTGTTGTTTCAACTTCATGGGTTTTTTAAAACAACAAACTGTTAGTACTGTTAGTAATATAGAAAAACAAGGTGAAGGAAGTAAACGAGATTGGAAGGAATGGTTGAAATCCCAGAAACCATAAAATCACCCGAAAGTGTGGCACATAATACTGGGGCAGTGAGAGAACACTTGACAAAAGACCAGACGGGGGGAGACAAAGTGCAATGCATGGTAAGACACAAAACATGGACCGGAATATAACTGCAGGAATGGAATATGGCAAACAGACAGAGACAAGACAAAAACAAAACATGGCATGGAATCCCAAAACACACTACAAATCATGGTCAGCCAGAGCAGAATCATAAACAGACATGACAAACAAAGCAGAATCATAACAAAAACATGCTCAGGCAGATGAGGATCATAACAAAACCAGACATCCGCGGTCTTGATTATCGATCTCATGAAGCCAGTTATCAACTCGTTAAGTGAACCCCTAAGTTTCAAATCTAGATCTGTGCTCGTGCACATAAAAGGGGCGGTGTTAACTCCATTTGACCAATTGCGCACCATGGAGAAGCAGCAGAGAGCAACTTATTTCTCGACGGAGGAGCAAACAATAATTCTAAGGATGTATGAAGAGTATAAAGACATCATTCAGGCAAAAAGCAACTCTGTTGCTGCGGCCAGAAACCGCAAGGAATCGCCGACTCTGTCAATGCGTAAATTACTTTGATTGTAATGTAGGTTTCCCCGGTCAATTTCATACTTTTGTCATTCCAATTCATGAATGTGCATTCAAATTCACACAGCGCACGCAAGCAAAAATAATCGGGCATTTAAATTCAGAATCCGAGCGATCAATTTAATTTATGCGAGCTCCATTTTGTTTCTGGCAAATCAAATTCACGTAAGTGCGTTCAATTTCCAAATGCAAGCATTGCATTTCCTACTTGTGCATTCAAATTCGCGCAATAATCTCGATGAGCCTGTTTGGGGCATTAAATTTCATTTTCAGGTGATCAATTTCCTACTTCGTGCACTCAATTTAGTGGAGAAGACAGGATAGATTTTTGAAGAAGGGGGTTATAGGGGGGAGAAGGGGGCAAAAGTTTCTAATAAAACGAACACACATACAGAACCTACTGGCACACCCTCCCCCCAACACACACACACACACACAAAATTAGTATTTCCAATTCCATAGTCTTATATATATATATATATATATATATGCATACACATATGTTTTTTTAAGGTTCTATATTGTTCTGTTATGGTATCTCCGTGATATCACTGTGACATCACGTCCTTGTACATGTTCATCTATTCTCGTTGTTTCATTTCAAGGAATTTGAAATGATAAGGCCAAGTCAGCAGTACATCCAAACAACACAACGTCATTTTCTAACTAGCACTCCTTGATAACACCACACATAACAAAGACAACATCCACACAATGCGTCAATCCGAAGACCAACTGATAAACAACATGATAACACAATCTCACGGGTGAAAAGAAAATAAGATACCAATCAACAACAAATGTTCGTGTTATGACTTTTAACAAAAACATTTATTGCATAATTCTTTAAGATATTGAACTAAAACAGGAAATATAACATCAAGTATACACTGCTCAACATGTTCAAAGACGTCTCCAGATTGAAACCCTCCTAAAAAGATATGAACTCTTCAGTCATGCCACAAAAAAAAAAAAAAGAAACCAAAAACAGTGATGGGGTTGTTCTTACAACCTTCGATCTCCTGTCGAGCAAGAAACTTGCTCAAAACTAAATGAAAAAAAAAAGCCATACACTGACTCCAAGCTCACTAAATTCAATGTTTAATTTAAATTGAATGCACCTATTTGGAACATAGTTGCCTTTTCACGAATATGAATGACCAACGAGGTTCCGCCGCCGGCTTGAAATGAAATTGAATACTCATTGCTGAAATGCATGCGCCTATTTTGAATTTAAATGACGCAAATGAACAATTGATTGCTTGGAAAGTGAATTTGAATGACCAGATTGGGAATTTGAAAGCTGATTCAGTGCTGCGAGCATGAAATGGAATGCTCGTAATATGAACTTGAATGACAAAATAATGAAATTGACCGGGAAAACCTATATTAAATCACCACCGTGTGTGTCTCTCATATATATGTGTCTGTTTCGATTTTCTTTTATTCTTTTTGACAGTTTAACCTCATCATTTCAGTTGCAACCCCAGTGGAACCAAAATGACTTGGGAGCAAGTGAAAAATAAATACAAGAACATGTACTGCTCAAAAAAATAAAGGGAACACTTGGAGTTATATTGTGTTGTTTAAAGAGCTGAAATATTTCTCGGAAAAAAATATTGTCTTATTTCACATATTTAAAGAATATGTTCTGTATAACAAAATACTTTTTGAATTTTTAAAAAATTCGATCGGGAAGTCTGTAAATTTGGGGTTTAAAAAGTGGGTATTGGCACTCGAGAAGCTTGATTTCTAGCTAGTTTGAGAAACGTTCGCCAATCCCCGCTATATGCAAATTAGAAACCCCTAAGTCATCTAACGGAGTCGTGCTGAAGGCAATGTCATCAGCGACCAGTGGCTGCACGTAAGACAACACACATTGAGTGAGTCGATCGAACTTCATTCCCATCCCCAACCACGAGCGATTTCCATGTGAATTTACAAATCAAGCTTGCTTTCAGGAGAAAATATCAACACTTACATGAAGGAAAGTATCGTGATCACAGTAGAAAATGAAATTAGGTATCCACTTCGCCTTTTACCCGAGCTTTCAGGACGAATTTGCCGGGGAATTTGCACCCCTGCATCGTGCGGAGATGCTGCATCGCGCATCGTGCTGAGATGCACCGATACATTGCATGTGAATTAGAGCTGGTACCGTAGCTGCCCTATTGTTAGCCAAGTAAAAATAGAAAGTCGTTTTTCGCCTGGTTTTTCGTCCACAAGTCAGGCGATTTTTTTCTGTCTTTCTTTTTGTCTGAGCTTCCTGTATTTATAATTTTCTCTACTACATCACTTCCCGAATCAAACAAAATGCGATCAGGTTCGGTACTGGTCCTGCTAGTCAAGTTCAGATTATACATTATTGTTGCAGAGTATGTCCTAAACTGAGACAATAGGCTAACCCAACTAAGTAACTAACGAAGTAAGGAACTAATTAACTAACCAAGTAACTAATAAACTAACTAACCAACTAAACCAACTAACTAACTTACTAACCATTACTATATAGGGTGTACAGGCGAACTGATTAAATAAATAAATAAATAAATACATGCAGACATAAATAAATAAATCGGATGTTATTTTATTTGGTAATTTATCGTCAAAGACTGTCAAAGGTAGCCCATTTGGGATACTGGATCGCTGTTGTGGCAACTCTGTGACAAATCCCATAATCATGATGCAGTCAAGTGATTCCCAAGTGATGTTGTTGTTGAACTCATGAACTAGTTCATGCGAAAAAAAAAACAACACGTTATCACTACGACTGCTTTCTTCAATGGCATGCTCGAATCAACTTTCCTGCCCGACACCTCTCGAATTTGTGGTCGACACGGAAGAAGCAAATGGTTTTTTTGAAGGAGATTGTCAGGACTCGCCGTTCGAGTATGAAGAGGAGGAATCCGAGTCAAATGAAGACGAGATATCAAGTGATGACGAACATGTCAACTCAGTGCTTGAGGAGGGTGAGAATGAGGCCAATGACGGAACTGGGGATGAGGGGTATGAACTTGGTCTTTGGCTTTGCTCGGAAATCCGTAAAAACTCGCCGACTTGTCTTTGGATGTCCGGCTACAGCCTCCAACAACACAATTTGTCGGTATTTTGCCGAATATACGCTAAAACGCAGCTTTTTCTACGATCAGTACGTGTGTTCAATTGGTATTTCGCGCTGATTAATGGTGACCTGCAGTATCGACTACTAACAGTGACGTCACACCTTTGACCTGCTGGTCACGTGACCGTTCAGTAATTTTTCTGAAAAGGACGTCTAAGGTCGCTCAAAATAGTCATTTTTAACTTTTTTTTTTTTTAAACATCATTAAATTAAATGCATTCGATTTACATATTCTATAAATATTAAGTATGCATCGTTTCGTACATTTTTAAGACATTAAAATGTGTCTATTTCAGCTCTTTAAGTGTTCCCTTTAATTTTTTGAGCAGTTTAGTTCAAAGCGGTCAGTAAGTTTATTATAATATCTTCCAGGCTACATATATGATGTAAACAATATACATACATTGTCTTCAATAGTCTAAACTACAACATGCACAAAGCTTTACCTTTTACGCCGTCTTTGTGTGCAGCTCTCAGAAAAAAATGTGACAAGAAAAAGACGGGAGGGGGTCCTCCTACACAACCGTACACTCCTGCAGAGGAAAACACCGGGCTGTTTTTAAAACATTATTAGCCTTTTATTGTGAAAGTGGCTTAAGTAACGGTTTTTTTTTTTTTTTTTGGAACGGAACACGCGCTCTCCCCGAAGCGCTCCTCTCACTATCCGTGCGGCTTCCTCCGCGGGATTCTCAAGAAATGGGCAGGTCATTTTTCCAAGACAATGATTGGCCAGGAGATGGTCTTATATACCCGCTAAAATCTTATCCTGAACTTAACCTGCTCTGGAGCAGGTTAGGCGTTCAGCATAAGTTACCGCGGCAACGCACCCCGCTAAGAAGTGAACCAGCTTTGAGATACGGAAAACTCAAGGTTAATCCAAAAGTAACCGCGCTAAGACCAAATCCAGCTTCATGAGACAGGCCCCCAGTCGTCTCTGTTTGGGGAGAGGAGAACAGCATTATGTACGGAAGCGCATTGCATTCACAGGAAAAAAAAAATATACACCTTATCTCGTATTTACAAGATCTAGTATCATGCAGATGGTGAAGTAGGCCTGTTTCTTTGAATAAAATACCCTCATATTCTTGACAGCTTTTTCCCATCCATTGCTGTGCACTCGAGAAATCCATGTGCAATTGTCAAACATAGCAGAATGCCACGTACAAACACATCGGTAGCCTTGTTACTTGAAACTAAACGAATTGCATATAGCCCATCTTAATGAAACAGAATATGTGGGAAAGAAGTTGATAGGAGACGCTATTCCAATGTTTAGTTTAGATGAATAATTATCTTACCTCCACATGTCCTTCCCTCGACGATGACAGGTTATTGTATATCCGGATAATTGGCTTCTTCCCGATATAAAAAATAATGTTGGCGCAGCAACAGGTGAAATATGGCGCAGTAACATATTTAACCAACAGATGCCGGCCACTATTCAACCTCATCACGATGCGGCCTTATTTTACTGTGTATGCATACGTGGATGCAGCAGAATTTTTTTTTTTTTTTTCCGGGGGGACATTGTCAAGGCGGGGGGCATTTTGTCAAGGCGGCCCTAACCCTAACTATAAAGCGCTGCGGGATACCCTGGGTAATATCTGAAGAACATTTGTGCTTCAACATCCCAGAGTAAGCACAACAGACAATTTTGTATATAATATTGTAAATAGTTGTTTTGGTTTTACAAATTGTAAAAACTGTAAAAGACAGGTATTTGTGCATTTACTGTTTTATTCTTTCAGTGTCAGTAAACCTGTTTCATTTTTGATTCAAAACTCAGTTGCTTCAGGTTGTTTTTTGAATAGGAAGGTATATAGGGGTTGTTATGGCCCCAATTTGTTATAACATATATGACAGCAAGGGATGACAGACAAAATTTTAAAACTTAAACAGGTTTAATTAAACAAACACTTTTAACTAATTTACTGTCTACTCTACTGACCAAGATTGATAAATACAAGAACAAAAATATTTACAGTCCCTTTGGTGGGGTTGTTTGGTGATGTTCTGGGTGAGGAATATACTCCAACACAGGCAAAAATCCACAAAAAGCTTCACAGGTCATGGAAAAAAAAGGCAGGTCTGGTCAAATGTATCCTTCTCTTTGCAATTTCTCCAACTACTTTACTCTCTCACTTTTCCTCTTTATGTACTCTTTTGCAGCCCCCTCCTACCTTTTAGACCTTTTTTTATTCTCTGGGACTTTCCATCTCAGACATGCCCAGGACATGTCCAAACCTGGCTCCATTCTGGGCTTAACAAAAGAAAAGACCAATACTGCCATCTAGAGGCTTCTATTCACATTACAGGGTCTTGTTGATTTTGGGGGGAAAAAAGTCAAAACTTTTGGAATTGGATGTATTGAACAGCATTAGGGATATATATTTGAAATGTAAAGTTTGGCTCAAGAAATTTTGGAGACTTTGCAGTGTGTACTAAAACCTCATTTTGCTTTGCTTCAATCTATGAGAATCAACTTTTGCAGAGGTAATGTTCACATATGTTGCTTTGCTCTGGTTGAGGTCTAGAGCTGCAGTTGCATTATTACAATCCTGAAAGTGATTAATTTTTTTGCAAAAATGATTTTTTTTTTCTTCATTTACTGACATTCACACATCTGAACAAATCTCACAAGTGTCCCCTTCATTTTGAGACCAGGAGTATTCAAATAGACCTTATTGCAGAGATATGCCCTTTTCGATTTGGGTATGCAATTTTTTAAGAGGAGGTGTGAAAAACAGGCTAGGTTTAAAACAGGTTTAAAAGGTTAAAAGACTGTTTTTTTTTAGAGCCTAAATTCTCGGCTGCCACTTTTCCACACTCATGCATGATACAAATCTACCTTACACTCTGTGACACAGGAGAAAGACATATTTCTGAAGTCATTCCGCCACCCAGTGTTTCACGTGATTCTGCAAGTAATTCTTCGTATGACCATTGTCACAAGGCCCTCATGTCACCAAGGAGTAACCATGTGCCAGCACAGTTCTATAACCTCCCCTGTTCCCTCATCCTCTATACCTGTAGCCAGTTCTCACAGCTGACTGGCTGATCTATTAAAGTCCCTCCCCAAGCAACCAATACTCCAAGCATCATGAACTCACAGACCTCAAACTGCACGATTTCCACCATCCCTTATGCTGAGAGTCATGCATAAGACGATCTAATCAAAAGCACTAATTGTTCACTTACTTACCTGGAACAACAAAAAACCAGGGCTGGATTTTGATTCAAGCACAAGAGTTGGCCACTCAGTCATGAGTCCTCCAACCTGTCTCTGTGCTAAGGTGTGCCATACCTCAGTTCTGTCTTGTCTTCCTGTGAAAGTCTCTTGAATTTCCAAACTCTCTGCCATTATCTATTTTCCGAGTCTACGTGCAAAAAACTTTAAATGCCCATTTTCAACCAAGGCAATCAAGTTGATTAAAAAATATATTTAACTGCTTTAGTTATGAAAGAGAAATGTATGCATGTAATATATTGTATGTTCCTAGTGCAATAAATAGAAAGTATCATATGGGCATTTTGATATCACACCCTCAATCAACTCGAGAACCCAGTATCAGCCCTCTAGCTAAAGCTCTCGGAGAGTGGGCCATAATTCCTTCACAGCGATGTAAAAGACTTATTGCCAGTTATCGCAAACGCTTGATTGCAGTTGTTGCCTCCAAGGGTGGCACAACCAGTTATTAGCTTTAGGGGGCAATTACTCTTTCACATAGGACCAGGTAGGTTTGGATAGCTTTTTTCCCCCTTAAAAAAGAAATCGTCATTTAAAAACTGTATTTTGTATTTACTCAGATTATCTTTGTCTAATATTAAAATTTGTTTGATCTGAAACATTTCAGTGTGACAAATATGCAAAAAAATAAGAAATAAGAAAGGGGGTAAATACTTTTTCACAATACTGTATATCTAACATATGGCTGGCATTCTGGTGACTCATGAAAGGGCCTATGGGGCAACGTTGAAGTTGTGGTGCAGTCGCCGCCTGTTAAGGTCTCATAGGCCTCATTCAAATGTGGTTTTTGTTCGGATATGTATCTGATGTGTATCGGATATGTGCCCATTGTGTAAATGCCTATCAACATGCAGATCGGATATTTTGTTTAAAAAAAGGCCACGACTAAGGCGGAGTCTGCCTACGCATTTGAGATGATGCAGGTGACGGGTTTGTAAAGCTGCTTTCACACCAGACATGAAACTAATTTTTCGCGCAACAGTTTGCATTCCGAGTCAATGCAAATACTTTTTCATGAAACTGTTTGTACTGAAAATACTTCATGAAAAACAAGTCCTGAATAAACTCAGAAACATGAATAGCAAGTGAAGCTGTTTGTCTGTGCCCTCTCCTCCATGTTGTTCTTGTATATAATCTCGACCATGGTTTGCTGTGCTGCGTGGGGATGCTCCAATCGCTTGGTGGTTAATATATAAATGCTGTGATTTTGGTCACCAAGAGCAGAGCAGAGTTTTTGTTTTGGCAACAGAGTTACATAGTGGCATTAGTGTTATTTTAAGATTACAGTGGATTATTTGTAATGTCCCCAACTCCTTTATTTAATTATTTGTAATTCTGCAAATGTTCATGCTTCACAGTATCGTTCTTGTTCCAAGAGTTTACTTGTCTGTTCTATTCAGTATATTCCTGTTAAATCCATTTAGTTGTTATAGTTCTATTCAGAACCCTGCCCTGTTCTGAAAATGCACACCCACACCCACACACACACACACTTAGTAGTTCCACATAGAGAAGGTTTACTAATTTGACACTGATCCCCCCCACACACACACACTCACACTAGAACTCACCACCACCCTGGTGGTGCACCTTTGCTTTAAGGAAGAACTGGTGTGACATTGAATGATAGTCTTGGTCAGCAGAACTTTAACATGATAAGTTGTAGTGATGCGGGGGTCGGCCCGGAACCCGCGGGTCGGGCGGGGGTCAATATTTTAATAACATTTAGCGGGTGTGGGCGGGTTGGGCCAAACAGTGGCGACATCTAATTCCCACGAAATTGCGAATAATAGTATAATAGGCTATTGGCCACTTGAGGGCTCTAGACATACAGCCTAGATAACATGCTCTTGTCAAACGATGTAACGCTACCTTAAACAGGATGCCAATTGTAGGCCTGCATCTCCCTCTTCCTACTCTCGATGTACACGCACTCATTGGTGCGCGGCTTAATCCTCCACGGTTAGACTAAGGATCTAAAGGTTGAATGATGGCTCATCTAATAAATTGCTCTGCAGTCAGCACCGAAATAATATATAGTAGTAGTAATTTTATTGACCTGTGGGTCCAAACAACACATAGACGAAACATTTTTTCGCCACTTTACAGTGAAAGGCATATCACGATTTTTATTCAAAAATAAAATTAACTTGTTGAGGTGCTTCCGTTTATCAGCTACGTGTTCTTTAACAGCAGAGCGTGTGCTGCCATCGGCAGTAAAGACACTTTTTAGATATATATTTCTATAACACCATTCTATAGCTACACATATCACCCAAACGAATAGGTAAGTTATCATTACTGGAGCATGTAGGCTATGGTCATAAACTTAGTCTTGCTCTCATTAATGACCATACCATGAGACAAAGAATAATCGTATAAAACTCTATGGGGACCAAAGCAGTCCTCTGCATCCCAGCAACAAGCAAGCGAACCCTCAGTTCGGCTGGCCGTGTCCAGGAAGCGCGACGTAATCGCTTAAACCCAGGCACTGTTGACGCGATTTTGTTTTTGCATAGTTTGGGGAAAAAAATACGCCTAGGCCTTCATTTTAAGCTGTGTTGATTAGATTAGCCTAACAGTCCCCCATAACAATCTTGAAAGAAATATATGAGGAATAAAATTTCCTCGTAGACAGGAGAGTAGGCGATAGCGTCAGTGCGCCACTGTCATGTTAATTTTGTTCCAATAAAGCAGCCTGTTTGCAATATTTTTCCCGATCGCATTTCGTTTAGTTGCAAAGATGAGAAATCACTGTAAGGTTCAATTAATAGACAGCGCCTAAACTTTGTATTAAGAATTCCAGCCAAAAGCCAAATGTATGTTGTGCTCCACTCAAATCCATTGCGTAACAGAGGAATCGTTTTTTTCCATTGCAAATCATGTCACGCAGACTCACTGTAGGGGAAGTGTTCCTATATTGGACCGGTACCTAAATTGGACCACAATCAATTCTCTGAACTGGGTGGCTCATTTTGACGGTAGTGACATCAAGGGGCTTCGTTGTGAACTATATCTATTATGGCTGACACCACAAGTTGCGTCGCGGGAAATTTCGAACAAAAAGGTTCTTAGAAAAAACAGTTGACTGAAAATCTGTGCCCAGAAGCCAGGAACGCAGCAATGAGCAGAACAACGCATGGTGTGTTGAGTAGATGATCTGAATTAGGTAAAATGATCATATCTGGAAGGGAAGGTTTTGTAGTCTTGGAGCTCCCATCCGGGGACTTCAAACCAGCCCTTGCCCGAAATTGGACCTGTCACCGTGTCTGATATAGGACCACTGGTCCAATATACGTTGCACTGGTCCAATATTAGGCACACCTATCCAAAGCCTGATGCTGCATGCCACAAAACATTTCATCAGTTATTAGAGATGTTGTTATGGAGTCCCCTCTCCTCAGTGGTTGTGGTCATTCAGGTCTGCATCATATTGGGACGGGTGGGGGTTCTAGAACTGAATTTAAATTTAACTTTGAGATTCTCCGATTGCGAATTCGTGAACAAGCAGCTGCTGACTCACTTTGGTCTAAAGTGATCAGTTACATTTTAGACAACTTCACTCTCTATGCAAATCTTGACAAAGATATTGTTAATGCGGACCTTCCCCAAAGATTCTGCTATGAATCCACTGAAGACAGAGTGGCTTCAACGGCCAATCCTACAGAGATGGTAGGGGAGATAGAGATCACTGCAACAGTGCACTTTCTTCAAAGGCCAGTGCATGTGTACATAGAGGAGAGGCCAGCAAAGTTTGGCAAGGAGTTTGTTACAATGCCACCCATCACGCTGAAGTTCACCAGCTACGGTGGAGACGTGGGCCATTACGAGGCGATGGTGCCGGTTGGACCAGACCAGCAACATCATGAACTCGAGGTTGACATGCCCATCCATAGAGAATTCATAACTCCCAGAATGTTGTCTCCAGTACCAAAGCCAGCAAAGAAGTCAAAATCCAAGGCTAGAACTTCCAGGTCTGAAATCGTTACCTCCAGCCCTCATAAATGAAACCTGGTGTCTAAAATGAAGAAGGGAAAGGACAAGCGGGACATTTCCAAGAAGAGCAAGGGGAAGAAAAATCAAAAGCAAAAGACCACCAAGAAATCAAAGTGCCAACTCTTTGATGATGGATGTGACTTTGAAGGTCCCATCTGCACTAAAAGACAGAAAAGAGACAATGGTGCGATGTTATAAATATGGAACTTGGATCCACCAATCATGCGCTGGTGGTCTTCCGCCAAAGTATGACTGCGACGTCTGTGGTTAATGGCTTTGACAACCATGTGATGATGCCCTGGACGAGTGACCCATCATTGAAGCACATTGTAAACATTATACCTGTTAATCTGTTGACGTTTGTTTTCTTGAATTTTGTCCAAAAAGTTTCGTTTTGAAGTTATGACACAGGCAGTTAGGAGTTGAACCAAACTTGAGTTTATTTGTTATTAAAGTGTTTCCATCTAGAATGTGTGTTTTTTTATGAGCTTACAATGTGAATAATGATGGATAAATTTTATTGGACCACATGCCCCAATATTGGACCACCTGGTCCAATATAGGTAACAACGTGGTCCAATAAAAGTACAACGTACCCTAAATTGGACCAGTGATGCAAAAATTATTTTTTCATCCTATTGAAAAATTTAATAATATTATTACTCCTAATCATGCATCCACGAAGGCATTGGAGTACCACATGACTCCATGCTAATTGCATCTCAATGCTATTCCCTATAATGGAAAAATTGGACTTTGTAGTTAGGTGGTCCAATATAGGTACACTTCCCCTATAAAGCAACATCAAAATTCTGATTTTTCCCCCCCAAAAATCTGATTTTTTTTCATGTTGGCATATTCATTATACACATGCTTAAACAGGAAAGATCGAACCTTAAGACATCCATAAACAGGTCCATAGCACATTAACAATCACTAAGTCCATACAGTCACTTGTGTTCACTGTTGTAACTAGCAGTTGCTGTTCTTGCTAGCTGCAAGTGGGCCTCAGTGGCCTCCATCTGTCACAGCCACATAGAATGCTCTCACCTCACTGCAAAACAAGAATATAATAAATTAGTTACAAAATCCTTAAATACTATGGAGCACATAAACTTCAGAATAATACATGTTTGTATTTACACTTCTCTTTAGATTTCAAAATGTTTCCTTTCATCACATTGGGATGCTTCATTAGATAAAAATAATAAAATTCCTGTAGATCATGCATCTGGGTTTCTCTCAGAAAACATCATCACTCATGCATAAACCAGCAAAGTTGTTTCAAAACAATATTAAACATGCCTCGACTTGGAAAACTGAACTCATGCATAAACATGAAAAGTTAAAAACATGCATATAACATTTAAAAAACTAAATAGTACCATCATCACTCATGCCTTGAAATGCATTTGAAGCACTGATTACTAAAACCCCACAAGTCAAGTCGTGTGTGACTTATGGGGTATTAGAAATAGGTGCTTCATTTTTTTACAACAAGCATATCAAAAGAGAACTGGAACGTTCAACTAAAACACTAATTGCATTATTATCACACAAGCCTTAAAAGACACATTTTCAAATCAGGTATAACAATAAAGAATGAAACCTTATTTAATCATTCATCCTTTAACCTGGGAATAATCAGATAACCAGCAAGCAAAAGATGAAAACCTTAATTCATAAAATTTCATGCACAAATGAATTATACCTGAAAAAATTGGTCATGGTATTTGGGTCACAGGAATCCTCAATGTCTGCCAAGAATGTCCTGGTCTGCATCCCTACTGCCAGGGAGTTGTCATCATGCTGAAGTTCCTGGTTCTTGAAGTCTACTTCCCTCAAGTCTTCATGACCCCTGATGTGCTGCAGTTTGACAAATTTCACCAGACGTTTCCGCAGAAGTCTGTCCATCTCTTCAGCAATGATTTTTGTATCTTCAGCCTGAAATATTAACCATTTATTTAGACAACTATGAACATCCAAATTAATAATTACCAAGATTTGCTTGCAATTTTACAATCAGTATTATTTTATAACCATTGTCTGAATCAAAACTTTAATAATGAAACAACACCTTATAATATATTTTGTTAGTCTTACACGTTGATTGATTTTGTAAATGCAATTAAACCATAGCTGAACAGCTTGTTGAAGTCATTCATTACTGGCAGGATGAGCCTCAGGAACAGCAGGGTGAGTTTACAGTGAGGATCAGTCAGTAGGTCTTTGATCCATTGTACTCTTCCCTTTTTCTCCACATCAGCATGGCTCTGGAAGTAGCTGACAAGGGCCGGGAACTGGTTGAGAGTCCTCTCCGCTGCCTTCTGCAGGGACAGCGAGCGGGTCTGACGGCGTTTCAAATCTCAAGATCTTCAACATCTGTGAATTCCTGAAACTCTCTGTAGGCTTCCCTCCTCTTAGAACTGAAAATACGACAGTATATTTATCAATCTAACAAGATAATACATAATGAACAAAATAATACAGCAGAGATGGGAGGGTGCTTATTTAGACCATGAATTTAATATGACTTATAATTAATGCTTAAGATTTTCCTTTAAAATTTACTTCTGAACCTATATTTATTTAATTTTATGAATACATTTCCTCAACTATTTTATGACAACTTTAGTTGATGAATCTTCAACATGAACAGGTTCTTTGTATATTTTTGTGTTTTAATTACACATATGGTACCTGTGTTCGAAATGGACATAAATGTCACAGAAGAGCTTGTCTACAGGAATGGACAACTCCTTCACACACACACCTACACAGAGGTTAGCCAGGTGGCAAATGCATCCAATGTTAAAAACATTTGGCTGCATGTCTTTTGGCTGCATTTGGCGAGTGACCCGCTCCACTACTGAATTATATCACATTTGCTATGGGCAACCATAGATATATATAAACACTAGATGGCTCAAGGCAGAGTCGGCAGCGTCGTCACTGGTCCGCCATCTTAGGACAGAGGACTGCTGGTGCGCTGTGCTGTAGTCGGAGGTAAGGTGGATGATTTACTCTCTTAAATACTCGTAACTCGCTGAATTCTTGATGGATTTACAAACGGATTGGGTTATTACAAACCTTATTAATGTGGCTATGATTTGTGGCTTATTAACGTGGCTGAAAGTTCTTTGTTATTCATTTTATCATTCCTTTATTTTATTATTTATGTTGTATATTATTTGAATATTGTCAATATTAAATATTGACAAAATAATTTCTGTGTACGTATAGCTATTGCTTTACCTATCTACTTAATGTACTTTTTATATCGAATTCAATGGTTTTAATTATTCTTAAGTATGCAGTTAAATAACTACATCTCTGATGTTTACCCAACAAACCAAGCCGTTTGTTTGAAAATCAGCAGAGCATTTGGGAGAGTTGAGCAATTTACAGTTATTTCAAAGTCCGTGCTCCATTGGCAGTAATGTCATGAGTGATCGAGCAGCCCTGTCCCAAGATGGCAGCCCTGTGACGACGTTAGTTCACATTGGCTCGCAGCGTGCTTGAGCCATCAAGTGTTTATGTATGTGGGCAACAATCATTATTGGGCTGGGCCGAGCAGCGGCAAGGCCCCGACAAACGCGAATGTCGTAAGTGAGTAAGTGATCAAGTTCAACGATTGGTTGGCCGGCGGGGAAGAAGTTCAGAGATTGGTCGGCCGGCGGGGAAGAACTTAAACGATTGGTTTTCCGACGATTGGCTGGCCGGCGGGAAATAAGTTCAACGATTGGTCGACCGGTGGGGAAAAACTTCAACGATTGGTTGGCCGAGCACTGGTTTGTGCATTATAAATAGGCTGTATGCGTGTCGGATTTCGTCGTTGACGCTTAGCATCAGGAACGGAATGCTCTACTGCCGGTGGATTTCGGATTTGAAACGGAGCACCTACTTGCTGGATTTTGGATATGATCGGAGTTCTTTGCCGTTGGTGGATTTTGGATTTGTCTCTGCGAGGTCAGTGAAATTTTCACTTGGGCACATATTCATAAGTGGGCGAAGTCAGACCATTCAAAATTCATGGCTTGAAAAATGTTCACCCATTTAAAAACGGGGGCATTTCATGAGTTAAGTCACACTACGTGTTTGTTTGGTCAGGACTTTTGCGGGTCCGCGATGTTACTCGAAAATTATGTTAAGCTCCCAGTTTTATTCTCTTGCATGGGCAATTCATAATGAGTTAGTTACAGTAGGCTTCGGTGTTTGTTCGCAGTGTCTACGTGTCCGAAATCGATGTTGCTCAAATTAAGTTTGCTACCCAGTTTTATTCTCTTTAATGGCTTTTGTGGGTCGGCGATGTTGCTCGGAAATTAAGTTAAGCACCCAGTTTTATTCTCCTGCATGGGCATTTCATCACCTGTTCGCAGCATTTGCATGTCCGAACTCTGTGTTGCTAGAATCAAGTTAGCTACTCCGTTTTATTCTCTTTCATGGGCATTTCATCATGAGTTACAGTAGGCTACGGTGTTTGTTCGCAGTGTCTACGTGTCCCAAATCAGTGTAGCTCAAATTAAGTTAGCTAACGTGACCCAGTTTTATTCTCTTGCATGAGGTTCATGGCTTAAAGTCAGTGAATTATGAATTATTGAAAACCATCCGACTGTCGGACAAGGAGACACTTCGAAGCAGTGTCTGCATGTCTGAACGTCGGACAGGGTTTTAATATAACTTCGTGTTCGACAGTCTGATGGTTTCAATATAAACTAGAAAAGCACTCGGAAAGCGCAGACCTCCGCCAAGCACAACATTTCCCTCCATATTGCGACTTTCACCATAGATATTAGTCTTGCATTTATTTTATCTTCATTTTTAGATTCCCTGACCATGAAAACATGGCAATTTGATTCATAACGCTATTATCAATATTAGTTCCACAGCGTCATGGCAGTTTAAAGATGTCTGTTGCGTGTTTCTAGCTTCATTTGCCTTTTCTTATGATGCAACATTTCCCCTCATGTTGTGATTTACAGATAAATATTAGTCCTACATTTATTTCATCAATTTTTTCAGATTCCCTGACCAAGAAAACATACCATTTGCAACTGAATTCATAATGATATCAATATTAGTTCAGTAGTAATTCACGAAAATCAAATTCTCCGTAATGGTGGTTTTCTTCTTGATCTAGTGCCGTGGCTTTTGAAGATGCAGTAAATCCGGTGACACTTTCCTAATTCTGCAATATCTTCGCTATATAATGGTGTATGTCGCATGTTTGTAGCTTCATTTGTTCTCTTCATATAATGAAAGTTCCGAAGGTCCCCTACTTTCGTATTCTGGATATGGTGGTTTTCTTCTGGATCTACACTCAACAAAAATATAAACGCAACACTTTTGTTTTTGCTCCCATTTGTCATGAGATGGACTCAAAGATCTAAAATTCATTCCAGATACACAATATTACCATTTCTCTCAAACATTGTTCACAAATGTGTCTAAATGTGTGATAGTGAGCACTTTTGCTTTGCTGAGACAATCCATCCCACCTCACAGGTGTGCCACATCAAGATGCTCATCAGACACCATGATTAGTGCACAGGTGTACCTTATGCTGCCCACAATGAAAGGCCACTCTGAAATGTGCAGTTTCGTCTCACAGCAAAATGCCACAGATGGCGCAAGCATTGAGGGAGCGTGCAATCGGCATGCTGACTGCAGGAATGTCAACCAGATCTGTTGCTCGGGCATTGAATGTTCATTTCTCCACCATAAGCCGTCTCCAAAGGCGTTTCTGAGAATATGGCAGTACATCCAACCGGCCTCACAACCGCAGACCACGTGTAACCACACCAGCCCAGGACCTCCACATCCAGCAGGTTCACCTCCAAGATCGTCTGAGACCAGCTACTCAGACAGCTGATGAAATAATTGGTTTGCATGACCAAAGAATTTCTGCACAAACTGTCAGAAACTGTCTCAGGGAAGCTCAACTGCATGCTCGTCGTCCTCATTGCAGTAACAGACTTGAGTGGGCAAATGCTCACATTCGATGGCGTCTGGCACGTTGGAGAGGTGTTCTCTTCACGGATGAATCTCGGTTTATATTGTTCAGGGCAGATGGCAGACAGCGTGTGTGGCGTCGTGTGGGTGAGCGCTTTGCTGATGTCAATGTTGTGGATCGAGTGGCCCGTGGTGGTGGTGGGGTTATGGTATGGGCAGGCATCTGTTATGGACGAAGAACACAGGTGCATTTTATTGATGGCATTTTGAATGCACAGAGATACAGCGATGAGATCCTGAGGCCAATTGTTGTGCCATACATCCATGAACATCACCTCATGTTTCAGCAAGATAATGCACGGCTCCATGTTGCAAGGACCTGTACACAATTCTTGGAAGCTGAAAATGTCCCAGTTCTTGCATGGCCAGCATACTCACCGGACATGTCACCCATTGAGCATGTTTGGGATGTGCTTGACCGGCGTATATGACAGCGCGTACCAGTTCCCACTAATATCCAGCAACTTCGCACAGCCATTGAAGAGGAGTGGACCAACATTCCACAGGCCACAATTGACAATCTGATACACTCTATGCAAAGATGATGTGTTGCACTGCATAAGGCAAATTGTGGTCACACTAGATACTGACTGGTTCTGAGTCCCCAGACCCCCAATAAAGCAAAAACTGCACATTTCAGGGTGGCCTTTTATTGTGGACAGTCTAAGGTACACCTGCGCACTAATCATGGTGTCTGATGAGCATCTTGATGTGGCACACCTGTGAGGTGGGATGGATTGTCTCAGCAAAGCAAAAGTGCTCACTATCACACATTTAGACACATTTGTGAACAATGTTTGAGAGAAATGGTAATATTGTGTATCTGGAATGAATTTTAGATCTTTGAGTCCATCCCATGACAAATGGGAGCAAAAACAAAAGTGTTGCGTTTATATTTTTGTTGAGTATAGTTTCCTGGCTTTTGAAGATGCAGTAAATCTGGTGACACTTTCCTAATTCTGCAATATCTTGGCTACATAATGGTGTGTGTCGCATGTTTGTAGCTTCATTTGTTCTCTTCCTATAATGAAAGTTCCGAAGGTCCCCTACTTTCTTATTCTGGATCATAGTATCATAGTATCCAGAATTATTCCATTTTCAGGATCAGTCTTTGATGTATTGTAGAACATATATCATATATATTCTGAGGAAGACGCAAGTCGAAACGTCAGTCATCTTTTCCCCTCAATAAACGTGCAGATTTGTTAAGTGTGCTCCAGTGTTTTTACTTTTGGGTAATCTTTTTGAAGTACCCAGTTGAGTTTTTTTTTTTCCCCTATATTGTAGAACATGTTCGAAACTTGTCTATTTTTATTTTTTTTCCCCAAGTGCCCTGACCATTTTTGATGGAGTTATATGCATAAATGTCAAAAATGGCCCTATCTCCCAATGTTAAAGAATCCTTTAATAAATTCCTGGATCCAGACGGAGATCCGGATCACTTCCAAAATCTAAATTTCTTCCTTATACCAATCTGTAAAATCCCAGAGAATTTCATCGAAATCTGTCAGTAACTTTTTGAGTTCTTTTGGAAACCAACTGACAGACAGACAAACCCAGGCAAAAACATAACCTCCTTGGCGGAGGTAATCATAATATAGCGGATGCATATGCTGCGCTCGTCCTAGCTAGCATCCCGGTCTTTTAAAAAGTTCCATTCCATTTTTGATTATGAGCACAATCCGACCATTGGCTAATGCAGAGGTGGGCAGGGAGGGCCGTATCTGTCCCTGGTTTTCACACCAACGTCTGGTCTTTAATTAGATGATTGTCTCAATTAGCCAAACCATTTATGAAATCTGACGTTTCACGCGCATTTCTTTAAATTATCATGAAACTCCAGAGACTAGTCTTGTCTCCCTTCATAAAACATTTTCCTTTGATCGAATCATTGCGAAAATCTATTTGTGCATGCAATCAATTAACTCAATTAGTCAGGGTAATTGATAGGAATAAAAACCTACACACACACACCGGCCCTCCAGGACCGTGATTGCCCACCCCTGGGCTAATGGTTCAGTTTGTTTCAGTCGTCGATGCTTATTTTCATAGGCAGTGGTTGTGAGATTCCATAGAGAGAGGAATGTAACACATCGTTCCAATCTAGCGTGAAAAAAATCATAGCATTGGTCGGAATGTGTTTTCAATTTCCGTATTCAATCTCGCAACCGATTCGACAGTTAACAAGCATGGAGGACCGTATCGGTTGCGAGGTTGAATAGGGAAATTAAAAACACATTCCGACCATTAAGATTCTTTCACGATAGATTGGTACGACGTGTTAAATTCCTCCATTTCCCATTTGAATTTTGCAGCCGGTACCAGAATAATTTCCTTAATCTTCCTATTGAATCTCGCAACCGACACGAGAAAACGGGTACAATGAAGGGATTTGGAATACATTATCATATAGAGGTGTATATGTACTTCGTTCATCGCAATACTGAAGTGTTTATTTTATTTTATTTTGGAGTAGGGTAAAATGGGGTAAGACGCCCTCCTTAAGAACAATGTCCATTTTCTCTGAAAATGTAAATTATTTGAATATCAACATATGTACGCAAGAAGTATGCCTAAGTAAACACATTTAGAGGGTAATCAAGTCACACCAGATTACAACTTTGTTATTATAAATCAAAATGTAAAATCTTGAAAAGGGGCATCTTACCCCAGGGCCTGGGGAAGATGCCCCCCCCCCCTGCTGGGGGAAGACGCCCCTGGGGGGCATCTTACCCCAAGAGTCATTTAGATCTATACAAACTTTGTATTTATGCATAATATTAAACTTTATTTTCAAATTTTGGCATTGCTCTTACTTTGACTGAAACACAAATGTTACATAACATACAGAAATGATTGATTGTTTTTAACAACCGTTTGATTAATGCCAATTTCAAATTAATAGGCCCGTGACAAATCACAATGGCAAAGATTTATTTAAAGAATGTGTAACTTTATCTTTGACGCTACATTATAGCCAAAACAGGTGAACAATTTTTTTAAATTATGTGAATAATTAGATTTTCAACATTTTCAAGTCAATAGCCGCAAGTCAAAAGTTAAAATTACATTTTGATGTGAACAAACTAAAAACTAATCATTTGAAATCAGAGAAACAATTTAACATTCAGGGCTTAAAATTCCATCTAAATCATTAAAATTCAAGGAACAATATCAATAAATGCTGTAAAAAATCATGTGAACAAGCTAAAAAAGATTTCAAATCCGATAAACAGTTGAATAATCAGTCCTAAAAACAATACATTAAAATCATGTGAATAGGATTTTCAATATTTTCAAATCAATAAATCAACTTTTTAATTTGATGTGAACAAGCTTAAAATCATTTCAAATGGGAAAGCAACTTAACAATTAGGCCTAAAATTCCATTGAAACCAGCAAAGTGCAGCAAAAGTTAAATTCCCGCACAAATCTCTCTCACACACACACACACACACACACACACACACACACACACACACACACACGTGCAGTACACAGGCTACAGTTTGTGAAGAATCCAGCTAGCTACAGCAAGCTAATATAGCTTAATGCTATTATCGTGACACAAAGTCCGCTAAATAGCTTTGTAAACTGGTAAAAATACATTTCTTACTGCTGATTAGCTAATAGGTTAATTATGTTAGATGATGGTGTTCATACTTTCCCAGAAATATAACATTAGCAAGGCTAGATATTCAAAATCATGGGGGGGCATCTTACCCCATATGGGTGGGGGGCGTCCCCCCCCCCCCCCCAAAGTCATTCTTTTACACTTTCACATATTGCAAGAAAAGTATTCTGTATTTTTTGTTCAAACTAATAGATCACCCTCCATAAGACTATCATGTTAACATTTTTTAAAAAAGTTTGTGTATACCCTTCCAAAAAAAAGAGGCTTATTTGGTAGCGTCAAAATAGTACATCAACTTACCCCAAAATCTGTTTCTCTGGATTCACGCCAAAAAGTAAAATGATTTCAATGCTAAATAAAGATTAGCGAGGCCACTACGATCAAAGAAAAGTGCTGAGATTGAAATTGTCGCCATCTAGTGGTCAGGAGGGGAATTAAGGGGGGCGCAGGGCTCGCGCTACCCGTTCGTCAATTCGCAATTGACGATCTCTCCTGCAGTTTGACGATCTGTAAGTCACATTTGACGATAAATTTGACGAAGACCTTTCAAAAGTGGGGTCAGGAAATTTGCGCAAATCTGCAATAATATTTGTGGAGGGTTAATATATGATTTTGGGTCTGCCAAGAAAACACAACTCGCAAGGCTCTCCGACTCCGCGTACCGCACTCCATCTCCCGTCCGGGGCGCAAGCTGTAGGAAAGTCATGAAGAAGCGTGAAACGAACCGCGTGTAGCCTACTGTACCCTCATTAGGACGGAATACTCCACCCACCAGCTCATGCTCGAGCCAGGAGACTATGCAGCTGTTAGTTGGGTTGAGTGGATCGCGTAGTATCGTGAAAAAAATAGCACTGGAAACAAGGAAGGCGAGACTAAGGCCCGGGCCACACTGCCTGCAGTTGCGATGCGTATTCCGCACATCGCATGCGTGTTTTCGTTTCGGTTCCCATGTTTTTTAATGAGAGCGGCCACACTGCATGCCGAAGCTGTGCAACTCACGCATGCAAAAGCCGTACTGCTACCTTGCGGAAAATATAGAGTCGGACTCCTGCCGCATGCAAAAGGCAAAGCAGAGCTGAAACAGTCAGAAACAGTCATATCGCCATAAATACATGAATTTCACAAAATTGCTGAGGATGCTTGTCTGTTGCGAGCATGAAGCAGACAAACAAAAGATGTAACAACACTTCTGGCATGTTTATCATATTAAAAGCCCATTTATATAATCCCTTCCGCTCAATTCAGCAATGCTTCGTGAAATATTGAAACATGTAGTGGGAAATTCGTGACTTTCACCGTAGGCTGCTGTCATTAAAGGGGATATACGGAGAAGTATTTAGTCATTCTTAACTTATGTTTAAAAAACTTTAATACGATGTCGCTCGTTTTATTTTGGATTTAGATGTCTAGATTTTGCGGGAATATGCCATTAATTGCGGTGCCAAGCCGATGAACATAGCTTATTATGTTGATGAATAAAGAATATCAGAGCAGTACTTTTCCGTATCTCTCACTCTGGCCATGACACCCACGCAATTGTTGAACCTGCATACGACTCCCCACTTGTATCAGCAAATTCAGGTGACCGTTTCCACTTGTAAAGAGAGAAAAAAAAAAACTAAGCCGGATACAGCATGGACCTATAAAACATCCTTTGGATATAATGGTCAGACGAACGTAAAGCACATCAGCCAGTTTCTGAATTGTCTGAGACTCTGAACCGTCCCTTTCACAGTCGTCCGGCGCCTAGCCTTTACAAATGATTTCAGCCTAGACTACTATACATTAGATCGCTTTTGAAAGCACATTCCACATCGACACCCTATACCCGAAATTACCTTTGGAAAGAGCAAGACCAGTTCAGTAGGGTTTGCTGTGTACTGTAATATGATCGTGTAATTAGATTATTTGTATGATAAGCTCAAGCATGCATCCCCCACTGTCAATACAAAATATTAATCACACGTAGTAGGCCATTACGATGCGAGACGAAATAATATTATTTTGTAGTGATTTCTTGAGCCAAGTTGTGCAGAGACAGTTGGAAGGAGGAGCCCGCGGCAGACCTGACGCTGCAGACACGCAGGCAGTGTGACCAAGCTGCCTGCGACAAGCGGTTGCAGGGCTCCACTTGCGGAATACGCATCGCAACTGCAGGCAGTGTGGCCCGGGCCTAAGTCCGAAAGGACAGAGGAAAGCTCACAGTCAGATAGGACATTCAACAGCACATGGTTGCAAGTAAAACCATGATCAAAATAATACAACGACGGTGCAACAAAATCTACAAGAAATCGATTGGTATTTGAGACCCTCGCAACTGTATATCAGATAACTTTACCCCTAGTCACTTTTTTTATTTGACTAATTGACATTGCTTTTTGGCTAATCATTTGACTAATAGGTTTCAGAAGCCAGCTCTAGCCCTACAATGTACAACAACGTTATTAAAAAATAATTTTGATTGTGAATTTACCAATTTGTCTGAGAAACTTTCTAATCAATTAAAGTTAACTGCGACAGGTTTAGGTCATTCAGCACTGTTAGTGGACCACTCAGTTAGTGGTCGGTCGATGTCTTTCTCACACTCCAGTTACATTTCAATCGTACTCACTATATGGTGAGTGTGAGTGTCGTTTCTGAATACGGGCCTTAGTCTCGACGAGTTACATAAAGGGCCGCAGCACTGTTAAGCCGTCAACCACTCACGCCGCTGAAACTTAGGCTACAAGTGCGCTTCATCCTCGCTCCACTAGCCGAATCGGTTAAACAAAATATAGGTCGGATGAAGTCGGATTTTCATTCATTTTTTCTATACCCGCTTATTCCTCACTATGGTCACGGGGCGAGCTGGAGCCTATCCTAGCTCGCTACGGGCAAAGGCAGGGACCCACCCTGGACAGGTTTTCATGACTGAAAAATCAGAGTTTTATTTATATTTTTAATTTTGAAGATACAAACCCTGGAATTCTGCATTTTCATCATACATATGTACATATGAGTTGAGCTCTATAGGCTCCATTTGATATCAGCTGAGTTTCCGTAGTGTAGTGGTTATCACGTTCGCCTAACACGCGAAAGGTCCCCGGTTCGAAACCGGGCGGAAACATGTCTTTTATTATTTCAAGCCCGACTACTTGCCGTAGTGTATTTGGTGCACGATAATTGAATTGAGCACAATCAGTAAATTCCAGGGTACATTGCAGTCTCATGTTGTCGCTGGGAATATCACCCCTGGTGATTTTAAGAGTATGAAAAATAGATACTGCTCTAAAGGTCCTGGATCAGCGTCAGGAGTAATTTGCATGCTCACATTTTTAACAAAGTAAATCCACTCAACTGCAAGTCAAAATCCAGAAAGTATTTTTCTTCTATGATTACTGGCAATGACAACCAACTTAAATTCTTTGTATCCCATGGCAAAGGCTTAAAATAACACTTTGAATCCCCAAATTTACATAGAAAGCTCCTAAATATAAAACGCATAATGCTGGAGTAACTAAAATATAAAAATACAATGCAAAACGAAGAGCAATTGGCAAGGATGGAATCAGATGACTCGCTGTCGAGCAGATTCACTTTCATGGGATGCAAGTTCTGTGCATGGCAGTGATCGTGACATGGCCCCTTTACAGCGCAAGATATTGAGCCTGAAGTCAGAAGCTTGGGGACTGTACTTCCATACTCCGAACAAGACTAGGTGCAACCTAGTATATGGCTGGGCCGCTGAGTGCTGCATGAGAATGTGGGCCCAAGAAAAGGGTGCTAAATGAGACAAAGCTCATTCAGTTATATGAAGTGCAAGTTTACTAATGAGCTGGAGTTGATAAAGTATTTACAAACTGGGTGAGGAGTGAGAATGTGAAAGTGTGTTTACATAAAGCGTTATTCTATATTGGTGATGGTTTAATACGGTTAACTATGTGACAAATTGAAGTGCAATTAATTTTGATGAATTGATTACCTATTGAAAACTCTCAAAAAGGCCTTGTAGTTATCACCATGATCAAATTGGCCAAGAATTTGAAGAATTTGGCCAAAAATTAAATGTGTTTTAGTTGTTAAAAAAAAAAAAAAAAAAATTTGTTATGGCCCCAATTTGTTATTACATGACTACACAACAGCAACAGCAACAGCAAGGGAGGACAGACACAGTTTTAACAACTGAAACACATTTAATTTTTAACAAAGACAATAATGACTAAACAACTAACAACTAAGACCAAGATTGATTATAACAAAAACAAAAAGAAATATTTACAGTCCCTTTTTGTGGGGCGGCTTGGTGATGTCCTGGGTGAGAAAATGCTCAAACACAGGCAAAGAAATCCACAAAAGAAACGTCACAGGTCTTGAACAGAATGGCAGGTCTGGTCATCTTCTTGCAATTTCTCCTACTACTTCACTGTCTCAATTCTTTTCCTTATATACTCTTTTGCAGACCCCACCCACATTTAGACCTCTTTTTTTTAATTTTCTGAGACTTGCCCAAGACATGTCCGGGACATGTCTAAACATGACTCCAGTCTGAGCTTAACAAAAAAAGGTAAATACTGCTATCTAGTGGCCTATATTCACATTACACATGCATATTTTGATGTGCAACGAGCAACGAAGTGGCCAGTGTGAAAGTAACGAAGTGAAAGTATACTTTTTAATCTTTTAAAATGTGGTACAGTAAAAGTCCCAGTTTTTAAAACACTCAAGTAAAGTACAAATAGGCCTAGGGTAGAGCGGGGTAAGACGCCCCTCTGGGTAAGAAGCCCCGCCCCTAGGGCTGTGGCTGGCTTCTGAAACCTATTAGTCAAATGATTAGCCAAAAAGCAATGTCAATTAGTCAAAAAACTTTACCCCTAGTCACTTTTTTATCTGATATACAGTTGCGAGGGTCTCAAATACCAATCGATTTCTTGTAGGTTTTGTTGCACCGTCGTTGTATTATTTTGATCATGGTTTTACTTGCAACCATGTGCTGTTAAATGTCCTATCTGACCGTGAGCTTTCCTCTGTCCTTTCGGACTTAGGCCCGGGCCACACTGCCTGCAGTTGCGATGCGTATTCCGCAAGTGGAGCCCTGCAACCGCTTGTCGCAGGCAGCTTGGTCACACTGCCTGCGTGTCTGCAGCGTCAGGTCTGCCGCGGGCTCCTCCTTCCAACTGTCTCTGCACAACTTGGCTCAAGAAATCACTACAAAATAATATTATTTCGTCTCGCATCGTTATGGCCTACTACGTGTTATTAATATTTTGTATTGACAGTGGGGGATGCATGCTTGAGCTTATCATACAAACAATCTAATTACACGATCATATTACAGTACACAGCACACCCTACTGAACTGGTCTTGCTCTTTCCAAAGGTAATTTCGGGTATAGGGTGTCGATGTGGAATGTGCTTTCAAAAGCGATCTAATGTATAGTAGTCTAGGCTGAAATCATTTGTAAAGGCTAGGCGCCGGACGACTGTGAAAGGGACGGTTCAGAGTCTCAGACAATTCAGAAACTGGCTGATGTGCTTTACGTTCGTCTGACCATTATATCCAAAGGATGTTTTATAGGTCCATGCTGTATCCGGCTTAGTTTTTTTTTTCTCTCTTTACAAGTGGAAACGGTCACCTGAATTTGCTGATACAAGTGGGGAGTCGTATGCAGGTTCAACAATTGCGTGGGTGTCATGGCCAGAGTGAGAGATACGGAAAAGTACTGCTCTGATATTCTTTATTCATCAACATAATAAGCTATGTTCATCGGCTTGGCACCGCAATTAATGGCATATTCCCGCAAAATCTAGACATCTAAATCCAAAATAAAACGAGCGACATCGTATTAAAGTTTTTTAAACATAAGTTAAGAATGACTAAATACTTCTCCATATATCCCCTTTAATGACAGCAGCCTACGATGAAAGTCACGAATTTCCCACTACATGTTTCAATATTTCACGAAGCATTGCTGAATTGAGCGGAAGGGATTATATAAATGGGCTTTTAATATGATAAACATGCCAGAAGTGTTGTTACATGTTTTGTTTGTCTGCTTCATGCTCGCAACAGACACGCATCATCAGCAATTTTGTGAAATTCATGTATTTATGGCGATATGACTGTTTCTGACTGTTTCAGCTCTGCTTTGCCTTTTGCATGCGTAGTGCGGAAAAATTCGGCAGGAGTCCGACTCTATATTTTCCGCAAGGTAGCAGTACGGCTTTTGCATGCGTGAGTTGCACAGCTTCGGCATGCAGTGTGGCCGCTCTCATTAAAAAACATGGGAACCGAAACGAAAATACGCATGCGATGTGCGGAATACGCATCGCAACTGCAGGCAGTGTGGCCCAGGCCTTAGTCTCGCCTTCCTTGTTTCCAGTGCTATTTTTTTCACGATACTACGCGATCCACTCAACCCAACTAACAGCTGCATAGTCTCCTGGCTCGAGCATGAGTTGGTGGGTGGAGTATTCCGTCCTAATGAGGGTACAGTAGGCTACACGCGGTTCGTTTCACGCTTCTTCATGACTTTCCTACAGCTTGCGCCCCGGACGGGAGATGGAGTGCGGTACGCGGAGTCGGAGAGCCTTGCGAGTTGTGTTTTCTTGGCAGACCCAAAATTATATATTAACCCTCCACAAATACTATTGCAGATTTGCGCAAATCTCCTGACCCCACTTTTGAAAGGTCTTCGTCAAATGTGACTTACAGATCGTCAAACTGCAGGAGAGATCGTCAATTGCGAATTGACGAACGGGTTGCGCGAGCCCTGCATTGCTTCACAAAATTGAGGCGTTTCTTCTGCACATAAATGACGACATAATATCAGCATGTCTTCATAAATTCTGTGGTCGAGTGGCTCGCGAAAGGCGCGGGACAGCCCGCGAGGCTCACAAAGCAACAAGCTGTGAAACGTTCCGGACATTTCCTTCTACATTCAGCGGTTAAGGATGTAGAGAAAAATGGAGTCCCGTGACTTACAGCTACATGAGCCCATAGATGTATAAATATATACATCTATGCATGAGCCTCGCAGACCGATACACACGCGCCCCACGAGCCAGCTGAGCGCAGAATTTTCCAACCCACGAGTGAAGAAAAACGCGAGAAATCCGAATGTGTGAGAGTATGGAAACCCAAAACTGCCAAAATTAAAAATGAATAAATATGGAAATGTATAAATAAATAAGACTTTTTTTCACTCATTTATTTCTATATTTATTTCCATATTCATTTATTTCTTAAATTATTTCAATTTATTTATTTCTGTATTTATTTCCGTGGCAGTCCCGGAGCAAGAAATCAGGAAATTTAATGTTAACGAGGGGGTGTGGGTTTCATCCCTGTCATCGCGTTGCCTTATTCCCATTGGTTGTTCCAAAACAGAGTGCTTAGGTTGATCACTCAGGCCTACCTCCTGTGTAAGCTTGCGGCTTAAGAATGGTCAATTCGCCAAATTTGAGAATGACTTCACAAAGACCAGCAGAAGCGAGAAATTTGAGACTTAGCCGACATCGCAGGATATGAAAACGCTAATTTTGATTTGCTATTGCCTCGAGGAACTAGCTATATTTTGCACATATTTTCATTTAACGACACAGCGGTAAACCCTCAGGTGTTGACCAATTTGGATGAAGTGGTTCATAGCCTGAATCATTCACTCCTAAATGCTGATAAGGCTGTGGGACGCCCCTCTCTCGTACTCCCCATGGAAGCTGTGCAGAGATATGTTTTAGCTGATGTGCATGTCCGGGACATTGTTCTCTCACTAACCCCCAAAAGAGCAGCAGTCTACCGCCGATTGGCAGAGCATATGGCATCGGGAGAGTTTTGCACCTCGCTATTCAAAGCTACCAAGTTTGGCTACGTCCCAAACACTTTCACTTTCTTCCTTTCCCAAAAAGACAACAGGTGATTAAAATAGTGAAGACAATATGTAATAATTAACTAAAATTGAGAAGTTCCGCTCATAATACACAGCTCAAGTCTTGCCAAAAATTCCCATTCCCTGGTAAATTAAGTGTTCATTAAGTTTGAAACGGCAGAGCACATTGCTGTTATCTTTTTCAAAAGGGTGTTTGACGTAAACTGCATCGAGGATAGAGAGTTGGATCCGATGGTATGTGAGATCCTCTGCTGTCATCCTAACATGATGTTCTGATTGTTGGTGATATACATTTTTATTCTTTATTTTGTGATAAATCTGCTCTCCAAGCAATACTCCTAGCACAGTTTCCTCCTCCTATCACCCAACAGTGGTAGATGGAGAGAAATGCCCCCTGTAACAGCAAGTTGTTTCCGTAGTGTAGTGGTTATCACGTTCGCCTCACACGCGAAAGGTCCCCGGTTCGAAACCGGGCGGAAACAGTTTTTTCCTTTTACAACGTTTCCACCCCCTGAAAGTAAACCGGAGGCTGACCTTGCCCTCCATGCAGTTATTAAAAACCATCTTAAAATGTGGCGGTCAGTAATGTACAAATTGATAACAATACACTTTCACGGTATGAAGACATTTCACAGTAATAGAAATCTGGACAACTTGATCTTCCAATACATTAGGGTATATCCTGAATCTCACACCAAAAAAAAAAAAAATAAAATAAAATAATAATAATAATTTATATATTATTTTATTTGCATCGAACAGTGGCTGAGATGTGGGCGTTTGGAATCTGGCCTCCTGGGGGCGCACTCGCTTTTGCAACATTTTAAAACACCAGTAAATTACTCAAAGCTGGACGAGGAAACAAGAGTGAAAGGAAAGATTAATTTGAGGTAGATGTAGGCAAAATGGAGGCTGATTTTGCTGAGGTAGACTGTCAGCAAAGTGTTGTGGTCAAAATAAACCAATCTAAGCGCTTATTTTCCTTCAGAACTTAAATTTATAACTAAATACATGAAGAGCAGGCGCAAGCGTTGCGGAGTGCGTAAAGACACAAATTCGGTAAATTGAGCAATGTATACAGTGGAGGAAATAAGTATTTGACCCCTCGCTGATTTTGCAGTATTGCCCACTTACAAAGAATGCAACGATCTATAATTTTAATCGTATATACATTCTAACAGTGAGAGACAGAATCACAGAGAATTCCAGAAAATCACATCATATGAATTTATAAAAATTGATAACCATCTGATGAGGAAAAATAAGTATTTGACCCCCTACCAAACAGTAAGTATTCTGGGTCCCACAAGCCAGTTAGTCTTTCTTTAAGACACCCCCAATCCCAACTAATTATTTACATCAAATACACCTGCCTCACCTCATTACCTGTATAAAAGACACCTGTCCACACCCAAACAACCAGATTCCAACATCTCCACCATGGGAAAGACCAAAGAGCTGTCTATGGACATCAAGGACAAGATTGTTGACCTACACAAGGCTGGGATGGGCTACAAGAGAATCGGAAAGCAACTTTGAGAGAAAAGATCAACAGTCGGTGCAGTTATCAGGAAATGGAAGAAGTACCACACTGCCGCCAACCTCTCTCGGTCTGGGCCTCCATGCAAGGTCTCACCTCGTGAGATGTCCCTGATCATGCGAACGGTGAGGAATCACAAGGGGGGAACTGGTTAATGAACTGAAGGCAGCTGGGACCACAGTTACAAAAGACACAGTTGGTAACACACCCCGTGGTCATGGATTGAAATCATGCAGCGCACGCAAGGTCCGCCTGCTCAAGAAGGCACACGTACAGGCCCGCCAGAAGTTTGCCATTGACCATCTGGATGACTCAGAAGAGGCCTGGAAGAAGGTGATGTGGTCAGATGAGACCAAAATAGAACTTTTTGGGCTCAACTGAACTCGTCATGTTTGGAGGGCAAAGAACACAGAGTACAACCCAAAGAACACCATCCCCACCGTCAAGCACAGTGGTGCTTTTCAGCCAAGGGGACGGCACAACTCCATTGCATTGAGGGGAGGATGGACGGGGCCATACACCGTGGAATTCTGGACCAACAGCTCCTTCCCTCTGAGAGAGCTGAACATGGGTCGAGGATGGGCGTTTCAGCACGACAACTACCCTAAGCACACTGCCAAAGCAACAAAAGAGTGGCTGAAGAAGTACATCAAGGGTCTGGAGTGGCTTAGCCAGTCTCCAGACCTGAATCCAATTGAAAATCTTTGGATGGAGCTTAAAATTCGGGTTGCAAGGCGACAGCTTCGGGACCTGAATGATTCGGAGGCTGTCTGCAGGGAGGAGTGGGCCAACATCCCTGCCAAAATGTGCACAAACCTTGTCATCAACAATAAAAAAATTGTTTGACATCTGTGCTGGCCAATAATGGCTTTTCTACAAAATATGAACATGCTGTTTGTCCAGGGGGTCAAATACTTATATTTGACCAAAAATATGCAAATAAATTCCTAAAATACATACAATGTCTGTTATTCCAATTTTTTGGTGATATTCTGTCACTCACTGTTAAAATTATAGACCATTGCACTCTTTGTTCGTGGGCAAGCCTGCAAAATCAGCAAGGGGTCAAATACTTATTTCCCCCACTGTAATACTGGCAAATAGCCCACCAAGTGTTCATACACTCAACAAAAATATAAACGCAACACTTTTTTTTTTTGCTCCCATTGGTCATGGGATGGACTCAAAGATCTAAAATTCATTCCAGATACACAATATTACCATTTCTCTCTAACATTGTTCACAAATGTGTCTAAATGTGTGATAGTGAGCACTTTAGCTTTGCTGAGACAATCCATCCCACCTCACAGGTGTGCCACATCAAGATGCTCATCAGACACCATGATTAGTGCGCAGGTGTACCTTAGACTGTCCACAATAAAAGGCCACCCTGAAATGTGCAGTTTTTGCTTTATTGGGGGTCTGGGGACTCAGAACCAGTCAGTATCTGGTGTGACCACAATTTGCCTCATGCAGTGCAACACATCATCTTCGCATAGAGTTTATCAGATTTTCAATTGTGGCCTGTGGAATGTTGGTCCACTCCTCTTCAATGGCTGTGCGAAGTTGCTGGATATTAGTGGGAACTGGTACATGCTGTCGTATATGCTGGTCAAGCACATCCCAAACATGCTCAATGGGTGACATGTCCGGTGAGTATGCTGGCCATGCAAGAACTGGGACATTTTCAGCTTCCAAGAATTGTGTACAGATCCTTGCAACATGGAGCCGTGCATTATCTTGCTGAAACATGAGGTGATGTTCATGGATATATGGCACAACAATGGGCCTCAGGATCTCATCACGGTATCTCTGTGCATTCAAAATGCCATCAATAAAATGCACCCGTGTTCTTCGTCCATAACAGATGCCTGCCCATACCATAACCCCACCACCACCATGGGCCACTCGATCCACAACATTGACATCGGCAAAGCGCTCACCTACACGACGCCACACACGCTGTCTGCCATCTGCCCTGAACAATGTAAACCGAGATTCATCCGTGAAGAGAACACCTCTCCAACGTGCCAGACGCCATCGAATGTGAGCATTTGCCCACTCAAGTCTGTTACTGCAATGAGGACGACGAGCATGCAGTTGAGCTTCCCTGAGACGGTTTCTGACAGTTTGTGCAGAAATTCTTTGGTTATGCAAACCAATTGTTTCAGCAGTTGTCTGAGTAGCTGGTCTCAGACGATCTTGGAGGTGAGCCTGCTGGATGTGGAGGTCCAGGGCTGGTGTGGTTACACGTGGTCTGCGGTTGTGAGGCCGGTTGGATGTACTGCCATATTCTCTGAAACGCCTTTGGAGACGGCTTATGGTGGAGAAATGAACATTCAATGCCTGAGCAACAGATCTGGTTGACATTCCTGCTGTCAGCGTGCCAATTGCGCGCTCCCTCAATGCTTGCGCCATCTGTGGCATTTTACTGTGAGACAAAACTGCACATTTCAGAGTGGCCTTTTATTGTGGGCAGTATAAGGTACACCTGTGCACTAATCATGGTGTCTGATGAGCATCTTGATGTGGCACACCTGTGAGGTGGGATGGATTGTCTCAGCAAAGCAAAAGTGCTCACTATCACACATTTAGACAGATTTGTGAACAATGTTTGAGAGAAATGGTAATATTGTGTATCTGGAATGAATTTTAGATCTTTGAGTCCATCCCATGACAAATGGGAGCAAAAACAAGTGTTGCGTTTATATTTTTGTTGAGTGTATATACATCAGCCACAACATTAAAACCACTGACAGATTAAGCGAGTGACATTGATTGCCTTGTTACAAAGGCACCTGTCATGTTGTGGGATGCATTAGGCAGCAAGTGAACAATGTGTTGATGTGTTAGAAGCAGGAGAAATGGGCGAACAATCTGAACAACATTGACAAGAGCCTTTGACAAAGCAACTTTGATGTGCATATGACTGGGTCAGAGCATCTCCAATATGAGAAGTCTTGAGGGAGTGTACGCAGTATGCAGTGGCTAGTACTTCCTGAAAGAGGTCCCAGAAATTAAAACCAATGCTTGAAAACTGCTTGCATAAATTTGCAGCTCCATGTCCGCTGGCAGACACATCTGCACAGAGCCTGCCGAGCACCGTTCTTCTCGAACATGCCAAATCCACATAATCCTTAAATATTAATGCAATTCATCCTTTTAATCTGTTACGAGACTCAAAGTGGCCAGTGTCAAAGTAACGAAGTGAAAGTATACTTTCTATCCTCTAAACGTAGTAGGGGAGCACTGGTGCGAAAGTAACTCTGGACGAAAGTAATACGGCAATTTACTCACAGCCATATGCTCTTCGATGCGTCATATTAGGTCAGCACGTGCGGGTCGCACCCCTCTCCAGACCCGCGAAAAACCTTGAGGCATCGAGGCTTCCTGGCAGCACAAGACCGGGAAGACCATTTTCTACAGCGGTGAGTAAATTCTGACACTTGGTGAACTTCATTGATTTAAAGATTGTCTTTGTCTTTATCGCGCCATGTGTCATTTATGATTAAATGATAGGTCATTTAGTTTTTGTAACATATCATGAAGTTTGAAATGTCAGACTTCATCCACTTTAGAAGCAATCCTTGTTCAAATGTCAAGAGTCACTGTCGGGACTGAAGTAGCAATGGTTGCGTTCGTCCCTCTCTGCTAATGCGGATGCATTTTGTCTTTTAAAGCTCATTAAAAATGTGTGTTTTATTTTACCAACAGAAAATGCCAAGAGTTGGGGTCAGAACTACAAAGAGTGGAACGGTTGACGTGGAGGTTTACGCAAGGGCCTTTTTTGATGTCTGAAGACGCGAGAGTATTAGGAGGGCAGCAGAGGTGCCTGGCTGTCATGTCACCCTGTTCAGGTACTGCAAGAGGAGGGCAGAGGCAGGAGGGCAGCAGACCAGGGCCCCGGGGCACAGGGCTCACAACAGAGTCTTCACAGAAGACATGAGAAGAGACTGCAGGCATATATAAAGAGAGCAGCTGATGTATATTTTGGCCTGAGTCCTAATGAGGTGAGAGTAACACCGCAGACAGCTACACCACTACCACCATATAGCAAGCACCTCCACTCCAGACCTGCTCTGGCTCTGAGCTGGATCAGCTGGAGCCGGTGCAGATCTGGAGCGGAGGTGCTTGCTATCTGGGAATAAACCTTTTTTTTATGCCGTTTTGGGTGCGAAAGTTTACATATGAGCTGGCCAAAAATATTGGCCTCTAAACTCCATGTTCATGGAAGAAAAACCAGATGGCAGGGAAGGATTGGCTCACCTCCTTCCTCGAGCGCAACAAAACCCTGTCCACCCATCGACCTCAAGCCACCAGCATGTCCCGTTCCACCAGCTCCAACAAGACCAACATGACAGCGTTTTTTTAACAACTTAAAGACTGTCCTCACCCGATGTAATTTTGTAGCAAATGACATCTGGAACATGGATGAAACTGGTAAAAATTTATATATTTAGATAAATTAAAAAGCAACAGTGATTTGCAACAGCAGTAATTCATTTCATTTATTTCAGGTATCACAACGGTTCAAGTGCCAGACAAAATCATTGCCACCAAGGGGCAATCCCAGGTCAGTGCTGTGACCTCTGGGGAAAGAGGGACATTTGTGACCGTTGCCTTTGCTGCCAACGCACAAGGCAAAGTAAGGGGGAACAAAGTTATCTTCCCAAGGAAGAAGTTCCATGACCACTTCATCCGGGATGGTCCCCCTGGCTGCACTGGTTCTGCCAATGGATCGGGGTGGATGTAGGAGACAGATTTCTTGGCCGTTTACAGCATTTTGCAAGACACGCCCGCATGACCCTGGAGTCTAAGAGTAGCAGCTACTTTGACAATCATGCATCACGCCTCTCTGTGGTAGCAATTGACTTTTGCAAGTCACACGGCATTGTACTCCTGTCTTTTCCACCCCACTGCTCCCACCGTCTTCAGCCGCTTGACTGAAGCGTTTTTGGCCCTCTGAAGCACTACATTAACAGTGCAGCAGACAATTGGATGCGAATGAACCCTGGAAGAACTTTGACCATCTACAACATCCTAAGTCTTGTAGCTAAAGCTCTGCCTCAAGCTGCGAGACCAAGCAGGATTTCATGTGGGTTCGAGTGTACCCATATCTGGCCCTTGAATCCAGATATTTTCAGTGAGATGGACTTTGCTCCAGCTTTTGTGACCGACCATCCAGGACCAGCTCCAGCTCCATCACCAGCGCAGGCGCCCTTAAGACACCACCAACCTAGCCAGAGCCCATTTGACCTGCATCCCCATGAGACTGCCATTCCTGTAGATGGTGAGAGTTTGTCTATGTATGTGTCTTTAAATGTGCATGTTGAGCCTTGCCAAGCATTTTTTAAAATATTATCTCTCCAGGTTTGCTAGTGGTACCAGGAACATCTAGTGGCACGCCAATACAGAGGTTCAGCCCAGAAAAGGTTCGCCCATATCCAAAGACTGGCTCGAGGAAAGAAAATAAAAGTAGAGGCAGAAGGAGGTGAGGATAGTGTCATTTTTGACTCGTCTTGATTCTCTTGCTTGCATAAAAACAAGCTGATTCTGAATATAATCTCATTGAATGTTGCAGGTCAACAGCAACACTGACCGACACCCCAGTGAAAGCTGCTGTGGAGGAGGAGAGTTGGCAGAGGGGCCAGAGAAAACAGTCCTCTTTAAAACTCTCAAAGAAAACGAGGTTTAGTGGACACTGTGCAACCGCAGTTTCTCAGGGCAATGATGAGGAATGTCTTGTTTGTGGAGAGACATTTGCCTCATCTTTGCCTGGAGAAGTGTGGGTGCGGTGCATCTTTTGTCTGCTGTGGTCACAAGGCACTGAGGGTGTCGCTCATTATATCTGTCACAACTGTGATAGAGTAATTTAATAATTTTATAAATAGATCATTTGCACATTAAACATGTTCACTTTTACTTTTGAAAAATTTGAAGCCATTTAAAATGTTTTCAACAAATGTCTGGCTGTTTTTGCTTCTTTTTTAACGACAGAAATTTAAAAAGATTCCAGTAAATTTGATCATATTACTTTTGCCCTGCCCGTGCATTACTTTCATCCCGACTGGATGGGTCGAAAGTAGCAACGCTCAACTTCCGTTCGATGTCAAACTATGGTGAAGTCAATATAGTTAGAGACGATTAACGAGGTGGTGTGCATTCCACGGTTTTAATGCACGACCCCAGATGGCAAAAAGTTGTCGGCCCAGATACGGCCCGATTACAGAAATTTGATCTGGCCCGACTACCACTCACCGGAACTCAGCCGACACTGCCTACACATTGCCAGAATCCTGCCACATGCGGCCCAGTTCCGAGCTATGCTAGTGTTATTAGCTGCCGGTGTTCTGTCAGTTTTTGCATACCTATCAAGATATACTACTTTGCAGTTCTGCGATTGCGCAGACCCGAAATCTTGCTCCGTTTCTTCGCTGACATCTTTACCTTCAATAGTCATAAAAATGCATTTTTTTCACTGCGCCTTAACACTTGTAAGCGTTTGTATTTCTGCATACATGCTGGGTTTTCCTGAAAATGCATAACATGGATGATGACGTGCGGCAAATATCTTTTTAAACGAACTTGTCCAACTCACTAACATCTGCTTATGTTATAATGTGCTGCTATCAATATTAAGATGAAAACAAAGACTTTACAATCGCTTTGCATTACGGTGGCATTTTTTGACAAGGTTGCACAAATTGTCAGAACACCGGATCTTCACAAACTCTAGGAAGAGGAGTTATGAAATATTTTTTTAATAACAACAGCAAAAAATCGTAATGTTCCAAATATTTCACAGTACGTTTTCTCTTTAAGAAAACAAGAAAATGCCTGAAGGTCCTCACAATTGTCAATGAAAAATGTTACTAAATAGCACTGTAGAAAAAGGAAAAATAGCACTGTAATGCTAATTATATATTTAAAAATAAAATAAGAGAAGTATTAATCATAATAGCCTACAAAGATGAAGTCAATGATATCTGCACAAGAACTATTTACAGTAACAATTGCCAAAACCATTTCTTTTTTTCATGCTAGAATCCTGAATAACTGGGACATCCACAGGCATCTTGGGGTAATTATTTTTATTTTTGTGTGATATTTAATAACATGATGGCATAAACATCTCTTAATAAATGAAGAACATTTCAACTATTTAAATAAAGTAATAAAATGAATCATATAATTTAATAAAATCCTCTGCACTGCTTAGAATTTTACAGTCCTGCAGGGGGAGGCACTGTTGGAGAGATGACCCTTCAATCGCCATGTTAAGCCTGCAATACAACAGGAAAAAGAGTATGTCAAAAGTTGTTTCACATTAATACACTATAACTTGTGCTAAGCAGTCCGAAATTTGAATGCAGTTTGTACATCAAAGTAAAGAACAGTCAGAGTTCTAAAACGGTTAGGTTTGAGGGTCACTTCCACTGACTCCCATTATAAATGTAAATAGAAAGTCAAACATTTTAAAAGCATGAAGTTCACCAAAAAGAGTTAATAGGCACACTCAAATATATGGCATCACCTGAATTTTCAATTTTTTTTTTAACTTAATGGTTGAACCTATGAAAGAATAATTTTGTTGGAGGGTTGTGTTCCTAAACTGGGAGGATTTTCCTTAACAGCGCAAAACATAGTCTATGTAAGCAAGACTAATGAAGATAATAAGCATCTGGTTCAGATTGAATGCAATTAATGTCCTGAAACTTAAGCAGTATGAATTTATTTTCGCTGAAGTAATTTTACAAGGCCCAAAACCAGTGAAGTTGGCACGTTGTGTAAATCGTAAATAAAAACAGAATGCAATGATTTGCAAATCCTTTTCAACCTATATTCAATTGAATACACTGCAAAGACAAGTTACTTAATGTTCGAACAGGTAAACTTTGGAATTTGATGCCTGCAACATGTTTCAAAAAACCTGGCACAAGTGGCAAAAAAAGACCTGAGAGTTGAGGAATGCTCATCAAACACTTATTTGGAACATCCCACAGGTGAACAGGCTAATTGGGAACAGGTGGGTGTCATGATTGAGCATTTCAGGGAAGCTGCTTTAATACCCAGCCATTCACAAACAAGGATGGGGCGAGGGTAACCACTTAGTGAACAAATGCGTGAGCTGATTATCGAACAGTTTAAAAACAACATTCCTCAACGAGCTATTGCAAGAAATTTAGGATCATCTACGCTCCGAAATATCATCAAAAGGTTCAGAGAATCCGGAGAAATCACTGCACGAAGCGACAAGGCCGAAAACCAACATTGAATGCCCGTGACCTTCGATCCCTTGGGCGGTACTGCATCATAAACCGACATCAGTGTGTAAAGGACATCACCACATGGGCTGAGGAACACTTCAGATAACCACTGTCAGTAACTACAGTTCGTCGCTACATCTGCAAGTGCAAGTTAAATGGCTTTCGCTTTGCATTGTAGAGTTTTATCAACAGCACCCCGAAATGCCGCTGGCTTCGCTGGGGCCCAAGCTCATCTAAGATGGACTGATGCAAAGTGGAAAAGTGTTCTGTGGTCTGACGAGTCCACATTTCAAATTGTTTTTGGAAACTGGACGTCGTGTCCTCCAGACCTGTCTCCCATTGAAAATGTGTGGCGCATTATGAAGCGTAAAATACGACAACGGAGACCCCGGACTGTTGAACAACTTAAGCTGCACATCAAGCAAGAATGGGAAAGAGTTCCATCTGAAAAGCTTCAAAAATTGGTCTACTCAGTTCCCAAACGTTTACTGAGTGTCATTAAAAGGAAAGGTGATGTAACACAGTGGTAAAAAGGCCCCTGTGCCAACTGTTTTGCAATGTGTTGCTGCCTTTAAATTCTAAGTTAATGATAGTTACTGTAGTTACTGACAGTGGTTTTCTGAAGTGTTCCTGAGCGCATGTGGTGATGTCCTTTACACACTGATGTCGGTTTTTGATGCAGTACCGCCTGAGGGATCGAAGGTCACGGGCATTCAATGTTGGTTGTGGGCCTTATCTCATTGAGGAATGTTGTTTTTAAATTGTTCGACAATCAGCTCACGCATTTGTTCACTACATGGTGACCCTCGCCCCATCCTTGTTTGTGAATGACTGAGCATTTCAGGGAAGCTGCTTTTATACCCAATCATGGCACCCACCTGTTCCCAATTAGCCCGTTCACCTGTGGGATGTTCCAAATAAGTGTTTGATGAGCATTCCTCAACTCTCTCTCTTTTTAGCCACTTGTGCCAGCTTTTTTGAAACGTGTTGCAGGGATCAAATTCCAAATGAGCTAATATTTGCAAAAAATTACAAAGTTTACCTGTTCGAACATTAAGTAACTTGTCTTTGCTGTGTATTCAATTGAATATAGGTTGAAAAGGATTTGCAAATCATTGTGTTCTGTTTTTAATTACGATTTACACAATGTGCCAACTTCACTGGTTTTGGGTTTTGTCCATTGAAAAATCTTGGTTTCCATGTAGATTGCTGTCACAACCTTCACGTCTGCTGAATTGGCTCTAGGAGTTTTGTGGGTAGTTCCTGCCAATTGTATCCCTCGAACGAGTTTGGAGGATGCTATGGATTTGGCCTCGTCACGCGTCACGTCCGCTTCCGCCGCGTCCGTAAAGATTTTCTTGAGAACGCACTACAGCCCATATAAGTGCATCGATTCTTTTCAAATTTTTCAGGGACATGTATTATGGTAAGTTCACGACACCTATTGATTTTGGGTACTCTGGGACCATCAGGGGGGCCTTCGGGGAATATATGTACTCGGTTGCAGAGTGCTCTAGTTGATTGGCTTATTATTCCCTTAGTGCAGGAGTATAGCTAACAAGAGAGCAACCGGGTGTGCTGAGTTACAACTGCATTTTGGGAGTCTCCCAAATCTGGATGATATTTTTGAAACTCGCAATACTCCAATGATTTCAATTTCCCTTTGCTGGAAACTGTATGCATACATTAAAAGACGGAAATAAATATCCTAAGCAAAAAAAAAAAAAAAAAAAAAATCAAAGGTGGTGTTTTTCCGAGAAAAATCACTGAAAATAGGTGTGTCCGAAAACCCAATCAACTCCATAACAATCACTACACTGACTCCCCCTGGAGACAGAAGCTGTAATCGCAGCATATGGCCCATGCAAACAGAACCTTTGTGTGACCCCCATAGCGGCCATGCGGACTTTTCAAAATGACTGATGATTTTCAAAATTTCTCAATGTTGGCATCCTATGGTGAGTTTACTTTTTAAAACCCACTCTTACCTTCATTAAAATCCATATTACAATTTTTAAATCATGCTTTTGATAATACTTGTGCAAAACCCTCCATGGTATGGTCGGAAGCATCAAAAGTTACTTTCCTGGTGCATGGAAAGTTCCACTTTTCTGAAAAACACTCTACTCCATAACCTCAACTCTGTTACCAGTATTGGTTATGGAGGTGAGTTGAATAGTAATAGTTTCAGTTTCAATCAGAGGCACTGAAAAGGGTGATATTCACTCAGTTTCAGAACTTTCGTATATCACAGTGTACCAGGAGAGAGCCTCACTTGAATAAGTGACGGAGTTGAGTGGATCCGGGGACAGTGCAATTAAATTGAATAAAAAGAAATTAAAATGGCCGGCCCATAAAATTCTGCTCTGGTTTAAGCTCTGCCTCATGATTTTTGAGTACCTTAGGGGCAGCCCTACCCCTCGAATCAGAAAAGAATCAGACAACTTCAAAAAAGACATCCAAAAAGTGCCTATATTGAGAGAAACACCCCTTGTACTAATGCTTTGGATTTCTCACTTTTTGTTAAAATGGTTTTAAATGCAATAATTATTTAAAAAATTATTGTTAGCCAACTTGTTAAATGGTGTTTTATAAACAAACAAGGATTTGAAGATGTGACTTACCATAAAATGGGGTAATCAGGGACGGCCAGGTGACAAGGGACAATTTTCTCAAAGATTTCAAACGCGAATTCAAGTTTAGTTTCAACACTCAGTGATGATTCATTATATTTATGATAACTTGGTGTGTACTTAAAAAAATGCAAAGTGAGTTGGATACGATTCTATAGTTCCTTTATGATTGACAGCAGTAAAAGGCTACATATTAAATTTTGGAAAAGTTTTGCAAGTCAAAAATGATCATTTCAGGCGAAGCCAAAGTGTTTACAAGCAAAATAAGAGTTTCTTTGGCAAGAAAAGACTACCAGGTGTGTGCACTTTGGATAGTGTTTTATATTATCAGTCATTGTTGAAATTTTATTTAAAATTTTCAGGTAAACTTTGACTGATATCTGGGGTAACAAGGGACACTGTCACAAACGTATAAACCTAAGTTGGGCACGAAGACTCGCAAAAAACATGAAAGACTTCAACAAAAAGACGTGTAAGGCTGTGGAAGCGGTAGATAGACGCATGTCCTATAGAAAAAGAGGAGAAGTTTAGCATACCAAGGGCAGTGATACAGAGACATAAAGACCTTAATGTTGGGAATCCTGGCAGACCAGTGGCCATAGGTGCCAAAGTTGAATAGATGTTGATGAAACGCCTTGTTACCTGTGGTTACTGGGGTTATCCAATAGATTGCACTGATCTACAGTGCTAAACAAATTTATTTGACCACCTGTCATGAAGAGAAGAAAAAAAAAAAAAGAGAACACAAAGAAATTTGTCAAAATTGTTAAAACTAAAAATTATTTTATTTCTTTGGCAAATAACAAACTGAAACTACTAGATAGTCCTTATAAACGCATTAAAAAAAAAAAAAAAAACTAAATTTTGTATGGCCTACTTTGGCCTTGATAGCAGCTTGTATTCAGCCATTAAAACTAATTTTTATCTTCAGGAATGCAAGAAAATAACTTATTTGGCATCTTAATCAAAAAATAACGGTGCTTAATTATTTTTTTCAGCTTTTTTGTAAAATGATAAATTTGAAAATTTGTGAATAACAATATTTTGGCATTAAAATATCATTTCAGTTAAAGAGCTTGCACATACTGGCGGTTTAAATATTACAGAAACATAAAAATTATTTTGGTAATTACTACTGTTATGGCCCCAATTTGTTATTACATTTATAACACAACAGCAACAGCAAGGGATGACAAACACAGTTTTAACAACTAAAACACATTTAATTTTTAACAAAGACAAAGACTAATAACAACCTACAACTAAAGACCAAGATTGATTAATAAGAAAAAACAGAAATAATTACAGTCCCTTTTTGGTGGGGTGGCTTGGTGATGTCCTGGATGAAGAAAGTGCTCAAACACAGGCAAAGAAATCCACAAAAGAAACGTCACAGGTCTTGAACAGAATGGCAGGACTGGTCATCATCTTGCAATTTCTCCTACTACTTTACTGTCTCAATTCTTTTCCTTATATACTCTTTTGCAGACCCCACCCACATTTAGACCTCTTTTTTTTAATTTTCTGAGACTTGCCCCAGACATGTCCAGGACATGTCTAAACATGACTCCAGTCTGAGCTTAACAAAAAAAAGGTAAATACTGCCATCTAGTGGCCTATATTCACATTACACCTCCATTCCAAAAGGGAAAAATTTTGACTCATAAAGGCAAAATTTTTCTTTTCAATACAAAATGGTAAAGTGAACACTTGTCTATATATACATATCATACACATTCAAACACGGGATAAGCAATCAGCAATTACATTGTCTGTACCCTTCACATGCTTAATTTCCTAGTCAAACTCCTGTAAAATCAAACTCCAATTCAACAATCTCCGATTCTTGTTTTTCATCTTACTCAAAAACATTAACGGATTGTGGTCAGTGTACACAATCATTGGCTTTTGTCCTGTACAAACATAAACCTCAAAGTGTTGTAAAGAAAGGACCAGAGCCAACAGTTCCTTCTCTATTGTGGAATAGTTCCTTTGGTGGCGATTGAACTTCCTGGAGAAGTATGCCACGGGATGCTCAATGTCATCAGAGTCACTTCTCTGTAGGAGCACAGATCCGCAAGCTTGGTCGCTAGCATCGACCGTGATGGAGAACGGTTTGTTGAAGTCAGGAGATTTGAGCACGGGGAAGTGACACAGCAGAGACTTCAGGTGATTGAAGGCTCTCTGGCATGCATCATCCCAGGTGAACTTTACGCCTTTCTTCAGTTGGTAAGTTAGACTGAGAGCAATCTCAGCAAAGTTCTTGCAGAACTTGCGGTAGTACCCGATCATTCCAAGGAAGCGGCGCAAAGCTTTTTTGTTGTCAGGAACTGGAAAGTCCATGATGGCTTGGACTTTAGCATTTATGGGTGCCACCTTACCCTGGCCTATGACGTAGCCAAGATAGGTGACAGTAGCACAACCAAAGTCACTCTTGCTCAGGTTAACAGTCAGGTTAGCCTGGGTCAGGCGCTGGAACAACGTCTCTACATCTTTTAGATGTTCTTCCCAGGAGTCACTCCATGTGATCAGGTCATCGATGTACGCACCCGTGTGTGGCAATCCGGCGATTGTAGACTGTATCATCCTTTGGAACGTGGCTGGGGCATTTTTCATGCCAAAGGGTAGGACTTCATACTGGTACAATCCAGATGGTGTGGCAAAAGCAGAAATGCTCTTGGCCCTCTCAGTTAAAGGCGCACACCAATAACCCTTCAATAAATCAATCTTGGTCAGAAACTTTGCTTGCCCTACACTATCAATACAATCATCAATCCTAGGTATTGGAAACACATCAGTTCTTGTTACAGCATTGACTTTGCGATAATCTGTACAGAATCTAGTACTTCCATCAGGTTTTGGAACTAGCACACAGGGTGAACTCCAATCGGAGTTGGAGGGTCTGATAATATCATGTTTTAACATGTACTCAACCTCTTTCTCAGCAATCTTTCTCTTTTCAGGATTCATCCGGTATGGATGCTGTTTTATTGGTTTGGCATCACCAACATCTACATCATGAGAGGCTATAGTAACTCTCTTTGGAACATCAGGAAACAGATCCTCATATTTCTTGATCAACCTCTCAAACTGATCTCTCTGTGAGGGTTCTAAGTGCTGGAGTTTTACATCAAGATTTTGCAACACTTCAGAATTTGACAATTTACATGAAAGAACTTCAGCTTTAATTCTAGGTTCATCATCTTGAAACTCCCCCTCATCTTCACAAATCTTGACCATAGGAGAATCTGAAGTGACAGCTGCAACCCTAGCATTTCTGTTATGATAAGGCTTCAGCATGTTAAAGTGACAGGTTTTGCAAAAGTTGGAAACGTCTTTCCGAAGCCCAGGCCAAAAGAAGTGTTTCATGATCTTATCAACAGTCTTGTTAACACCAAGATGACCTCCTAAAGGTAAACTATGAGCCATTGTTAAGATCTCATTCCTATAGACCTTCGGAACAACAATTTGCCTGACCACTGCCCAATCTGCATTGGCAGGGATATCAGGAGGGCGCCACTTCCGCATCAACACACCATCCTTGAGATAATACCCAACTGGAACTGCATCTATTTCTTTTTCAGGAAGGGCTCTCCTCTTTAGTACACCAATTTCAGGATCATTAGTTTGCTCCTCAATCAACCGCTTTCTGGACAGAGACAAGTCTCCAGACACATCAGAATCACCAGACCCATCCGGCTGGCTGAATAGAGAACTGATAAAAGTATCTGATAAGTCCTCAAACGGAGAAACCATAGTAGGCCAATCAGAGTCATGAGGCAAACCACCTGAGTCCTGACTATTCAATGTGCTGGACGGCACCACAACATCTTCTTCTTTAGCCTTCTTGGCCTTAGCACGAGTCACTGTGCAAGAAGGATACAGAGATGGGTCCTCATCCCCATCTTCAGTGCTCGGCTGTGAAGTAAGATGTACAGGGGGAACTACTTTGCCCCCAGCCAGGTCATTGCCTAGCAACAGAGAAACACCCTTTATAAGTAGACTTGACATAAGTCCCACCTTTACCTGTCCTGTAACTAAATCTGACTTCAAGAATATAGAGCGCAGGGGTACAGATACAGTCCTCCCTTCAATACCTTGTACAAGTATGAAATCCCCTGAAGCGGTCTCATCACGTAACTCCAAGGAGTCCATCAACAAAAGTGACTGAGAAGCTCCGGTATCCCTTAGGATATATATGGGGACAGGAGTAGTATGCTCATTCAGAGCCACAAATCCCTCTGACACAAATGGAAGAAATTCCTCCCTCACGAAGTCAGCTGTATCAGGCTTTTTAGCCCCACAAGAAGCAGGCAATTTAGCAGATCGGTCATCTACTACAGGGGTTTCTAACCTTGTTTTCACAAAGGCATTTGGTTTGGTATCCTTTTCTTTTTCTTTCTTTAAGGAACCAACAGTTAGTTGTAACATGACCAGATTTCTTGCAAGAACTGCAAACTAGACCACTTTTGTCACTGTCAGCTTTCACACTTTGATCAGACCTGTTACTGGATTTCTGAGCACCATCACCAGATTTGTCTTTGTCTTTGGGTGAGGAATCTTGGGTATCACCATAACCCTTTTTCTGAAATTGGGACCATTTATTGTTACTGCTAGACTGAAATTTGGACTTATGAGTGAGAACATATTCATCTGCAAATTTAGCAGCTGATTGCAAGTTCAGTGCTTGCTTCTCATTAAGGTAGGTCTTAACATCCTCCTTAACACAGTTCTTGAATTCTTCAACTAACACCATCTCTTTTAGTGAGTTGAAATCATCCTTGACCTCCATAGAAGTACACCAGCGCTCAAAGCAAACCTGCTTCTCATTAGCAAATTCAACATAAGTCTGATTTTCAGATTTCTTCAGACCTCTGAATTTCTGTCGGTAAGCCTCTGGAACCAACTCATAAGCTCTCAAAATAACCTTTTTGACAACCTCATAATCAGAGGAATCATCTGCAGACAAAGCCGAATAGGCTTGTTGAGCTTTACCCTTGAGGACAGTTTGCAACGTCAGAGGCCAGTGTTCCTTTGGCCACTGGCAACTCTTTGCTACCTTTTCAAAACACTGGAAATAGTTGTCAACATCCTTTTCCGAAAATGGAGGCTCCAATTTTACCTCCTGGCTAGCCCGAAATTTATTTTCAGTTTGAATTTTAATTTTTAGATGCTCCATTTGGAGTCTTTCTTCTCTATCGAATTTCTCTAATTCAAAATCTCTCTGTCTCTGTCTCTCTCTTTCTGCTCTTTCCTCTTTCTCTCTCTCAAATTCTCTGTTTTTCTTCTCTTGCTAATTTTTCTAACTCAAACTGCCTTTGTTTTTCTTTCTCTTCCCTCTCAAATTCTCTTTGTTTTTCTTTTTCCTCCCTTTCTTTTTCTCTTTCCTCCCTTTCAATCTCTAGCATTTTTAATTTAAGTTCCATTTCTATATTTGGATTTTCCACTGGAAACTGTTCCAGATCTCCTGGTGCAAACACATTTTCATCAATGTAATATTCAACTATCTCTCTAGCCAGTCTTGCTTTTCGCATGGCTGGTTTTACCTCTGTCAGCTCCAACTGTCTGCAAATTTCTAGCAGTTCTGTCTTTTTAAAAGACTTCAAAACCCCTACGGTTGGTGATGCCAAGAAATCATCCATTGCTGTTGTCAATATATATCTAGGAAAATTCACAAAAACAATTTCACAATTTGGAATGTTAGATTTTCAATAAATTACTCACACAATGGTCTATCCCGGACCTTGAGCCCCCAATTTGTTATGGCCCCAATTTGTTATTACATTTATAACACAACAGCAACAGCAAGGGATGACAAACACAGTTTTAACAACTAAAACACATTTAATTTTTAACAAAGACAAAGACTAATAACAACCTACAACTAAAGACCAAGATTGATTAATAAGAAAAAACAGAAATAATTACAGTCCCTTTTTGGTGGGGTGGCTTGGTGATGTCCTGGATGAAGAAAGTGCTCAAACACAGGCAAAGAAATCCACAAAAGAAACGTCACAGGTCTTGAACAGAATGGCAGGACTGGTAATCTTCTTGCAATTTCTCCTACTACTTTACTGTCTCAATTCTTTTCTTTATATACTCTTTTGCAGACCCCACCCACATTTAGACCTCTTTTTTTTAATTTTCTGAGACTTGCCCCAGACATGTCCAGGACATGTCTAAACATGACTCCAGTCTGAGCTTAACAAAAAAAAGGTAAATACTGCCATCTAGTGGCCTATATTCACATTACACTACCACTATTCATTTAGGGCAGCTGTGACATAAACGTTACATTGGGCGGTGGTCTAATAAATTTGTTATGCACTGTACGTCTGATTGTGAAAGGATATTTGTACAGCCATGGGATTACCATCAAGGCCTTCAAAGACAACATGCCAGGAGAAGAGAGGGCCTTTCTTTGTCCTTTTATCACCCTTATTCTGATCCTGACTGTGTATAATAGAGCCATGAACTCAAGTGAGTGGCATAAGGGACTCTGACTAACAAAGTCACATGACCCCACGCGCTCAATATGTCCAGTAGTAATAGAAAGCCTGGGAACTGAGTCACAATGTGACACACACCTGACCTGCAAAGTTGTTATGCTTTGGAAGGAATCAAACAAAATATCTCAAGCGTCTCTTATTACCCCATTTTACAGTATTTCATTCAGTACAGACAGTACTGTGGAATATCGTAATTCAGGGAGGGGGAGAAAAGGAAGGGAGAGAAGGAGGGAGGCAGCTCAACTTACCCCCGTACTGTGTTAGACTTACCCCATACACAGGGTAAGTTGTGCCACAATGTAAAGGGGGTACTGTTTCTTTAAAGATCTGAAAGCCAGGCTAGTGCGCCTGCGCAGGTTTTGGAGAGAGAGAAGTTGGTCTGAAATTTTGACCGCTCACTCATAATGCACTCCACGAAACGAGCTTGCAAGCTAGAAATGTTACCATACCTTAGGCTGGGTTCATAGTCGACGCGAGTCACGCAAGCAAGGGCGGCGAGCGACGCAAGTAACGCACTCTTTCGTTGTGTACGCAAGCCGCACGGGCGATACGTGAGATGCAATACACCGCTCACACAATAGGGGGTAGCAGCGTCACTGGTGACATTTCAGCTGACATTCCGAGTGACATTCACTGATCTCTATAGAATGACTGGATAGTTGACTGACCCCCGAGTCTCTTTCCAGCGCAGCAAACTATTAGCAAGTTATTTGGCAAGAGAATTCATTAACTGTCGTTGCGATGGATATATCGTGAATAAGTGAACGTTAAATGGCTATTATCGGTTTACCTTAACATGACACCTATAAGCCAGCTATAATCAACTAGTCAAAGTGGTCGTCTCTAGAATATAGCCCACTTCAAATTAGTATCCCTTTACGTTAGCCTAATTTATACACAAGATTTCACGACTGCATCTGACGTTATCAATGAGACCATGTCATACGCCATAACTTATTTTTAAGCCAGCATCATTGATACATGACGCTGTTTTATAATAGAATCGGCTTACAAATGCTGTTAAACAAAATTTGGGCTGTAGATGGGGTAATTGGCTCATTTATGGAAAGAAACTTCCACGAAGGTGAGTGCTGAGGGTACGTATACCACTGGACGTCCCTGACTATTTTCAAGCAAAGGGGAGGGAAAAAAAAAAAACGAGCTGAAAAAATGGCGACCTTACGCCATACATGGATTGCATTTTTTCCACATGGCTAGCTACAGGTTATGACCAATACTTTGCCTGTTTTGCGTATGATTGTGAATATGTTGTTTAGAAAGCACTACCAGTCCATAGGCTGACAGATGCCTGGACTCTAGGCTAACGTTAGGCAGTCACAGGTTAAATCGTCAAGGCTGATTTTAACCAGCACAAACGAAGCGAACGCCATCGTGTCGCCCAAAAATCTGATTTGAATCTAATTTTGCTAGGTTTCCAGTGGAAATGTATTACTGCTGAAGTGGCGCTACCACTAACAGTATCAGTTTTTCTTTTTTTTTCTTTTTTTTTCCCAGTACAGCCCAAGGACTGTAAAACATGGACAACGAATCTCCATTCACTCCCATTCAACAAAAATGGAGCCAAAATATCTTCAATATGGCCGCTGCTATGTTGCACATTTGGAGCCTGAGTCTGCGCAGTAGCGATCGGGGGGTAGAGCCGCTCTATCGAATCCCGCCCACACACCCATCCGAACAGCCCCCCTGAACTTTTCACCTGGTCTGGCGGCCCGTAATGGCCAGCTCTCACACGGAGACGGTGCAGGAAAGTGAAAGGACTGTACAACTGCCGGCAGCATAAACATTCGTAGGCTCGTTCAAAAGGTAAATGGACTCAATGGCTGAACAGACCCCACCTCAGTCATCTGTTTCGAAATTAGTTGAAGTACCTAGCTGGCTATCTATGATATTTTTTAACTGAATCTTGTTTAATTAGCTAGGTATGTAGCTAATTACATTAAGTAACGCTAGATTTAGCCATATCTCGGCAACATGGCTAGCTCCATAGTCTCTTACCCAATGTTGCGAGTAGCGAGCATATTAACGCCGACTTTCGTTGTGTTCTCTCGATGACATTCCACCGGGAAAGTGCCATTTCGTATGCGCATGTACTAGCCGAGTAATGGGTCGAACTTTTAATTTTTTAATTAGTCTACCTTTAATGTTTCAACACGTTAGAACGCTAGATCGAGTTTTGTATTAAAATACACTGTCCATCTGACCAGAGTTAGCTTGCTGTGTTTAACAAGTCGCATATCTTACCGCTTGCAAATGTTGTATTTCTGAAATGTTAGCAGTTGAATACAACCATCAAGGCCAGGCTTGGGGGACCGGCAATTCAATCTCTATAATGGTTAACTAAGCAATGCAACACCCCTTCACGTTCTTATGTGGGCGCGATGTATTTGAATGCATAGTATTGGTAAATTTTTGTTCTCCTCATTTTTAGATGACGAAAAGGACTCTGCATCCTCCACAGTGGCTATGAATATGTATAAATCTCATGGGAATATCTGAAAACCGCCGCCCGTGGTTATTTAAGCTTAAGACTTTTCACGGGAGAATGTCATAAGAACTGATTTATAACATTAAATCACATCCATTTCATGCATAAAAAGCACAGTGCCACCAGATAAAATATGGAAATATAGAATATGAATATTAAGGGCTTGATTTACGAAGACCTTTAGCACATGCAAAATCTTTTATGCCCAAGCAAAACTAATAACATTGCCCATGATTGGCCAGGCTACTTGCCTTGCACCAATCAGTGGCAATGTTATTGGTTTTGCATGGGCAAAAAGATTTTGCATGTGCTAGAGGTCTTCTTAGTACATCAGGCCCTAACTGTGCTAAATTGCGTAAAAAGCCAGCAGAAGTGTTTCATTTAAAGGTGACATTTGCACTTTACAACCAACCGGGCCAAAAGTTTTTATAATGGGGGACAGCTACATCTGCTGTGGGGAAAACCGTGCATGGGAGACCATCGGGACCAACCTTGGTCTGGATGCCCAGTTCCAGTGGTTTGGCTGGGGTGGAGTGGTTTGGGGAAACCTCCTCCCCTTCATCCGCCAGTGCCTGAGATGAAGAGCTGTGACGGAGGTCCTGCTGATGCACTGCGGCGGGAATGACCTCGGAAAACTCGATTGTGAAGTTTGTCGCAGGGATCAAGCAGGACTTGGAAGATCTTCATCGGCACTTCCCTCGGATGAAGATTATCTTTGTCATCACCCAGCAATTCCGGTGGGGGTCTTTCCATCCAAAGATTGACAAAGCCCGGCGATATGTCAACAGTGTGATGGCTACCTTTGTTTCGTGTATTGGTGGAGAGATTTGCATCATCATCAGATAAAGCATATTTTTGCATGACTGAATTCATTTCACCCCAATGGGAAATTGTATATTTTTAAATAACATTGCCCTGTGTCTGAAAGACCAAATCCAGTAGGGTGATGCTGGATTTGGATTTTCAACAGCAGTTATGGGAGCAAAAAAAAGGTCATAGTAATGCTTTATTATCCCCTCGGCATATTATGCGGGGGGGATATAGCGATCATTGTGTCCGTCTGTAATAAAATCGTTTCTGGACCAGAACTCCAACTGTACCACTTACAAACACCAAATTTGGTATGGAGCTTCTCCTTATGGTCTAGTTGTGCCTTTTGGGGGTTTCGGTCTGTCCGTCTGTCCACACAACCTGTAGGTTACACCACCTACAGCCGGGGGGATCCACCATTGCCAAATGGCTCTTGTATGATATTTGATGTACTATTTATTAATTTTTATTTTATACTAGCCATCATACCTATTGTTTTTCCAGCTCATCCTCTCCATCCACCTTCCTTTCTCTTCAATCTTTTCTCCAAACCATTTGCTTTCCACCTGATGGGGCCTCCTTCATGTTTCCCCACGGCGAAGTAGCCAGTAGGTTGTTGATGGGCCACAGAAAACTACATAGTGTGGTTTTTGTTTAAATTAAAAAATATATTTAAACGCTCATTTGCATGCCCGATTGACTGCAGCAGAGGACATAGTATATGTGAAAGAATTTCAGAGTTAAGTTTTTGCTCGATGTAAAAGACCTTTATTGTACATTACAGGTTTAATTTACCACCATCACAGGAAATATGGACTCAATTACATAACATTTCTCATGTGGTCCCAGTCTCAGGACAGATGACTAGAGTCTGTTGGAAAACTGAAGGCTCAGTAGTCAGGATGAACAGCTTTTGAATGCATTATTAAACAAACAAAAAAAAGTTTATGCCAGTCTTTGAAGATGATGGCATATAAGGAAGGTGACCGACGGAAAAGCATACATAAGAGAAGCCAGTTACAAGTCCATTATTATTCAATCAACATAGACAGATTTATCTACCTCCTTGCAAATTACTAACAGAACCATTGAAGGTTTCTGTGACAATGCATAGTGGAGCGGTTTTGACAAGCATTTTATATCCAAGTCTTCACTGGGTAATGCCGAGGTCTGAATTTGAGGTTGGCTTCTGTAATCACATGATTAAAAAAACATAGAATTATTTATTAAGCTTTTGTCTGAAACCTGAAGTGCAGTCTGCCCTACCATGACAGCAGTAAAATTGAATTCCAGCCCACACATCTGGCAATTTTTCATATGGCAGGTTTGACATGCAGAAGAAAATAGAATGGAGTGATATGCAGCTTTAAATACTTCGAAACTAAATTCTTCCTGCTACCAATTTGCAGTCCTTTTTGTGGGGTCACATGGTACAAGCAAGCCTGATACAGAAATACTTCGCCAGTCAAAAAACAGCTGCACACTCAAATATTTAGCTGAAACCACTAACTTGAATTATAGCACACATTCTTTGTGTTATTCTCTTAACAAATGTACGCAAGGTCAGAACATTTACTTTCAATCAGAATTGCATTAACTATGGCTGAGATCTTGGATTGACAACCAGATAGTTGAATGAATTTGAGAAATACATGCACCCATTCCGACTTACTTGAAACGTGTTTCAGTCTGTATATGAAAACATCAAATTTCAAAATAACTTACAATATTTTTCAAGAAATTATACAGCTGATCAAGGAAAATATTATCTTGTCATTGTGCAACGCCCAAACTCAGCTCTGACCATCGAAATTAAGATACAGAAAACATTACCTTAACAGATGTGTTTCATTGGCTGAATTAATTTTTTAATCATAAATTGCCGTGTGCAAGGTCAGTTAACGTTAAATGGAGTCAGCTAGCTCGCCATTTAACGTTCAGTTCACTCGAAAGCAAACGCCGCAGTAATTAATGTATAATTTAATAGCGCAACATCCATCGCGTTACAAACAATTTTTAAATGTTATTCTTCCCAGTTTACACCACTACCTCATTTACAGTTTGTGCCCATCTCCTTCCAGGTCGAACTCGAAATGTTGTCAGGTTTCCCCCGATACTTCGTCCGATCAATATTTTAAGAGTTAACCCCGTAACTAGCGAATTCCACTGAAGTAGATGCTTTGATTCCAGCCGTAATTTCATCCGAAACCTGCCGAACCCTCATTGAAATTATAAATGAATTGAATCCGCTTTCGGTATGTCTCATTTTTGTCATATTGTCGTTAGTAAAATAATTTGTACCTCCTCGATCCAATTGGTTTTCTTTGCAGTTTTAGCTGCTGTCCGTAAGATTGCAACATAAGGTTGGACTTTAGTTGTGTTAACGTTAACTTACCTGCTGAAAAACGAGAAGTTGGCTTGCTGGTGTTTATGGAAACACTCGAACCTAGGTGCTCGTTCACTGAAGGTTAGATCAGCTTGCTACATCGTATACCCTTTATTAGCCAAAGCGACATCAATCAGAATTCCTACAGGGCTAAGTGACTCGCGATCTGTGTTCTAAGATTCCGAGATAGAGACCGCAGAACTGGAAGCTAAAGGCTGAACCTACCGCGGCGCTGGCTCAAAAGTTCAAGTTCATAAGAATGAAATTTTATGACACAGTGCCGTCAACTTCATTCAAATACTTACGCTAATGGGTATTCTCTAATTAAAAATGTGTATTTTGCCAGTTACGAATGGCTACAGATCACTATTTCCCCCATATTAATCCTAAACGTTTGCTAACTCTGCTTAACGTTGCCAAGGTAGCTATCTTACTTGGTAATAACTTAACTGACCATACAATTTCAACAAACAAAAAAAATAAAATTAACTTGCCGAAAAAACTGCAACGATCCTTTCGATTGGTCCGGACGGTTAGTGAAATTCACAGCAGAGCAACTCATTTCGTTGCTTTTTGTTGCAATCTGTCCTGCTTGAAGCACAATCGCTGTTAGCTGTGAAAATTTTCAGAGAACGCTAAGCCTCCTGTCGACGTTCCCTCTCCAGCTCTACGTGAAATTACTATTCACGAAACCAAATCCGCAGGGGGCAGGGGCTGTCGGGACTCAGTCCACGCGCACTGCGGTTGTCAATTACTGCTGTTTATTATGACTACACACCCCTTTTGCATAATATCAAATAAAAGGTTTACAGAAAACTTATCAGAAAAATTGACGCTAGAATATATATCAGCATGGTAAGAACTTCCTAAAAATGAAGATACCATCTTAAGAAATAAATTATTTTTCATGTACACAATTTTTCCTGTCTTGTATTTCTCCCCTTCACTAACATGGAGGGGGCGGGCTTATAATTTGTACTGCAGCCGGCCAGTTGTAGGCGATCGAGACGCTTTTGCTTCACTTTTCAGGAGGTGTTCGGCCGTCCATGTTTTATACTGTCCTTGGTACAGCCTTCTATTATGTGGGCTAAAAAGTGAATATTAAGTACATTAAATACATTACCGCTTCCGTTGGCGACGGATGGTATTACATGCGTTGCTGCGTCGCGTCTTGAAAAAATCAGACTACACAATCGAACGCATCATCAACTATGAATCGGCCCTTAGGTTTGACTAACGCAAGACAAAAGGCCCATAAGAATAAAGTTGGCAACTTGCAAGCGAGGTGTCACCATCACGAGGTCAGCTTAGCTGAATTCAGCTAGCCATTTCTAGCTTCTTACCTTCGAGTTGTCAGCTTGCAAGCTAACGTTCAGTCCCAGTGGAGAGGTTGCTCAACTCATCAGTCTGAAAGTCAATAAGATTCATGAAGCATACACGGTAATGTTTACCTTAGAATGCAACAAAGCAATGTCAAACACAAGCATTTTCTAATGTCAACATTTAGCTTAACCCCTGTGAGATGGTTGGCCAGTGAATTTATTTCACATACCAAGCCAGCCTGCTAACTCAAGCACCGCATCTCCAGTACTGATCGAGGAATAACGTTAGGTCTGCCTGCTAACGATGGCGTTAAACCCAACAGCACAACTGCAATGATCAATACTGCTCACGTACCAAACAAGCTTGTGAATTCATTAGGTTAACATTTTATGAAAATTGGAAATATTTTTTTAAAAGTAAAACTTAGGAGCTACATAGTGAATCTGCTAAAGTCAAGCAAGTGTTTGTTATACAAGCGTGAAGTTAAGGTAAAAAATTTGGCACGCTATGTTAACTCGAGATCACCAACTGAAAGCTCTAACGTTCATGGTTACATTAAGCCCGTGATCCACTTACACTTTTAAGGTCTCCGATTGTCCCGATTCTCCCCTTCGGACCAGATACGAGTGTAAATTTCTATTACGCGCAAGACATAGCCTTTCAAGCTAAACTAGCTGCAGTATGGCCTGCAAAACCAGTCAGAATGACTATAAAACTATCTAAACTGAAAAATTATGTGAAAACATATGTCAAGCTGCTAAAAGTTAACATAATAATAATTTAAGAAGCTTAAACCATCTAGAGAGGAAGAGTCGACACCTGAAAACCCATGACATACAAATGATGATGAGTGTTGAGGTATATTTACGCATATTTACTACCTACTTCCTAGAATAGAATTGCTCATTGTGATACACACATGGCATATTTAGGCATATATGTACTGTATCCTGTGTTACACTTGGAATACAACAAGGTTTGAATATATAGAACAGCAACTGCCCATGAATTTATGCAAGCAGATGAGCTACACCATATAGATCTTTTGCCATATTCTATGACTATTTTTTTTTATTTGACATGACAAAACATCTATTTATAAAGTATTAATAGTTATATTTGTCACTCATTTTATGAATTGGATTATGTGGAAAAAACGTTTCCATTGATACCTAAAGATTGAATTTTATAGGTAAAACCAAATAAGGTGAAAGGCTAATACTATGATAAAAATGTGTAAAATACATTTTTACACTACTTTTGTAATGTAGAAGACCAATAAAATCAAGAAAGAAGTTCATAAGGATTTAAATATTCACAATTTTCACTGTTTTTATACCCTAATAGGGCAACGTATCCTGGGAGATACAATTCATAAAATCCAAATTATTTCAAAAATGAGTAAAAATTTTTACTTAAGTGCAAATGAGAACCTGTGACATCAAATGATTTTTTGAAACAATATTTCTATTCCTGCCTGTTTTAGGGTTAATTGCTGAGTAACATCAAAAAACAACACTGCAGCTCTCCAGGACCAGGGTTGACCACCACTGGTCCAGAGCGAGTCCCTGCCTTTCACTCATAGTCATCTGGGATAGGCTCTCACTCCCCCATGACCCTAGTGAGGAAGAAGCGGTGTAGAGAATGGTTGGACTCCAGGGGACAGTTTTTAGGCAAACGCCACTCTTCTTTATATCCTTAAACGTCAATGAGCCCATACTTTTAAGGGTCTTGTATTTGTGGAAACCATACCCTTTCTTTAAAGCTAATGCTGTGTGAAGTCAGGGTCAAATTCATTTCAAATAGATTTTTTACTCTAAAAAAATTATAAGCCATATTGGAAATTAACAGAATAAAGCAAATTACAGCAAACAAAAGGAAAAGAGGGTGGGCTGCAATCACTCCCAGGTTCACAAGCCCTGACCAGCTGCTCCAGTTATCCCTGATACACTCTGTGACTTGGAATCTTATTTAAAAAAAGAATTTTGGATTCTTCCATTTGTTTGAGGCAAATCCTGTCGCACAACAACATTTGGACATTTTTTCAGCTGAAATATCAAAAAGACAAGATGGCACTATCAAGGTTTGTTTTCCTCTCCAGAACTTGCCAGGTCCTCTTGATCCCTGAATGAAGAGTTTGACTTACTCTGATCGGAATTTCAGTGGCCAGCGTGCTGTTTGGCTAGTCAGCGGGCAAGGTTTGGGTCAAAATTTGTGCATGTAGTTTGTAATTCGTGAGTTTGTAACTTCAGTGTAGCATTCGTACGTAGGACATTTGCATGCCCATATCTCAGACTTCTTAAAACTGCACTGTTGCAAATATTCCAGAAAAAGTTTAAATGACACATACTCAAAACATTTCTACAGCCACAAAATTTTTAAACATATGCAGATTATATACTGAGATTGAGAGGCATTAAAAATGCAAAAAGCAATAGTGTGCAAAATTTTGGATCAATAATGTAACAAGGAAAAAAAATAATTTAAGGATTTTTAAAATAGAGTTTTATATAGTGAATACTAATGAATTGGTAATTTATTTATTTTTCTCATTTTAAATGTATTTTTCTTTCTTTTTATGGGGTCAATACCTGTGTGTGCCACCAATATTTTCAAGAAAATTCCATAGAGAACATGCTTACCAATAAGTGAAGGGACAGAGATATGAGAGAACCGTGTAATGTGATAGGTGGAGGCTTTAATAAAAAAGACAGTTTGGAACGTTGGATGAGTATTCTTTACATGCAAAGACTACTCCGAGCTTTTGGTCATTGCATCATCACGAGCAAACAAAAGTCTGAATTTTTTCAAGATTCTGGCTCTCTTCAATTATTTGAATATAAGGGATCTCGAAAACACGAGAACATACCTGAATCGGAACCACAACAGTGCAAATGACATCTGCGTGCACAAAACTTTTTCACACATTTACAAAATATTGCAACTGCAACAAAACTTCTGGACAATCTCAAAATATTAATGACTCATTCTTGGTTTCACACGTCCCAAATCGTCCTGGGGTGCGTTTCCCAAAAGCATAGAACATAGTTCCTCCATTCATAGTCAATGGGCCCAACTATGTTTTTTTTTTTTTTATTCACTTTTTTATCAATAAAACCTTATACAAATACAGATGAAAAAAAAGGGCATAGATACATTGTTACATAGAGGAAGCAAGATTTTCACAAATATAAAGAGTTGGCTCCGCTTTGCAGTTGTTAAGACCCATTAGTGTGTTCAGATACAATTTGACTTCATTTTTAAAAGCTGCAAAACAGGGTCTCCCCCCCCCCCCAATTTACGTTTGTGGATGTGAAATTTTCCCAGAACAATAAGAAGGTTTATGATAAAAATGTAGTTATCATTAAAACAAGGGTTTTCATAGAAAAATATTATATCTTTTTTTAGGAAAGTAACACTGCAAAACCATAAGGAACTACACAATAGTTCGAGCTCTATCCAAAGGGCCCAACTATGCAAGATAGCATCTGTGATTTCGGGAAACGCACTCCTGCACCGTTACACGTTCGACCATACACGACCTGGTTTATCTTCTAACTTCTTATTTCTGTTTCCGGGTCAACTCTCCCTCTTTTCCCCTGCCTGAATTTGAGAGGAACAGGGCGCCTGTTGCCCTTCGTATCAATCCGTCTCCATCCTCCCGTAAAGGCACAATTTACCTTCCTCAGAATGACGGAGCAGATGACTTTGAGGGGGACCCTGAAGGGTCATCGCGGTTGGGTCACTCAAATCGCCACGACCCCTCAATTTCCCGATATGATTCTGTCTGCGTCAAGAGGTAACCTTACTGCCGCCATCATTTTACCGGATACTCTCCCAGGCTTCACGGCTAGCACTTACTAGCATCGCCGTATTCGAATTTCTTTGTCTAATGCTTTCCTGCAATTTTGTTTTTCTCTTATGCATTTTTCAAGTAATGGTTAGCCTATGATTTTGTGTCACCGGTTTATATTGGCTACAAAGCGCAATTCGGTTGTTAATTGCCCTCGCAAGCGATTTAGTTCTTGGGTTCTCATTCCGCAGGGCTTTAGCACGTGAATGGTCGATAGCTCGAGTCTAAAGGAATGAGATGGTCCGATTTATCAGTGATGTGCCGGGCAGTTCCATGCGTGCAGAGAATATCGAGGGCTGGCTGCAATAAACAGATGTGTCCAATATATAACATCTGGACATAAGTTTTTTGCAGTCAGCCCTCGGTATGCTGTAGTTTATATACCCTTTCCAAATAGATCGCCGATGGCTGTCCACGGCTTTGCGATAAAAGTATTCAGATTGCACCGGGTGATGGATCGTTTCTGCAGCGCGGTCAGGTCATTCTTCCCTCGTGGCTTTTTGAAATGTTATTTTATGTGACCGCATGTATGCTTAAATTACGTACTTCTCATTGGCTGTTCGATGTGGTGAGTGTTCTTGTTCTTCGCTACTTTGTGTACGAGTAAGCTTATTGTTAAACTAACGTTACTGACTGCATTTGCATTGTAGACAAGACCATTATCATGTGGAAGTTGACTCGCGACGAGACCAATTACGGCATACAGCAGAAGGCTCTGACTGGCCACTCACACTTCGTTAGCGACGTGGTCATCTCTTCCGACGGGCAGTTCGCCCTTTCCGGGTCCTGGGACGGTTCACTTCGCCTGTGGGATCTGATCCAGTGAGTAAGGAATAACGTTACAGTATTGCGGGGCTAATTCTTCTCGGGAACACTGTTGTGCGTTAGATATAGTTCTGAAGGAGATATCCGCCGTTTAATGAATTTACACTTGTTGACGTGTACCTGCTGTTGTGAACTATTTGAGTTCTTCAGCTCTGTACTCTACTGATAGCAGATGGGGAGTGGAGCACAAATACTTTATTGCACTGGTTATGTTGTCCAAACGTTTTGGATGGGGGGTTGTTCATCTGCCCCAAAGTCTGTTATCTAGAAGGTCTGGAGAGTGAAATTCAAGTTGATTAGATCTCTGTAGTTTTGATTGAGGAAGGGTTGAGGAGTGCATGTTATTTTTATCCAAGTAAACTGAAATTGCTTTTGGCAGCTTAGGGCTCGATCTTCCCATTTTTGCCACTAGACAGTTGGGCTAGTGAAAGAAAAAAGTCACTAGCCCAAAGAAGATTTTGTCAGACCGACTGAAAAAGACAAGGATATCACGTGAAATTTAGTGGCACAAGTATAAACTTTATTTAAATACTTAATATATATCAAAATGATTTAATACACAAGAATATTTCATACGTCTGTTCAAACACTGCACATCCAAAAAAGTCACCACCTGGATTTAGCTATGCTAAAAGGTAAAAGCCTTCCATTGAATAATTACTACAATGATTTATATATTTCTGCTGGTGGCAAGTTATTTAAAGGAGTTGAGTCACGTGAACTGCGCATGCTCAGAACTTTGAAAACTGTTCATCCTAACAAGAAATCAAAATCAAGGAGATCGTGACTTATCTTCCAAAAATCAGTTTCCATCGGCGCTCTGCATTCTTCAATTTCTTGTGTGTATATATATATATATATATATATATAATTTTAGTTCCTTGAACTTTAGTTCCTTTTGTTTTGGGTATTTTTTGTCCGGTATAAGTCGAGTAACTAGAAGTTTTAGCGTCCTCTCGAAGGATGTCCTTTTCGCCTACTGCATTGGCATAGAGCACCACAGAAGCGATCTACAGTCTTGCAAGGGCAACCAGTCCTCTTTCGTCCAGATTTTGTAGAGCATGTGCTCTTACGTCGGCAAAAATCCTCGTTCGGCTGATCGAGTTCGTCTGGGTTTTTTTCTTACTGTATAGAAAGCAGACGGCAGTGCTACATGAAGGCGCTCGAATTTCTTTCCCCGGCCAACAAATATGTTTGAAAACAAGATCATTCACATAGAAATCAGATACTTACCGAAAGTGGCGCGCTTGCACCAGTAATTGAAGTCATTCCTAGTCTTATGCAGTCTTTATTTTGTCCTGAGAGATTCACGTCCTGCGAGCTCTGTATCCTACGAGTCACCGCAGGTGTGAAAGCCTGTCTGTTTATCAGATTTGCATATGTCACCTCCTGTGCATGCGCATTAACCGTGACACAGCTCCTTTAACCCTAGCTGATGCAGTTGGGTTGCAGTCTCATTCTTAAAGGGACAAAAAGTGAAATCGTTCCACTACCAGGTTTGCTGTTGTGCGCTGCCTGTAGACCAAAACAGTGTGTCATGAGCCACATATCCCTCTACCTCTGCTATTCGGCAGAATGACGGGCCAGTTTGTTTCCGTGGCCTTATTACTCAGTACATCAAACCTGAAATGCTCACAAAACTGCGGATTTGCGCTAATTACAAATGTTAGCTGGCTACTGGGCTACTCGCCTAACACAACCGTAACGCCTGGCCTGTTGCTGGGACCGAACCGCTAACAAGTCAAGCTCCGGACATGAGCCCATGCTACGTTTGCAACATTAAATTTAATTGAACCGACATGGCGACATGTGCCTAACGTTATTGTAACACTAATTAAAGCAGACATTTGACTTTATGTTGTTGTCCTGGAGAAGAAGAGCTAGCTCCGAGTCAAACTGTAGCCCCTTAAGCACTTGCACTGCTCTGCACCTTGGAAATGGAAGGCCAATATTAATCCGGGTTCTGTCCCTTCCTTTATCCCTTTATTTTTCCGACAATTTCTTCGCCAACGACCGTCGTTTTTTTATTAGTATTAATTTCGGATCCTGCTAGTCTTCAGGTGAACGTTTCGTTCTTTTTAAAAAATACGCGCTGCCGCTGCTCACTGGCTGTATGAATGTATTCTCTGGAAGGCAGAGGCGACGATTTGCATGAACTTATATGAACGCGCAGCCGAACCGGGCTTGTAAACAAGGGGCTGGAGATCAACACAGTGCGGGTGTGTGACTTCCTGCTATACTCCAGATGAAATTACACCTCTCGTTCTTCACATAGCAATTTTTAATTCCTTTAATCTAGAAATGATTTCCGCTTATTGCCCCTTTAAACAACCATGTCAGATCATATCCTGTGGTTTTGGAAAAAATGTTGTGTTTCAGAAGGATCAAATTATTGTCCTGCATCAAGCAAAGAAAACGACTGAAGTTTGCTGGAACTACTAAAATTCGGTGGCTCAAGAACTCCAGGCAGAAGTTCAACCCTGCCAAGACAATGGCCATTAGCGTATTCCAACCTCGCTGGTAAATCGCGGACTTAAAATCAGTTTTCTTCCCGGAAGCATTTCAAATGACTGCATTGGGTATGTGTCATAGAAAAGGCAATAAGCAAGCTCATCTGCCTGCCTCATAGTGGCAGTCACTTTTATTGTGCTAAAAATAATCGCGATTGGGTGAATCACGCAGTCCTAGTAGAAAGTAGGCCTACCGAATTCCGAGGAAGAGCCAAACTTACATTTCATGTGTCTGTGAAAGCTGTAGATTTGTCAGGTATAGCTAGCCAGGTAGCAATGAAACTGGAGTGTTAAATATGCAACTACAAAATCAAGCGACAGAATAAGTAAACCCATTCTGGCACTGTATTTCAGCAGAGAGCATATCCCTGTGCTCTTAACTGCGTATTATCCTGCACGAGTTAATTTGCATCTGCAAGAGGTACCGCTCGAAAAACTATTTCTTTGATTTGCTTTGCTAGTTTCTTCTCCTTGCGGGCGTGTCTTCATTTTGTGACTCCTTCTGAACCATTAAGCCATAAGAAGTTAAAGGAGAATTCCGGTGTGAAATTGACTCTGGGTGTATTGAAACATGATGAGTACTCAACTTTTGTCGAATACCCTACCTCCATACGCACGCAACATTTCAAAATAAATGGCTTTTTAGCCGAAGCTCCCAAAAGACTTACAATGATGGGAATCAGGCATAGCATTGCCATGCAAAGAAATCGCTATTTTCTTCCATCATGAACAAGGCTCAAAGTAGCTCCACACTTCATCGGTAGAATTACGAGGGCCCTGAGATTTAAAACGAGGCACTGACAACTTTAAAAATTCACAGGTGGTTTATTAAAAAAAGACTATTTATGCAAACAGTACCTTGACCTATTTTCCAGTCGCCTCCATCTTGAAAGTCACTGTAAGTCTATTGACGAGCAGGAAGGAATAGGAAGGGTAGGGGAACAGATTGCATTCTATTTGTTTGTGATCGACCCAAAATGAAGAATTTTCTCTCGCTGGGTGGGTGGGAGTCTGTGCTTATCCAGTCGCCTTATCAATTTTTCGGTCGCCATGGGAGAGTGCGAAGATCGAGCCCTGCAGCTGCATAGAAAATAAAGCAGTTATGCCTTCAGTTCATGCTGTGAAATTGTACACTTGGAATGATCCTGCTGTGTTATGTTTTGGTGCAAACTGATACAGCCTAGCTTGTTTCTCTTGGGATGCCTTAACAGGGGTAACTGCACTCGCCAGTTTGTTGGTCACAGCAAGGACGTCTTGAGCGTTGCCTTTTCAGCTGACAACCGACAGATTGTGTCTGCCTCCCGCGACAAGACCATCAAGCTGTGGAACACCCTGGGTGTCTGCAAGTACACCATTCAGGTGAGAAGAGGACATGAAGGAATTGTGGGAATTGTAGTGTCTTACTTTGTGTATGTATCCAGGATGGAAGGGGTGGAAATGTGTCCCGTAATATTCTCCCTTTGTTGCCCTCTGAAATCACTATTCTTGTGCGCTGTTAGCCAAAAAGTTGTGCGCTCTAATATTTTGCCTAGACAGCATTTAACTTTGATTACGGTGCATAGTTGTCATTACATTGTTTCAACAATGTTAAGCAATGATTTAAAATTTATTTCCAATCAGAGCTGCATTAATTTTTGGCTGAGATCTTATATTAACAACAGGAGAGTCAAATAGCCTTATAATACCTTATTCAGCTGCACATCCCAAACACTTCCAAGTGGTCAAGGTCAGGACTCTGGTGGTGAAAACGTGTGAAAATGATTGCTCATGCTCACTGAATGGCTCTTTTGCCATTTGAGCCCGATGAATTCTGGCATAGTTATTCTAGAATATGCCTGTGCCTACAGGATTAAAAGAATTGTTGCTGGCTGAAATATAACAATCGCTGCAGTTATGACACTGTCACAGGTTCTTAAAGGAGCTATGTCATGAGTTCTGTTCATGCTCAGAAAGCACGTCCTAAGAGAGTTAATCTGCTTGACTGCAAGTCATAATGTGATTCCATCCTTGCCAATCTATTTAGTCACTCCAGCATTGTTTTTTTGTATTAAGGAGCTTTCTACAGAAAATTTAAGATCCAAAGCACTATTTTAAGCTTTAGCCATGGGATACGAAGAATGTAAGCTGGTTCCCATCGCCAATAACCACAGAAGAAAAATGCCTTCTAGATTTTGACTTGCAGCTGAACGGATTTACTTTTCAAAGTCGTGAGCATGCGCCGTAATTGTGACACAGCTCCTTTAAGTAATTGCTTATGTGAATCCAAATGGCTATTTTTTTTGGCCTGGCAGTGCGTATTGTATTTATTACGCCTTAAAATGGGTTTGACCTTTTTTGAAATTGTCGGAAAATTATTTTTCTCATACACGCACTGACACGTATGCTTATGTCTGCAGTGACTTGCGGGAGACTGTTCTGCTTTTCGGAAGCAGTTTGTGACGCCATGATGAATCTGCCATCTGTGTCATTGTGATGAAAAAGAGGCTGTTTCTGAGTGCACAGACTTCCAAACACAATTCATCATATCAATGTAAATTGGTTCAATTTTTTTTTTTTTTTCCTCCCCCTACCCCTCCCTCTTTTTTTGCTGAGACGATTTTTAGTGGAGTCTCATCCAAGGTGCTGCAGTCTGACTCTCACTTTTGAACAACAGTGGAGCTTGGAAACTATTTATGAGTCTGATTTCACTCTCTTGTCCTTATGAAGCATAATTGGTGTGGAAATTTGACGCTGAACAGAAATTACTGGCGGTACAGCCCTTTCAAGAGATCATTTGCAGAAATGTGTAACTTAACTGATGCTGCCCAATAATTTCCTGAACCAGCATGTGGTTGGGCCCTAAGTTTGAGTATTTGAAGCCCTTCCTCCTCTGCGTGGATGGGCCAGTGGGAGGTTGTTGTGGTAGATTTAGCCTGTGCACCCTTTTACCTCTGACCCCTGTGTGCTGGACAGGATGAGAGCCACTCGGAGTGGGTGTCCTGCGTTCGATTCTCCCCCAACAGCAGCAACCCCATCATCGTCTCCTGCGGCTGGGACAAAATGGTGAAGGTACGACGCTGGCCAGCCGCTCTTAAAGTCGGCTATGGAAGGCCACCTTGGAACAGGAAAAAAGCTTTGCCTGAGTTAACCCTTTGTTGCATGACTCTCTTCCTCTTTGTCTGATAAGGCGGTGGGAGAGTTTGGTTACTTTAGAAACCACTATGCAACAAAGGGTCAGATACTGTATTGTTCTCAATATAAGAGAATGTTTTCTCCCAGGAAATCCCCTTTGAATAAGCGGGGTCGTCTTAATTTCAGGGACTAGGCTCTTAACAAAATCAGAGATTCTGTGCGTGTATTTTATAGTCCATAGGCAATATATTTTGTGATTAAAACAAGATTGTGTCATCAAAACCCCCCCTTTTTTTTCCCAAATCTGTCTTGAGAGAGGGGCGGCGTCGTCCTATATCAACGATCGTCTTATATTCGGAACAATACAGTACTGTTAACATGCTCCATTTCAGTAGACTAGTCTCGTGAATTAATTGAACTTCTGGTGATGAGGCTAAGTAACAAAAATGTGAATTTCCACCGCCCCAGTTTGCCTGACTGCTGTGGGCAGGACTCTCTTCTGCGACTGCCTTTCATTTGCATACTTTCTGAGACTCTGCTGCGTGTCCCAATGATTACAGAAACCACGGTCCTATCGCCTGAGCTGCTGTGCTCTGACGACAAGTCCTGCAATTATGATGGGATACGAAGCCAAGGGTTCGGCTCCATTAGACAGCATAGTCATGGCGGTGATTTGAGATTTGGTGTCATGGGACAAACCCATAGAAGGTGCAGTGATGAGGATGGAATAGAGTTAAAAAAAAAAAAAAACTTTTATCCAGCATTGGCCTCAATGGTAAATAACACCAGGAGTAGAAAATGTGATTAGTCTGCTATTTAGGTGGATGGTAGGTAATAGTTTGTGGTTTTGTCGTGTTGTAGGACTGCAAGCGCAGCAGTTATATTTGTGGCGCCTTTCCATCTCTGATGTTTGTGCCTGTAGGTGTGGAATCTGGCCAATTGCAAGCTGAAGACCAATCACATTGGCCACATGGGATACCTGAACAACGTCACCGTCTCCCCTGACGGCTCCCTGTGTGCTTCCGGTGGCAAGGTATGCTGGGATTGGGAATATCAAAGGTCAGAATGCTTGGCTGCAGTACATTGTGTATCACAAAGGTATGTTGCAGGAAATCGCCACTGAGGCTACTGATGAACTGAACTGAGATCAGTGTGGCAAATGCACTCTTGTATTGCAAGGATAATTAACATGTTCTGAGAATAGCTTGTTTTCCACTCTACCTGAGAGAAATTGGTGGTCATTTGAAAAAGGCAGTCTGGCCAATCAGAAGTATTAATTATGAAATTACTTAATTAGCAAGATCAGGGCTGGATTTGGATTAGCAATCCTCATTTGGTGATTGCTTGGTGTTGATGCTTCCATCAAGGAGTCTTGAGAATTATGCTTGATGTTGAGATATTTAGGGCTTGGTTCTCTGACACGGATCTTGGTCTAGGACTAATGTGAGTTTTGCGGGAAAATCTGCCTGCATCAATACAGCCTGGTACTCTTCGTAATGCAGGAGAGGGGATGACTGCGGTGATGAACTGATATTTTTGCCATCTGAGTTCATCTTGATGACAAAGAGGCTGTTTCTGAGCGCTTTCCCCTGTTTCACTTGGACTGATCTGCCCCCTACTGATTGCTGAGAAACGTGATGTCGGATTTTTTTTTTTTTTTTTTTTTGGACTTGTCAAAGCATGAATGAATTATTGATGCAAAAAAATTTGTTTAAGCTGGTTTGAGGCCACAGTATTGTGCAGTATTTTCTCAAATGGTCAGTTATTCCTGTACATGAGGTGCCATGAAATGAGGCCTTGAGATGAAGAACCATATAAGTCTATATTTTCAAATTTTGAATGATAAAATTTTTTTTAATTTGGACTGTGAACATTATATCATATTTATCCCCCGCCGCGCGTTAAGCGCAAAGCGGGGGATATATTACTCAGCTCCATACGTCCGTCCGTCCCGAACATTGTCAGCGCGATATCTCAAGAAGGAGTCGACCTATTTCAATTCTTTTTGGTACCAACCTTCCTACTGGGAATGCGCAGACATCAGTCGGTTTTGGTGACCTAACGGCGGGGGATATAGTCACTTTAGTGACAAACTCTTGTTTGATTTTACTTGAATATAGACAACAAAAGCTTCCCAATTCTAATGAGGTAAGATTATTCAGTTTCAATCTTAAAAATAAAAAGTTAGAGCAATTTACATTTCTGGAATGTGGAAGAACGGTACATGTCCAGTTAATGTGGAATAACGCTATAAGTCCAATTCATCATATCACTTTAAATCACTGGAGATCTGATTCCTTTATCTTCATTTTATTACGGTAATACACAGTATTTAATACACCTTTGCCCTTAACAGAAACAAAATCATATTAACATTTTTAATATTAGCAGGCTTCCTGAGGTTACTAGCTAGATAACGGCTTACACAATCAATGAATGGTAATTTTAACGTTGGCCTACGTTGACGTTGCTGGGCTGGCCTTAGGGACATCAAACGCACCCTAAAACATTTTGATTAATTTATCCGTGATTATAAGGAGTTAAACAGACTGAGTTTTACGAACTGTAGTAGACACCCAGTACACGCCCCTCTGACTGTGACCACTTACGTTAGGTATTTTGTACATATACGGTTCTTCCACTCATGTCTTTCGGTGGACTTTCTTCTCATTTTAGTTCTCCTCTTCAGTTCACATATGGTTTCCCAGCATCCTTCAAAGACTTCCTTGCTCTGTCCTTCCATTCGTTCATGTTTGCTCTCCTTTTTTTGCCGAGGTTTTGCCTATTAATGTCCGCAACGGACATGAAAGCAACCAGAGTCTCCATTTTTCGTTAGTGGGCACACCCCCAAATTGCTTCTGTGTACCAACTGACACATACATTCATGTCACATGGTTATCTCTCCCTGGTTTTTTATTTATTTATTTATTCTAGACGTATATGATTGTTCGTCGCATGGACTCAAATATGAGAAGTGTCAGTGTTAAATACAATGGCAGGAAGGAAATGGCTCTCTGTGATTTATTGTAGCCGCATTGTGGCCTTACATGATGCTGGTTGGGCACTTAAATCTCTGAAGATGTTAAATGCTGCCATGATGCTGCAACATCATCAAGCCTTTCAGAGACACGTTTGAGAAAACTATTCCAATAGAGGTGTGGTGTGTTTGTAAATGACTAAAGAGATGTCCTGTTTGTGATGATGTGTAAGTGATTTTGAGACCCTCCCTGTGCAGGATGGGCAGGCTATGCTGTGGGATCTGAATGAGGGGAAACACCTCTACACTCTGGACAGCGGTGATGTCATCAACGCCCTCTGCTTCAGCCCCAACCGCTATTGGCTGTGTGCTGCCACTGGGCCCAGCATCAAGATCTGGGTAAGAGGATGGCACTGGGACTTTTTTCGTCTCATGAATAACAAAAGGTCGCAAGTGATGTTGCTGATGAAACCTGAAAACTGGTTTCATCAGGAGCGTCACATGCGACCTTTTGTTATTCATGGGACGATTTGTTGGGCCGCAGGCTTTTGCACAGGTGGTCCGCTGGTGCGCATGGAAGGCATTCAGCGACTGGACAATTTCATGTTTTAAAGTTATGCTTTTCTGGAAAGTGATGAAAATGAAACTAAAGTGCATTTATTCTTGAATGTACAAGGTTATTGCAGCTGAATTGGAATTTAGAGCAATAATCTCCGCGTCTGTCACTAAACTGTTTCAAACCGGGAAACTCATGTAGCAAGGTAACGAGAGAAAAGAAAATGTGGTGACACGAGAATAGTGTTGATTAGTAAACAAAATAAATGTGCATCAACGGATCAGTGAGACCAGGTTTGTAGTCCATATCTGCGAAATTGGGAGAGGATGGGTAAAAAATTTGTTGGAATAAAAACAGAAATTTTTGGAAAAAAGGAAAGAATCTCGGTAAATGACCACTTTCACTGCAATCACTTAATTATTGGCCGTCTTAATCTCTATATAGTACCGTCCCTGAGTGATGATTTGCGGTAAAGAGCTGTTGTATTTATGAGAATGTGTACGGAGGTGTTGAATCCTCATCAGTGAATTGTGGGACTGAGGTCAGTGGTTATGTCCCAGTGCCTAAGAGATGGCTGAGTCCTGTATGCAGATGTTAGAGTAGACTGCAGGAGAGGGGACTGCGGTGATGAACCCGATTTTTGCCATCTGAGTTCATCTTGATGACAAAGAGGCTGTTTCTGAGCACTTTCCCCTGTTAAACTTGGACTGATCTGCCCCCTACTGATTGCTGAGAAACGTGCTTAATATGGGGTCCAACTCTACCTGATGTACAGTAGTGCGCAGTGAATGATAACACACCACCACTTGTGTCTAAAAGGGCTCCTAATATATTACCTGTCTTTAATTCTTTGGTGAAAATGTACTGAAAAATACTGTTGTTGGCAGTTAGAACAAAAAATCATTCCCACTAGTATATTGAGGTAAAAATATGCGTAATAAACTACATCACTGAAAACATTAATATTTCATAATGGTTGAAAGATGTCAAATTTTATTTATTTGACTTTTCAAAGCCTGAGTGCTTGTTTGAAGGCCTATTCCATGAATGATTCAATGATGCTTAAAAATTTTTTTACTTATTTGAGGAAACATTATTTTGGCAACAAAATTACCTCTGATGGTCAGTTATTCCAGTATGTAAGATGCCGTGAAATTGGAGCAGTTTCACAGTGTTAAATACAATGGCAGGACGGAAATGGCTCTCTGTGATTGTGGCCACATTGTGGCACTGTAAGAAACACTGTCAAGCATTTCAGAGAGACAGTTTTGTTGAAAACTAGTGACAATAGAGGTTCAGACTTGAAATCAAGTGCCTCTGATGTTTGTTATCTGTGTTTGACAAGTAAAAAAAAAAATTGGCGGTTGACAGCACGACAACTCCGTGATGATATTAAATGGTGCCAGAAATGAAGAGATGAAATTATCAAGATCTACCATCTCTAGATGCCTGCGTGAAAATGGTCTGATTGGTCCTGTTGCTGCCAAGAGCTGGCTACATCAGAAAAAGACTTGAGTTTGGCAAGAAATCAAGGATTGGACACCAACGGAGTGGAAAGAAGTCCTTTGGACCAATAAATCAAAATTTGACATTTTCTAACCCAAACGCAGAACTTATGTGTGCTGTTGAGTTGGAGAACATTTAAAAAATGACAGTTTAACCCCTTCAGTAAAACATGGAGGTGGTAAAATTATGGTTAGGGGATCAGTCTGTTTGAAAGGAGCTGGTGATCTCCTAAAAATCGATGGGATCATGGACCAAAAGAACTATCACAGCATCCTTGTGAGGCACGTATTGCCATCTAGAAGGAGACTGATTGCTCGGGTATTTTATTTTCAACAGGATAATGACCCTTAACACACTTCTAAGTTGTGCGGAAATTATCTCAGTTGGAAAGATTCATCTGGTGACATAAAAGTTATGACTTGGTCTGCTGAAAGTCCAGACCTTTACCTGATTAAGCTGGGATTTGCTCGATACTGTGGTAAATCTGTGTTGACTTAGAAATAATCTCTTTTGATTGAACTTTACAGGCGCTGGCCAGTAAATTAGAATATCATCATATATTTGAATTATTTCAGTTATTCCATTCAAAAAGTGAAACTTGTATACTGTATACTTTCCTTCCACACAGACTGATATATTTCAAGTTTTTATTAATTTTAGTTTCGATTATTATAACTGACAGCTAATGAAAACACCAAATTCACTATCTCAGAAAATTAGAATATTTTGACAAGGTTCAATATAGAAGACACCTGGTGCCACACTAATCAGCCGATTGACTCAAAACACCTGCGAAGGCCTTTAAATGGTCTCTGTGTTGTTCTGACGGCTACACGATCATGGGGAAGACTTCTGACTTGACAGTTGTCCAGAAGACGACCATTGACATCTTGCACAAGGAGGGCAAGACACAAAAGGTGATTGCTAAAGAAGCTGGCTGTTCGCAGAGCTCTGTGTCCAAGCACATTAATAGACAGGTGAAGGGACGGAAGAAATGTGGTAGAAAAAAGTGCACAAGTGATAGAGATAACCGCACCCTGGAGAGAATTGTGAAGCAAAACCCATTCAAGAATGTTGGGGAGATTCACAAAGAGTGGACTGCAGCTGGAGTCAGCGCTTCAAGAACCACCACGAAGAGACGCATGACAGACATGGGTTTCAGCTGTCGCATTCCTTGTGTCAAGCCACTCTTGAACAGGAAACAGCGTAAGAAGCGTCTCGCCTGGGCTAAGGACAAAAAGGACTGGACTGCTGATGAGTGGTCCAGAGCTATGTTCTCCGATGAGAGTAAATTTTGCATTTCCTTTGGAAATCAAGGGCCCAGAGTCTGGAGGAAGAGCGGAGAAGCACAGAATCCACGTTGCATGAAGTCCAGTGTGAAGTTTCCATCGTCAGTGATGGTGTGGGGTGCTATGTCATCTGCCGGTGTTGGCCCACTCTGTTTTCTGAGGTCCAAGGTCAATGCAGCCATCTACCAGGAGGTTTTAGAGCACTTTCATGCTTCCTGCTGCTGACCAACTTTATGGAGATGCAGATTTTACCCCGTAGAAAATCTATGGGGTATTGTTAAGAGGAAGATGCAATACGCTAGACCCAACAATGCAGAGGAGCTGAAGGCGACTATCAGAGCAACCTGGGCTCTCATAACACCTGAGCAGTGCCACCAACTGATCGACTCCATGCCACGCCGCATTAATGCTGTAATTGAGGCAAAAGGAGCCCCGATCAAGTATTGAGTGCTGTACATGCTCATACTTTTCATGTTCATACTTTTCAGTTGGCCAACATTTCTAAAAATCCTTTTTTTCATTGGCCTTAAGTAGTAATCTAATTTTTTGAGATACCGAATTTGGAGTTTTCATTAGTTGTCACTTATAAATATCAAAATGAAAAGAAATAAACATTTGAAATATATCAGCCTGTGTGCAATGCATGAATATAATGTACAAGTTTCACTTTTTGAATGGAATAACTGAAATAATTCAACTATTTGATGATATTCTAATTTACTGGCCAGCACCTGTAAATCCTATGAAATGGTTTAGTGAGCAGTGAGCGAGGAAATTAATAAAAAAAAAACCTATAAAAAGAATAGTGAAAACTGGGCCTCTGTTTTTATTAGCTCGCCGGGACGAATGTCCGGGGAGCTACTGTCGTACCCCCGGCGTCCGCGTCCGTCCGCGTGCAGAAAAACTTTAAACTTGCCCCCCGGCGAGCTTTGTTGTCTTTCTGACAACTCTTGTTACTGTATATTATCTCTTAACTTATCTATTTAATCCTACATAACATGAAGTACTTCAATAGTACTTGATTTCTGATTCGTCTTCATTTTGTTATATATAATCATCACTGCACACAACTGTTTGACAGATGTTCCTCTAAATTTGTGTTGCAGTATACTGTGACCATTGCTTGTGGAAATAACCTTGTTGCAGACTGACTGTGTTTGTGCCTCTGATAATTTCTCCCTCAGGACCTGGAGGGTAAGATCATTGTCGATGAGCTGAAACAGGAGGTGATCAGCACCAATAGCAAGGCGGAACCTCCTCATTGCACGTGTTTGGCCTGGTCTGCTGATGGACAGGTAAGCTTGAACAACCCTCACCCTACTATTGGTTAAGAGCCATGAGACCGCTTTAGTTGTGACATCACAGAACATACTTTTGATGCCCATCTAATATGAATGTCTGAATTCCCCTCTCGCATCAGATTTTTCTCATACAAATTAATTTTCTAAAATGAGCAAATTCATACATATCCCCCACAAGTGTGCCTTTCTGTGCAATGCTTGCGATCATATAGGTCAATGCAAATCCACTGATTCCGCCGTTTTAACGGTCTCTCCTCCTCTCCCCCCCCCCCCCTTTCTACAGACGCTGTTTGCTGGCTACACAGACAACTTGATCAGAGTTTGGCAGGTGACCATTGGAACCCGATAAGAGAACGAAAAAACTGAACTCTTTTTGTAGTGATTCATTAATGTTGAATAAAAAAGTTTTAAGAATGTGTTCCAGATTGTTCTAAGGTTTGTGAACTTGTCAAATAAGCAGAGTTGTCTTCAATTGTGAAGCAGTGAAGTGTCTGTGCTGCAGAATGTAGTTTGTTTGTCTGAATTTAAGCTGACAGAACATTGAGACCAGTATTCAGAACTGTGAATACCAAATTAACTGCTTGGATACTATAGCGAAATAACATGAGCTCCTGTAGGTTTGGCCAGATGGGAACTGGGTTTAATCCAGGAGAGCAGGGTCTTCTGCATTTTGACATGCATTTCAACCTAAATCTTGAATCTAAGTCATCAGTTTATATTTAAGTCCATGGGTGAAATTTGCTGCAGTCCCAAATGAATCCTCAAATTGCTCTCTTATGAAACACTGGTGAAAAGAACATACACATCCAGATTGGAATATCTGGTCTGTGATTGGCCAATGAAACCATTTAACCTACAAAAAAACTAATCATCTGATGAAGTGCACAAAATGACAGGTCTCACTTCCGCCCGTCAATGGCAGGACTTGAAGCAGAATATGAAATGGAGGGAAATGTGCCGTTTCTCACAGCAGTTCTTGGGGCTCACCTCTGCTTTCCAGCTGTCCTTCCACAACCCTTAGACGGTCGGTCTCGACCCTGGGTGGAGACTATACTAATGCATTGAAATTCCGCGATTTCTTTATGCCTGTGGCACGCAAAGCCTTCGTTTGCTTCTTTAACGATAGATGGCGCTCAGAGCAATCGATTGGTACCAAACCAGGGTTCCCACGCGTCCTGGAAAACCTGGAAAACCTGGAAAATGATTGACCAATTTTCCAGTCATGGAAAACACATGGAAAATGAGAAAAAAAGTAAAATGTCCTGGAAAAGCTTGAGTTGTCCTGGAAAATTATTTTTCCTCCCTCTGCTTCTCTCTTCCTTGGGGGTGGATCCAAACGGGTTAAACATTTTATGCATGTGTGTCTGTTTTCAGCTGCCTTTAATGGGCAACGCTGAGCTGTAGCGCTTCTCTGCTTCATTTCTGCTTCTAGCCGGCACAGCGCCCCACGTGACCCAAATCAAATTGCTTATTCCCTTAGCAGTTCTGCTGCCCAGTGTTTTACTTTGTTGCTAGATTTACCGACTTTTCAGACCCAAGTAAGGATTAATTTTCTCCAAGGAAGCACCAAAACTAGCGACTTTCAGTTCATGAGTGATGCCATCGCTGTATATCGAGTGTGAGGTGTTTCTCCCTCTCTCTGTCTCTTCTGTATAGTGACAGAGGAGCAGTCGAGAGCTATAGTGGCGTCACTTTTGGTTGTGCGCTCTGAGATGAAATACATCTCTGGTTTCAGTAGAGCCACAGCCACCATGACTACAGCTTCAAGAAAGTGACGGGTAACAGGTAGTCTTACTGGGCCACGTTTCACTCAGTATTTCATACTTGCTCCATTGTCCCAGTAGGAATTCTATTAAAATACTGTGTTTGTGCACAGAGAGCAGAGCTCCGACTTTCATGCAGTTAGTAGCTAGCTACTTTGCAATGGAAGTAATTTAGATGTCAACATCCAAGTAAGATCTTATATATCCATGAGTGAGATGCACACCCCATGGCCTAAATGAGGAACGAAGGCAGTGAAAACTGAAGACTTGCATGTTCATTTGAACAATGTTGTTAGCGTAGTAAGCGTTTCGGGACGTCTGTCAGTCACACACACACACACACACACACGTCTGTGAAGGTGAAGACGTATGAACACCCGCCAATCAGAGGCAGAGCAGGAAGAAGCGGCTGGCACTTCACACTGGTCTGTTAATGTAAATAATGCGAGAAAAGAGGGGAAGGAGAAAAAACATCGGAGGAGAAATTTCTTTGCAAAGTGGAGGTTTGGAGACGGAGGTGTGCCCAGTACCTGAGATGTGACGCCGAGGCGCATGTCAGTGGAGGTTTGGAGACGGAGGTGTGCCCAGTACCTGAGATGTGACGCCGAGGCGCAGGTCAGTGGAGGTTTGGAGACGGAGGTGTGCCCAGTATCTGAGATATGACGCCGAGGCGCAGGTCGGTGCTGTACAGGATGTAGCCGGTATGCTAACGAAAACGGCAGAAACAACTCGTTTGTTGTTGGTAACAGAACTATGAAGCCTGAGAACATCGCGACCACGAGCGTAACAAGCGCCACAACACTTACATGTGTGTGTCCCGGGCCCAGTTGGAGCCTGTCCGTAAAGCTGCTCAAGGCTGCAAGTGGAGGATGATTGACGTTTATTCCTCTCTGCAGTGCGTCCCTGCATCAGGTGTCTTTGTGCATCAAAAACACAGACTCATTGTTCCCAGTGAAGTTGAGGTGAACAAAACATTTGTCTGCTAAAGGCCCCCAAATATTGTAGAAAATTCTGTTAGTTAAAAATGGTAATCCGACTATGAAATCTGCTGAATAACAGCTAATTAGCGAACTAAACGAGGTGCCAAGTTTACATTATGATGTGTTCAAGGTCGGCTCAGAAAAATGCCAATTAGGTGATGGTGAACAAAAAAGTCATGGTGTGTTCAAATGCAATTTCAAGAAAAAGAAAATGTAGACACGCAACAATAATATAGCTGTGAAGTGCGCATTAATGATAAAATTAAAGCAAATGTTTAAAGTAAAGTACAAGGTAATATTATCTAGTAATAGATACTATAATTATTTTATCAATTACTGCATGAAAAGGTGATTACACTTTAACATGCAGTAACTGATAAACTAATTAAGTTTTTAGTCAAGTAAAAATAATTTGCATGACTAAGGGTATTTTAAAAATGCGATTAATCATGATTAATCACAGCCTAAAACTGTGATTAATCAAGTAAATTATTTATTTTATTGATTGACAGCACTAATAAAAGAGAATTTGTTTTTATTTGTATTATTATTATTATTATTATTATATTTAATAATTGATAAGCTCAGACATTATCAGTTATTTTATCAGTATTTTGTTTTGGTGTAATTTGTTATCACATTGCTGCTTCTCCTCTCCTGAGTTCCTCCAAATACACACACACACACACACACACACACACACACACACACACACACACACACACACACCTGCAGTTAAAAATGCTGAATTAAATACATTTTTTATTTGTACGAATTTGTGTCATTATCAGATAAAAGCCCCTCCCCACTCCAACCAAACCCCTCCCAAAATCTCACTCTGAACTCAGTTCAAAACTTGAGAGCCCTGACAATAAGTATAAAGTGATAACCATAAATTTATAATAGTAAGAAAATACATAAAAGCCTGGCTAAAAATATAGCTAGCAAACCATATTTATGTCTGAGAGTAAGCAATAAGTATATTTTAGGTTCAATGTGATACTGTGGTGCTATTAATGTTTCGGTGATTTCTAGAACATATAGCAATGTTTTGTGGAGAAACTACGAGAGAGAAAGAGGAAGAGGAAAAAACATTGAAGCAATCTGGTTAAATGTACAAAATATAAGGTACAAATGTAGAAAATGACACTTCTCCAAAGCTTGGGGGTGGAATTTATTCGTGTATGTTGGGATAACTTGACTCGTACTGTGGCAGCTGAAAAAGTCCTGGAAAAGTCCTGGAAAAAAATTTCAAGAAAAGAGTGGGAACCCTGCAAACACATATGGTGTTCCAATAGAAATTTACTGTGTAATTTTCGCTTGAAAGAGCTCATTTTTTGTAAATTCAGGCTGATTGTGGATCAAGTATTTGATTAATTATTTGCCGATGAGGACTCAGGGGGAAATGAGTGATAATGAAAATGACTATTCTGGCAATCAGTCAGATGGTTCTGATGACTTTGCACCCGTTACAAAAATATATGTGCATGCTGCTGAACATGACTCGGAGTCTGAACCTGGTCCTAATGATTCTGGCCAATCTTCCTCTGAAAATGATGATATTGGCCCCAGCGAGGGGTAGAACTAGAACCGGTGGGGTATTGAAGGTAAAGGTAGGGTCAGGACCAGGGGTGGCACCCCAAGAATCAGAGGCGGTGTTGGCAGAGCACGTGGGTGTGGCAGAGGCAACGCAGTTCAGCTTCCTCATGCGTAGTGATAATTATTTCAGAAAAGTGTTATTTTGGTTTTTTTAAAAATCGTTTAGATATTGGCAAAAAGTGCGCGATTTGTACGCATTTTCATGCTTTTTACCCCAAAACAGTGGGTAGCATACCAATATAATGTTACCTTCAGATACCATGGACAATTCCCTACAAACATTTCAATTACTGTAAGATGATTGAACTCATGGTTTCTGAGCTACAGGGCTTCAAAAATGAGGTGCATAAAATTGTGACATTACCTAAAACGAGCTTGAATGCCAAAGGGTTAAACATGGTCAAGACAAAAGGGTAATGTGAATTTAATTTACAGTGAACAAAATATAAACGCCCCATGTCAAATATTGATGCCAGATGGAGTTAACAACTCTACGTGAGCATATGCTGACTTTTACGTGTACAATAGGGATATTTCTCTTGATTTGTGTACCATTTTTTAATCCATCTCTCTGTCAATGAGCATTTGCTCAGTGATGCAGTGATTTCACCCAGTACATTGGTGTGGCATTTCCAGACGGTGATTAGACAGAATGAGCAGTACCCAGACACTCCTTATACTGGGACAATAAAAGGCCTCCCCAAAATGTCAGACATCATTACTCAGATGTCTGAGGTCAAGGGGGAACGTGCCATTGGCGTGGTGGATGTCCACCAGAGCGGTCGCTGAGCAGATGAATGTTAACTATTGGACGATAGGCCATTTGAGAGTTTGTTTCCGACAGACGGGCAGTACTGCAAATTGACCTCATCCACGTCGGCCACGTGTGACCACACCAGCACAAGATCACTACATCCGGCTCGTCCACCTGCGGGATTGGCTCAGATCAGCGACAAGCAGAGCGGAGGAGACCGTTGGTCTGCACAACAGACTCATCACACCACAGACAGTCCGCAATCGCCTGCGAGAAGCCAACTTGTACGCTCAGCGTTCTCGCCGTGGTCTGGATCTCACCGCTGTCCGGCGTCGGAACCGACTCGCATGGGTAAATTCCAGCGTGCCAAGGGCCATCGAACGTGTGCGAAGAGTGCTATTCACAGACGAATCCTGGTTCCAGTTTTTTGTTAATAAGAACTCAAAAATTTGACACAGGGCATTTGTTTTTATTCAGTGTAATTATTACTTGGGAGGGAATGATGCCATGGCCAGGTTCAGATAGGAGGTTGAGATGAAGATGGAGGTTCTGCCAGATGACAATTTGTTGCCATCCTCAACAGCAGAGGTGATAAGTTCAGGTTCAGAAAGTAATCGTTCTGCTGTTCTTTTTTCTGGTCTCTTGCACTGGTGCCGTGGCACCGTTCCTCTGCCAGCAGGCAGAAATCAAGTCGCCAGGCTGAGTTAAGGGGTGGAAGTCAGACACGGCTGGATTTCTGCTTTCTGGCGTATGACTTCTGCTAAACACTTCAGTTTTCGTCTTGCGGTCAGCTGACTGGGAAACTACGGAACACTTGCACCAGACTGATGCAGGTAAGGGGTTAATGTCTCACCACCTGCATCGGACTGCTCATGTTAGCTGTGAATCACATTGCATTATTTTTCATTTCCTGCCGTGAAATGCCAGGTTAAGAGCCACTGCAGTCACAAGTGCTGCTCCCGAACCACTGCAGAAACTATCCCTGCGCAGTGATTGGATTAGCTGGGAGTTTGCATATTTTATACAATCTGACTTAAAGCCATTCTTACCTTTGTCATTTTTACACTTTTGTAATCTTAAAATGCTCCCAATAAGCGTATGACACACTAAAATGTAAAAGAAATCCACCAGGTGCTGAAACTCATCAATATTCAATTCTCATATATTTCTGATAAGTCTGACCAATCATTTTCTTCGGTCCGAATAAAATTATTTGCTGAGCTTCCTGTCTGTCATCCGTCGCCGCGTCCCTTCCAGTTGTCTACCGCTGTCACCACCTGCGAGTCGCGCGCCTCTGCAGAGCGGTAGAGACAAGACCGGTACTCAACAAAGTTAGCCTGCAAACAAAACTGCTGCAACTGCTCCTAATTTAATGACTAACGTTACCGGGATAATTCTGGTGAGGTAAGACGTTATGACAGCAGTTTTGCAAGAAAATATGTTTGAATTCTGCCAAAAAATGGCATCTGACTGTAAACATACGGGCGCTGAAATGCTTTAATTTCGATAACGTTAATGGTAGCTCGTCAGACCTTATGAGGACATTTTATTTTATACCACAAGTAGAACTGAATATTATGTAATTACTGTTGGTTAGTTTTCACTAATCGGTGCCTCTGAATCTAACCTCACTGACCCGTTTCAAGATGCTTTCACCCCGGAGGCGAAACCAATTTTTTGTACGACAGATTACCTTCAAAGTCAATGCAAGGACGCGAATACGCGCGAGATTCGCGTGTTTGAATTGACTTTGGATGTAATCTGTCGTGCGTCCGGTGTGAAAGCAGCTTCGCGCTGCTCACTTTCTCACCGCAGGCGTCAGGGGAGGAGGGGAGCCTCAGAGGTCAGGCAGGGGTAAGAGGGTGGCACTTTGGAGGGAGGCGGAGTTGTTCATGTTTAAAATTTTACTAAGTGCTGTGGGACATGCCACAAAGGTAAGGATTTCTTTCACCCCATAAATGAATCTGACTGTAACTGCTGTATTAATTTGTAATATTTTTGAATTTTTTTTCATAAATTAAAACAGACAAGGACAATAGCAAAACACATCAAGTACAAGGTCTTGTCTTCTACAACTGGTAATAAGGTAGGTTAACCCTACATATTAGACAGTCATTTAGAAGTGACCTTAGAAGGAAGCGGGGAAAAAAAAGGAAAGCTAACGTTTGCTACACAAGCCTACAGACATAAAATGACAAACATTCAACAGGGACAAAAACAATATAACAGTTCTTTAATTGGAGAATTTCCAGCCGGTCTAGTTTACACCATCGTTGTATTAGCAGCACAAGGTGGACAAACTGGGAAAAGGGGGAAAAAAAAAAAGGGGAGTACCTCTATTCTTTCCTTAACAGACACAGTAAAGGCTTCCATGTTCGAAGGAAGGCCTCTTGAGATTTTCCCTTACTTAAGCAATGAACAGCATCTCATTTAGCCATCTGTTAAAATCTGGGGGCAGAGGGGACTTCCAATTCAATAAGATTAACTTTTTTGCTGCAGCCATGCCTGCTTTCAGAATTTGCCTTTGATGGGAGGGGATGGCTGCTAAATTATCAGAGCATCCAAACACTGCCAGCATGCAATCTGGGGGGATGTTCCTTTCTAGCTGTTTGGAAAACAAATTTAATATATCACTCCAAAAACTCTCCAGCTTTGGCCAATGCCAGAAAAGATGAGAGAGTGAACTTTCAGCCGTACAGCACTTATTGCACATTGCATATATTGATGCATATCTTATGCAGTTTGACTTTAGAATAATGTAGTCTGTGCAGGACTTTGAATTGATTTAATCTGTATCTTGAATTAATAGAACAGCTCTGTATTGCCGACAAACACTCCTCCCAGAGTTCTTTAGGTATTGAAACATCTAGCTCCGCTGCCCAGACCTCCCTAAGATGACTGGTATCAACTGAGACTGAAAAAATATCAACAAATTTAGAGACAAGGTTTTTAGAATTTGGCACATTAAGTAGAAGGTCATAGGAAGGATGACTCTTGGGTTTGGTCATAAAGAGAGGGACGCACTCTCGTATGAAATGTCTAACCTGAAGAAGCGGAAAAAGTGTGATTGGGGAAGATTATATTTAGTTAGAAGTTGAAAATATGAAGCAAATGTATTATCTAAATAAAAATAGCCAATACTGCTGTATTAATTTGAACCTGTGGAATTTCAGGCCTGTTTTGAATTTCAGTGGAGATCCCAAGGTTTCCAACAATCTCAAATTTGTCCTGCCGAATTACAGGGAAGTGTATGAAATGTACCAGATATATATATACAATTATCATTATTATTATTATTTTTTTTTACATTTGTGTAATGCTGTGACCATAAAAAAACATGGTGTCCTGGGTTTGAATATTTCCCCCAATATAAGTGTGATATAGTTTCAGTGAAGTGCTGCAACTAGTAGATTCGGGATATGTATGAGAATATGAAAAAAATGTATCTTCTGACAGAACCTACTAAAGGGGAACCTTGAGTGTAAATTTGAGAGTTCAAAGGGTTAAATCGAGTTGATCTAATGCTTCATGAATACACATCCAAACGAAGTCACTCTTGTTGAAAGCTGGGAGACATAGCGAAAATTTGATGCATTCATTCGGCAAAGGTGGAACATTTTATTTGGATGTATGGGAAAATCGGTAAAATGAGTTTTTAATCGTGAATGAGACCGTGGTATCAGTCGCATATCGCGTTTCACTCTTTACCTCATGCTGGTTTGACCTAAAGGACTCGCTGTAGATTTCAGTATATCCTAGCAACGATATATACTTGTCCGGAGGCGATTCAAGGGTCTACGAAGAAAGTGGGGTTTTGGTAAGCAACGGCAAACTTGTCTTTACCATGATAGCTTAGTGGTCATGCATTTTTCTGAGATGCATTGATGCGCATTTAACAATGATCGGACTTAACACAGCTGTGGATTTTAGTTCACTTCAGTGTTTGTGAGCTTGCTGGCTCTCTGCGCGAGCTAGCTTGACTTAACGTGGGCAGAGATGCCAAGTCTCACGCAGGGCCGGCGCTAGACGGCTAAATTTGGGGTAAGATATCCTACCCTTTATTGACTACAATTTGTCCTGGCTAATTCTAGATGGTTTTCCTTATAAACACGTTTCCCAATTCAAGATTAACTAAGTGGCAATTGAAGACACGGCTTCTCTCCCCCATGCGATCTAACAGCGACAAAATAATGGGCTACAGTCAGTACAGAAAAATAATTTAATTATAAATAAGTCTATGCACTGGCACAGTGCGAGAGCAGCATTTCAGAACTCCCTTGCGAAAGAAGGTAATTTCGGCGACAAGTGCGCACACCTGTTTTTGCTGCAAGGTCACGCAACTTGCTGTCAAAAATAGACAGCTGTCCGATTGAAAAATGTAAACGGACGAAACCACGGACTTGTCACCAGAATTACCTGAAGATTTCTGAAATGCCGCTCTCGCAGGAAAAAAAGTTACGTCGCTGAGTGCCAGTGCATAGACCAAATTATAATTATTTTTCTGAACTGAACGTAGCCCATTTGTCGCTGTTAGATCGCATAGGGGGAGAGAAGCCGTGTCTTCAATTGCCACTTGATTATTCTTAAATTGGAAAGCGTGTTAATAAAGGAGAACTATTAAGAACAAGCCAGGACTAATTGTTGCCAATAAAGGGATGGATTTTTGCCTAGGCAATCGTATAGGCAAGGGCCGGCCCTGCTCTCACGCATTCGGCGTAGGTCTAACGCATTTTTTAGGCTTATTCACCATAGTCCGTAATTATTCATTGAATGCTTTAATGATATTCTCATGCGGAATTAAAATCCTTGTGCATTGAAGTTTCCGTTTCACTTGCGTAAAGGTGCACTTCATCACAAGTAACATGGAAAGCGATTATGACCCCGGACTTCCAGTGCTTCTCTTTCCTCAGGGATTGGAAACGATGCATGTGTTTCATGATCGTTTAAATTGTTTTAATGAAATAAGACCATTTGAAACGTTTTGTATGCTATTTCATTGCTTCTAATTCCTCAGTAAAGACGAGCCTGAGAATTCATGAGTCATTATCGATTTCCGTATCATTAGTTGGGAAATCCACAATAATGCACGTGAAACTGATTAACTTGATGTACATTTACACTTAAACTCCGCGAGTGAATTTTTTTCAGCACGCTTTGATCGAATAATTGCTGACTAACGGACAGAAACGTGAATGCCACTAAGAGGAGAAACTCACGCCTAAGACGTAAGCCTTGGCGTCTCTGCGTGGGCGACTGAAACTCTTCAACAATGTAGCATCATAAGCACGACTCAACGAAGTTATCTGAAGTTCGACATTTTCAAGATGGACACCAAGAGATTATGATTAATTACAAGAATAAAATACAAGATAACATTTTCCATTCATTTCCATTTTACCAAACAGTTTATCAAAAAAATGGATGAGACGCCGCTGCAGCAGATGCCCCATCCCCATATTTATGTGGAAAGGACCTTAGCATTGATCAAGCCCGATGCCATTCATAAAGCGGATGAAATCGAAGACCTCATTCTCCGATCGGGGTTTACCATCCTGCAGGTATAGCAGTTAAGTCATTTCAGAAAACAAACGTTTCGGCATTAAAACGGATTTATTCTTTAACGTGATGTAACGTCAGGGTCGATTACTGTATATCGTATTTGAAAAATGTCCATATCTGAAGGCCGTTTTATGCTACTGTGATGTTCAAGTAAAATCGACTTCATTGGGGTTGCGTTATTATTAGCAGCCCCACCTTGAGCCGCCGCCGCACTTTGTTTCGCCTATAACTTTCTTGCCATATACAACTTATTTCTAAACCGTTAGTCACAGTTGTTATAGCCCTGGGGAATTGTTTTTGCATAATCACTGGTCACTTTAAAGGTTAAAGTCATGTCATCTGGCCACGCCCCTTAAAATGCTTGTTGACTTGATCGCTTCAGAAGTATTTATGATAGAAAGCTGTAACTTGGTATCTAGCAACTATAGAATAGGGCTCAGTTTCTGTGAACCTTCTGGCAAATTCCATTCAAGGTCAAGGTCACAACAAGTTCATGACATCTGACCATGTCCCTCAAAAGGCTTGTGAACACTATAATATCAAAAACATTTATGATAAAAACCAGTAACTTACCTGTATCCATAATAATAATACATTTTGTTTGAATGGCACCTTTCTAAACACACAAGTTCAGAGCACATCAGGAAAAATATGATAAAAACAGGACACAAATTATACATGGTAAATATTATTGAGATGTTATACAATATACAGTTTGTGTGGGGGGGGGGGGGAGTTGAGGGTATGGAAGAGTGGACAAATGAGTTTTGAGTAGTTATTTGAAAGATGTTAGGTGGCAGATATTGCACAGGTGAAAAAATGCAGTCCTTGAGATGTTTTTATGTGGGGTTCAAGGGATTGGGCATTGCCAAAGATGATGCCAATGGTTGTGAGGAAGCTGGGTGTTCAGTCCAGTGTTGCTTGTTGGCTGATGAGCAGGATTTTATTTTATTACTGTTGAGTTGAGGGTTTGTGGTTGTCCGGGTTTTAATGTCACGAGGACAGCGGCGGAGGGGCTGGGGTGGCAAGGGAACGGAGCCCCTTGTTGAGATGCTGGTTCCGAACCACATTGACACAGATTTTGCGTGCCTACTGAAAACAGTCATACTTTATTGGTGCATAACTATGTTAAACGTTATACCAAAATACTTGGCCTGCTTGCGGACGTTGCATGAAACGTATAAATTGAGCTTCGCAGACTATGCCGAGGTACAAAAACACTGAGCCGCGTCTTTTAATTCTGGGTGCCCTGGAAAAATATTGCTTAGGGGCCCCCATACTATCAGGAATTTTTGTTGGCCCTTCCTGGTTGTGGGTCTGCAGAATCGTCACAACCATTCACTTCGTAAATGAGGACCCTACACACACATAGGGGCATATATATCTGTGCAGACCTTCAGATGTCATTTCTAATTAACCAGTTGATCCTTTAAAAAGGTTTGCATGGACACAGTAAATCATTTTTATGTCAGTTATGTCAGTCCTGAGTTATCGTGCACTACAGGGGATACGCTGTGGGCAGAGGTAAACTTGTTTTCCCCTTTGGTCATTGAACAGAAACGGAAGGTACATCTCAGTCCAGAGCAGTGCAGTGACTTTTACGCAGAGCAGTACGGCAAACTGTTTTTCCCCAGCCTGACTGCTTTCATGAGCTCTGGACCAATCGTGGCCCTCGTACTAGCCCGCGACAACTGCATCGCGTCCTGGAAGGCCTTGATTGGACCAGCCAACATCTCCAAGGCCAGAGAGACACATCCTCATTGGTAGGTAGCTCAGTCAATCAGGTCCCACATCCCAGTAACTGCATTAATAAACCCTCCAGGTAAAATTATTTTTCATAAGAGGAGATTAAGCTCACTGTCTCCATCGTGTCGTTTCTCTCAATTTGTAAGAACAAAAACATGCTCCAAACCCAGTTTGCTTTTCTCAACTCATGCTAAAGAATTTCTTTCTGCTTTTATGTCTCCATTATAGACTAAATGAATGAAGAAAAAAAACTATTCGTCTCCTATGGTTCCTACTTGCGTTACTCCCCCTTTCACCTTGACACCAATGCCTGGTGTAATTACTTGTTTGTTTGAAGAAATGACACAACTCAAACTATGTTATTGCTATGCAACACACGTCATTACAGAGGACTTTTGCCTGTTCCTAAATCTAATATAAATTTGTGAGAATTTCAATTTACCTCCTCAATGAAAATGCCTCTTCATTTTAATTTTACTTAAGTGTTGATCATTTCTTCATGACGCTAGACTCTGTGCAGAAGTGGAGCGAACCTATTACCTATTAAAACAATAATACTACTTGGAAATGGGGGGGGGTTGCCAATTGCCACAGATTTTCATAAAATGTTATTGCTCAATAGAATCTTCAGTATCTTCATAAAATGTCATTGTTCAATAGAATCTACAGTAATGTAGAATTGATTATTCTTGTAGATCTGCATACTATTCTAATGGATCCAGAACCAAAAATACTGACATATGGCATGACGGAGGTATGCGCTCTACCGAGTGCCCTTTTAGTTCAATCTGTGATGGGACATTTGATAAGAGTCTCAAAGCCATAACTTCCAAAACAGTAGAGGGCCTTACAGCTCTGTGTCTGTCCCTTCAGAGCTCAGCGGGTCCAAAGTGCGGCTGCCAGTGTTGCTTTTGTCATGCCGAACTGCTTCATTACACCGGTAGACGTGCGTGGAATGACAGAATTGGCTATACATGCCCTGAGGAGTTTCACCTTGAAATTGTACTGCGGTGCAAAAAAATTTCTTTGCATGAAATTGAGGGGACATTGTAACTGATGAGATTAAGGAATCAATTTATTTTTAATCGGTGAAAAAGTGGACACCTAGTCACAGAAAATGGCCACTTGGTTAATGACAAAAGACAAGGTAAATAATGGCACACAAAACCTCCTTTATGTAAAAGTTTGAAAACTCACATTTTCAGCAATGTAATAAGATGCTCTTGATTCCCCTTTACTTCTGTCTATTAAAAATGTGCACCTTTTTGCAAATGTTTGCAATGAAGCCCAGGTTTTTCCCCGCAAATTATGCAGCTATCATCATTTCAGACAATGTGGCTAAAGAGGGTAAATAATGAGACCCAAATGGGACCTATTACTAGAAAAAAAGGAAATTGCGATTGGAATAAATACCAGCCAGGACCCATGGTGTGAACCAATGTTTTAATTAACCTATCCTAAAACTGTTCCCTTGTGCACTGCCTAATTAACAGTCAAGCATTTTATTTAAAGACTAATCAAAACCAATATGAGTCTATTACCATGATTATTAAGAAATAATAATGAGAAGCAGATGGTATTAATCAGGCTATGATGTGCAATGTTAAGAATGCCAATAATCTGAAAAATTTGCAATTTTTCCTCTAAATTCCATCTCCCATTGTTGAATTTTTAGTCAATTATGAAAGATTAATTACAAATGAAATGGCTCATAGCCCTTGGTTTACTTTTAAGTGTCTTAAAGCAGTGAAGGAGGAAAACATTTTACTAAGCCAATCAAAATAAGATAACATACAAAATAAAATTAACTTCTTTGCATCCTGTGGGGTAATTTTCCTCCTGCATTTGACGTGTCCTCGTGAGGAGCAGCGGGCATCTCCAGTGCAGGACCAACTCCAGTTCTTAGTTTTTTTCCAAACAGAGTTTTATTATTTCTGCTTTTTCACAAACAGAAAATAAAGAAGTCATACATGCATCTTATCATAGTTTATGTTTTCTCAATTGTGCAACGTGAAACAAATTTTTCTTCATGAAAACAAAAATGCATAAAAAAGGGGGAAAAGACAAGTAATACAATACGTAAAAATGAAATGGAGAGAGAGAAAAAATGGCATCCATGAATCCAAAACAAGAAAATTTATCAGCCAGCTAACCCTCTTTCACACCTACATGTCCCACATATTGCTCTCCTTGTAGTTCAGCATATACATACCACATTGAATAGTCTCGTATTTTACAGTATACTGTATAATAAAACAATATCTCTCTATACCACAACGTGACAGTCGGTGGCTTACAACTCCAGTTCTAAAGCCAGAGGCCTTTTCAGGGTCACTGGTAGGAGTTCTCCTACAGAGCATGTTTTTCTGGGTGGGTTAAACTGGAGTACCATGGGGAAACCCATATAAACACCAACAGAACATGCAAATTCCATAAAGAGAGGCCCTTACCGACAAGGGCTTGAAGCCACAGCTACCTCATTGCGAGGCGACAGCACTCACCACTGTGCACTGGCTACCTGACATAAAATTATTTTTCCATTTGCACAAAATGGCCAAATGAACAAAAAAACTTGAGTAAACACATTCAGTCGAATCTGTTCTGTTTCATGATGACTAAAATTTTAAGATAGCATTTTTGCTCATGGCACTTTTAAAATTTTAATTATCAGGAGACGGAACAAATTCGACTGAATGTGTTTACTCGGCCACGTATGATAGCATTTTTGTTCATGGCACTTTAAGTGGCCATTTCAAGTAAGTAACTGACCGAGTCAAATGCCAGCAAACCTGACATAAAAATTATTTTGCATTTGCACAAAATGACCAAATGCACAAAAAAAAAAAAAAATTGAGTAAACGCATTCAGTTGAATCTGTTCCGTTTCATGATCATTTCAATTTTAAAGTGCCATGAACAAAAGTGCTATCTTAATAGGCTGTTTCAAGTAAGTAACTGAGTAAGTCAAACATTTGATCACTAATCAAGCAAGGTAAAAGGAACAGGAAGTGAATAATTGTTGTTTAAAAGCTGACTATTATAAATGGCTAACGTGCAGGCCACTGATAACTACTGATATCAGTGAATTTTCTGAACAAAGTGTCTAACGGTATGGGACCATACGACAATTGGTAAAGTCGAGCCGTACGGGAGTCCTATCATTTTCAAAGTATGGGATCACGAGCCCCGTGACTGGTTGGCTCTTTCGATTGAGGCGCTGTAATGTGGAACAGTAGTGACTACCACGATGTGGGTTCAATTTGCGGACGGTTGCCTTTTTAGAGCGGCGCGTTGCAGGGAAATAAATTGGGAAAGAACGGCCGGGATATTAGAATCGGCCTATCCACTAATTCCTAACCACTTTTCTTTAACTTTTGTGGAAAACTTCATAAGGGAAAGGAATGTTGTACATGGGAATTCCGAACAGCTTAGGAAGACGACCACGCCGATTAAGAGAATCCGAGCGCACTAACACTAGGATCATGAGTCCCCTGCCCATCACATTTCTTTACACGATTGGCCGGATGAATGGTTGCTGCTTTAAATATTGCTGATGCACAGAATTGTGGGATAGCGTTATCTCCTTTCTTTTCGAAAAGGATGGTTTTATATACCCTATGCTAAAGGACGTAAATTAGGAAGCACTGAGACACCTTTCCTAAACATTTAAAGAATTCGGATACACTTATGGCTGCCACGTAATTATTTCCGGATCATTTTTTAGGAGTTAGGAACTTTCCTTGGTAAAAAAAACAAAGAAAAGACTATTCGGACGCATCCCTGTATTGAGGGCCTCCTGTCATCTGCTCTGAATTTCCTAGATATAGCTGTGCAGTATTCTTAGTGGACCGAATAGCAGCAGATGATGTAAGGCTCATTACAACAAGAATAGACATGAGACTTTTATTTTTTAGAGACTTGAGACTTGACTTGGACTTGCAAAAAAAGACTTGTGAACATCTCTGGCGCATGCGCATTGGACTCCCGTACTGCTAGCCTAGTGACTTTGAAGTACTATCCCTTACTTGTAGCCACGGCCTTTTTTGAAAGCATTACACATGCCCTGTAATATTTGGCTTCCATTTATTCAGGACCGTATGCGGTATGATTCAAGAGAAAGAAAAAGGGCAAGCTCCCCCGTTAGCTTCATTAACCACTCAAATTCTATGCATATGACGCATTCCCTTGCCAAAACGAGGCTTGGCTAGCAAGACTAACGATGGGCACGTCCGATCAGCGTCCCACTGTTGTGTCCCGCAGCGTACTGGGGATACTAGATTGCACACTGATCTTATTTTCACTCGTTTTCTGAAAGAATATCTGCTTAGGAGAGATAAAGGGACAGAAGTACAGGGGTTTCATGATCGCGATACATGTTTCCTGTGGTTCTATTTATCGAGGCATTAGTGGCGGCCTAATCAGGTCAAAACTGAGAGTATAACATGCCATTTATCTCATAATTGAATTAAGCAATTTAATAGAAAACCAGTGTAATTCCCATAAGCACCAGAATAGCACTGCGGTCAAGCTATCAACTTTGGCATTTGAACCTGCAACGGTTTGTATCAATCACTTTCAGGTCATGAGTTGGGCAATGGGAAAAGTACTGCAGCTATGCGATAGAGAAAACTATGTAGCATGTGGTATATCTGGTATAACATAAATGCTCGCAGTTGGACTCTAGGTAAGAGAGATGGCAAAATGATGGATATTTTTGTTTCCATAAGTTTTGTATCGACCTCCATGTACCAAACTGTTGGCTAGCTAGGCTAGCAAACTTGCTGGCTAAGCAAGCAAACTAACATACGCTAGGTAGCTGGCTAGCTTGCGAGAAAGCCTTTTTGCCAACTTAGCTGTTTAGTCTCGCTCAGATCAAAACTACAAGCTGTTTAGTTGGCGCTCCCCATAGCGACTGGGAGCACTTCCATTGTGTTGATGTCTAAATGCAGCATTTTTCTCTCTTGCATTTGCTTTTGTGTTTTGCCCGTTTTTAGTTTTGCATCGTTTCTGTTTTTGCAGCACGTTTCTCCGATTCAGGTTGATGCAGCCCGTTTGCCCCTGTTAGCCACGGTACTCTGACAATGAAATGTCCGTAAAAGTGACACGTGCCTTCAGTTATATCAAACATATGTCACGACTTGGGCAATGGGAAAAGTGCTACAGCTACGTGATGCAGAAAAATCTGGGACAAATGCCAAATCAGGGTTCTCTTCTGTGGGCGAGCCATTGCAAATACCATGTAAACAAAGCCAGCAATACCATTGCGTGTCTCAAGCCTCTCTTTGGACAAAAATGAATATTCATGACCTGAATATTAAGAGTGCTTAATGGCGGCAGTTACTCTTATTACTCTTAAAATAATCACAGTTCAATGAATTGTGCAAATCTAGTGGTGCATTTGAATTTAGTGGCCTATTGGTAAGTTTAAATGGTCATGTACATTGCTGAAAACAAAGATTCTAGCATCAGCTGATCCATAGTTGTGCATGTTCCAACTCCATGGCAGCCTGCGTGCTAAATACGGGACCTCGGACCTGAGGAATGCCGTGCATGGCAGCGAGAGTTTCTCCGCTATGGAGAGGGAGGTGAAATTCATGTTCCCCAGCTGTGAGTATAGTATGCCAAAAAAATGACCTATATTAAAAAAAAAAACTAAAAACTCAGATGTGCTTATGATATTATTGGAAGTTGTGTAATATACAGTACTGTGCAGTGATGATTATACACCATTTTCATCTTAAAGGTGTCTTAGTATATTACTACTTCTTTTTTTTTGGGTGAAATTGTTCTGAAAAATACTGCTATAGGCAATGAGAACAAAAAATATCTTTCCTGTGAGTGTATAGAGGTAAAAATATGGGTAATAAACAAAAATACTACAAACCCAAAACCAGTGAAGTTGGCACGATGTGTAAATCGTAAATAAAAACAGAATACAATGATTTGCAAATCCTTTTCAACCTATATTCAATTGAATACACTGCAGAGACAAGTTACTTAATGTTCGAACAGGTAAACTTTGTAATTTTTTGCAAATATTAGCTCATTTGGAATTTGATGCCTGCAACATGTTTCAAAAAAGCTGGCACAAGTGGCAAAAAAGACAGAGAGTCGAGGAATGCTCATCAAACACTTATTTGGAACATCCCACAGGTGAACGGGCTAATTGGGAACAGGTGGGTGCCATGATTGGGTATAAAAGCAGCTTCCCTGAAATGCTCACTCATTCACAAACAAGGATGGGGCGAGGGTCACCACTTAGTGAACAAATGCGTGAGCTGATTGTCGAGCAGTTTAAAAACAACATTCCTCAACGAGCTATTGCAAGAAATTTAGGGATTTCATCATCTACAGTCCGTAATATCGTCAAAAGGTTCAGAGAATCTGGAGAAATCACTGCACGTAAGTGACAAGGCCGAAAACCAACATTGAATGCCTGTGACCTTCGATCCCTCAGGCAGTACTGCATCAAAAACCGTCATCAGTGTGTGAAGGACATGAGGAAAAGAGGAAAAGAACCATCCGGACTTTGATAGGCGCAAAGTTCAAAAGCCAGCATCTGTGATGGTATGGGGGTGTATTAGTGCCCAAGGCATGGGCAACTTTCACATATGTGAAGGCACCATTAATGCTGAAAGGTACATACAGGTTTTGGAGCAACATATGTTGCCATCTAAGCAATGTCTTTTTCATGGACGCCCCTGCTTATTTCAGCAAGACAATGCCAAGCCACATTCTGCACGTGTTACAACAGCATGACTCCATAGTAAAAGAGTGCGGATACTAGACTGGCCTGCCTGAAGTCCAGACCTGTCTCCCATTCAAAATGTGTGGCGCATTATGAAGCGTAAAACATGACAACGGAGACCCCGGACTGTTGAACAACTTAAGCTGTACATCAAGCAAAAATGGGAAAGAGTTCCACCTGAAAAGCTTCAAAAATTGGTCTCCCCAGTTCCCAAACGTTTACTGAGTGTCGTTAACAGGAAAGGCCCCTGTGCCAACTTTTTTGCAATGTGTTGCTGCCTTTAAATTCTAAGTTTATGATTATTTGCAAAAAAAAATAAAGTTTCTCAGTTTGAACATTAAACATCTTGTCTTTGCAGTGTAGTCAATTGAATATAAGTTGATAAGGATTTGCAAATCATTGTATTCTGTTTTTATATACGATTTACATAACGTGCCAACTTCACTGGTTTTGGGTTTTGTAAAACATCATTTTTTTTATAACTATTGATAGGTTTATTGACTCTTGCATGGCTTTCATGCATATTTGAAGACTCATTCCATTAATAGTGATGCAAATAAAATTGTTTAAACTGGTTTGAGGCAATTAAATCTGATGGTCAGTTGTTACAGTGTATAGGGTGACATGAGCTTCAAGCAGTGTCAGTGTAAAACACGGTGGCACAACAGAAGAAGCTCTCTGAAATTGTTCGTGGCCACATTGTGGCCTTACATGATGCTGAAAATATTAAGAGCCATCCCGTGAGAGATTGAGATTCAGTGTGCAGTTGACCCCCCCTGGAATTGAATGAAACTTGGTACAAAGGTAGACATGGGTGTCTCGCAGAAAAATCCGAATTTTTAGGTCTTCATCTCCCTTTGCCTGCTGATAGCGCCACCTGCGGCTCAGTTTTGCTCTTGACATCAACTATTATGACTTAAGGGTACACAGTCAGTGATAGGTTTTCAATTTAGTGAGTCCCTGGGACCCACAGGTGGTGATTTGAGTGGGTCCCTGGGAAATTCAATGGGTCTCCAATGAAAAAAATGATTTCTTTCCATTTCTTGTATTCTTCTATTTCTTAAATTGTAGTGTTAAACTCTGGTGGTGGTATGGCATGATATGGTTATAATTAAGATATATTCATGCATGTTCAAAATGTATCTGAAATTAAATAAACTTTTGAGAGTTGGAATTTTATTGCAAAACAACTGTCACAGTGGCATGACATGAAAAATTCAAATAAAATAGCATTTTGAAACAACATAAATGGCACCAAAAAATAAATTACTAAAATTCAAATGAAAACAAAATGGTGTCTGAAGTACCAAAATAAATTAATAAAAGTACTGATTTTAACATGTAAACAAAACATTCTCATCACCATGACAGTCAACAAATATATTGTCACCAAAATCTTATTGTCTGAACATCAACTAAATCAAATAAACTGAGTCAGTGAAATCTTTAGCACAAAAATGACACTTAAATAACAAAGTGGAAAGTCTGTTGAGAAAAATGAAATGATGCGGATAGGTTTGTGGTGGGAGGGTTGAAACGGCGCTCGTGGGTCTGCTGACAGGAAGTTTTTTTTGCTAGTTACTGTGATTTTAAACCTGGGTTGTTGTTCAGCATGGGCCGATTTCACAAAAGCATTTTAGTGTGTGTATAACTAACATGCTGTGAGGTTACACTCAGGAACCAGACGCGAGAACCAAGCAATCCAAAAAACTTGTGTTTTATTAAGAATGGAGGTGAACCCCTGCAGAGCAGGAAGCAACAGTACAAAGTCCGCAATCCAAAAATCAGAATCCCAGGCACGTATTCCAAGTTGTAAACACGGCAGCAAACACAAAACTCATGGTCGGGCAAAAAAGGTTCGAAACACAGATGCAAACAAATCCAAGTCAAAGCCAAAATCACAACTGGGGACGGTCCAGTCAGAAGAGAATCACAAAGAGTACAAGGCATAAACGATCGTAGCACAGGCAAACCAAGGGAAACGTTCTGACAAAGGCTGCTTGTGAAGTGACTGCTTAAATATGCATAGGGGAAGTCACATGCCATGAAAGGGAACAGGTGAGCTGGATCAGACTAATTAACAAAGGAATGAACAAGAGGAAGTTCCTAATTACAAGAAATCAGCGAAAGCCAAAACGTGGACAGGGATCACAAACACAGCCTATTGACAAACATACGGCTCCGGTTAGGGAGTTCTAACGTGCACAGATAATGAGGCAGGACAGAGTTTAATAGGCGCGGACGATCCGCTGAAACGCAGCAAAGTAGATTGAGTAAAGACAAGTGGTGGAGACTAGAATGGGGCGAATGCTGAGACCTCGTTAGTCAATTAGTAAAGTGCAGCTATACAACCCCTAGTGCTCATTAATAAGTTAGTACTATAAACAATGTTATTCTGGGTTAGTATCTTTAAAATAACAAACTGTTAGTATGGTTAGTAATGATTGAACAGCAAGGTGAAGGAAGTAAACAAGATTAGAAGGAATAATTGAAATCCCAGAAACCATGAAATCACCCGAAAGTGTGGCACGCAATACTGGGGCAGTGAGCAATCACATGACATTAGACCAGACAGGGGATACAAAGTGCAATGCATGGCAAGAAACAAAACAAGAACTGGAATCTACCTGAGGGAATGAATAATGGCAGGAATACAGACAAACCAAAAACAAAACATGGCATGGAATCAGAATAATTATCAAAATATGGTCAGACAAAGCAGAATCATAATCATAATATGGGCAAACAAAGCAGGATTATAACACATGCGTTTACATTTTATACGCATGTAAAAATGCCGTTGTTCGCAAACAGCTAAATGAACATTTAAACACCATTTCACAAGATGGGATCATCACATGTTTAACTGCACGCGGATAACCTTGCGTTTAGCCCTCAGACTAAACACGTGCGGTCAAATTAGGACAACCTGCCATTGCATAATGGCCATTTCCAATTGTCATTACCAGTTAATAACCCCGTATGTAAGGATAGTTTCCCTGTGGACACGCATTTCGCACAGAGATGTCGGCAATGAAAACGTGGAGAGAATTTCACTTCGCTTCAAAGAATGTCATACTTTTTTTTGCTTGTCCTGTGGACGCGAACAAGGTGCTGAAGTCGGACGCATCCTTCAACAAAACTGTTTCAACCTCGTCATTTGTGGTGATTTCAAACAATCATTTGTGCTTTCATTATCGGTGAAGAGTAGAAATGCAGTTCGGACTTCACTTACTGTAGCCTTTTTAGAAAATGTAAACATAGATGTAAACGAAAAACGTGACCTCGCAAAACCCCTCTTAAGTGAATAAGAAACTGAAGAAAGCAACTTATTAATGCATTAATTTCATTTATTATGCCTTGGTGCGCATACGCGCAAGCGGGGCATACGGTAGTTCGTTTGTGTGTCTGTCATTCTGTCTGTTACTGGGATAGCCGCTCCGCCTGTCAAAATCAAGTCCTAGAATATGGCTGTATGGGTTGAATGCCATGATATCTTGGATTTAAATTTGCCATATTTTTGAGATGGAGCTTTGCTTTCGACTTATAGCACTATTTGACATAAACTCCAACAGGAATCGAGGAATGCGGAAGTAATGTGTGTCATGGGGAAAGCAATTGTTCCAAACTATGAATTCATTTTCATTGGAACACGCTTGCAGGTAATTTTTTATCAAATAACTGCATTTATGGGAAATTTGTCGCATTGGCTGACCCCTAATGAATTTTGTTGTTAACGTCGTTTTCTGTACCCAGCTTTAGTTTATGTTGATCGTCAGATAACAACCTGTTAAATTCATATTAAAGTTAAAGTAGATGACGTGAGCAGCTCTTAACGATCAAGCATAACCACGTCGTTTGTTCATTTAGCTACTTTAAATTAATTGCAGTCATTGGTGTTCGTTTGATTACAAAGTTTATATTTGCTTATTGGATTTGCTGATAGCAACAAAATGCGGTTGAAACTAACTAGTAAATTTTGTTGCCCACCACACTACTTCTGTTCACTCGAAGGTTCTGCAATTCAGTGCGAAAATGAATGGAAACGGCACCAATACACCAATTTGATCACATAGCAGCAAGTAACGTCATTAGGCTACGCACAAGTTTTTATTCGCTTCAATGCTGTTAGGTGGGAATGCATTTTCACTGCCTTTATTTGCATGAATAATTTTAGCGTACTTCAGGTAATTCGATTGACAAGTGGATGGAAACATAGCTTATGTCAAGCATAGATGAACAGCTAGGGCACCCTGACATGTCCACAAAGAATTTTATAGCTTCATCAAGGGACATATTTGTCACTGCTGTAAGCACCGAGGCATCAGCACCTTTGATGCTTTCATTTTATTAATGCATTTCTTTTCCAGAAAAGGCGCAAGTCTAGTCAAAATCTACCAGGCAACCAAATGAAGGCAGGTCGGTGTCACGTACTTAGGTGCAAAGCAATCTGTGGAAGTAGTTTTCGCGAGTTAACTTAAACACCGGTGAGGCTATGTTTTTCTTTTGTTATTTGACCGCAAGCGTTTAAAATATTTAGATGCATGCGGACAGTTGCTCCCCGTGAAACGGTGATTAAAATTAAATTAATGCTAAACGCGCGAATAAGAAAGTTATCCGCGTGTAAACCTAAACCCCTTACCACTGCGAGGGCCCGTATACGGGCCCATCAGGGAAATCAAAAACAAGAAAAGATTTCATTTTACCTTGAGTACGTCCTTGATAGGCATTTTAAGAAAATGTTACCGGAGTGGTAAGAGGTTTAAGGCTTTTTGTGAAATCAGTCCAATGTATGGTTTTTCATGGGAAAAATGAAGTGCGTCCCTGGGACGCATGGATTGTGAGTTTATTGCGTCCTTTCAGATTTTAATGTGTCAGGGGCGCAGGACGCATACCGATCAACATCACTGCACCGTACCAAATATGTCATCATGACCTTTTATCACAGTTTTACACTCAACAAAAATATAAACGCAACATTTTTGTTTTTGCTCCCATTTGTCATGAGATGGACTCAAAGATCTAAAATTCATTCCAGATGCACAATATTACCATTTCTCTCAAACATTGTTCACAAATCTGTCTAAATGTGTGATCGTGAGCACTTTTGCTTTGCTGAGACAATCCATCCCACCTCACAGGTGTGCCACATCAAGATGCTCATCAGGCACCATGATTAGTGCACAGGTGTACCTTAGACTGTCCACAATAAAAGGCCACCCTGAAATGTGCAGTTTTTGCTTTATTGGGGGTCTGGGGACTCAGAACCAGTCAGTATCTGGTGTGACCACCATTTGCCTCATGCAGTGCAACACATCTTCTTCGCATAGAGTTTATCAGATTGTCAATTGTGGCCTGTGGAATGTTGGTCCACTCCTCTTCAATGGCTGTGCGAAGTTGCTGGATATTAGTGGGAACTGGTACGCGTTGTCGTATACGCCGGTCAAGCACATCCCAAACATGCTCAATGGGTGACATGTCCGGTGAGTATGCTGGCCATGCAAGAACTGGGACATTTTCAGCTTCCAAGAATTGTGTACAGATCCTTGCAACATGGGGCCGTGCATTATCTTGCTGAAACATGAGGTGATGTTCATGGATGTATGGCACAACAATGGGCCTCAGGATCTCTTCACGGTATCTCTGTGCATTCAAAATGCCATCAATAAAATGCACCCGTGTTCTTCGTCCATAACAGATGCCTGCCCATACCATAACCCCACCACCACCATGGGCCACTCGATCCACAACATTGACATCAGCAAAGCGCTCACCCACACGACGCCACACACGCTGTCTGCCATCTGCCCTGAACAATGTAAACCAAGATTCATCCGTGAAGAGAACACCTCTCCAACGTGCCAGACGCCATCGAATGTGAGCATTTGCCCACTCAAGTCTGTTACGGCGACGATCTGGAGTCAGGTTAAGACCCCGATGAGGACGACGAGCATACAGTTGAGCTTCCCTGAGACGGTTTCTGACAGTTTGTGCAGAAATTCTTTGGTTATGCAAACCAATTGTTTCAGCAGCTGTCTGAGTAGCTGGTCTCAGACGATCTTGGAGGGGAACCTGCTGGATGTGGAGGTCCTGGGCTGGTGTGGTTTACACGTGGTCTGCGGTTGTGAGGCCGGTTGGATGTACTGCCATATTCTCTGAAACGCCTTTGGAGACGGCTTATGGTGGAGAAATGAACATTCAATGCCCGAGTAACAGATCTGGTTGACATTCCTGCTGTCAGCATGCCAATTGCACGCTCCCTCAATGCTTGCGCCATCTGTGGCATTTTGCTGTGAGACAAAACTGTACATTTCAGAGTGGCCTTTCATTGTGGACAGTCTAAGGTACACCTGCGCACTAATCATGGTGTCTGATGAGCATCTTGATGTGGCACACCTGTGAGGTGGGATGGATTGTCTCAGCAAAGCAAAAGTGCTCACTATCACACATTTAGACAGATTTGTGAACAAAGTTTGAGAGAAAAGGTAATATTGTGTATCTGGAATGAATTTTAGATCTTTGAGTCCATCTCATGACAAATGGGAGCAAAAACAAGTGTGTTGCATTTATATTTTTGTTGAGTGTACATAAAATTTGTAATCGCTTTGGTATAAAGCTGGGTTGGTTGTAAACTGGAAAAGAATGTAGGTGGTGATTGTAGCATTGTGTCAACATGCAAGACTTTTACCAGTAGTCAGTACTGTGTACAGTTTTGTAGTGTTGGTGCGTTTTCAGAAAATAACAAATTCTCTGCATTTTTACTTTGCTATTAGAATTGAAGAGAAGGCTTCAGTGTTCATTCTCAGATTTCCCTAGGGCATGATGCTTGGGTATGAAAAAGGGCGCAGCAGGCGCGTCTAGTGAGTGGTTGTCCTGATAAAGGGTACAGTCAGGGAGGACTCGCACTCATGAAAGCAAGTCAGAAAAGGGTCTTATTTTTAAACCAATTGTATTTCTTTTTTTTAAAGTTTTTTTCGAGGCTTCTTTTTCTCACAATTGTGCAAGAAGTGCAAAAGTGCTGGGCAAACATTTCAGGACTATCGTCGGTGTAAATGAGTTGCTGCATGTAGAGCCAACCTTTTAACCAGTCCAGGACAGGTGCATCCAATCAGTGGCCAAAAGGCCTAGATCACATTTACCACATAAATTGGACAATTAAGGTACACACAAAGCTCATTTGATGAACACAACACATTGGGCATAGTAATCAGACAACCAACAACATACATTTGGTAAAGGTCACAGAAAACAGGACATATCCAATTCCTTATTTAACCCATTCGGATGAAGTGTTTTTAAATAAAAGATGCATCTACATTCACTTTGCAGTCAACAATTGTCTACATTTCCACCACGTCTTTTAGGAGTAAAAAGGTCAATGCCACAGAATTCTAAGTCCTTGATTGAATGATTGCCGTCTGCAAAATGTCTAGCAACAGCTGATTTGGGGTCAGCTCGACGGATACAACTTTTATGTTCATTAATTCTAAATCTAAGCTGTCTTGTGGTTTTACCAACATATTGCATACTGCATTTCCGACATGAAAGAAGGTAGATAACATTACTTGAGCTGCATGTAATAAGCTTTTTGATTTTGTATTCTCTCTGTCACATAACTCATAAACATGTTGAACTTTTTTGCATCAGAACACGCAGCACAATTGCGGCATGGGAAGAAACCTGTGGCATTGTCCAGACGCTCCTGACGGGTGGATGTCCTGTGCGTATCTGCATGTACCAATGTATCGTGAACATTTTTTGCTCAAGAGAAAGAGAATAGAGGAGGAGATTTTAAAATCTCTTTGCATACTTCATCAGTTAACAAAATATTCCAATGCTTTTTTACAACATCACATATGGAGTGGCCTAGTGGTGAGAAAGTGGTATTAAAAACACAAGAAAAAGATTTTTTTACTTTTAGACCCAGTTTTATGGAGTAGATCATTTCTTTTCTTACCCTGTGCTTTAACATCTCAAAAATTTCAGACCTTACTGAAAAAAACTCGAGTGACATTCAGCCAAGATTAATCTATCACTATGCCAAATTTTAAAGAACCAAGAAATATGTTCCAGATGTATGGGAGCCACACGTAGTTCTGTTCATACAGAAAATCCATTAGAAAGTCCATTAAATATTTCCAAAAGATATTTACTCTCATACTTCAAGGCAGAGGCCATATTAAAAGAGCTCCAGCACCATATGTTTTGCCCTCTTTGGTTTGTTTTGTTGCTCTGCTGCTAATTTAGCCCTTCTCAGTTCAATTCTTTTCTCTTTGGAGGCCAACAATGTCCTTCTATCACTTTTCTGGACCCGCTCAGAGTTAATTTTATGGAGTAGGCTGGCTGTATTTGAAAGCTGTGCCCTGATTGCTTAAGGCCTGGCCCATGCAGCACAATCTGTAGATTGATGAGTCAATCAGAGTTGACGTTATATATGGCTAATTTAATGCGATTAGATTTAGTTCTAGGGGGAATCTACAGGGAATTAGGAGTTCACTGGTGAAAACTGCATGTAAATTGCTTGAGGAACAATTATATATATTTTTTCCCAAATTTTTCATTATTTTAAGGTAGATGGCCCCCATAATATCATCTACACTGAAAATACTACCATGCGGATTTTACTAATGCTGTAATGTACCCCAAAGGGACTATGTAGCCACAGAATTTCAGATCTCCATCTTGCTTGGTAAACAAAATAATGCCATCTAAACAGGCACAATCTGCTATGAAATGGTCTGTTTTGAGTTTTCCTCAAACTTTGGCTCCATTTAGCTTGAAAGTGTAGATCCTACCAAAGAAATGTTTGGTGTCCCTGAAAATAGAGTTCCAAAAGCACAAAAAACAGCATTTATCACCATGGAATATATCTGGGTTACTGAGAAAATACATTGCAAACATTCACCCGAAAACCAATTTCAACCATCTTTCCGGCCATCCAGTGCACTAACCCAGCAGGATACCAAGGTACTATTAACTGAAAATGATTGTATTGTTGTGAGTAAACACAAAATAAAGCATTATTAATTGGTATATGTCAGGGAAATTATGTTCTTCCCATTCCCATTTTTTACTGTTATTTCTCAAATAATTCCCGTTCGATACCATAGTTACCCAGCTTGGCGCTGATGTCTATCCAGACTTGAAGTGTGACGGGTCATGATAAAAGTATAACACATCTGGTAGTGTGTACCCTTAAGTCATAATAATTGATGTTAAATGTGGTGTCAAAGGCGAAACTGCGCCAATATAGTGGCTTCCAGGTGGCGCCAACGGCAGACTAAGTGAGATACGGACCTAAAAATGTGGCTTTTTCTGTGAGACTACATTTACCTATGTGCCAAGTTTCATTCAATTCCAGGGGGGTCAACTCCTCAACTTCTTCAAAAAGTGCCATTTTCTCACGAAATGGCTCTTTAATGCTGCCAAGGTAATGTAAGAAACACCATCAAGATTTCAAAGAGATTGGATCACTGAAAACTAGTGGCAACAGAGGTGCATAACAGAAGTTAAGAGCCTCTGATGTTCATTATCTGTGTATGACAAGTTAAAAAAAAAAAATCAGTGGTTGACTGCAACACAACTCCTGAATAGTGCTAGAAGTGAAGAGATGAAAGTATCACAACACATCTGTGAAAATGGTCTGATTGGTCGTATTGCTGCCAAGAGCTGGCAACATCAAAAAAAAAAGACTTGAGTTTGCCAAGAAATTCATGGATTGACCACCAGTAGACTGGGAACAAGTATTTCGGACCGATTAATCGAAATCTGAAGTTTCCTCATCTTTCTCACTTATGTGGGCCATAGAGTTGAAACACTTCAAAAATGACTGTTTCACCCTTTCAGGATGGAAATATGGTTTGGGGTTCAGTCAGCATGAAGAGCTGGTGATTTCATACAAATCAACAGAATCATGGGCCAAAAGACGCATCACTGCATCCTTGTGAGGCACGCTTGCTATTTGGAATGCGACAGATTGGTCAGGGATTTTATTTAATTACCGTAAACACTTTTAAGTTATGCAAGAATTATCTCAGTTGGTAATGTAAAAATGATGATTTGGCATGCTGAAAGTCCAGACCTCAATCCAATGGTTTAGTGAGTGAGGAAATTTAAAAAAATATGTGAAAACTGTGCCTGCAAGATTGAGTTCTGTAATCAAAGCAACAGGTGGCCGCACTTTTTCTCTCAAAAGCACTTTTTATGCCCCGCCCTCCGAAGAGGAAAGGGGGCATTATGTCGACACCATGTCCGTCCGTCGTCCGTTAACTTTTTGTTTCCGTGGGATAACTACAGAATCCCTCGTCGGATTGATGCCATTTCTTAATGGCGTATTGGGAGTGGCTAGAGGAAGGTTCCTTTCGAAAACCAGCGTCATGCGATATCTAATATTGCCGCCACAGCAGCCATCTCAATATGCCCTTGATCAATATACAGGCGGGGGCATATGCCACGCTCTGCGTTGCTCGTTATTTTTACAATATATTATTATCTGTTCACTTATTTTCATTGATATGGTGCAACATTACATGAAATAAATCAGAAAGTAAGTACTATTCAAGTATTCATCTTAATTTCGTTAAGTGTCTAATAATCACTGCACACTACTGTATTTTCATGTTAATTTCTGCTTGCTGTATTTACTTGAGAAACTGACAGACATGAAGGGAGTTTACTGAGTACATTTCAATAGTTTGTGCTAGCACTCCCAATGATTTTACTTTAAACATATGATCAATGCCTACCTATACCATTTGGATTAATCTAACTTAACCCAAGTGATTCACAGTCCCAGGACTGTGGACTATTATTTTGTATTTTCATATTATGACCTGAGTTTATCAAGAGGCCTGTTAGTGTTCATTACTGAAGGTAACACGGTGTATTCCTCTGTTCAGCTGTGATTGAGCCCATTCCTAAAGGTGAATTAGCGAAGGACTACCTGAACAGGTTTGTCAACCCCACTCTGCTGACTGGCCTGACTGAGCTGTGTAAGAAAAAGCCAGCGGACCCTTTAGTGAGTATCTTACCTGAGCTTTCATATTCCCTGGACATCATTTTCAAACAGCCGATTCAAATGTCATCTTGAGCTCTCCTTTTGTTTTCTGTCTCCTCTGTGAAAGACCTGGCTTGCTGACTGGCTGGTAGAGAACAATCCCAATGAGCCCAGAGTGTCTGATGTGACATCAACAGGAGAAATGAAGTGAAATGGAAAAATTTTCAAAAACCGTACAAGGAAGTTTGAGAAGTGAGAGCCATGGTTTCATGAAGAAGGGACATTTTTTTTATCATAATGGTTTCTCCAAACCTATTGAAATATATATTTTTCAAATTCCTGTAATATTGTGATTTTTCCAGCAGGTGTCATCTCGGTGGAGCATCTGTAACAATAAATGAGCATTATTGTCATATAGTGTATACATGGTGCTAACCAGAAAAAAATAAAAGTTGTTAAGTGATGATATGAGCCAAATATTGACCTGTTGGATATTAACAGCTACCATCAAATAGTATTTCCTGCATGCTATGAGATGTGAAGAGATGTGCGGTCCTGTCAGCAGGTGATCTTAAACACGAGGGCTTCATGAAAGCAGGGTATCCACCTGCACTCTGAACAGATTCGGTAAAAGCAGTTTTGTATTGATGGCAAAAGAAAAAGCTTTCATTAATTTGCACCATTTGATAGATACTGTAGTTTTGAGACACCCAGAAGACTACATAACAAATAACATTCCAAATACTGCAAGTCATTTGAAAGTGCTGAACTAGTCAATCTAAATGCTGATTTACCAATATTTACTCCGAACTGAAGCAATTGATAGCTCCTAAACACTGACTAAGGACTTGGGAAAAGCATTCACAAAAAAACCTACCCTTCAAATGGTTAAGTATGCAAACGGAGCGTCAATGCAAAGCACTCTCGTTCATTAGCCTGTGAACAGATATTTTAACTAAGGTTTCGTTGTGTCTTATAGGATTTTATCATTGTGGAGGAAAGTTGCATTTAAGCCATGTGTACACGAGTGACCGTCAATAGTATGCGTGCCCCTCCCTGTGTAGAATGACCAATAGTAATGCCGGAAACTGTATCATAGTAAATAAACCTAATGGTAGTTTTTGGGCACCATGCCAGTTCTCCAACATCCGAAAGCATGTGGCATTATGATGAGCTAACGGAGGCAAAAGATACATTAAAACGGGCATTACAAAACAGTTAAGAACTATGGATACAGGGAACACTCGACAGATAACGTTTAACACAGAGAGTAAGTTTGATGACCAAACAATTATGATACAATGGGACAGCTGGTAGGATATTGACAGACACAAAGGGGCGCAGTGATCCGGAAAGATTGGGGGGGTGGGTGCATCCCACTGACCCCCACAAGAGTTAATTCGATCCAACTGAGTTTTTACGAGATAAATACTGGGGAAGTATCCAGGAAATAAATTCCGCCAGACCCTCCGAACTCTGATCTCGGTGCACCGCCACAAACTTATGAATCCACGCCCACGCCCAAGTGTACATGTTGTGTTCTTACATAAGAACCAGAAGATATTTCCCGGTGTCTAATCCCGCGGAAAGGTAGCCTATCAGTGTCACTTTGCGATTGATGACCGTATTAAATGTACATTACATTAGTAATATTGGGGAAAGACTTGGGAAAACAAACAACAATCCGTATATTTTACTTTCTAAAACGTAAACTACATATGAATTTAAACCAAAAACCTATCACGAATACATAATAGATAATGGGCCACCTTTTTCCAGTGATACAAAATGGAACTTGCAGGTCTCCAGTACATTCGAATTATTTCCTAACAGGTTGCTCATTTTTATTTTAATCTATTGAATTGGATATTACGAATACGAACCCGAATTCTGCCACTGTATGATCCGTGGTCAAAAAAAATGTTAACACTAGTGATTTATCATTATAAATAACAGCAATGCAGTCAACGTGATAAACAACCCGTATTATAAATATTCTGGTGCAAAGGGAAAAAAAAGAAAACTTTCTGCTGCACACTGGGACTCTGCACATAGACTCATCTGAAATATTCTAACTCCGAGCGACAAAGCAGGCTCGGGGAAAAAGCCGACAGCGGCGTGGGAACAGGACGTTCTCTTCGCGAGCAAGCTAGCAATGCGCATGACTGGTTGTGCTCCTCGACATGACAGTTGAGCGTTGTCATGCTGGCCAATTTCAACTAGTCCTCTATGAAAAATACATTGTAACTGATTGTCAACATTAATTTTAAACCAGTGGATATGCGACCTAGCTCAGTTCCATTACTGCACTTTAAAGTAACGTTACGAGTGTACAGCACGTGCAACAGTTACGCAACGGTCATGACGACAATAACGTAGTGAGCTTGCTACATGCGTGAGTCTCGCAGTGCCCGTCCGTATTCAAATTGAAAAGATGTTAATGCTTGTGATATGAATCCGATTTATACTTCGTTCTGCTGAACAATGCAAGTTATCGCTGGACTGCTTAACATTTTGAGGCAGCTGCTACATTGTACTTGCTATCTGTCCAAACTGACTATACACACCTTTGTAGTTTAGAACTGGGGTGGGCGTGTCGCAGATCTGGAAATCCCATGTGTAACATGTTTGTGGCAGCCATTTTCCTCTGGACTACGTCCAACTAGCGAGCTTCGCGACCATGGAACGGGTGCATAAACGGCTGTCGTTGGTGAACGCGCAAATGTGCGGCAAACATTGCTAGATCGTCTAGCTTACGTCAGAATGTTGCTCATTCATGGGGTCACAAACAGTTTAAAGAAAAGCACCGTACAACCAAAGAAGTTAGTGGGCGGGTCCTTGAGGTGTAAACCAATAGAATGATGGGGTGTAATGATTGACAAGGCCAAGTGCCGAATTGAGGCTTTCTTTATTGAAGCAGTGGTCTATCCGGTGGTATAAAATTTACCACGAGTTGGCATTGTACGGGAGAATCCATCTTGGAGTGCGCCTTTCGTTTGTCCGGGCGGTAAGTATGAGTTTTTCCTGCAATCGTAATTTTGTAATCAACTTAGCTATCATTCGTATCCGGAAAGACGCATAAAATCGGTAGTGAGTGCAGGCCCTTGTTTTTTCCCCGGAGATGTTAATCCATATTAGAAAAACGCGGCTTCTAGGCGAACTAAATTAGCTATTACGTAAGATTACTAAAAGCCTTGACTTGTCGGCTATCATGCATTGTTCAATTAGCTAGCGATCAAATTTGTAAATTCATGTCGATGCGACGAAAAATACGGGTGACGAATAATACGCACAACCGTTTAGTAGGGTAAAAAGCGCATCCGTGTTGTACTTTGCACGGAAGTGTACCCATGGCATGGCTTGAAATGTGAACGATTGGGGGCAAAATGGTGGTAGCGATAGCAGCAAGGTTGCCGTGCATAACGGAGTCGTCTAACGCATTTTGGAATGAGTTGCTGTGTGTGGCTTATTGGGATTTGGCCTTTAAGTTCCATTTGAGTGTAACCCGGTTTCTTTTGTTGCAGATAAAGGCCAACTAGTGCCGTCATGTCTGACACAGAGCAGCAATTTATGGAGACCTCTGAAAATGGTCATGAAGAGGAAGACTTGACCGGAGCTGAGTCCACGGAGCAGACCGAGGCCGTTGCCGTGGCAGAAGAGGCCCAAGATGTGGAGGGGTTTGAAGCGGAGGGGGAAGAAGTAGAGGGGCTTGAAGCGGAGGCGCTTGAAGCGGAGGGGGGAGACGCAGAGGAGGAATTTGCGGAGGGGGAGGGCGAAACCGAAGCGGCAGCGAAGGAAGATACGACGGAGGGGGATTCTCAGAACGGTGCCACAGAGGGAGGACAGATCAACGCAAGCAAGGGCGAGGAAGATGCAGGGTAAGTGCGAGCACTCGAGTTTTGCGCGAAAAATAGAAACTAATGGAGGATCACGGCGTTTTGTTTCATAGAGCTGTGCTTGTAAGGATGGTGATCGGGCAACCGCCTTTGTTCTCGCAGTCTTTGTTGGCGCCATGTGCGGCTAGTATGGGGGGGATGGGTGCTTGGGTGGGGGGCGTGCAACAGTTGCCCCTTTTCAGTTGCGCTTCTTGCTACATGCGAGAACGCTTTCTCAAAGAGTATGGATTTTACCGGGAACAAAGGGCTACTCATGGCCTACATGTGCGCATCCCCTGTTCAGGCATAGTGTAACGTACCCGCCTCTTTGCAGGAAAATGTTTGTTGGTGGACTTAGCTGGGACACCAGCAAGAAGGATCTTAAGGATTACTTCTCAAAATTCGGCGACGTCACGGACTGCACGATAAAAATGGATCCCAACACTGGAAGATCCAGAGGCTTTGGGTTTATTCTGTTTAAGGAGGCTGCCAGTGTAGAGAAGGTGAGTTCTCCATGTTTTGTTTCACCCTAAATATCCCCTTTGCCCAGTTGTGGTTTGAAATGCATTAGTGGGAAATGGTAACTGGGATTTTTATTCATTTTTTGCTTATCCAGGTACTAGAACAGAAGGAACACCGGCTAGACGGTCGACAAATTGACCCAAAGAAGGCAATGGCAATGAAAAAGGAGCCAGTTAAGAAAATATTTGTTGGTGGTTTGAATCCTGAAACGACAGAAGAAAAGATCAGGGACTACTTTGGGACCTATGGAGAGGTAATTTCTTTCTACTACATTTGTTAGGTTGTGCATGGTTACGCAATTCATTCTTGCCATAAACTCCTTGATTTGTCAGTGCAAGCCAATTTATTTATTTATTTTTTTTAAGTCCCTCACCTGGTCAATCCATTGCCTCTTTGAACACTTGTCCACAACCAGCTAAGAATGGCGCCACTTTTGATGGCTTGGGTCACTCGTACTAATTAATTTCTTGTTCATATGCCTGTTCCCTGAATGAGTGCTTAGTTGCCTTGTTTTCCTATTTTGAGGTGCCAGGATTAGTTTGGTAACCCATCTGTGTTCCTTGCAGATTGAGACCATTGAGCTTCCAACAGACTCGAAGACAAACAAGAGGCGGGGCTTTGTTTTTATTACATACAAGGACGAATCTACAGTCAAGAAAGCTCTTGAAAAGAAGTATCATAACATTAATGGAAGCAAGGTAATGAATAGAAGGTTGTTTTTGTCCATCTTTCCTCCTGATTAAGCCCTTTTAGTTGAATTGCATAATCATTGCATAATAAGTTTGCAAGGGATAAGTGAACAGATGGCACAATCCAATTTTGCTACTTATTTCATTTTTTTGATCATTGTTCTTGGAGGATAATTTTGTTGTGAACCTGCATGCATGCATGCTTTTGAAGCTTTGCATCGTTGGCTCCGGTTTGTGGTTGGTTGTGTGACTGTGCTGCCGGATTGTTACAGTGCGAGATAAAGATTGCCCAGCCCAAGGAAGTGTATCAGCAGCAGCAGTTTGGGGGACGCAGTGGAAGCTACGGGAGGGGCCGGGGCCGTGGCGGCGGGGGAGGTGGCGGTGAGCATTCGGATTTATTTCCTGATCTGCAACACTGGGACATCAATTGCTGTCCGTACAGATTCTAACACTCTTGTGCTCTTTCTCCCCTTCAGGCCAAAACCAGAACTGGAATCAGGGCTACAACAATTACTGGAATCAGGGCTACGGCAATCAGGGCTACGGTTATGGCGGCCAGCAGGGCTATGGCGGTTACGGAGGCTATGGGAACTACGACTACTCAGCAGGATACTACAGCTATGGTGGGGGATACGACTACAGTGAGTGTAGCGTATAGTGCATTGAAAAGGCTTTTATTTTGCTGGTTTTAATGTGTCTGCACAAACTGCACTCAGGCCTGTCTCTCATCCTGCAGACCAGGGCAATACAAGCTATGGGAAAACTCCAAGACGTGGGGGTCATCAGAATAGCTACAAGCCATACTGATCACATGTAGTGCAGGTATGCATTTCGGCATTTTACAGTTGTATGATGTAGGTTGGACATTTTTCCTCTTTAGAAAAACGCTTGGAAAGTGTCAAATTTGTCTGTTTGCCAAATCTGGCCTGGGTTTACAATTCTGGCGGTGTGGAGAGGGGGATATGGGTATTGTTGGAATCTTCATAATGGATTCTATTCACATGTCCCCAGATTCACTAATTTCCTATCCACTTTAACTTGACTAGCTACAATCTTGGAGTTTTTGTGTGAGGGGTACATTTTGGAAAACCTAAAAAGGGGGTGGGGGGGGGAGCTACATCTCTGCAAACAAACACTACTTGATTAATACAGGTTGAAGGTGGTGGGGCTGTGTGCATCTGGAGAAATTTAAATAATGCCTATTAATATTACCCAATGTCCCTTTGACTGGTGGGATGGGATTGGCGGGATTCATCACTAACCTGCATAATTAACCTCCTGCTTCCTGTCTGCATAAGCTTTATTAAAATGCCAAAAATTGACTCATTTTCTGTGAGGTTGTGTGGGTCCTCCCCCCCCCCCCCAGAAATGGGCAAACATTTATTTATTTTTTTTAATTTTTCCACCCCTCTGAAGGAATGGTGATGGAACGTGAGCCTGGGTTCCTGCATCGCAGAGCGCAACGGTCCAGGATCTCTCCGGACTCTGCAGAATTATACGCCCCCACAGCTGTACAGATCGAGTGAGGATTTGGGGAAGCAAATGTCACTCTTACACTTTTTTTTTTTTTTTTTTTTTGTTTTGTCCATGCACATTTCCAGAGATGGAAGTGTTTATTTTTTTACTGTACTTTTTGGTACCTTTTGAATCTAATGTATTGTATGGCTGTTTTACATGTCTCCTCGATTTACCACATCCAAGGTCAGAGCGGCCAGTGCTCTGGAAATGAAACCATTTTTTAGTAAATTTTATTTTCCTCTTGCTGTTCCTAGAGTTGAGTTATTTTCTCATCTCTGGCTGAACATCTGCAAGTTGCATAGCAAGAGGGCCTGTGAAGACTGGGCTTGGTTTAAGACTCAACCTGTCTAGTGAATGTTTGCAGTGGAGAACAAGAGGGCAACCAGCTTTCCTTTTCTTTTGGCTTTTAAGGAGTTTTATCGAACTGTTTTTTAAATTTCTTGTCTGCAGTCAAAAGTGGCTTTGATAGATTTAACCGTAAACCTCAGCCTGTGTATTGAAGAGGGCCCCCCCACCCTCATTGAATTCTCATTCCTCTAGTGTCTTGGGCAAATTGTTAGAAATAAACACTTTGGTTTATATTATGTGTGGATCCTTCATTTGTCAGTTACTCATGGGTTTTTTTTTTATTTTTTATATCGTTTCCCTTTTATGCCTTTCTATCTAGTGGCTAAAAGTTAAGTTTGATACTCAACAGGCTGTGGTGGAATTGCCTTTAACAGTGATGTAGAAGTTGGGGATTTTTGGCTTTACCTTCAGGGTCCCCCCCCCCCCCTTCCCTGCTGTCCTTTACTGTTAATAATTTGCATTTTAGACACTGGTTCTGGTTTACACATCTCATCCTGCGAGAGACAAATGTTTTTAATACATGTCTGGTGTGTACTGTGGCTTGAAAAATGGCAGCTTGCTCTGGACGGGTGAGTGAAGAAAGCGGTGTTAATGTCGGAGTTGTATGCACAAAGTGGCTCGCAGCTGTGTGGACATGATGCAGCAAAACTCATGACTTCTTCAACCAGGTAAGCCACTATTGCTGACTAATGCTGGGGCATGTTCAAGACAGGGTTTCGCGAGAGACGTGCATTTTGAGGGCCCCCCCCCAAGCATGGCTGCCTGGTGGGGTTTGCATTTTTATTGAACAAGCAGTGCGGAAGTGGGCGCCATTTTGGAAAACGAGTAGACTGCTTCCATGTGCTCACACGTCTATGCAAGCCCAAACATGGTTAAACTGCTCGAGGCAAAACCTTGCGAGATCTCGCAAGACTCTGCGGCCTTAGAAATGAAGTGTCCCTAACAGTGCATCATGGGTAACTGTTCAGTTTTAATTTTCATTAACTGAAGGTCTCAGTGTCGTTTCCAGCTCTACAATTTGTGTAGTCACTTTGAGAATACAGAGGATGAGTTTACCCTCAGGGAAGAAATGTATCTGAATGTCCTAACTGCACAAATCTCAAGGAAGGAACTATCCAAATGTGTTACTCCCAGTTAAGTTTCCTTGTTCTCTGGAATAGTGTTGGTGTCAACCGGGTGAATCTCCATGTTCGTATCTGTAATCCCTTGGACATGGTCTTGAAGGCTGGAGCAGATTCAGTCGTCACTGCCACCAGAATCATGAATGCAAGTATTTTGTAACGAGTCTTCTGACATGATTAAAATGTGCAATCTGCTGGAACAGTGCAAACCTCAAACACCTTGTCTTGTCTTCTGTCTGTCCAATTGCATAGCTGTGCAGAAAAATTAAAAACTGTTACTTTGAGTTTCCCCACAGAGTAAATGTGTGTGATGGAGGCCAGGGGTACAGCTCTCACCTGTGAGAATTTGATCAATTTTCTCTGCCACAAGCTCTGCATCGACTGAGCTGAAGCACAGCGGGGGTTTGAACTTGATGACGTTCTCATCGGGGCCATCAGTGCTCACTATGATGTGCTGCTCCTTCAGCCTGATAAAACAAACGGGAGCAGGGGTGCCTGGGATTTGTTTCTAGTGGTGCAAGGATTCTCTAGTACAAATCAACCATACAACTGCAGTCCTTGGGAATTGTCAGAACAAAATGTCTTCCATAACGGCAGCAGTTACCAGTTTTTACGGTTTCAATAGTTTGTCTCAAGTTACAATAGTTCGTGAGAATAGGGATGTTATCCAAGGGGAGGGGGATAAATGTAACATCAATGGAAAAAGTAAACTTCTAGTCACGTACATGACTGTTTTCTGTTCGCCCAAATTGTAGCCAACACTTACGATCTTGTGTGAAACTACTCAAATTTCAGAATGAGGCTTGGTGCGGCTGCGCTATGGTGTGCAGACTGCATTGGGTCTCCACAGCGCTTATTTTATGGGCCTGTGTGACCGTAAAATCAGACCCTGGAGCCCTGCAGCTGCCGAATGTTCTTCAGCACAGGCCTCTGCTCTTCGGGCCTGGGGCCTGAAGAGAATTGGAAACACGCAGCACTAAAGGGGCCGATGTCCAATCTCTTAGGGGTCTGGCCCCATAGGAATGATTCCCAAACTCATTTCAGTCAGATGGTATTTAGTTCAATTCAGGGTTGTCTCAGTATTCCCCGCAAAAATTGGTGTAGGTGCTGGTTTTAATATGGCCCAACACAATTACGCCCATTTCTACATATCAAGATCTCGACTGAACTCCGTGATTAGGATCAGTGAAATTGGGTGTTGTAGCATGGAAAAAACGTGAATCTGCCCTCGTACTGGCCCTTTTGCGGTTATGATTGGGCGCCTTTGCTTTCATCCGTCCATGATCTAACTTGGGCTTCCCCCTGTCCCAGCAGGAATACACATTTCAGCATGCAATGTGGAAATGGGCAGGAATATCCCGGGATTTTCATTCCATCGAAAGGAGCACAAACACACACCACCAATATGGAGTATCTAATCTGACACCACAGAAAGACCCCAGGCCAAATTTGAACCAAAGACCTTGCTGCAATGCAACCTCCAAGACGCCACAGCCCAAAGCAAATGACATTTTTCTGAGTCGGATACGTGTCTGAACGCTTTACTGAATAGCACAAGTTTCCTTGAACAGACATTGTACGTTGACGACAGTGTATTCATGCGGTAACAGAAATTCAAATGCCTTCCAATTCATTTGCACAGAGAAGGTCGTCAGTTTGAATCCAGCCTGGGGCCTCTTGGTATACAGTTTAAATGTTCTCCCTGTGCTCTGGCGGATGTCCTCCCACAGTCTGAAAATGTGCGTCAAGCTAAATGGAGATTCTTAACTGCAGCGTGAGTGAATGGTATGCGATTAAATTCTTATTTGCGTTCAGGGGAGACTGGGGTCTGGTGAGCCACGGGGCCCATTAAGCCGTATCACATATTTGTAATCATAAAATGTCTGAGCTGCTTAAAATAGGCAAAATCGTGACGTGACCAAGGGGGAACATTCAGCTATTTCGCTATATTGCTCTGAATTCTATCGCATACAAAATGGTGATATGGCTCATTGGACCAGAGTCTCCCTGACAATGGATGCTGCATTACAGCTGTAAAATAAAGCGCAGAAAGTTGTTACAAAGTAAATAAAATGAACAGGGCATCTCGCTACCTCTTCACCAGCTGCGCAGCTTCTGCCGTCGCCGGGGTCCGGGTCTCTCTATCCGTCACCAACTCCATCCCCAAAAACAGTCCGACGCCCCTGCGCAAAACATGACGGGGTTTGGCACAAATGAAAGGGTTACCATTTTGCAGGCAGTGTGGACACCCTGCTGCATTTACAGCTGCTTCCTGCAGCACCAGCTGTTTAACACGGAGCAGATGCCAGATCATAAGGACCATCCCCTTACCGCAACAGAGCCCTAACGGCACCAGTCCTCCTCCAACCCCAATGCCATACCTACCATTCCATGCTTTACCTGCACTGCCATTTCAAAATATCTATTAAAAAAAAAACTTTATTTTACCAGGCCTGAAGTGTTGATGGTGCACAAATACCCAAGATAGCGAAACAGGTGACTGACGGCAGAAGGGATTCTTAACCTAGGCTGTGTTTATCCAGTGGTCCTGGTGTTAGATTGTTGCAAAAAGTACAAAGCCATCAATCAGATTTGCCATATCTCAATTTTCAGCCACTCTGAGACCTCGAAGCACAATATCTGGCATCTTGGGTGTATTCTGGTCCACAATTTGTTAAAAGACTGACAGGTTAAGACTGCTCTGCAATGCTTCCATGAAACAAAGTTCTGCCATCTGATCTGGTAGAACCCAGTGTTAATGTACCCTGCCAGGAAGGCCCAGAGGTGATCAGCGCCGGAAGCAGAGGCCTGAGCACGACTCGTCAGGCTCCTTGCATGAGGAGAACCGGCCCCGTGCAGCAGACGGCGTTGTAATTTGATGAACTCGTATGGCTTATTGAATGCTCTTTCCTTAAACTGCAAAGCTGCGGATAACTGTTTTTTCAACCGCATTTAATTGGTCTGGTAACTGCTCACACAAAGTTGATGGTCACACGGCTGGGTGTGAGCCTGTGAAGGTATCAGAAGGCTCTAAGCAAAAGATGATGAAGAATCGGAGGTGTATATTTGAAAACACTGACGAAAGATTTTAAATAACAGAACATTTGGTTTAGCAATAAATTAGATCATTGGTCGGCTGGAACGAGATGAGCGACCCAAATCTTTCTTGGACAGTGGCGAAGCTAGAAATGGGAATTGGGGCGGCACAGACACGTCCCTTTATGACAATTAGGATAGTCCTGGCTAGTTCACAATTATTTTTCTTAATTGACTCGTTTTCCGATTATCGTGATTGGCAACTGAAGACACAGTTTCTCTCCATATGCCATCAAACAGCGATGAAATCATGGGCTAAATTCAATAGAACTGAGAATTGGGGTGGACAAACCATCCGTTTTAAACAATCATTAGTCCCCTACCGGAAACGGAGGGGACTATAGGATTGCACTCCATCCGTCCGTCTGCATTCGGGTCCGCTCCATAACTTCAATACCGTTTGACCTAGAAACATCAAAGTTGGTGTGTGGATGCATCTTGGGGAGAGGATGTGTCATGTAGCCTACTCAGGTCACTTTGACCTACTTTTTAGGAAATATGCATACACCGGTAGGGGACTAGTATTGCGCAGCAATACGACATTCGCCGATTGGCTTTGCACTTGTTAGTCCTGACCTGTTCTCAGTTATTTTCATGATTAACAAAAGGTTCACTCCGAGAGCACTCCACACTTAACAGGTGCTGCTTGTTTCCTCCAATTAGGTAGGATGACAATCATACATCTGGATGTGTATTTGCTGAATTTAAATCAACGTCAAATAGTTTGAGCCGCATGCTTTTTATAGCCGTTTCACTGCCAAGTGCCACTTTTTTTCACTCAATACAGAGAGTAATTTTGAATAACGTTGATTTAAATTGAGCAAACGCATCCAGGTGAATGATTGTCGTCTTACCTAATCGGGGAGTACAAGCAACACCTGTTAAGCGAGGAGTGCTCTCGGAGTAAACCTTTTGTTAATCATGAAAATGATTGAGAACAGGTCAGGACTAATAATTGTTTGAAACGAATGTCTTGTCCACCCCAAATCTCAGTTCTAGGGAATCTAGCCCATGACTTAATCGCTGTTAGATCGCATATGGAGAGAAACCGTGTCATCAGTTGCCAATTACAATAATTGGAAAATGCGTCAATAAAGAAAAATAATTGAAAACTAGCCAGAACTATCCTAATGGTCATAAGGGGACGTGTCTGTGCCGCCCGAATCCCCCATTCCAAGCTCTGCCACTGTTCTTGGATGAAACATATGAGCGGACGTGTAAAGCTATCATCAGGGAAATGGATCTGTATGTCCGATTCCGAGATGCCAGAAAGAAAACGGCAAAACGACTCTGTTGATCTAAACCAGGGGTCCCCAAACTTTCCCAGAAAGGGCCGGTGGGGTTGCAGGCTTTCATTGCAACCAACCAGCTATGCACCTGATGCTACTAATCAAGCTTATTAGTAAGGAGTCCAGGGGTTGATTAGTAGCATCAGGTGTGTAAATGCTTGGTTGCAATGAAAGCCTGCATTCACACCGGCCCTTTTTGGGAAAGATTGAAGACCCTTGATCTAAACCGTTGGTGTGAAGAGTTGACTTCCCTCTGGAGGGCGTATCGCTCTAAAGAAAACGAGTACCGGTACCTTCACTTTAAAGGTTGTTGTTGAGAGCAAAATAAGTTGTTTGTAGCTTTAAAACATGCTCAAGGATTATTGGATAAAAGAGAAAAACAAATTGAAAGAGCTCATTGAAAGATTTCAAATTCGAACTTCTTAAAGTGAGCATGGTTTGTAAATCTAATCCTAAAGAGTTCTGGAAGAATATCAAAAAGCTTGAGCCTGCAAAGAACAGCGATATACCTACTAAAGGGTGGGAGAAAGGGTTGCATCAGACATCAATACGGTGCAAAGTATGTGGGAATCTTGAGTTTAAATCACTTTACAATAGACCTCCGGAGTTTTTGCGAGAATTTGATGAGACTTTTTATAATAAAGCTATGTCCGCTAAAGCAAACTTAGAATCCCAAATGCTCGATGAGTCCATTAGAAATGACATGCTCAATGAACCTCAAACTCTTGAGGTAAGGCGGCCTGTACAAAGGTTAAAAAAAGATAAAGCGGTTGGATTTGATGGAATTCTGTCCATAAGAATCGAGGTGTCGAGGATATGTTACCATCTTTATTTTCGGCATGCAATAACTTCGGAATTATTCCAAGTGAGTGGCTTAGAGCCATTATAACCCCAATACCGAAGGGAGCTGATAAAGACCCTTCTGTCCCGTTGAACTACCGAGGTATTAGTCTATTGTCCTGCATGTACAAAACATACTCTAGGATTACACGCCCAACTTGTTTATTTGGAGATGGGTTGGCGAGATGAACAGAACGGTTTTTGTAAAAAACGTTGCTGTATGGATCATATTTTTTCTTTGACATCAATTATTAGAAATAGGTTGTACGAAGGAAAGAGTACATTTGCTGCATTTATTGATCTACAAAAGGCGTTTGACTGGGTAGATCACGAGTTATCATTATATAAGTTATGTAATAACATTCATGATAAAGTGTGCAAGGCGGTGCAGTTTCTTTATTCGAACAAAATCACCTGTATTCGCCTCAATCGAGTATTTACTGATTGGTTTGAGACGACCACAGGTGTGCGGCGAGATGACGTGTTAGGCTATCTTCTACACTGTTTAATATTTTTATAAATTACCTAGCTATGGGGATCAAGGATCTTAAAATCGGCATCCTTTCAGAGAGTATATGCTTAGTATTTTACTTAGTGCGGACGATATAGTTTTGTTGGCTGAAAATGAACATAATCTGCAATTACCCGTGACTGGTCTAATACGTGAAGGTTAAAAATAAATTATCCTATACCAAAAGTAATATTATACATTTTAGGAATAGTAGAAGGTCTAGATCTACAGTCCGTTTTCAGTTTGGAGAAATGCCGTTAGAAATAGGAGGAAGGTATAAATACCTGGGAGTTCACTTGATTGAATTCTTGAATTTTGACTCGTGCCAACATGTTAGCCGACTCAAGTGCCAAGGCTTTGGTTGGCTATTTTATCAAAATTTAAAACTTTCAAGAATATAACATTTGAGATATTTGTAAAGTTGTATGAAAGTAAGGTGATTCCTATAATGGACTATTGTGCTGGGGTTTGGGGTTATGGTGATTTAAACTGTGTTGAGGTGGTGCATGCTGTATACGGTGACCTCGGATGGATTATGCCTAGGTTCAGGCGGTGGGTAGAAACTAGAAACAGTCGGTCGAGGGCGACCGTGTATGTGGCCCCCGCGCAGGTGCTACCATTGAGGGGGCCCTGGAAATGGTAATTGGCGGGCGATGAAACCCAAAATCTAATCAGTTTGCATCAAGATGTCCCTAAACATGTTAGTAAGATTTGGTATTGATGGTGCGAAAAGTTTTCAAGTTACCGTGGTAACAACCAAGGTCTCCAGCGGCGGACGCAGACCGGCACCAAAAACATAGTGGCCCCCTACGCTTTGCGGGGGCCACAATAATTAGACTGTGGAATCGCTTAGTTGAAATGCCAGACGACAGGCTGACAAAACAAGTGTTTCTATGGGACAGAAGCCTCTGTCGTCATAACTGGTCCTCGGAGATGCATGAAATTGGTGAGGAATTTGGTTTGGAGTATGAATTTGCTTCTTCATGCCCATTAAATTTACTCTCTTTTCAATCACATATGTTTCAGAAATCATGGAAGACGTGGCACGACACAATTATCTTCAAGCCAAAAACATATTGTAAATTTAAAACAATGCTATGGTCTCGAAACTTTCGTCAAGAGGCACTGTTCTCGGTATCAGCGTTCTTTATGGGCTCAGTACAGATCTGGCCTTTTACCTTTACATACAGAAACAGGCAGATGGTCTAAGACACCATTGGAAGAGCGTACGTGCCAGTTATGTCTTAGCAACGTTGTTGAAGATGAAATCCATTTTCTCTGTCTTTGTCCTGCTTATGGTACAGAGAGACAGGCTCTTTTTTTTGCAGGTGGCAAATTCAAACCCCGAATTTCCTTATCTTTCTCCAGAGCAAAAATCTTGTTTTCGTATGAACTCAGAATATAAGCTGGTGGCAAAATTTATTCAAGGGGCATATGAACAAGTGTTTGCCACTAAAGGTGGCCATGTCCCCGCCGCTTCATGAAATACCACTTCAGTAAATACCAAATACTTCAATGTATTAAAAAGAGTTTGAAAAGTGGCCAAAGAGGTGACCTTGAAAATAAAGTCAAGGTCACCCATATCGACAGGTGTCTGCGTAATGCCCCAATGTACAAGTGCTGGTCAACGAATTAGAATAATTTGAAATAGCGCAATCGTTAAATTTTCTTGATGCATTTTTTGTGCAGAAAGCAAATCAGGTGTTCACCGCGCCTGTCCTACTTTTTAGAGTAATCACAGAACTCGCTACCTGTAAAAAATTTGCTCAGCTGAGCTTTCCAAAAGGCCCATTTAGGACATTTAACTGTGACACTGTTGTTTCATTGAATTAGAATAATTCATAAGTCATTTCATTGAATTAGAATAAGTGCTCGAATTTTTGTTTTCTCTGAAGAATGTTCACTGTGCAGTTTAAAGTCAGGGTTGAGTAGAATTTCTAAGTTGTAAAATCATTCATGGGTAAGCAGCGCGACCTCTCAACGGGAATAGTGACTCAAATTCAAGCCCTTCGCTAACAAGGCTTGACCCAAACTAAAATTGCTGAGCAGCTCGGCATCAGCCAGTCTTCCATCTGCAAAGCTCTAAAGAAAGACTGCAGCAAGCGCACCAACTGTTCCGGCATCCGAAAAACTTCTGCTCGTGACAACAAGCAGCTGAGAAAGATCGCAGTCAGTAACTGGTTCAAGTCCACTTCTGAGCTCAGCGACTTTGTGGAACAAGCAGACCGGCGCTAACGTCTCGAGATCAACCACTTACCGTCGTCTGCGCAAACTCGGCTTCAAATCTCGCGTTCCAGCAGGAGAAACCTATGCTGAACAAGAAACAAATGGAGAAACGGCTGAAGTGGGCCAAAGAACACGGCGAGTGGACTGCTGAAGACTGGCAGAAAGTGGTCTTCAGTGACGAATCACGCTTTCGCATTTCCTTCGATGACCAAGGTTCTCCTGTCTAGCGTTGTGGTGGCGAAACCTACAATCACGAGTGCGTAAAAAGATTTGTCAAGTCTCCCCAGAGCGTTATGGTCTGGGGATGCATGTCCGCTCGGGGTGTAGGAAAACTGCTTCCTCAAGAAGACTGTCAAGGCTGCCGTACACCAAGATTTTCTGGAAACGTTCCTGATTCCGACTATTGAGGGACAGTTTGGCGAAGAAGACCTCATATTTCAACAGGATCTTGCACCGGCTCACGCGCCAAAGTCGACCAAAGATTGGTTCGCCGAACAACAGCTTGAAGTTTTGGCATGGCCGGCCAACTAGCCTGACCTCAATGTTATTGAAAACCTTCGGGCTATCGTCAAGCGGAAAATTTGCGGCAGAAAGCCGACTACGCTGGACCAACTGAAGCAGAATATCGCCACTGCCTGGGAAGCTGTGAGTGCGGAAACTTGTGACAAGCTGGTCAAATCGATGCCGCGGAGACATCAGGCAGTCATACAAGCCAAGGGGGCAGCCACATAATACTGAGAAAGTGATTATTCTAATTAAAGTAAAAATTATTCTAATTCAGTGAAACAGTTTCTCAATTATTCTAATTCAATAAAACAACATTGTCACAGTTAAATGGCCTAAATGGGCCTTTTAGAAAGCTCAGCAGAGCAAATTTTTTACAGGTAGCGAGTTCTGTGATTACTCTAACAAGTAGGACAGGCGCGGTGAACACCTGATTTGCTCTCTGCACAAAAAATACATCAAGATAATTTAACGATTGCGCTATTTCAAATTATTCTAATTCGTTGACCAGCACTTGTAGTCTGATACCAAATTTGAAGACTCTAGGTGCGACGGTTCATGAGATATCGCGTTAACAAGAGTTGGAGAAGCTGTCAAAGTGTCGTGGTGACCTTGAAAATAAGGTCAAGGTCACCCATATCGACTGCTTTCTGCGTAATGCCCTAATGTAGGCTGATACCAAACTTGAAGACTCTACGTGCAACGGTTCTTAAGATATCGCGTTAACAAGAAACGGGACGTACGGACGGACGCTGCTGATTACAGAGTCCCCCGTTCCGCGTTGCGGCAATGGACAACTAAAACGCCAAAGTCGTCTTTAGTTTAATTTGTCAGTTGGATAATTTGTCAGGTGTACAAGCTTTTAAGAATGTATATTATTAATGTTTCGGTAGCTGTTTTGCAGTTGGGAATGCCAGTCAGTTCTTATTATTTTAAGTAAGTGACTTGTAAGCCTGTCGGGGCTGGGTTCCTTCCATTTGTTTGTTTTTGAAAAATTTTTGTTTATTAATATGGAACATGTCACTATAATAAATAAATGCATCATATCATGGACACAGCTAATTGGCTCAGTTGGCCGGAACGACTGGTAGAAACAGCTGCTCAAGGCCCAGTGTTTCCCATTTGTGCAGAAAATGGTCCCCAACTGAATTTTTGCCGGTCCAGCAAAATGGACCGATGAAACGGCAGTGATGTAATATGTCCATACCGCACATGGCCAATTAGAGGGTGCTTGTCCATGAGGCGGAGCAGCTGGCCTCTGAGCCAATCTCCCACCTCACGAGCATTTCCCATCAGGTCCTCCTGCTCGATCACGTCTAGCACCGCCAGCCCGGCCGCACAAGACACAGGGTTTCCACCAAACTACAGATAAAACAACACAAACACACAACATGGGGTTTCCATAAACGACAGACAAAAACTAAGAACATACACACAACACTGGGTTTCCGCCAAACTACAGACGAAACAACACAAACAAAGACAACACAGAATTTCCACAAGCTACAGACAAAATACCTCAAACAAATGCATCAAAAAGGATTTCCACCAGACGGCAAACAAAATAATATCACAAACACATGACACAGGGTTTCCTCCAAACTACAGATAAACAACACCAACAAACACCACGCAAAATTTCCACAAACTACAGACAAAATACAAAAAAGAACACATGACAAAAGATTTCCACCGAACCACAGACAAAATAATACCACAAACACATGACAGAGTTCCCACCAAACTACAGACAAAACACCACAAACACTTGACACAAAATTTCCACAAACTACAGACAAAATCCCCCAAAAAAGACATGAAACAGGATTTCAACCAAACCACAGACAAAACAATACAATACAATACAAATACAATAATACAAATAGACACAAGACATTGGGTTTTCTCCAAACTACACACAAAACACCGCAAACAAACATACAACACAGACTTTCCACCAAACTACAAATAAAAGAGAACAAAAAAACTAGTGACACCTGATTTCCACCAAACTACAAACAAAACACCGCACAAACACACCGCACAGGGTTTCTACCAAACTATAGAAAAAAAATACCCCAAACTCATAACAGGAATTTTGCCAATAGATAATAACACACCCAAAACATGACACAGGTTTCACCAAACCGTAGACAAATACACACCTTGGTATCCATCAAACTACAAGGGAACATAATCACATGACGTAGGATTTCAGCCAAACTACAAACAAATCGCACCCAACAAAAAAAAACGCACAATGTAGGGTTTTCATCAAACTACACACACACACTCGCACACACAGACACACATGCACACACATACCTGCGTGCACGCACTCCAGAAACTGCTTGGTCAGTCCATATCTAAGCATCCAGACCCTCCCAGATGACCTCCTCAGAAATTTCTCAAATAATTAATATGGGTACCTCTGGTGGACTTATGAAATAATACCAAGTATTAGACCAATATCCCTAATAGTTTTGAAGTGATGGCCTGTCACAATTTTTTGTGACAAAAAAGTTTTTTTTTTTTTTTTAATTTTGATGAAATTGTGCTTCATCAAACTTTGGGCTTCCACTGCTCCTCTATTATTTAACCTACAGATCAGATTTTTGGTTTCCCAGATTAGGTTGCTCCACAGTAGGGCTCCAAAGTTGTCCGAAAAGCCAAAAATTGCTGTACTTTTTAAATAATATCAGATCAGAAAGTTCAGGGAATTCAAGCTTGACAATTTTTATGAACATTCCTGATAACTCTCTTGGGTAATCCACTTTAAACTTGTTTGTATTTTGGCAGGAATGAGAAGAATTTTTTTTGCTCGTTTTTCATTTTACAGAAAAAATAGCAATTTTGAAGTCCATGGCTCACCATGTGCGCAATTGACCACATCCTTCAAATCTTTATCATAGATTGCTATACAAAACCCAAAACCAGTGAAGTTGGCACGTTGTGTAAATCGTAAATAAAAACAGAATACAATGATTTGTAAATCCTTTTCAACCTATATTCAATTGAATACACTGCAAAGACAAGTTACTTAATGTTCAAACTGGTAAACTTTGTAATTTTTTGCAAATATTAGCTCATTTGGAATTTGATGCCTGCAACATGTTTCAAAAAAGCTGGCACAAGTGGCAAAAAAGACTGAGAGAGTTGAGGAATGCTCATCAAACACTTATTTGGAACATCCCACAGGTGAACGGGCTAATTGGGAACAGGTGGGTGCCATAATTGGGTATAAAAGCAGCTTCACTGAAATGCTCACTCATTCACAAACAAGGATGGGGCGAGGGTCACCACTTAGTGAAGAACTGCGTGAGCTGATTGTCGAACAGTTTAAAAACAACATTCCTCAACGAGCTATTGCAAGAAATTTAGGGATTTCATCATCTACAGTCCGTAATATCGTCAGAAGTTTCAGAGAATCTGGAGAAATCACTGCACGTAAGCGACAAGGCCGAAAACCAACATTGAATGCCCGTGACCTTCGATCCCTCAGGCGGTACAGCATCAAAAACGACATCAGTGTGTAAAGGACATCACCACATGGGCTCAGGAACACTTCAGAAAACCACTGTCAGTAACTACAGCTCGTCGCTACATCTGCAAGTGCAAGTTAAAACTCTACAATGCAAAGCGAAAGCCATTTATCAACATCACCCAGAAACGCCGCAGGCTTCGCTGGGCCCAAGCTCATCTAAGATGGACAGATGCAAAGTGGAAAAGTGTTCTGTGGTCTGACGAGTCCACATTTCAAATTGTTTTTGGAAACTGTGGACGTCGTGTCCTCCGGACCAAAGAGGAAAAGAACCATCCGGACTGTTATAGGCGCAAAGTTCAAAAGCCAGCATCTGTGATGGTATGGGGGTGTATTAGTGCCCAAGGCATGGGCAACTTACACATATGTGAAGGCACCATTAATGCTGAGAGGTACATACAGGTTTTGGAGCAACATATGTTGCCATCCAAGCAACGTCTTTTTCATGGACGCCCCTGCTTATTTCAGCAAGACAATGCCAAGCCACATTCTGCACGTGTTACAACAGCATGGCTTCGTAGTAAAAGAGTGCGGGTACTAGACTGGCCTGCCTGTAGTCCAGACCAGTCTCCCATTGAAAATGTGTGGCGCATTATGAGGCGTAAAATACGACAACGGAGACCCTGGACTGTTGAACAACTTAAGCTGTACATCAAGCAAGAATGGGAAAGAGTTCCACCTGAGAAGCTTAAAAAATTGGTCTCTGCAGTTCCAAAACATTTACTGAGTGTCGTTAAAAGGAAAGGCGATGTAACACAGTCGTAAAAAGGCCCCTGTGCCAACTTTTTTGCAATGTGTTGCTGCCTTTAAATTCTAAGTTAATGATTATTTGCAAAAAATAAATAAATTTTCTCAGTTTGAACATTAAACATCTCGTCTTTGCAGTGAATTCAATTGAATATAAGTTGAAAAGGATTTGCAAATCATTGTATTCTGTTTTTATTTACGATTTACATAACGTGCCAACTTCACTGGTTTTGGGTTTTGTAGTTGTCAACTTCATCTGACAAAAAAATTGGGATGGTGTTCAGCCTAGTTTATTTTATCTGAATTTTTTAATAGACACGCCAAATTGGACATTTAAACGCACCATCTTACATCATAAAATGCTATAGATTTGTTGAAGTATGAATATTAAGTAATGTTCAGTTCATCATGTTATAACTTGAACAAATAATGAAATCTTGAGACAGGCACAAACTTGTTTCATCCTACATCATCATTAAATCTGCAATCTGAGAAAAGTGAAGTGTGATGACTTAATCCATGATTCGTCTGAACTCGTTTTAGTAGTGTGTAATGATGACCAGTATAAAAGAGCTCCAATGATCAGATTATCATAATCAGTCAAACCATGGAGGGTAAGAAGGATTTACCACAGTGTGACTGAGGCACCAAATAGGGTGATGAATGTCACAATACACGTATGGCAAGAAAAACTGGCTTCTTCAGAGTGGATAACTTAAGCGATGAGGATTGAGAATTGCTCGCCTAGAAATCTGGAGTTATGCTTGAGGAAATTGAGCAAATTTGTTTTCATCATGAGAAGATGTTTTTATCTCAGTTCATGAGTGAACAGCGTACATGCGCAGATCCAGGAAATATTCAAACCAAACAGATTTCACGTAAGTGTAGTTTCCATGTTTTGGTGTAGCAATTGTATAAGTTTATCCTGATTCCATTACAGATTTGCATAATGTGTGATTTTTAGTCCTCTAAGTTCCTTGCAGTGAATGTAAATTTGATAGTTAGCAATGTTAGCAAAAATTACATGATGAGATTAAAAGCAGCATTCTTAAGGTCTCTAACAAAAACTGATCTGATCTGTCGGTCAAATAATACAAAACTCAAAACCAGTGAAGTTGGCACGTTGTGTAAATCGTAAATAAAAACAGAATACAATGATTTGTAAATCCTTTTCAACCTATATTCAATTGAATACACTGCAAAGACAAGTTACTTAATGTTCAAACTGGTAAACTTTGTAATTTTTTGCAAATATTAGCTCATTTGGAATTTGATGCCTGCAACATGTTTCAAAAAAGCTGGCACAAGTGGCAAAAAAGACTGAGAGAGTTGAGGAATGCTCATCAAACACTTATTTGGAACATCCCACAGGTGAATGGGCTAATTGGGAACAGGTGGGTGCCATAATTGGGTATAAAAGCAGTTTCACTGAAATGCTCACTCATTCACAAACAAGGATGGGGCGAGGGTCACCACTTAGTGAAGAACTGCGTGAGCTGATTGTCGAACAGTTTAAAAACAACATTCCTCAACGAGCTATTGCAAGAAATTTAGGGATTTCATCATCTACAGTCCGTAATATCGTCAGAAGTTTCAGAGAATCTGGAGAAATCACTGCACGTAAGCGACAAGGCCGAAAACCAACATTGAATGCCCGTGACCTTCGATCCCTCAGGCGGTACTGCATCAAAAACCGGCATCAGTGTGTAAAGGACATCACCACATGGGCTCAGGAACACTTCAGAAAACCACTGTCAGTAACTACAGTTCGTCGCTACATCTGCAAGTGCAAGTTAAAACTCTACAATGCAAAGCGAAAGCCATTTATCAACAGCACCCAGAAACGCTGCCAGCTTCGCTGGGCCCAAGCTCATCTAAGATGGACTGATGCAAAGTGGAAAAGTGTTCTGTGGTCTGACGAGTCCACACTTCAAATTGTTTTTGGAAACTGTGGACGTTGTGTCCTCCGGACCAAAGAGGAAAAGAACCATCCAGACTGTTATAGGCGCAAAGTTCAAAAGCCAGCATCTGTGATGGTATGGGGGTGTATTAGTGCCCAAGGCATGGGCAACTTACAAATATGTGAAGGCACCATTAATGCTGAAAGGTACATACAGGTTTTGGAGCAACATATGTTGCCATCCAAGCAACGTCTTTTTCATGGACGCCCCTGCTTATTTCAGCAAGACAATGCCAAGCCACATTGCACGTGTTACAACAGCATGGCTCCGTAGTAAAAGAGTGCGGGTACTAGACTGGCCTGCCTGTAGACCTGTCTCCCATTGAAAATGTGTGGCGCATTATGAAGCGTAAAATACGAGAACGGAGACCCCGCACTGTTGAACAAATTAAGCTGTACATCAAGCAAGAATGGGAAAGAGTTCCACCTGAGAAGCTTCAAAAATTGGTCTCCTCAGTTCCCAAACGTTTACTGAGAGTCGTTAAAAGGTAAGGCAGTGGTAAAAAGGCCCCTGTGCCAACTTTTTTGCAATGTGTTGCTGCCTTTAAATTCTGAGTTAATGATTATTTGCAAAAAAATATATAAAGTTTCTCAGGTTGAACATTAAACATCTTGTCTTTGCAGTGTATTCAATTGAATAGAAGTTGAAAAGGATTTGCAAATCACTGTATTCTGTTTTTATCTACGATTTACATAACGCGCCAACTTCACTGGTTTTGGGTTTTGTTGAGGAGCAGTGGAAGCCCAAAGTTGGATGAAACACAAATGTTGTCAAAATTAAAAAACAAAAAAAAAAAAAAAAAAAAAATTGTGACAGGCCATTACTTCAAAACTATTAGGGATATTGGTCTAATACTTGGTATTATTTCATAAGTCCACCAGAGGTACCAATAAGAATTTTTTGAGAAATTTCTGGGGGGGGGGGGGGACGCAGGAATTTTCTGATTTTCTGGATGCCTTCACTTAGACCAGAGGTGGGCAGCGAGGGCCGTATCTGTCCCTGGTTTTCACACTACCGTCTGGTCTTTAATTAGTTGATTGTCTCAATTAGCCAAACCATTTATGAAATCTGACGTTTCATGCGCATTTCTTTAAATTATCATGAAACTACAAAGACTAGTCTTGTATCCCTTCATAAAACATTTTCCTTTGATCGAATCATTGCGAAAATCTATATTTGTGCATGCAATCAATTAACTCAATTATTCAGGGTAATTGATAGGAATAAAAACCCGCATACACACCGGCCGTCCAGGACCGTGATTGCCCACCCCTGACTTAGACTGACCCTGCTACCACCAAACAATACCCTACATGGCATAAAAGGAGGTAAAATCCAAGGGCCACTTCCACAAAGCGGGATTACTGTCTGAGTTAGGAGGATTACTGAGATAGCTGGATAACCGTGCTGAGTAATTATAACCCAGAGGACCTCTATGTTTCAGTTTTGTGAGCGTTCAAAGTTTCACTTAGGTCTGAAGAACTTCCGGATGAATTGAGATCCTTCCTCACACCTTCTCTGCATTACAGAAGGACCTTAGACCAGAATGGCAGCCATGTTTTGATGGTGGTTCAGGTGTCCTGCACAAAGCTATGTCCCAGCTAACACATGAAGTTCTCACATCACTGGAATGTTTTCTAAATGTTATGACATCGAGTCAACTCTGGGACCATGTCCTTGCTGTCTGAGCTGAGCAATACATCTCAATAAAACACACCTCACAAAAAATGTGCCAAAAAGAAAACAATCAATCAACTGGTCTGAGTTTGTCACACAGTGGCCCTGGGCCAATGGGCAGTCTTTAGTGTCCAGCTCTGTTTTCCTCCCAAAGTATTTATACTGACGATGTAGGGTATGAATACGGATCGGTTCTGCTGTGGTACAGACAATACACAACATATTTCTACCATGTATTTGCATCACTAAACCAATTTTATTGATTTAGCCCCACCGCACTTACTGTGTTGAAGTACTCCACGCCATTGGCAGTGAATGCTGCGGCCACTTCCTGTGTGGTGGCCACACACGCCAGCGGGTGCCCATTGCCCATGGGTTTTCCCATCGCCACAATGTCGGGGCAGAAATCCTCCCCCTGCAGCTGGAATCCCCAAAAGTGGGTCCCCACCCGGCCGAACCCGGCCTGCACCTCGTCGGCCACGAACAGCCCTCCAGCAGCACGGACATACCTGCAGTGGAGAGGGGGATTAAGGAGAAGAGTGGGAGAGAGGTGAAGAGAGGGGGGGGGGAGGCAATATGCATGATGAAAACACTATAACACCGTGCACCAAAGTTGGGGAGCCCTGCTTGTGGAGAGCCGTAGCCTGTGCGTGTTTTGGATGTCTCTCTGATCCAACTCACCTCATTCAAATGACTGGCTGGTTATCACGCATCAGGCTAATTATCAAGCCTTTGACAAGCTACAGTCATTTGCATCAGGTGTGTTGGAGCAGAGACTCATTTACAGCATGCAAGGCTACAGCTCTGCAGGAGCAGGGCTCCCCACCCCTGGCATATGCAGTGTTACCCACGTGGTTTTCTAAGTTTCCAGCCTCTTATTTTTTCGCCCCCGACATACACTCAGTGGCCACTTTATAAGCAACACCTGTTGGCTAATGCAGTATTTAATCAACCTATTATAAGGCAGCAACTCGAAACAAAAATAGTGCCACGGGCAATGTAGCTTACATGCGTTATTTGAGGCATTTTTATAAGCTCACAAGCGGTAGTATTTTTTTTTATGCAGGAGTCCAACATTGATAAAATGAAGGCACCTTTTGTGTCATTCCATCTCATATCACCCCATGGGACCCAGGTCACCCTCTCAGATTCCCCAGAAAAAAATTGTGCTCCTATATCAAGCTTATGAAGAAATCCCAAGTATTAGGTCTGTATCTTAAATGGCTTTGATACTACAGTCCTTTGAAATTTCAATTATTTTGATTCATTTTGCATAACAAGCCTTTCGGTCCAACTTCACATATAAATAACGCACAGTTTTGAAACTCAGTAATTTGTGCTGACTTTTTATGTAGAATTTGAAAATTGTGTCAGTATCTGTATCTGTATGTATCTGGTTTTCCTCACAAAAACCTCTGAAAATAGCTAAAATGCAGAATGTAAGAAAGCATAACCTCCTTTGTGTGCTTTTAAATCAAAAAGTGAACTATATACAGTAAAGCTATCACTACAGCTATCACTATCATTAACGGCACATTAGGTAATGCAAATCAAGTCACCACGTTTATTACTGTTTTATGAGTGACATTATAATTTTCAGAAATCAGATTTTTTTTCAGCTTCCTAAAACTTGCCTAATTTTCATGACCCTTAATGGTCACATGGGCAGTTAAGAATCGTTTTCATATTTTTACCCTGTTTTGTTCTATATCTGAAGATGATGTGATAACAATATGGAGTTGTTTCTGAGTTTCCCTCTGAAGTCATGAATTTTTTAATAAAAAAACATCCATGCTCCTGTTCCTAAAGTAATACAACCAAGTCAAATATATTTTCATGTAATTGACAGTTCTAGAACTGTCCCATAGACTTATTTTCATCAGAGGAACATACAGTGATGCTCCTTCACGCAGGCTTCTTTTCAGAAGAGGAACGCAACACTCATTCAAAGTTAAATTCAAAACAAAGAAAACAATATTTTTCCAGTCAAGCACAATAATTAAATGTATAACACATTATTAGCATTGCTGGATACCAACAGCATGAACTAATGTTGTAAATGGTACTTGTGAAGAAAATATATTGGGTCGGTAAATATCTCCATATGACCAAGTCAATCTCCATATTACCAAGTCAGCATTGTTCTTGCTGATGCCAAATGCAAGAAAACAAATACTAACATGTTTCCCTGACACCATGCAGCAGGAGTGACAAACTAGTCCAGAAAAAGGGCCAAGAGGCTGCAGGTTTTCATTCCAACCGAGCAGAAGCACACTTGATGTAACTAACAAACTGCGTAGGCTGAGAGCAGCTGACGAGATTAGTTGTACAAGGTGTGCTTCTGCTCAGCCGGAATAAAGAACTGCAGCCTCTTGGCCCTTTTTCATACCAGTTTGACACCCCTGCCAAACAGAACACAAATGTGAAAGTTTAACATCTATAAATTTAAAATGTCAATTTTTTATTATAAAATATTATTCCATCAGCTCAATGACAAAGTTGATTAAAATGTTGTCCTTCAAATGACCAATTCTCCCAATAATATCATATATATGTAAATGTGAGCCATGCAAAGTTGCATATTTGACAAATATAATGCCTGGAAACAGCTATAAAGCAAAACAAATAGTATTTCACATTGTGTCGGTAACTGCATGAACATGATCAGAACGTGTGTGTACATTAAACATTCATGACTTAAGAGAGAAGCACAAAAAAAGCACCATATTTTTGACATCATCTTCAGATATATAATGATATGTGGTAAAAATATGAAAATGATTGTTACCTGCCCACATGGCCATTTGGAGACATGAAAACAGGCGATTTTTAGGAAACTGAAAAATTGAGCAGATTTCTGAAAATTATTCTGTCACTCCAAAAGTCAGTCATAAACGTGGTGACTTGATTAACATGACCTAATGTGTCATAAATGATGGCGAAAAAAAAAAAATCTGAGAGCTTCCTCTGGCATACTTTTTGATTTAAATGCACTCATAGGGGGTTATGCCCTGTTACTTCTTGCATTTTAAGCCATTTTCAGAGCTTTGTGTGAGTAAATGTACGCCAGATACACAAGAACTGATAGAATTGGCAAAATCAACAGTAAACGTTTGCCCAAGTGACAGAGTTTCAAAGGTGAACATTTCATATACAGCGTTATTCATTTATGAAATCAGACCAAAAGGCTTTTTTGGCAAAATGCAATAAATTCATTGAAATTTCAAAAGACTGCAGCTTCAAAACCACTTAAGATGCAGACCAAATACTTGGGCGCAAGGAGCAAGAGAATCGTTTCCTGGGGAATCTGAGAGGTCAACTGGGAAATGTCTGTGAAACTGGGTGAGTTGAGATGGAATGACCTTTTGCGTGTATTTGAGGAGGGTAAAAAAAAAAAATATCAAGCAAAATTCAGCATCATGGTTTGATGTTTCATCATGTCTTTTTTTTTTTTTTTTTTGCAACTCAGTTCTGTTTTCATAGTGCAGCTCCATTGAAATATCAAGCCCCAGACACCAGATCATCATACCCAGCATTATATACTGATGCAGTGAGCTGCGGCCCCCTGATGGGCCGTGGTGGTACTGCAGGTGGGCCGTGAGAGGTCATAAAAAATATGATTCATTTTTGCAAATATGATTTTTTATTATTTTTATTGTAAAATATTTATTGCACGATTTTAAAAAATATTTAGAAGTAATAACCTATTGAGTGTTATTGACCTCACAATATTTTAGGAACCTTATATAGTTTATGATCGGAACGTAGCTTTCTGGTCATCATGACTGGGGGTCATAATCGGAGGAGCACGTACTGTGTTCGATAATTAATTCTAGCTTGTGTGTACACCACAGATTAAAAGTTTGGGCTTCCTTTATCCCCCTGCTTTCATTTCAATCCTGAATCTTTATAATAATAATAATAATAATAAATAAAAAACAACAACAATTATTGTCGTTGTTTTTTATTTATTTTATTTTATTTATTTTATTTTCTTAACAACAACAACAATTATTGTTGCTGTTAAGTGTTCTGAGAATGCATAATTTCGTCTATGAACTGTTTATAGGACAAAGGTGGGCCGTGGATCATGCTCAATATTGGCTTCCTTTTCGCATGATAGAGTTTAGGTGGCATCTGTGGCACGGCGGGCTGTGTTTACAGACAGTGGTTTCATGAAGTATTCCTGGGCCCATTTAGTAGTGTCAATGACAGAATCATGCTGGTGGGAGATGCAGTGGCATCTGAGCGCCCAAAGATCACAGGCATCCAGTAAAGGTCTTCAGGCTTGTCACTTATGCACAGAGATTTTTCCAATTTCTCAGAATCTTTTGATGATGTTATGCACTGTCGATGATGTGACATTCAAGGCCTTTGCAATTTGACGTTGAGGAACATTGTTTTTAAAGTATTCCACAATTTTTTTACGCAAGCCTTCAGAGGTTGTAGAACCTCTGGCCATCTTTACTTCTGAGAGACTCAGCCTCTCTAAGACATCCCTCATATAGCCAATCATGTTACACACCAGATGCCAATTAACTTACAGTAGTTACTTGCTAAATGTTCCTTCAGCTGATTCACTTATATATGAATTGCTTATTCAGCCCTTTTTGCCTGTGTCCCACCTTTTTTGAGACCTGTTGCAGCCAGAAAATTTGAAATTTGCTCATTTTTTGGATAAAAATGTGAAATGTCTCAGTTTCAACATTTGAAATGTTATCTTTGTTCTATTGTAATAACATATTGGTTCATGTGATCTGAAAATCATTGTATTTTAATTTCATTCACAATTTACACTTTGTCCTAACTATTTCAGAATTGAGGTTGTATATGCAGATGATACAGTCATCTACTCAGCTGCTCCTTCTGCTGAGCTATCTCTTCAAAATTTACAGTCAGATTTTCAAATCTTCCAACAGGCTCTTTTAGACCTTAAACTATTATTAAACTCTGGGAAGACTAAATGCATTCTGTTCTCTCAGAAACCTGTTGCTTGGTTTTATAGTGGTAGCATTACTACAACAAGTGGAAAACAAATTGCAAGAGTTCCTTGCAACAAATACCAGGGCATTTGGGTTGATGAGAAACATAAATTTAAGAAGCATGTTGATGAGTTAACTTAAAATTTGAAAGTTAAAATGGCTACGCTTTATAGGAATAAAGCCTGCCTCCGGGGAGTTGCAGAAGGCAGATTGTTCAGGCAACTATTCTCTCTAGAATGGATTATGGTGACATTATTCATATGCACTCTGCTCCCTCATCGCTGAAGCCCCTTGATGCAGTGTACCATGCTGCATAACAGGAAATGGCTTCAGAACGCATCACTGTAGTCTTCATTTAAAGGTTGGTTGGTCTTTGCTAGCCATGAGAAGGGAGCAGCGTAATTGTCCTTTTATACACAAGGAATTGTTAGGTAAGCTGCCAGGATATATTGCCAGTCTGCTTAATTTTAGGAGGGGGGAGGACCATCTTCGTGCTCTTTACCAGTTGGTTTTAGACATCCTGAAAGTTCAAACTGAATTGGGTAAAACTGCTTTTAGGTATTCTGCCCCACAGAAATGGAATAGGCTTCAACACTTGCTGAAATTGGAAAAACTTATTTCATTTGATTGTCTTAAATGTCGGTTATTGGATGCCAAGAAAGTGTAATGTACATGTGTACTGTAGTTCTTTTGTTTAGTTTTTTTTTTTAATTTATTGTTGTATTACATGTTGTACTATAATTCACATCTGGGCTCTGTTGCAAAAGAGAGCTTGCTCTCAATTGGTCTCCCAGTATAAATAAATAAAAAATAATAAATAAATAAATTATAGAGTGCAATCTTAAATATGACCACTGGCGGCCATGTTTGATGTAGAGTTTCGATGCCTCGAACGAATTTTAATCCGTGCATCCACGTGTCCCTCCCTACCAAATTTCACAATGATCCCACAGCAGAAGAAGATCGAACTTAACACAAACACCAATGCAGACGCCGCTGTGTGATCCCATAAGCTCCCTCTGGTCCGTTGGACCAAGTGAGCTAAAAGGCAGGCAGACAAGGTCTGAAAGTTCAGCTGGTGTTCAGACCAGACAACACAATGGGGAAAATATGTGATGCAAGTCAGTGGGTCTCAACTTGGGCTCCTGTCTATGTTGTTTCAGTTCAAATTGCAACTGTAATTGTCGGATTTTATCAAGCAGTTAATTTGTCTCAATGAGGTGCAGTTCACAAACTCATTACTAGAGCAGTTATTTCAGATCTCTTGCCATATTATGAGAGAAATATCCATATTTACTGTGAATAAAAAAAAAATCCATGTCCAGTTTGTGATATATTGGAAACAATCACATTAAAGGAGGGAAAAAAATATCAGAGCAAATTTAAGGATCACTAGATTCTTCCATTGATGAAATTGTGAACACATGATCTCGAAAATTACCCACAGTACTTATTGGCAAGAACATGACAAAGACTCAAACCTTTTTTTGTGCCATGAAATTTTCAAGCAAAGTATTTTTTCAAGAACTTAAAAACTTGCAATTCAGCAACCTAGTTTGGAGCTTGCTGGTTTTCTGTGTTTAATTTGATTTGTTTTGAGTGATTGAACAGATCACTGGAATCCAGCACACCGAAACGCTAAGAAGCAACGCTGAATAATCAGCATCCAATTCTTCCACAGAATCAGTTTCACTTTTCCCTTCTCGTCATCAAAGCTGCTTGCCAGTAAGCCTCTATCAGTTATACGCAATTCACAGAGCGTTCAGGTCACAAGGTGTCATATGCCTGCATGTCAGAAAGCCGTGAACGAGAGCTAAGATTATCTCCACACGCACACTTGCAAGAGAATTCCGCTGTGCGCTCTGTACAGAACTGGAGCCTGTGTCACAAAGGTGGATTTCTGTGTTAGCTGGATATCTTAGTCAGCTGGATTAACAAATGAGCTGGATCAATAAATTGGTTGGATTAATGAGTAAACCGGATTAGTGAGTTAGCCTGATTAGTGAGTGAGCTGGAACAATGAGTAAACTGGATAAGTGAGTTTGCTGGCTTAATTAATTAGCTGGCTCGTAGAGTTAGCTGGATTATTGAGTTTGCTGGTTTAATGGGTTCGCTGGATTATTGAGTTAGCAAATTTACTGATTTAGCTGGATTAGTGAGTTAGCTGGTTAACTGAATCAGCTGGATTAATGAGTTATCTGGTTTACTGCACAGAGTAAAATACAGAACAGCTTTGTTTCCCCTTCCTTACTTCAGTCCATGTTCCAGATTTGGGACAGCTCGGTGTTTTACAAAATGCAGTAATCCCGCTTTGTGAAACAGGGCCCAAAATTTGCAGGTTCAACTCCCAGCTTGTGCATCCACACAGGGGTGGCCGAGCCAGATACCTACTCTGCAACCTTCTGGAAGTATCCTTTGGGGAGTATGATTTGGCCGCCAACACTTGGCAAAGTCTCTGCAAAGAAAGCCGAAATCTGCAGGAGAAAACAGCACAGAAACCCAGTATCATTTCATATGTTTACAGTACATTAAGATAGGCGCATGCCACCACGTAAATTTGGGATTTTTTTTGTTGCTCGCATTCCATCCATTACAGCTGGATGCCAACTGAAACTGCATATGTTCAGAACCTGTTGCAGTGTATCGAATCAGCATCCTACCATAAATCAGTTCTGTTTTACTGCTCAACTATAGACCCCATTACCAAAATACTATTCCAATCTGACATTCAGGTGAATCCACCACGAAGGTCTCCTGTAAACTTAGAAAAATTAGTTTAAGAATATATTGCAAGTAACAAGTAGATGCTAAACATTTAAATGTTCTTTTTTCTTGTGTCTGCTTGTTGTGGATAGAAGGGTAAAGGCAGACTGCTGTTGAAATTGAAACTGCAGGAGGGATGTGGATTTTAGCACTAAGCACGAAGCATCAGGAATACACTCAACTGCATGTGGGAGATCTGAGATGCTGTTTATCTCTGACATAATTGGGCCTGAAACACAACAACATGACTCAGACACCAGCACATGCAACAGGTAAAGTGAGAAAAGGAAGGACAGGAAAACATATTGTGAGTGTGTGTGTGTGTGTGTGTGTGTGTGTGTGGCAAGTGAGTTTGGCACCTTGCGGCCTTTTCCATGAGCCTCTTCGATCAGATCTCTCACTGTATCTGCATAAGCTTGTGCAGGGTCAGGGTGATCCTCACGATAGCGCCCTCTGTAGGTGTCTGGGAGCGGGGCCTGGGAATGGAAAAATTAACCAGAGAGTAAGATGGAAAAAAAAGACTTATTTCCCCCCAAATGGCCCCATAATGAGTTCCCTGGTTTTTCTCATTAAGCAAATAGAAAATCATTAATTCATGCACGTTCTCCTGAGAATCTTAAAGCACTTGTGATACTCAAAAAATCAGTCCATTATGTTGTCATGCATTCATAACAAGGACTCACAAGATGTATTCATCAAACAAAATAATTTTCGATACACTTTGCATTTTTAGACTATGCCTCACTATTGGAGTTTGTTAGTATGCACAGTATGTATCCTGCACAGTCATTTATACTGAAAACAATGCCGCAGGGGAATTTGTAGCCGATAGTCGCGGTGACTATCATACTGATTAGCAATAAAGAAACCCCCCAGTCATAAGTAAATTGCAATAAGGGCACCCCCAAACATGTGCGTCACCCGTGGCACAGTTACACACCACATGAACCCACTCTTTCTGCCCACCCAGTTTTCGGAACTTGTACGGACTGATGTCGATCAGCGATGTCAGATGTCCATGGTATGCACTTCGGAGGGGAAAAAAAAAAAAACAATTAACATGTCTGTAATTAAATGGTGCACTGGTAGAATCTGGGTCCTGCCAAAGAAAGTCAGCACAATGCAATGGCCGAGTGCAATATGTTTTAATCAAGCCACAAGACAGATGTGTACTTTCTGCCACCTTCAAATGGATACCTTACAGCCAGACTGAACCAATCAGGCACAGAAGACATTTTGAGATATTGGCCATTTTAACTTTATCACTTTAAGACCTGAATAAACAGGTTTGAAAGACGTCATATAAAATCACAAACCACAATTTGATGCAGCTCAATAATCTGTATCAAAATCTTATAACTGTTTCGAAAAGCAAAAAAAAAAAAAAAAATGTAAATGTTAAAAAACTAGTTTGAAATGGTTGGGTCATTTCGACTCACGCTACATAATACACTGAAAAGCGAGAATGCTTAAGAAACCCATCCCCATGGTGTGACATTTTGAAAAATAAAACACTTTGCTACACAAAATGTAATGCCAATTAATAGTTTTAGACACTCTGAACTGATATGGACAGCTGTTGTTAGCAAGAGAAAATAAACCGTTCCATGTATTACGAAATACTTGGCCCAGGATAACAAAGGTACCACGTGACGTGAGCCACTGAAGTCTCTGCAGTTTCAGAAGTCAAACACAAGTAAAACAAAGACTGACAATGCTCAGGTGAAAAGAGCATGCCTTCTAAAAAAGACTACAGATATGCGAATTTCACAAATTTGCTTTGAAATTAAATTTAATCAAACTGAATTACCAAATTTGACAAGTTTTAGTAACTTTCGAACATGACTATGTTCATACGCTTTTAACAATGTCACACAGCAGTCTTCTTCATGGGAAATTAAATGAAAAACGACCACCCATCCAGGAATTTTCACAGCTTCTCAGAATTGCTGAGCCAAAGTAAACATAGGGCAAGTCCTGAGTTAAATGGAATCAGGCTGAGTGTGGTGTAGGTGTCACAGACGGAAATCTGATGGAAGGGGTTTTCATCAACATCATTCTAATGCTCTTAACAGTGATACAGGCACTATAGTCCGCTGTCAGGGACTGCTGGTGAGGAAGGCTCACCACTATGCTCAATATTTCATTTTCAGTTAAGTTCATCACTGAGATGTCTAAGCAGTAAACAGTTGTATTTTGCAGTCCAACTCAAGGAGAGAAGCCAGCAATGTTATAACAGTCAGTCAGAACCATCTCTTTTATGCAAGTCATGAACTTCAAAAAGATGGCGGATTTAACATAAGGATTATGTGGCAGAAACAAAGATGTCAGGTGTCTGAAACGAGACGGTTGTGTCTCAATGAAGAATGGAACGGCAGATTCACTTCAGCATTTAAAAATTTTGACAAGAGTACAGAGTTCTTTTTGGGAAAATTATATGTGCCCGTTAAGGGCTCTGAGTGTTGGTGTTTTAAAATGTTATTTGCTAGTCAGTGCTATGGTGACCTATGTTGTTTGATCGACATGGTACTTTACATTATAATACAAAAGACAGGACTTCTATCTAAATTTTCAAGGTATCCAAATGTAGTTCCACCAAAATAATACAATCTATTAGAATAATCCAAAATATGCTCATATTAATTTTAATTTCACTTCTGATCAGTGGTCGAGAAAGAAATATGCTGAGTACATAAACTTTCAAGACCATTTACAATCATATTTCAGCTATAAGCAGATGCATTATTCACCTGTAGAGGGCAGTGTTGCGTGTTCTTTGCTCTCAGGACAATGAGTGCTCATGCAGTGAACTGCGTAATACTGTAAAAAATTATCTTCCAATGCAGAATTTAAGAGGATATTGTTTGATATTGAAGCATCTGTGGTCATGAATTGCTTCTTAATGAGTCACTTGGAAGAAAAGATTTTTTGTTGATGATTTTCCCTCTAAATTCTATATCTATGTTGTACACGTCTACCACTTCCATCTACTGATATTCAATGGAAAATCAATAGGATACAAAGTCAATAAACTTCTAATTACGTATTTGTCACTTTTACCTCAAAGGAATAAATATCAAGTCTTTTGATTATCATTGACAAAGTATGGTATAGCAAAGCCATTCACAACATGCTTACATTTTCAGATTTTCCCCCCCAAAGAATGAAAGGCCTTACTGATCCAGAACAATGACATCCTCATGTTGGCTGAACTGCCTTGCTAACCGCAGGGCAAGATCATTGGCTTCAGATCTGTGGAACAATGCGAAGCTTAAACATTCAAACAAAATCTATCACTGGCAAAATTCGTCAGATCCACCAAGCCCTCGCAAAACAATACACCAGTCCAGCTTTTCATAGTGTTTATGGAAGTCATGTAAAACATCTGAAGTGCCTGTTCAATCGCTGCTTGTGCAGGGTTAGTGCAGGCAGCTTCCTCATTTTCTCGAGAACCTCTATGCCAAACAACTTCAAACTCGACACTGCACTTCCTTGGGTCCTCAGCGATACACTTTCTAACTTTGATACCAATTGGATGACAGGCTGTTGACATATGCAAAGGGCATGCATACATGCATGTTTACACTACAGGCCAAAAGTTATGGGCCACCCTCAGATTTTTAATGATGTACCAAGTGCAATGTGACCCATTGGTTTTGGGGAAGGCATTTATACAGCATGCCTTCTTGTTACATAAAATTGTTCACGTCCTAGTGACATAAAATCATGTAACACAAAGGCATTGGAACTCAATTATAAAACATTGTGGTCAGTGATCAATCAGTTAAGACAGCTTTAAAATGCGGTCTGAGGTCTGGAATTCACCTAAAACCTAGTGGTTTCCTAAATTTCATGCACTGAAGTCATTTCATGAGCAAACAAGTAGATCAGAGGGATCTAATAGCTGCGACCGGGCCTAGCATCCGTCACGTGGCCTAGTGTCCATGACTGGTGGTTTCTTGTACAAGTGTGACCTCGAAATTGGCAAATGACCTTGAAAATCAATAGGGAACCCTTCCTCTGTACCAAGAAGCTTGTTGTAAGATTTAATAGCCATCCATAAAGTTAAACTGGAGTTACGGTGCGAAAACTGTGAAATCGGGGCCAAATCGACACTTTTTTGACCGGTGTGACCTTGGGATTCGACAGATGACCTTGAAAATCAATAGGGAACCCCTCCTCTATACCAAGAAGCTTGTTCTAAGATTTCATAGCCATTCATTGAATTAAACTTGAGTTACGGTGCGAAAACCGTCAAATCGGGCAAAATTGACACTTTTTTTACCTGTGTGACCTTGGGATTTGACGGATGACCTTGAAAAACAATAGGGACACCTCCTCTATGCCTAGAAGCTATTTCCAAAATTTAATAGCGATCCATGAATTCTAACTGGAGTTACAGCGCGAAAACCCGCACACAAGGTCGTGACCTCTGTGAACTTGACCTTTGACCTTTGACCTCGACCTTGTGCATGGACATCACTTTGGTGAAGGTCAATAACTCCAGAAAATTTCATGATGATACGAGGACAGGAACATGGTGAAAAAGGTGTCACAGACAGATGGACAGACAGAAGCGTTCATAGAGCTGCTTGGTCACAGCTAAAAATAAGGAAAGAAAAGTTGATGTGAGATTTTTTTTTAAATCTGAGGGTGGCCCGAAACTTTTGGCCTGAAGTGTATATTATATATATATACCAATTCTGAACAAATTCTAGACAAAGTGTAAATTGTGTATAAAATCGAAACGCAATGACTTTCAAATCACACAAGCAGGTATTTTATTCACAATAGAACAGAGATAACATAGCAAATGTTGAAACTGAGAAATTTTACAATATTATCCACAACATGCGCTCATTTCAAATTTGATGGCTGTTAAAGGTCTCAAAAAACTTGGGACAGAGGCCTGTTTACCATGGTGTCACATCCCCTCTTCTTTTTAACAAAGAGTGGAGGCGTCTGGGCGTTGAGGAGACAAAGTTTCTTGAGTTTTAGCCATTGAAATTTTATTCCACTCTTGTTTAATACAGGCTTCCAGCTGCTGGAGAGTTTTGGATCTCCTTTGACGGACTTTTCATTTAATTATGCGCCAAATGTTCTCAATCGGTGAAAGATCAGGACTGCTGGCAGGCCAGCTCAGCACACCGACTCTTCAACTACGAAGCCTTGCTGTTGTAATAGCTGGAGTATGTGGTTTTGCATTGTCCTGCTGAAATACACAAGGCCTTCCCTGGAATAGATGTCATCTGGAGGGGAGCATATGTTGCTCTAAAACCTTTATATACCTTTCAGTGTTCATGGTGCTTTTTAAAACATGCAAGTGTCCCACACTATAAGCACTAATGCATCCCCATACCATCAGAGATTCTGGCTTTTGAACTGAACGCTGATAACAGAAACGGTGGACTTTCTCCTCTTTAGTCCAGAGGACACGATGCCCATGATTTCCAACAAGAATGTCAAATTTGGACGCATCTGACCACAGGACACTTTTGCACTTTGCTACAGTCCATTTTAATTCAGCCTTGGCCCACAGAACATGGCGGCGCTCATGCTCAACAATGGCTTTTTTTTTGCATGATAGAATTTTAGGTGGGATCTGTGGATGGCACGGCGGACTGTGATTACAGATAGTGGTCTCTTGAGGTATTCTTGGGCCCATTTAGTCATGTCAATGACAGAATCATGCCGGTGAGTGATGCAGTGGCGTCTGAGGGTCCGAAGATCATGGGCATCCAGTAAAGGTCTTCGGCCTTGTCCCTCACGCACAGAGATTTTTCCAGTTTCTCAGCATCTTTTGATGATGCTATGCACTGTCGATGATGAGACCTCCGAAGCCTTGCAATTTGACGTTGAGGAACATTGTTTTTAAGGTATTCCACAATTTTTTACGCAAGCCTTCACAGGATGGAGAGCCTCTGGCCATCTTTACTTCTGAGAGACTCTGCCTCTCTAAGACATCTCTTTTATAGCTAATCATGTTACACACCTGATGCCAGTTAACTTAATTACTTTCTAAATCTTCTTTCAGCCGATTCTCTTATACACTGCCCAGCCAAAAAAATAGATCAGAAATGCCATAATTTTTGTCCGAGATGTTGTCTTCTAGACATAATGGTTGAACCACTCGGTGGTCTTTCTTGAGCACATCCCAATAACATTTAATGTGTTTAAGGTCAGAACTTTGTGGTGGCAAATTTGTTTGTGAAAATGATTCCTCATACTTGTTTTTGTCATTCATGGTTTTCTTTGCCAAATACAGGCCAATAACTTGCCCGTTCTGAAGTACTGTAACGTCTTTTCCACCATCATGGGATGCGTCTTCCGACATGATTTTTTCAGAAATGAGTAGCGACGCGCTTCATCAGTCAGGGTGAAAATGATTATTGCCAGGTAAAACATATTAATAACCGCAATAATGATCCAATAATAGAATTTCTTCATTAATTTCCATTTAATTGCTTTTTCAACCCTTTTTTTTTTTTTTTTTTTTTGCCTGTGTCCCAACTTTTTTGAGACCTGTTGCAGCCAGAAAATTTTAAATAAGCTCATTTTGTGGGTAAAAATGTAAAATGTCTCAGTTTCAACATTTGAAATGTTATCTATGTTCTATTGTAAATAACATATTGGCTCATGTGATCTGAAAGTCGTTGCATTTTGATTTTATTCATAATTTACACATTGTCCCAACTATTTCGGAATTGGGGATATCACACACACACACACACATATGGAGATTCCTTGCTTTATAGTAAGAGGACGATGTCACACAGAAAAAAGATGCTTGCAGAGCGGAGAGAATTTTACCCTGAGTTGACGAAGTAGAAGACGCAGAGCTTGTTGGGGAGCGTGGCAGAGAGGCGGTCGGCATAATGGACTATGTTGTCATGCAGAAACCGCCAATTGGTGTTCAAAAGTTCCATCTGAGAGGCGCACGCCTTGGTGACCACCGGGTGGCAGTGCCCAACTACATGTACAGGAAAGGTCAGGGGTTACCTAGAATATTGAGCCTTCCAGTTCAAGTTTTTCCTTCAACCATCCGTGGCGCTGCTTTTCCACTACCTTTCTAAAACAAGACGCAGAATATCTTTCCTTCAACCTTTGTACCCCCAGAAATGTTAATGATTATGGCTCACAATGGGGCACCAACCTTTGTTACCCGTAAGAAATTAAAGATTTACTGCTGCCAGCAAAACACGGTGTAAGTTCGCAACTTTATTAACAGAGGTGAGTTTGACATTAATAGCAACATAAACAAATATTACTGATTTTTTTTACTTCACTTCTCCTGTAAACATCGATGGTATTAATTACGTTCCCAAGTATTCAATCTCAACTCGTTGGCTTTGCAAAAAATGTTCTTTTTTTTTTCTTTTTCACGTATGCATACCCTTATTTATTATTTTTATTTCTTATTTTTCTTATTTTTTCGATCACGTATAGCTTATAAAAGACATGGATTATAGCACAAAAAAATGATTGGGAGAAGTGTTCTTAAATCTCCAATGAGCTATAAACAAATTCTGCGTCCTCTTGAAACCCCGAAAGGGTAATACAGCAACGAGAGGAAAGAGCACACCGCATCTGTCCGCTTCAGTGACTAATATGAGCCATTGCATTTTAAATTATCTCCTACCGTGATGGACATTGCTGATACAGTCCAAGTACTTCACCCCGTTCTCATCATATAGATATTGTCCGCGAGCTCTCACGATCTTCACCGGATCATCTGAGAAGAAAAGCCGGCAAGATTGCCTTCGAGAAAACACAAGCATAAAACATGACGTGCCATTGCTTTCGCTGAACATGGAAGATTTAGGTTCAACTTTATCAGCAGTATTGACAGTAACCTAACTCTCGACCCGTGAACTCAATCAACGTTATTAGAGAAAAACAGATTAAGTTTCGCGTACATTCCTAATTTGTTGACTAAACTTGATGTGCAGGAAAGTTAGCTTTTCGGCGAAAGCCACTAACCCAATAAATTTTTTCCGCATTGCCAGCGTCTTCTCCTTATTAAAAATCTCCATAGTCAGTTTCTGCGAGTTGGTTTTTTTTTTTTTATACAGCTATAAAGCAATCTTTCATCATAAAACAAATCATATGGATAAAGGTCGGGTACACTTCCTTGAGCAAACGAGGGACGCTATTTTCAAAATAAAAGTACTAAATAGACTGTCCGATAAATGTACAGTAATCTTACACAAAGTGATTCAGGAACAGCTTTCAATTAAAATGAAGGTTTTATCCCATAAAATCCACAAATAAAGACTACAAGATATACTTTCAACACCTAGAGTGCAAAACAAGCCATTGTTTTTCATTAAGCCCAAAATTTTGAATTAAATGATGGGAGGAAAACAGCTCATATGACGCGACACCAACATATCGGCTACTGTCCAGCTTGTCGTCCATTTAATATGTAAACAGTCATTTCACAAGGGAATAATAATTTTGAGTTTCTAAAATATATTTAGTTGTATTAGAAATACACTATTGACAACTTTTTCAAGAATCATACTGTGAAGTTACCAACATCCAACCCTAGTTATCCCCGAAAACGACGTCTTTTACTGTGAAGGCGATGCAAACAACCATGCGTTTTTTTCCATGTGCATGGAAGAAGTTCACAAGAAAAGAAAAAAAAAAGATTGGGGGGGAAGAGCAGAGTCAGCAACTGACCACTTTTTAATTCTATGCATACAAAATTAGGCTTGACTGGCAAAACTAAGAACTCGATCGTTTCGATGCTGTGTCCCGCAGTGTAGTGCGGATACGCTGATCTTATTACCTCCGCCGAGGAGGTTATGTTTTTGGTGGCGTTTGTTTGTTGTTTTTTTGTGTACAACATAACTCAAAAAGTAATGGACAGATTTCGATGAAATTTTCAGGGAAGGTGGGTATCAAGTCAAGGAACAGGTGATTGAATTTTGGCATATCTAGGCCAAAGTACTGCTGCGATATACCTCAAAGTTCAAGATTTCAAGTCTTTCCAATGGGCCGGAGTTCCAATCACCGTGCTTCGGGGTTTGCTGCCCCCTGGCGGAGGTCTGCGCTCTCTGAGTGCTTTTCTAGTTTCTCACTATTTTCTTATTTCTCAAGGTTTTCTTTGTAAGGAGAGCTTAAGGGCCGGGACTACAGGGGTTTTATGATCTAGATAGACGTCTCCAGTGGCTCTATTTATCGAGGCGTTACCACTGGTCTTACAGGTCAGGACTGAGAATAGCCTATAAGATGCTTTTTATTGCATTAGTGGATTGCGCAATTTAATGGAAAACCTTTGCAATTTCCGAATGCCATCATTCTGCTAACTTACACGGCGGTTAAGCTATTTTATTTGAGTTTGAACTGGCACTGGTTTGTATTGAGCACTCTCACGTCATGAGGTGGGCTATTAGTCCGTGGGCCGAGGTCAGAATTCCTAACTTCCGTGACCAACATTGAGTAACTAATAAATTTAGAATTGAAACAAACATATTTGAAAGCAATAAACATGCCATATAAATCGGCAATCTCAGAAATCCACCATTATTTCCAAAAGATGAAAAAACCTCAATAATTTCGATAAGGAACTCTGAAAAATTATCCAATCACAGCGGCCCTTCTATTAACGCGTCAGAATATCCCATAAACAAAAGCCAATCAGAAGATTTGTTTCAACTCGACACTAACAAACAGGTTGGCCTTTGCCATGGGATTTTGTGACAACAGGGTTGCCTTCAAAGTCGCACCGGTGCTCACCGTTTTTTTAAGATTTCCGGGTTGGATGACCTGTTTCCTCTTACCGGTGAGCAAAGGTGCAAACGGGGGTGCGTTCAATGCCGGTGCACCTGCGTGAAGTTGGCACCCCATATGTTGAAAATATGAATAAAAGTATTTTGATTCCTCTGTACATGTTTGTGCATGCAAAATCAATGTTTGTGCACAAACCGTCTTTATGATATTCAACATATAACAGTTTGGTGACCTGAGGTCACTCAGCATCCCATCAACATCCAAATGACTCAAAAATGGTTGGAATCGTGTGTGTTTCGTTTGTGCAGGCAAAATTAACATTTGTGCACAAACCGTCTTTACGATATGCAACATTTAATTATTTGACCCCGGATCACCCAGCACCCTATCAGCATCCAAATGACTCAAAAATGGTTGGAATCGTTTGTGCTTTGTTTGTGCACCTTTGTGCAGGCAAAATTAACGTTTGTGCACAAACCGTTTTTATGATATTTAACTTTTAACAGATTTATGACCTATTGGTGACCTGAGGTCACCCAGCACCCCATCAACATCCAAATGACTCAAAAATGGTTGGAATCGTATGTGCTTCGCTTGTGCACGTTTGTGCAGGCAAAATTAAAGTTTGTGCACAAACCGTTTTTATGATATTCAACATTTAACAGATTTATGACCTATTGGTGACCTGAGGTCACCCAGCACCCCATCAACATCCAAATGACTCAAAAATGGTTGGAATCGTATGTGCTTCGTTTGTGCACGTTTGAGCAGGCAAAATTAATGTTTGTGCACAAACCGTCTTGAGTTCTCTTCAGAAGGTTCTTGAGGTTCATCACTAAACCACATACTGAATATATTCCTCTATTGCTCATTATGCATATCGGCATCATACATATGGTTGATTTCTTGTCTGTTTTCTCTTTCAGAATTAGTGTGTATGTCGACACATTTTGACCAGCACATACCAGAACAGGTAGTGTGTGTGTGTGTGTGTATATATATATCTATATATATATATATATATATATAGTAAAAAAAATGTTGTCATTGAACCATTTACTTGACATTAACACGTAATCCATGACTTAACCATGAGAACATAAAAACTGCAGAAAAATAAAAATTGCCAAAAACCCCTGCAAAATAACTCATTCCTTAGTGTGAAACACAACATGTGCTATGAGCAGTGTTTTTTCTGGAGCCGTTGTGACCTTGTTGGTGAGGTCATCATACTGCTCCCATAGAAAGGATGACCTCCTGCAGAAAGCAACGTAATGACCAAGAGCTTTTCTAGTTGGGCCTGGTCGAAAAGCCATAATGCCTCTTAATCTGAATGTTTCCTCTTTTAGGGTGATGCTTACTGGGAAATGACCCAGCCCAAATTGTTGTTCTGAACCCAACTCTACAGAGAGGGCTTATCCAGGCTGATAACTGTGTGTGATCACACCATCGCACCTCGGCACATCAGAGGAGGGGGAGGCTTCAGGAGGATTTGGAGTGCACTGAAGTGGTTGAAGGCACTCTGAAGGGTGGATGTGCAGCCCATCTTCTATTGCTGCCTGGAGGTCTATTATCCCCTTCGGGCCAAAGTTTTGACATTTACAGGCACCAGAGAGAGGGACCTTGTCTCATGGCGCTGGCAGCTTGGAGACAAGCAGTGGGAAGTGAAGGTGAGGGTTTCCTTAATTGTTGCTGTGACAATTTGAGACACATTGCAATCAGCATTGTTTTGAAGTGCCCCAGACTTAAGCGTATCAGGGACAAACATTTGCTCCAAAATTAATGCTCTGTCCCTGTATGTGGCCTTGTTGATGCCACTGCCAACAACAGATTTAACCAGATCTAACACAGGTTTGTCAATCCCTTGCACGCAAGAGCTCTTAAATCTTTGACTGTCACTGCAGGCGCAGCAAAGACATTGGCAGAATGAATCAAAGGCGCATGTGTTCACTACAGACAGTTCTGCTTTTCCCCATATTAATTGTGTGATTGGCGAAATGCCATTTCTTAGAAAGCCGATTTTCTTCTGTTTTGTAGCCATATCCATGTGTTTCCATTCTGAACATGCTGTCAAGTATGATTTTCTTTTTTTTAGGTGGGACTCCCAGACCTCTCCAGTTCTCCACTAGCTCCTGCTCTTCCATATCCCTCTGAGAGTCCTCCTCATCTGACAGCTCCATCTTCTTGTTGGCAGAGGACAACTTCATCTGACCTTCAATGTGATCTAGATGGCGTCGCACAAAGCGGTCCACACGAAGAGGCAAGCTATCGTGCTTGAAGAGGCCGCCCTTCAAGTTTTTAAATTCAGCCTCAACATTTGCTGAACTAGCCGTTATGTGGACACTTTTAAAGTGGGGAACCATGACTGCAGTCCAAAGTGGCAGATAAGCTGCCATTCTGATCAGGTGGGGAACAAGGTCAGGGAGAAAGTGCAAGTTGTCCCGGTCACCATCATTGGAGGCCAAACCTCGGCACTCCTCACATATTTCCGATGCCCACCTTTGAGCATCAGTTTGGCACTCCTTCATTTGATCCATTTTCTCCTCCTCGTCACTTGCCCTTAGATCGACAGTCTGCTTTTCCTCAGCTGATGAGCCTTTGGCAATGAGCTCTTTGATGGTCAGCTGACAAGTTTCTGAGCTGACAGGCATACCTTGCTCATCCATGCCCACAGACTCACTGAGAGCAACAATGGCAATTGCGCGAATCAGCTCCCTGGCCTCATCAAGAGATGTCATCTGGACAAGCTGGCCCATACCCCTCAAATAGAACTCCCTCACACGGTTACTCTTTTTTCTGAGGCACTCCCATCTGCTGATCAATTTCATGCAGTGGGCAACATCCACTCTAATGTAGCAGGGGGGTAGTGTGTTGGACTCTTTTCCCAGCAGCACTCTGAAGCACTGATTGATGTAGGACCTCAGGTCAGGGCATGCGGTGAACGCCTTGACAAGTCCTCCCAACAACGCAAGAGAGAAGTCGCTCACGGCTTCCGATGGCACGGCTGCACCACTTCTTTGCCATTCAGTTAACCAATTTGCAATGGCACCCATGTCATGGCGTTCTGAGAGCATCTGTACAACTGGAATGTGTACACCTGGTAAGGAGAGGACACCTTGATATAAGAAGATATGTCCTGAGGGCCCTATTTGTCTCTGAAGTTTTCTACCAACTGTGCCTGTTGCATCAAAACTGACAGTAGACCCCCTAGTCTTTGACATTGTCTTGTAGACCTGCAGCTGAGATGGTGTGTGATAATGGCAGGAAAACCTATCAAGTCCAATGTCAAATATGCTGCCATGATAAGGCACACTGTATTTCAAGGTCTGAAGAGAAACTATTGGATGTGTATGGCCAAGCTCCTTACGTTCCTTATCCTGTTTGGCTCTCCTTAGCACGGTAAGGCTTGGGTGGTGGCTGGGTTCTGGGTCACATAAATCCATCATTTCATTGGCAGCTGCAGCACGCCAGACATGTGACACTTTTCTGCCATCCCACAGCTCCTCCGAGACCTGGTTTCTGTATGTGCCTGATAACTTCCTCTTCTTCCCCCTTTGGTGGTGATGCGCAATCTCCTTTATTTCACAGTTTAATACCATAGGTGTATCGTCTTGTGCCAAGCTCTCACTGTAAATGCTCAGTTGTGGAGTACACTCTGTGCAAACTCCAGTTATGTCGAGGCACTTCAGGATGCCATTTGGGTTCACCTTCACCCTTTTCAAAGCAGTTGTGCAAGGACATTTACTGGCCTCCCAGATTTTCTTAATTAGAGAATGTGTCCAAACTCCTCGCTTCAACACAATGTGTTCTCTTTTGTTTGAGGGGCCCCATGTATCATTGTATTTTACATGTTCCAACCAGTCTTCATACCACTCCTGATGTGTAATTTCTATCTGAATGTGAATTTCACTTGTGTTTTTAGCGTGCTTAGTGTGTTTCTTGTCATCAGATTCTGCCTCCAAATAAACTTCACCATTTTCATTTGATTGAATTTCCTGGACTTCATCACTGCTGTCATTGCTCTCGTTATTTTCAGCTTTCCAGCTATCGCATCTACTTAACTTAACAATTGTATATAGAGTTTTGGGTTTTACTGTCCCTCTATGCTGTTCACTTAGATCAGCCCACACTTTATCAGAGGGTCCCGCAATTTTCTCTTCCTGTAAGATTCTGTCTCGGGCAGCAGTGATCATCTGTATGAGTTCATCCTTGTCATATTGAGGTAACTTTGGCATCTGGTGGAAATGAAAATAGACAGTTATTGTCTGGGTGTAGTTGCTGTCTGACTTTAAATTATGCATCAGTATGTGGAGATAAGACATTTTAAACCTCAGTATCTAACACAGTGTATGAGTTTCAATCAGTATGAAGTTACCTTGACAATATGGCTGTACTCGTGGCTGTAGAAATGCCTTGTGTATTTTCTGTTGTGAAAAGGTCAGGGGAAACTGTTTTATATAACTACAAAAGGTAAGAGCTTTCATTCAAATCTGTATGCCATTGCTCAAAGTCATCCCCACCCTATAGCGGGTGTTCAGCTATTTGAAGGAGGGGGCCCCATTTAGCTAGCTAAAAGTGACCTACCAGAGTCACAGTGCGGCTTCCAACCGTCCCGTGGCACAACTGATATGATCTTCTGTGCCCGCCTGCTTCAGGAGAAGTCCCGTGAGCAACGACGACCACTTCTTTTCATCTTCTGGGACCTGGAGAAGGCTTTCGACAGCGTCCCAAGACCAGCTATGTGGGCAACCTTAAGACGCTTAGTCTTTTCCAACCACTTTACAGGCCCTTCACGACGGGATGACTGCTCGCATTGTGGCGAAGAGCACCATTTCTGATCCTTTTTCCATCACCACAGGTCTGAAGCAGGGCTGTGTTCTGGCTCCCTCTGTCTTCTCCCTTTACCTTGGGGCTATGATCCACGAGCTTCCTGACATAGCCTCTGGCATCCAGCTTCGTTGCCGAATGGATGGAGGCCTCTTCAACACAGGATGCCTTTGTGCCCGCCGACTCACCATGCCGGAGCTGCAGTATGCTGACGACAACGCGACCCCTGTGGACACAGTTGACGCCCTCCAGATTACTGTTGATGTCTTCGATGGTACATACTCCCGCTTTGGTCTCACCTCCAATACTGGGAAGACTAAGATCCTTGCGTAGGGAGCCCCGGGCCATCCCATTTCAGACACCAGCAACATACGTCTCCATGGTGAAGTCCTTGAGACTGTGGAAGAGTTCCTCTACCTGGGATGCTACCTTTTCAACGACTGCATGGCGCAGAAAGACATTGACAACAGGATTCGTGCTGCACATGCAGCTTTTGGGAGGCTCTCCAAACGTGTCTTCCTTTATCACGACCTCAACTTTCATACAATGATCACGGTGTTCCGAGCCATTGTTCTTTCTACCCTCCTCTATGGCTCTGAGGTGTGGGTCCTGTACAGAAGTGACATCAAAAAGTTGGAGCGTTTCCAACTGCAGAAACTCTGTGCAATCCTGAAGGTCAAATGGCAAGATCTCATCTCACATGAAACCGTTCTTCTCCGAGCCAACCTCCCCAGCATCGAGACTACAATGGCACGACATCGCCTTCGCTGGGCAGGACACGTCAGGAGAATGCCCACAACTCGACTCCCCCGCCAGATCCTGTTCTGACAACTGGAACATAGCACAAGATCCCGAGGAGCGCCTAAGCGTCCATTTTGTGACCAACTGAAGGCCACTCTCCTTCGCTGTGACATTGACTATGCTAATTGGGAGACTCTCGCCGAAGACTGCAATGGGTGGAGGCAAAACATCATTCTGAGGACAGACTATATGGAAAACCAACGTCGTTGCAAGGAAGAAGGAAAGAGACAGAGACGTAAAGAGCGGCTTCTCCAGCCTCGCTCCCCACCCACACTGCCCTGCACAAAATGCCCTCGACACTTCAGTACAGCACTGGGCTTGGGCAGCCATATCAGACATTGCCACCCAGGAACAGCTTCAACTTAACTGAGGCTGAGTTAAACCTGACTCGGATATAGTGCTCGGATGCGAGCTTCCGCCGATGATGGATTACTATTATTAATATGAATATTATTTTATCATCATTATTATTGTTCTTGTTATTGTAAATAGTTGTGTCATTATTTGATTGTAATTACTTGATTATTAATTGTTGTGTAAATAAATATTATAACTGTTACTTGCAGACTACATCCATATCAGACTCCTCTTTATATTCAGATTTTAGTAATGACCCTAGGCTAATTAAATGTGCCAGCAGCCATGCCACTATTTGATCTGCTCCAGCTGCGTGGCTGAAGCTAAACAGGTGTAGGTCTGGTTAGTACTTGGATGGGAGACCAATCCCAGTTGGTGGGCCAGTAGGTTGCGATCTTTCCCTCGAGTGGAATATGCCTGAAGGAGATGCCGTGTTTCGGATGAGACGTTGAACCGAGATCCTGACTTGCTGTGGTCATTAAAAATTCTATGACACTCTGCAATAAGAGTAGGGGGTTCCCCGGTGTCATGACTAAAAGTTCCAACCTGGCTCTTTCGACCTGCCACCTAATCATCCCCTGATCTAATTGGCTGTGCAAATTGCCTTCTCCCCCCCCCCCTCAGCCCCCAGGGCTCCCCCTAAAAAGAGATTTCAATCTCAGTGGGACTTCCCTGGTAAAAATAAAAAGTGTATGGGTTAAATTAATAAGGAAATTAATTTTAAGTTGGTAATTGGATATAAGCCAACGTTGCCAACCTTTACACATACGTTGGCAACACAATGTTGGCCCAACATGTCCCCAGCGGCCAAAATGACATTGGGCCATTGTTGGTGTGTGACGTAAGGTCAACGTCTATGACTATGTTGAGCCAACTCCGGCATGTTATCTGGAGTGTATGTTAACTGTAAACCACAGTAAAATGCGGGCTGGACTCTACTTACAGTTGAAATAACAAGGAGACAATGCGTCAACATCGGGCTAGCCTTCCTCTGGTAGAAGGAGCTAATGAAAGCGAAAGATTTTTAAAGGGTCGCTGAAGTTGCCATCTTTCTGATCGACAAGTAAGTCAACTTCAAGTTCAGGTTACACGAACACCAAGTGGACCTTGTCTCTAAGCGCGTTCTCGTAAGCAGCACAGCAGCTGCGGTTCTCAGCGAGTAGCACTGGTCAGGATGCTGACCAGTGTCGGCTGTCGGCTAACGTTATTACAAAATCGGTGAAGTGAGCCGGTGTAGTGACACCAATGTTTTCAGTTATTGTATTTGATGAATGGCTTTGTTATGTAGCGACTCGACTTCTTCGCCTGTCTTTTTTGTAACATTACAGAATAAACCGTTAGGTAGTAAAGTCTGTTGTTGCTTAACCAACATTGGATAACAAGCGTGTAGCTTATTCGGTAACTATTGAAGGTGACATCCTATAAGCATGCTAACACTTGCTTTGCTTTTTCGTATTAAATTGTTCAAGATGCACCTAAGCTGAGTTGTTTATTTCCGTTACTTTGAATATCTTACACCGATTCATGGTACTGTGCTTTGCTACTTCATGTATTATATGCTGGCTAAGTAGCATTGACTACGTCCACTTTCAGCACGGTATAAATTCAGCCCAAAAAACTGCGCCGCTAATCATTTATTTACCACTGCATGCACATTATTAATTATTAAAACAGTAGCAGATGTGCTTACTTGATGTCATGACTTTTCAATAACTTTTAAATTCTTCATATTTCTTCATATTTTGTATCTTATTTTATGCATGTGCCGAACTTGCATGACAGCCCCGCACTGAGACAGTGTTTGTTGTTCAGCCTTTATTAGCTAGAAGAGTTCAGTGGGTTGGAAACGCTGAGATGTGACCCAGGTAACAAGCACCTCCGGTCTGGATCTGCCCAGGCTCTGTGCCGACTCCAGCTGATCCGGCTCAGAGCCGGGGCAGACCCGGAGCGGAGGAGCTTGCTATCTGGGGAATGACACACTGTTCGTGAGGGGCATCAGTGTATGGGGGTGATGCTACAGAGATTCGCTGATGTGGCTGAACTCTGCCAGAGAAAACACAAGGGCTACAGAAGAAACCGAAGAGAACGAAACTAAGATCGACTTTATGTATATTTTATAACTGGGCTGCTGATTATGTGCGGATTTAGGAAATTGCTAATCCTGTTTCAGGGGAAGGAAAATAATTCAGAATTGAAACTCCATTAATATTGAATGAAATCACCACTTTTCCGGCTTACCTTGATGTTTGAGTACCCAGATAAAATTAGGGTTGTAAAAACCTCAAGCGTGAATTTAGTCAAGAAAATGTTGAGTTTATTTTCTATTGCTGATAAACGTGGTAATAAACTGCAGTAGCTATGTTACGGATGACACACCGGGTTGCGAGAGTATGCGCAGCATATGCATTCGCAATATTAAAATTGAATTCTAAATGAATGGTGTGTTCACCCTGCGAGTCAGCTGGGATGGGCTCCACTTCCAAGTATAGAGAAAGGATGGAATTAATGAGCTTTGAGCATTCATACACTAAAAGCTAGTAATTTTGCTTGTCAAAATTTATTTCCCTGTTATAAATAAAACTAGTTCATCAACATTTTATATCCCTCTTAGGTATATAAATTGTTTTTCCAAACTATATTTAAGCCGAGTGCTATGTTTGCCTGTTCGGTGCGGAGCTGTTGCATGGGTTTTGCAGTGGACATAGCTACATTTCCGGAGAGCATTGATACACTGTGGCTACTGTAGTTGCAGTACGTGTTTGAAAAAGTGAGGCACTCGAGTGCAGTATTCGTATGAATGTAATACACAATTTCAATGCTGGATGGGAGTAATTCCTACGCAATGTCCCTTTAAGACGGAGCGGAGGCCGGCGGCGGCAGCCAAAAAGGGGACGAAGAAAATGATCGATGACATAAAACAGAGATGGCAAGAGGACATCGAGCGGGAGCGTCAAAACCTCAAGAAAAGGGAGATGAATGCGAAGGCCATCGGAGAGTTTGTAAAGGAGCAGATAATGGAAAGCGAGCGCGTACGGCAACTGATACAGCGAGAGAGGGAGCGGGAGATGGAAGAGTGCAGGAAGTTGCCAGAACAGTATGCCAGGGAGCAGCAAATGTGCAAACAGCAGGAGAAAATGAACAAGAGAAACGCCAGGAAAGCTCACTGGGATCTTCTGGGTGCGAACAGCGACATCCAGGCCAAGGAGGCCAAGCAGCAGAAGATGGTGGAACAGAGATGGCGGTTTTTCGAGATGGAGAGGGACAAAGTCCTGATGAGCAAGCTGGACAAGAAGGAGGAGAAGTACAGGGTGGCGCAGAAGTACAAAGAGATGGTGGCAGAGCAGAGCAAGCGGCCACCAAGATGCATGAGAAAGCGAGAAAGGAGGAGGCGCTCAATGCCGATATCATTGCCGACTGCAAGGCCAAGTGGGAGGCCAAGATGGAGCAGGAGGAGAAGGACCAGGAGGAGAAGAGGAAGTCGATGCTGGATGCCACTGAGGCGCACCGCTAGCTTGTGGAGAGAGAGCAAGAGGAGAAGCTGAAAGAGGAGAAACAGAGGGCTCAGGAGGAGCTGAGCACAAACCAGGCGGAGGCGCTTGTTTTGGAGGGAGGAGCGGCTGAAAGTGCTGGAGAAGAAGAGGGGGCGCTCCATCATGGACGATTTCCTACGCCAGCAGATCCTGAAGCAGCGCTCCCGGCGTCATCTTCAGTGCAAAGAGCAGCTGGACTTCGAGCGAAATATGAGGAGCTCGTCGCCGAAGAGGAGGAGCAGTTCCGACAGTACACGGATGCCGTCATTGATGCAGCCTCTAAAGCAAACAGGAACATCATCCCGCTCCTCAGGGCAGCCAATCAGGGAGTGGGTTGCAGATTGGGTCCAATGGGGGCTTCAGGTCGTCTTTCTTAGTCCCAGGAGCTGAGTATGATGTCATTCCCGATTATGAGCGCACCACGTCCGAAAACATCCCGACAGTATATGCTGATTCAGAGTGCCTTTCAGATCAAAGGAGGCTGGGCTTTATATGGTGATATAATGTACCCAAAGTGCTGCAGCATTGTTGGCATAATTTTTGGTGCATTAGTAATCCACAACCTTTCAGTTTTTCTGGTCCTTGTTCGCATTTTGCATTTTGTATATGTACTTCAAAACACACACCCCCCGCCCTTCATTTATATCTTTAATTATTCTGTTTTATCCTTTATAATACTGTGCCATATCTGTTACATTAGATATCCACATCAGTGGAGACATTTTGTTTACAAGTGGTGAATAAATTTTTTTCAATGAATTTTCTTTGTGGCTCCAGAGAAATCGATTGATATTGTTATGGCCTCAATTTGTTATTACATTTACAACACAACAGCAAGGGATGACAGACACAGTTTTAAAAACTTAAACACATTTAATGAACAAACAACTAAACAACTAACTACGCTACTGACCAAGATTGATTAACAAGACAAAAAACAGAAATATTTACAGTTCCTTTTTGGTGGGGATGTCCTGGGTGAGGAAAATGCTCTATGGGGCAAAAATCCACAAAAGAAACTTCACAGGTCTTGAACAGAATGACAGGTCTGGTCACATGTATCCTTCTTCTTGCAATTTCTCCTACTACTTTACTGTCTCAATTCTCCCCTTTATGTACTCTTTTGCAGACCCCTCCCACCTTTTAGACTTTTTTTTGCTTTTCTCTGGGACTTGTTTCAGACATGCCCAAAACATGCCCAAACCTAGCTCCAGTCTGAGCTTAACAAAGAAAAAAGGTAAATACTGTCATCCAGTGGCCTATATTCACATTACAATATTGTGTGATTTGCATGTGCCATTTAATCTTGTTTTATAAATACACTACAAATTAATTTAAAAAAAAATTGTGGCTGAGCCACTGCGCCTGTTTAGCCAAACATGGCCAAAATCAAACGTGGCTTAGATTTTCATCCCATATACACGCAAATAAAATATGAAAAGGATCCGTGGAAAACTGAAGGCGGTAGAGTGCTGGCTGACAAGGCAAAAAGTTTATGGATGCACAGATGGACGACAGACCACCAAGAGCATCTAACCACAGCATAAGCACGATTGGGCTAGAAGCCAAGTGGGCTAAAAATATATTTATTATTGATTGTATGCATACGCCCTTCTGCTCTTGTGTCCAGTAATAAAATCATTCCAAGCTGAAATATGTCTTCTCGCAATGGAAGAATTAGAATGTACAGTAAATAAAACAATCACATAACTCTCAATGCTCAAAACACCTCTAAACATAAAACAAACCAACTTTTATTGAGTGGGAAGTAACAGCAAATTTTCAGAAACTTACAAAAAAAACGTTCAAAAAGTAAATTTTTTAGGTTGTAATGGCTTGGGATCATTGTCCTTATTTCAGTATAATATTGAAATTGTCGGAATCTGTACCGTTGGCAGGGTTATGGCCTACCCACCTGCTGCTTTGCAATTAGCATACCCTCTATTCCAGTCAAGCAAAAAATTTAAAATATAATCTTTAACCTGTGATTTCCAAGCTTTCAAATTGCTTGATAGTATGGTACGCACCACATCCCACCTGATCTATAAAATGGAGGGTATTATTGGTGCCTTTTCCTTTTCACCATCACTGGACACAGAAAAAAGTTTTTGTATTTCAGGAAACCACCTTATGAAGACGTGACTGTGTGACGTATTAAACAGAGTAGCCGTGCCTGTTCGTCACATCTGTTTGCATATTCTCTATTCGTTTTGTACAGAATGGCCTGGATTGTTTACATCATGAAAAGACGTTTTATTCTCCATTAGTTATGGAAATCAACAACTATTCCCTTGAGATGTGTTAGCCTGCATGCTTTCCAAAAGATGAGAATTTGCAGAATACAGCAAAAATCTGCAAGTATTTCCCAAAGCTCTTGGGCTATGATGTAGCCATATCTGAAACGTGTATAGGTATTCTGAGATTGTGGCCATGGATGTAGATAAAGTGGTCTGATATCTTTTTATGAAGCAATTTTTATTATTATTATTGTTAATTTTATTACTCATGGTTTTTTATTCAATAAAACATCTAAAAACAAAAATTATAGTCTGAAGACTGATGTACAAATTCCAATTCCAGTGAAGTTGAGGTGTTGTGTAAAACGTGAATAGAAACAGAGTACAATGATTTGCAAGTCCTTTTCGAGCTATATTCAATTGATTTCATGACAAAGATATTTAATGTCCAAACTGACAAACTTTAATTTTTTTTGGAAATATTCACTCATTTTGACTTTGATGCCTGCAACACGCTCCAAAAAAGCTGGGACAGGGGCATGTTTACCACTGTGTTACATCACCTTTCCTTTTAACAACACTCAACAAGTGTTTGGGAACTGGAGACACTAATTGCAGAAGCTTTGCAAGTGGAATTCTTTCCCATTCTTGCTCGATGTACATCTTCAGTTGTTCAACAGTCTGGGGTCTCCGTTGTCGTGTTTTGTGCTTCATAATGCACCAAACATTTTCAATGGGAGACAGGTCTGGACTAAAGGCAGGCCAGTCTATTACCCACACTCTTGACATTATTGGAAAACCGCCAATGAATTTTAAAATGACCTGGATCATAACCACCCTGGTACCATTTTCAACTGGAGAGTTATTAATACGGCAGCTCCATAGGATGTATCGCATTTCAATGTCTTTCTCCGAGTGTCTCGGTGATATCTCCCATTGCGATCAATGCTGTTGTACCATTTATATTGTTCAAGCAATCATAATGTTTCCATGTTGCATCTTTCAGTCAGAATGTGTTGGAGATCTTCCCTCTTTGTGTGATTATTTATTAACCATGAAAACAGAGGATACAACATGAAGATAACAAGTATTTGACACTAAAGTGTCTTTGTCCCCCGCCACAAACTGTGAAATCATGTCAAAATGAACAATTTCTCGGTGTGACCTTGAGAATGGCATGAAGGTCACCGAAATGGACTGGCGCCGGGGTATCACACTAATACATGTTGACATAAGATTTGAAGTAAGTCCGTCGATTCGTTCTTGAGATATCTGGCTGACAAGGCTATCAGTGTGAAAATCCACAGTCTCTTGGTGTGACCTTGACAATGGCGTGAAGGTCACCAAAATCGACTGGCGCCGGGGTATCACCCTAATACATGTTGACATGAAATTTGAAGTAAATCCGTCAATTCGTTCTTGAGATATCTCGCTGAAAAGGTTGTCAGTGTGAAAATGCACAATGTCTCGGTGTAAGCAGACTTTCCACCCTGAATGCTAATTAATGCTGATATAGAATCAGAACAAATAACATGTTGCCTGGTTTTCATTTCCTCAACCCATCCTAATGAGAGCCAAATTGCATACAGTTCCTCTGAGAACACGGCTAAATGATCTGACAATCTTTTAGTAATTGATGTCTTGAATTGGGGAATATGAACAGCTGCTCCAGTCTTTCCTGTATCAGGATCTTTAGATCCATCTGAGTATATCTGTATCATACCCAAATATTTAGAATCAAGATGAAACTGAACCAGACAAGTCATCCCACCATACTCATCACTCTAGCTAGTCAGCTAGACCATGGACCTGTGCTCGCGTACCTTGCGTAGAGTATGAACCGGCCCTCAGAGTGGTAAATGTTGCTCGAGCACTACTCCGCCCCAAGGGGGCGGAGGTCTCCTCACCTGGTGCTGATTTAAACCTGGCTTGGGGAACATGGCGGGTTTACTCATTGATTACTGCTGGATGCAGCATGACCACACGCGTAGACACGGCGCTGCACAGTCCACCCGAGGCAAGGTTCGTAAAGATTTGGGTATGTCCCGCGTTGTTTAGTTAGGCTGTATTGTGCTTCGCCTCCGATATTACCATTTAAAAGAAGGAGGAACTCAAGCCAAATCCATTGACTTGCACTCGAATTCCTCATTAATTTCTAGTCTATTTGTTGTCGGGCCTTAATGAAATTGTCGATCGTAATGAATGTTAAAACTCGTTTAGGACTCACCACTGATTTAATTTGCGGATGCGCTGTTTTATCCTCATTAAAAGAAAGTATTATTTTTGTACTGACGTATGCCGCTTTTGCAGGGGGTGGGCCCTGCCACTTTGGCCTGCTAATTTGTTCCCTCCAGACGGCGCTGTGACCGGTCCAGGTCATTTATCTTGTGGACTGGAGCCTTGGCTACTCCCTGGCTGCAGTTCTGTGTATGACAGTTTGGTCAGGTTGGCCCTACCTTTCGAGCAACTTGTCTCATGAATTTTTTAAATTCCCCTCTCTCGTTTTAAACTTGCCAAACATTAAACCCCTTCCGCCAACCATTTTTTTTTTCTGCAGTAATTCTGGAGCTGCGACGCCGACCCGCTCTGACCAGTGCAGGGATGATGACGCTGCCGACTTCGCACTAAAGCCTCGCAGGTACGAATGTGAGGTTCGTTCTCACATCCTACCGAACGCACAAAATTTAGCACATGCGTATTTATGCGCGCACGTGGAACGTATGGACTGGATCCCTCAGCTGCTTCTGCAACGAAGGTTGATATGCATGATTTACCAGAGCTTAACGTGCCGATCCCCAAGTCTGACTTGGACTACGTTCAGATTCACCGTCCATGTGCTTTTAATGATCGCGACTTAAAGTCGAATACTGCATGAGAAAAGCCTGAAATTTGCCGGATGTTGTACCATGCTGGCCAAATTGCTTAAAGTCGAATACTGCATGAGAAAAGCCTAAAATTTGCCGGATGTTGTACCATGCTGGCCAAATTGCAGTCAGTGGCAATGACTCATTGAGGCATAGGTGATCATCATAACTTGGTGGCTATGCGACTATGTATTATACATCATAGTTATTGCCACATTCTGGCAACAACCCTGAATACTCCTATAAAGAGTGGAATGCTATGACTAATGTGATTTTGAATGTGGCCTTTGATTTGCTTGGCTACTGGCTGAAAACTGGGAGCCGCTGCCCATTATGTAGGAGCTTGTTGAATGATGCTGTGGCGACCTGGGATATATTCAAGATCTCAGGCTAGGTTTCATGTGGGAAAGGCCACATAAACCACATAGCACATTACGATGAGCGAGTTGGGGCGCGTTTTCCAATTAGCCCACTAGGATTTGCCTCAAATCGTACTGAACAAGCTGTGTAAAAGTGTGAATACCGATGTTGACTATACTGGAGGCCATCTTGTAAAGCAACGCAAGACTGTTTGCAGATGTTCTCGCTTGTCTATTCAAGACCAAACATGGTTTGATTTCTCAAGGGGCAAGAAGTTGCGGGCTCTTGCTTGACCCAGAAATCTTGAACATGCCCCTGGCTGCTGCCATGGGGTCACTTAGTGTGCTGGCCTAATGCATGCAGAAGCTTTAGCCACAAGTAGGATAAAGCCCCATCCTCAAACAGGCGGCTTGACACCCGGATGACATTTTGACCGGTAACTAACTCCTTTCCTGCCATTCTGTTACAGGTGTTCGATCCTGGAGCGATGCATCCTAAAAATGTCCACTGCGAGTGTTGCTGTGGGGACGGAGGATGAGCTCGGTCTCCAGGACATGAACGGGAGCGGGAGGTCAGATACCTGGTTGCCGAGGAAACAAGCTGTCCCCTACATGAGTGGGCGTGCGTGGTCTGCCTTTTTTTTGGGAAAGTTGTCCCTCTGTGGAGGAATGTTGAATCACATGCATGTCAAGCTTTCAATATCTTGATTCTGTCCCATATTTCAGTGCTGATTTTTGTCCTTGCGAAAAGGATAAATTACATCTCCCTTGATCTAAAGTGCACTTGTATTTAATTGTAATCAGAAATATGATTTTTATCCCGGGTGGGTGAGTGGTAGTCTTCTCTTGGAGTTGCTGTTAGATTAGCCCTGTTTTTACTTTTGATCCCTGAGCTTTTTATCTTGTTTTTACATTGCTGCTCTAATATTGAGTCCACTTTTGATTGTTTGGAAATATGCTTACTCAGGTCCTGCACCCATACCCTTTTTTTTTTTAATCAGTAGGAAACTGCTGTCGTCCTTTCATGTATTTTTAGGCAAGCGTTGGTGTTTCATCAAGATATTGTAACGTGTGTATGTTTACTGGTCAGTTTTGTGAAGCTGAGGCAGCTTATAGCTTGATGGTTAGGATGTTTGACAGGATTTGGAAGGTCGGAGGTTCAAGCATCTTTGAATCCGCTGTTGGATCCGTGCAGCTGTTGGGGCCCTGTGTTAGGCCCTTACACTGAGCAGTGTGGGGTTTTTGGCCCTTGCTTGGTCTAATCAACTGTAATTGGCTTTGGGTAGAAGCATATGTTAAATGACTCCTGTAAATGTGACTTTCTCTGGAGGTATCAGTCGGAGTCGCCTCACTGGCCTCGGTCTCTTGATCCATCCCGCTGTGAGACCAATGAGGCTGTGCTGAAGCGCCGGCAGAAACAGATCCAGTATGGCAAGAACACTTGCGGCTACCAGAACTACCTACGGCAGGTTCCAAAGTACGTGTGCGTATTCTTGAACTTGCGACAAAGTGAGAACCAAAAAAAATATTTATTTTTTTTCCCCCCTAGAGAGTCCGGACATTTTTGGGAAGTGAGGACATTTTGGCCAGTCCTCACAACTACAAAGGCAAATTGTGACTTGTTAGTTAAGGTTAGGGGTAAGGATAGAATTAGGGATAGGTTAGGGTAAGGGTTTGGGTTAGGCATGCATTGCTTATTTTTAAGATTAGGGAAAGGCTGTAGAAACACAGAAAAATGAATGGAAGTCAATGTAATGTCCTCACAAAGATGAGTACAAGTAGGTGTGTGTGTGAGTGACTACCAAGTTGACAGCGGATTGCCAAGCCACTGACCACATTGTGCATACCTGAGATGCCACATTTCTTTGCTCATCGGTTTACCAGTGTAAAAATGTAAAACCCTGAATTTATAACTGGTGTTGTGGAGTGCTTTTGCTTTTTAGCTCACCTGACGACAGTCAGATGAGCTTATGTCATGGCCTGTTTGTCTGTCGTTCGTCGTCCGTAAACATCTCCTCCGAAACCACTGGGCCTATGAAGCTGAAACTGGACAGGTACCTTCCTACCCATGAGGACACCAAAATTTGTTCAAGGCGTTCCGATTTGATTTCAAACATGGCTGCCACGGCGGCCATATTGAAAATCACATTATTGGCCATCTGAAAGCTATTTATGCACACATTCAGCTGAAATTTGCTATGTAGTCAGTATGTGGCAAGATGCATTACATATCATACGGCTTTTCCCATATCTGATTTTTGACCTTGCTTTGACCTTCAACTTTATACAACCCCTGTGAGTTACATTGAAATCTTTCTAAATCATCTTCTCTGAAACCACTTGGCCAATGAAGGTGAAACTTGACAAGTATCTTCCTGCTAATGAGGACACGAAGTTTTGTTCAAGGCATTCCCATTCGAATTTCAAACATGGCCGCCACTGCGGCCATATTGAAAATCACATAATTGGCCATCTGAAAGGTATTTATGCACATATTCTGCTGAAATTTGCTATGTATTCAGTACGTGGCAAGATGCATCACATATCATATGGCTTTTTCCATATTTCGAATTTTGACCTGGCTTTCACCTTCAACTTTATACAATCCCTCTGTGTTACATTGAAATCTTTCTAAATCATCTTCTCCGAAACTACTTGGCCAATGAAGGCGAAACTTGACAAGTATCTTCCTGCCTATGAGGACACTAAGTTTTGTTCAAGGCGTTCCAATTCGATTTATTGAAAATCACATAATTGGCCATCTGAAAACTATTATTAAACATATTCAGCTGAAATTTGCTATGTAGTTTGTAAGTAGCAAGCTAAATAACATAAAGTATGAGTTTATCAGTATTTTGAATTTTGACCTTGTTTTGACCTTCAACTTTGTACGACCCCTCTAAGTTGCACTGAAACCTTTAAAACTCTTCTCTAAAACTTCTTGACCAATGAAGCTGAAACTTCACAAGTATCTTCCCACCCATTAGGGCACTAAATTTGTTCAAGGCGTTTTCCTTTAGTGGTCAGGTGAGCTACAGGGCCCATGGCACTATTTTTTTTCTGTACTGACCTAAGAAAGAACAGGACTTGGCTGATTTTTTTTTTTGGGGCCATGGTATCACATCAGTACACATCCTTTTTTTGCCATATTTTGGTAATGTATTTCACGAACCCATCTGCTAAAACTGAAAATATCAGACTTATATATTTTTTGAAGGTGTTGTGGTCTTTGCTTTAGAGCCTGGTGCGATTAATGCACAAACATGCGGGAACTTGGCACAGATTCGAAAGATTTTCAAATGGAAGATTTGACATTTTCACATAGGAAATGTTTCTAGGTTCCTAGGGGTCCTGAAAATATTTGAATATGCTTGAATTTCAATTCGCCGCCTTTAGAGGATTGAAAAATGACTGTAGTTTGAATGAAGTGCTTGAAACTGACTATTCTGATAATTTGCTGATGTGACTGGGTAGTTTGGATGTGAAATTTTTTGCAGCTGTGTCGAAGAAATTGAAAAGAGACAGTGAATACTTGAATTTGACTTTGAAAATGGTGAAGGAGCCCTGGCATTTGTTGAACTGCCACAGTGCATATTTGGCTCAGCATCGCATGAAAGTTGAGCTCATGAATTCATGTTACAAAACGGTCTGTTCTGGAGCAGTGTCTGTCGAGGTTAGTGACATGGTAGCGTAGCGGCATTTATTTATTTATTCATTTATTTATTTTTGCATCTGATGGCAGACGGCTGCGTCTCCCTGGGCTCCATCCTCGAACCCCAAACAAATACCGGAAGTACAGCCGGCGCTCCTGGGACAGGCAGGTTCGGATGTGGAGGAGGGCCCTACATGCCTGGGACCCCCCCTCCAGCAGCCCTCATGATGCCTCTGGGCTGTCGCTGGCGAGTGCCGATCCACAGGACCCAGATGTGGACCATCTGTGAGTACTGCTGCTTGTCTGCGGATGTCCGAACTCTCTTGATGTTAGTCTGGTTTCATTTACTCTGGATCTTCCCAACCTTATTCCTGGGACTACACCATCCTGCAGGTGTTAATCCAGCTCGAACATAGCATTTTAGTGGTTGGAGTGAAGGCCTACAGCGATCGCCAAATCTTGATCTTGACTCCAAATCTAGCCCTGGTTTCATTTTTGCCCGGGTAATGAACAAATGCGGTGGTGTGCATTGATATTTCAGTTAAAATGTGACTTAAAGGAGTAAATGACCACTCTAAACATGAAATTTATCTAATTAAGACCAATTAACTGCTTGTGAAAATCTTACAATAGTAATTCAGTTTCATTTCAATAACTTGTTAAATGCTAATCATGTTTTATGGGGTTACAGAGCATATACTTTCCCCATGTACCAATGTTGTGCTCTGGTCAGGATGACACTGTAAAGCCAATGTATTGTTGTTGCGTAAAGTAAGGCAATATTCAAAACCATCCAAATCTTGATTTCTGTAAAATTGGCACATATAACATGGTTGCATTGAACCCTTCGATTTTGGTTGGAACAAAAACCAGCATTCCCTGTGCTCCCCCAGGACTAACGTTGACTTGCTGAATGAATCCACTGAACAATTTGTGCTTCCGACTGTCCAGGCTGCCCTTACAGCTGACCTCTAGGGAAAAGGAGGGTTGAAGAACCAACTGTTTTTGGATTTTGAGGACTGTAATGAGACTTGGTCTACAGCACTGTCAATCTCTAATAAGGAGTTGGGCAGCCCTGCTTCATACATTTGCTCCTGTAGGTGAAATTTGTTCATCTTCGTGGCAGGATGAGTAGAGAATGCCATCTGGACAGTAAAATGCATGCATGTTGTCGGGATTGCTTACACCAGAGGTGTCGAATCGTGTGTCATGGAGGGCTGGGCATACAGAGGTTTTCAATCCAGACAATCACTATACCAGCTGATTTAGGGTTTTGTCACACCCCTCAGGTAGAGAGGAGGGAACCAGTTGGTGAAATCAGCAGATGTAACGATTGGTGTAATTAGCAGATGGAATAATTGGTTTGAATGAAAGCCTGAATACTCTCGGCCGTCCGTGGCACGTGATTAGGCATCACTAGTTTATACAAACACACAAAAGAAACTGGGTTGCTTTGGTCGAAATTCTGAGCATCTTCGCTGTGGAGCCAAATCTCACTGGCTCATTCGCACTGTGATTTTTGTTCAGCCCAAAGTCTAAATTGTTGGAACGTCTTTCAGCCCGGAGTTGCTGGAGCGGATGAATACAGAGCCATGTGCCCGAGAGGGAGTGGAGGAGGATGGTGGCCCGGACCCAGGAGCTGCTCTGATTCCATCCGCACCTCCCCCCACCCAGGTGTCACCCAGCGCATCATCCTCCTGGCCTCAGGTGTGCCTGCTGTATGGATGGAGGGAGGGCAACCATTGAAAGGATGTGCTTGTGTGGGTTTGTTCTGTTTTAAGCGATGCTGTGAATGAATAACCAAAAAAGGATGTGGGATGCCAGCAGTTTCTCGTAAATGTTTAATCAAAGTAAAGTGCTTAAAGCGAAAGTGAAACGAGAACAGGAAGGTGGCTCATAGGTTCTAATATTTGCACAAAAGCAGGCACCTGCTCACTGCTGCCCTTGGAAATTCTGGCTTAGGTTAAACAGAATTAATGTGCCACATTCTGCCTTTATGGTCTCTCTTAGGTCTTGGTTGGCATGACTAACTTGTTGGTCACTACAGATTGGCTGCTTCTGTCATGTAGTAATATCCTCTTCAAAGGGACTCGATTGTCCTCATTACGTCGGTGTAAGAGTTTATATTGTTATAGACATTGCATACATTTCTAATTGAATGTGAAGTTGTGTTGCTTTGTATGAGCCCCATTCTGTGGTGCTTGTGCTGTTGAAATTTAGTCACGCGGTGGTGCTGTCGTGGTGCTTTCAGCACTGCTGCTTCAACAGAGCGATGCCCAGCAGTCTCGTTCGGGCATTCTTCACTCTGCACACTTGCGTATACCCTTGGTTTTCTGTGGTCCCCCTGGAGTTGGTGCATGAAAATTATGATGCATAAATGCATTGATTTTTGTGCAGCTCTATGCTTGGATTGTAGGGAGAGATCAGTGCTGCAGCTCAGTCTGTGTGCATGTGTCTGTACATGATTGTAAAATTGTGTGCGCGAAGATGTCACCGTGCACATCCGCTCGTACCAGTGCTGGTCTGCACGCAAGTTTGAATGCGTGCATGTACTGTGTGTGTGCCTAATTGCTGCTGGTCGAGTCAGCGCATGCATGCGTCTGCATGTTGGTGTGCGTGTTTGCGTGCATGCATGTGCACGTCTGCATTTGACTCTCGTCAATTTTTTGCTGCTCGCTCTCTCCCAGATGGATGCACTTGGACTCCCAGATCGCACATCTCATCCTGATTTGTCATATTCCTTCAACTCTCTGCTGTCTGCTGAGGAGAATGTGATAGGCTGGCTCAGATTCCTCCTGGAGACCGACCACACCCAACACCTTCAGGAAGGAGGGCTTGTGTGCAACAGCGGTTACCAAGGAGACCAGAAGGATTAAGCTCCACCTCAGTAGGAGAGAGTAAAAGTTGCTTGACTCACTTGCAGAGGGACCAGTGTTCACCATGAAATCATCGAACTAAATGTTATTGTCCTGTCCTCCCCTAAAGTGGCTTTTCCCTCGCCCAGTTCGACACGTACACACAACCACGTGCGCACATTTTATTTTGTTTTATGGCTGAGGCTGTCACCTCAGATTTAGGACCGGTTTTGGAGATAAATGTTACATTTGCACTTCTGCACTTTTGTTCCCCTCATAAATGCCTGCGCCTTAAAGTCCACACTGGCCGTCACAATTACGCAAAAACTTGCTGTTATTTCTCACGCTGACATGCAGTTCTTATTCTTCATGTTCTGTTTTGCTGTCGAGCTGTCCTGTGCTTTGTGAGGTTGGCACCACAAACAGTATTTTTGCACAGCCTGGTGCCCTGCTGTAAATCTGCCTCAGTTTCACAAAATCAATCATGCATTGTTCACCCGACTCTCCTGTTCCTCTCACCCAGTCACCGTTTTTAGGAAATGAATTATTAAAATGAAAATGGACTGAAATGACACACTGTTTTGTTTGTTTTAATTTATTTTACTTTTTTTGTTTTTCATTTTGTACTTGAGTACTGGTGGGAAGTGAAATGAATAAAAAATGTTCAAATGACCACTTCATATTTTAGAATCATTTCGGGATTCAATAGTTTTTCCCTTTCATTATACAGCAGTACGTAGGTCCACTATGACATTCTTGATTGTAATTCCGCATTTGAGATGTCAGAGCACTGATCACAATAACCCGCGAAGCCGCAAGGTGGGAGTAGAAAACAGCAGTGGTGGTTCAGTATTATTGAGCCTTTTCTGCGAAACTTGGTGGTTCTTAACTTGATTGATATTGTTATGGCTTATGATAGACACTCCCCAGAAACTCGTGAGGTGAAAAAATTTACCCCAATTCCTCTTTAATTCGTGGTCCCCTCTCCGCTTTCGACCATAGAAGATGGTGTCAATTTTTAGTATAATCATTGAAATAACTACACGGTTCTATGCAGTCAAAGCGTCAACCAAAAACTGCGCCTTGAATCGGCCAATAGTCAATGTTTTATGAAACCGAATTTCTGCAAAACGTGTCGGCAAATAAACCATCAATTAATGGATGACAATTCAATTTGCCGAGCAAGAAAATCTATTGATTTTTTTTTCCCGAGCTGAAAAATGTGTTTTTATTTTTCAGTTTGTGCATAACTACAGTATGTTGATTCATAAATCCAAAAAAAATCTTCCGGACGGTCCAAATGGTGTTCGTCATTATTGATTTCCTAGTCCTGACCAGGGGCGCGCACATTATTCGTGGGCGAATACAGCGAGAAAAGATTTGTTAAAGTTCAGAAACCGTCCACGACCAGCCCACATTACATTATTAGTATGTATGTAGTATTTTATACCTGTCGACCGGTTCACACTTTATAATTTTAACACAAAGCGGATATGAATATAGTAGTCGCACCTCCCGATTTGGTTTCTCCCAAACACTATTTATTCTCCGCACGACAGCGGAGTGTGTCCCATGCCTGCAGCGCTTGGTTGCAAAGGAGTCACACTGAGCAGGTAAAACACATACGGCGGATATGCAGAGTCAGACGCGAATAAATCGGAGCGCCGTCTCACCTGCGCGCATTCATTTACATTGTAATGACAAAATGGTATGAATAGCTCGCGAATGTAAGATGCTTACGCTTGGCAACCAGAAAAGTGCCCATCACGGTCTGGTAACTTGGCTAACCTTAGCCTTGGCTAGCGTTAATGTTAATGTGTGATGGCTTGCTAAATATGTCAATATGATAATGTCATATGCTTGCTGGCGCAGTTATTGTATTGACATAAATCGGCTACTAGCGAACCTTGAGCAACCAAAGCTTTTCGTTGGCTTGGGGAGGTGGAAAGCTGGGTTTTTTCCCCATTGTGTTTCCTTCCTACTTGGCTTCACTGTGGGACAATGTGTCTTGTTTTCTATCAGCTAAGTTTGGTATAGCTAGGCTAACATCTTCATTAACTTGATCGTGGCATTTCACTAACTTTGACTACCTTGTTAATCTAAGACGATTAGCTGTGGACTCATTCTGACTCAAGCTAGGAAATATTAACTAGCTATACCTATGACTGCGCCCAGCTAATAATAATAGTGCAGTATTGACTCGTTAAGCAATGGTTGATCTTTCTTGATAGCTTGTTGGCCTTTTGGTTTTTTTTACTCGAGCATTAGCTTGCTCGCAAGTAAAAATGTCTATTCGTGAAGACTTAATGGCTATCATGAGCCCCTGACATTTCTGAACCACCGCATACTTGCGCACTTAATTGACCAAGTAATATACGCACCAGGAATGATGGAGAAGCCAATACATATAATATGGATATCATGCAACTTGAACTGGCTCCGTGTCACTTTACTGTCGACAGGATAAAATGGGTTAAAATTGATTCAGCCAGATCAGGGGTGGCCAACCCCAGTCAGTGAGGGCCACACTGCATGCTGGTTATTACTCAGGACTTGATTGATAAAGGAGTTATGTCACAATTAACTCTCTTACTTGGTTAATTGGGTTTAAATTGGATGGTGAAAAGGGCAAAAAAAAAAAAAAAAACAGCCGACACTAGCCCCTCAAGGATCAGGGTTTGCTTGGCAGCCCCTGAGAGAGATTCTTCAGTTGATCTTGGGTATTTTGGGCTGCTCCCTAATTGGCCCTCGCAGATCTGTTTTAAGTAATGTGTTCCTGCTTGAATTTGTGGGTAGTCTGGCGTGTTCATATTTTCGGTCGCATTTTGTGGAAATATTTACCCCCATCCAATCTCTAATTTTCCTCTGGTGAGTGAGGGAATATTATTCAATTTTTGGGGCGGAACATAGCTCTACATGATACGAAACTATATATTTCCGTCAATTAAAGAACTTCGATGTGGTAGTTCAACGCATGACGGCAGAAACGCGGTGCGCGTATAATGCCGGGAATATGATTATGAAAGGTCGCTGCTTGCATAAACTGCAATTAATAAGGCCTTATCTAGTTTACCATTTGGGTTGAGCCAGATTGACGAGTTTAGGAAAACCAGGTAGGTCGGAGTTTTTTTCTTTCTTCCTCTTTTCATTTTCGCTGCTTGGGGTAGCCTATTTGGTAGTTCTAATACTGAGTTGTTATGCAGTTGGCGGCATTGTCGGCTTTTCTCGTGACCTCGAAGTTTGGGCTGAGTTGCTGCTTCGAAGAGCTGCAGGATGGGCCCTTTTTATTGTGGAAACTGCGCCTGGTGCCTGGCCCTTGTGCACGCGTGTGGGGGAAGTTCTTTGACTGCAGGTGGAATGTCTCGCGCTGGTCCTCTCCACACTACAAAAGGGTAATGACCAAGAACCTGCTGGGAAAGTGGCGCATTTGAAATTTGTTTGCTTTTATTCATTCCGTTAAAATATTTATTTTCCTTTTCCCTTTTTTTGCCAGTCCCGCATTACTGGCCTCTTGCCCAAGTCGTGTGTGTGTGTGGCTTTAGCCTTGTGAATTTCGCACACTGGCGCCAGCACCTGTCCGCCTTCCGCCAGTAAAGGCGCAGAGACAGATGCTTCTCTGAATGAGAGCGGGAGAAACGCGCGCGTTCACGGTGCTGGGCGAGAGTGATATGTGAGTGCTTTTGTGAACTCTCCACCCTGCTTCATTGTCCAGGACTTGTGGGAACGTACCCGCAGTCGCTGAGAACCCGGCCTCAACTTAAGTCCCAGAGCAAACAGCCGAACGAGAAAAACCGTCTTGCCCATCCCGACGTGTTTCTGTAAAGGGACCCGTGAGCGTCAGTTGAGCTCTCTCATTGTCTGCGTTTAGCATGCGGCAGGGAGGCGGGCTTTGTAGGGCCGTTTTATGGCAGTGCGGTGCTGGCACAGGTACTGATGTCGGCTTAGTGAGGAATGTGTGAGAGCAGTTCTGCCCTCTGTTGTGCCTAGGTTTGCGTGCTTGTCCTTTTTCGGGGCTTCACAGTCGTTCATAAACTTTAACATCAGGACCCAAAAGATGTATTTGGCACCTTTCTGGTATTTGATTTGCCACTTGCGTAGCCTATTGGCCCACTAAATCTCCTGGGCCCAAACTCATGTACTGTGTACCCCACTAATATGTGCAGATCTTTTTTACCATGCACAGCCCCCATCATGCATCATGCAATCTGTCTTTCCCATGCTTCTTTCCCTTGTTTTCTCTCCTGCCCTCGACTTCACTTCATCCCTTTGTTTTTGCTCCAGAAGTAGCATGATGGGCACCTTGTAAAAACGACTCTTTCCTCCTTAGGTTTTGGAGGGCTTTGTGTCAGTACCATCGACTTTAGGAGAAAATATGGGCCAAGTCACTGTGACGCAACCCACTGACTTTCCCCTGGCTCAGTGAAAAGTACAAACCGCAATTCCAGTGATGTTGGGATGTTGTGTAAAACGTGAATAAAAACAGAATACAATGATTTGCAAATTCTTTTCAACCTATATTTAAGTACACTACAAAGACAAGATATTTCACCCCTTGTGTACAGGAAACGCAGATACGCAGACTGGCTTGCTGACCCGCAAGTATTTCATGCACATTTCTCTCCTGTTTACTGTGATGATCACCAGGAAATGTATTGTATCCACATTTTTTTTTGATGGCGGCACAACAGGACAATAGAAACTTAATTTTTATGCTTCATTTTTCACTCAGTGTAAATTAATACAGAAAAATTGGAAATTATTCAAAATCACTGTCACATTCAGTTTCCGCGGTTATTGGGTCTTGGCTGTGGGTGTAATGGCTCTCCAAGAAGTGCCGTCCAAGGAGTCTATTCGGAGCTGGCGACTCCGCCCATTCTAGGGCTGGGCGATATATCTACTGCGATATTTTTAATCGCAATACAAGGAACTGCCACTATGGGGCAGACAGGCGAGGCTGCTTATTACCTTTTCCATACCTAATGCAGTGTGGAGCAAAAATCAGAGGTCATTTGAAATGTTTCCGGAAAGAAAAGTGCCATTTGAAGTCTGCTAATTGCCAGCGAGGTTGGACAGCTTCCTTCACCTTGGCTTAATTGGCTTACCTTAAATCAATTCCCGTGTACTTTGCCTAACTTGCAGTCAAGCCATTTATTCAGCCAGCTGACTAATCAAAACCATGATGTGGCCTCCAATGATTAAGAAGAGATAATAAGCAGGCAGACCTAACCAAGCTTCGGCGTTAGACTGAAAGAATGTCAAAAATCTGAATAAATAACAGACCTCTGAATTCACCTCTCATTGTTGCATTTTTGCGTACTGTTAAAGATTTTTGAAAAAAAAAAATCCATTAAGATGGCCCTGGTTTTAAAGCGTTTAAAAATATGCGGTGTATAGATATACGGCTGTTCCTATTTGTACGGCAGTCGACTTCAAGGGAGTAGGATAAGGATTATGGTTAGGTTACTGCATATAAGTAAGTATCCTAAAGAGGAAGAACTGATTCGATTTTGGACAATTTATAGATTGGCCACCAGGGGCCAAAAACTGGAAAAATCACTGTTTTTATCATATCTCTGGAGATATTTGTCCGATTGACCTCTCATCAAGTGCAAATGAAAGGTCATGACCTGAGGATGTGTCCCACGATGACATTATACCTGTTTGCTTCAAAATTTTGACACAAGGTGGAGCTTTGTCACACAAAATTCACCATTTTTGCTATATCTTTGGAAATATTTCTCCAATTGACATGAAACTATTTGCAACTGCAAGGTCATGACCTCACAACGTGTCACATGATGACATCATACCTGTATGGTTCAATATTTTGCCACCAGGTGGCGCTTTGTGATGGAAAATTACCATTTTGGCCATATCTTCAGAACCATTTGACCGACTGACCTGAAATTAAGCTCAAATGAAAGTCTATTCAAGGATTGGCAAATTGAAGGATTGGGGGCATTCGGGGATATACCCCCAGCCGTTGCCTCTGACGGCGTACGCCCAGTTATTTAATGGTCCTGTGTTTCAGTGCTTCATGAGTTTATTTTATCTGTCAACCTCGCCCATCAAAGTTGGTGGGTGGATCCTAACACCTGATTGATTACCCTGCACATCAAGTCAAGGCATATAAGTCTAAGAAAATTAATGAAATGCTTTGCTTTAAGTTTAGACAGGGCAATGTTGGACTATGTAAGCGAGGCAAACCAGTAACGTTGCGTGTCATTACACTTTCTGACACTCTGCGATCAAGCAAATTTACCTTGCTTCATTTCTTAAATCAGAAATGACCATAAGCCATGATTAGACAGCTTGACAACTAGAAAAACATATTCACTCAGTGCCCAAGCTTTATGCCTCAATAGTGATGACTCTTCTGAGTATTAATCAAAAAGTTGGACTGAAAGCTCAACGTTTATCTTCACTGTGAAACAACGCGGAGTTGTGCATATGACCTAGCATTGCATCTGTTCTGAGCATTATTTTGTAAGCCACTCAGTATAATTGCCTTGGTTATTATTTATTTATTTATTCCTTGCCAAATTCTGATATCGCCTGGCTGTTCTTTCTTGCAGCTTAAGAAATGCGTTTTCCTCCTTGTTTTTTTTTCTCGAAACCTTTAGAGAAAGGCAATCATTTTACAAGGCTGTAACCGCAGTTTGAATAAAAATTCATCAATTCAGGAAATGACTCGAGTGAGAAGCAGGAACCGGTGCATTATTGACAAATTATGGCATCAGAGAATTGTCATAAAGCTTGGACAATAAAATCTTTTGTAAAGTAAGACTTTATACGGGACAGCAGTCATATCTCAAACGGAGTCATTATTTTGCCTGCAGATCCTGGCATGTTTTGAACAAACTTAAAACGAGAACAATTCCACTCCAATGTGTCTAGCGACAATATGACACACGAGTCTTTGATTCTACTCTGATTCGACTCCCAATCCCGCAAAAAGGAAAAAAAGAAAAAAAAGAGCATGGTGTATTCGCTTTCTCCCGCAACAATGTTTAGACTAAGCGCATATATGATGGCAAACAGAGACGGAGACACATTTCACAGAAAATGTAAGTTTTATATATGCAATAAGTAAAGCAAGGTTACACGATTTAAGATGAAATGGGGAAAATGTTCGCTGTGTGACCTAGCCAACGCAAAATTTGTGTACATCAAACTTAAAGCTTGCTGCGCTTGTCTTAAGTTATGGTTAGTTAGCCAAGCCAGCGTGCTCTCTTGCATGTATCAAGTCAGACAGGCGTAGCTACCAGGTGATAGCGAATGCAGGTTTAGCATGTACCTTCCTAATTTTGTAAATTGCCATAATTTCCCTTGTCAGTAAGATTTCAGGTCGTAGGTCCCGCTGGACCTGAAATCCTACCGACTAAGGAAAATAAGTGCCATTTACAGAGGTAGGAAGGTAGCCTACATGCTAACGGACAGCCAGCAATGAAAGTTTCACAGTATCACATGACTCAGCACACAAACAACTTGTTGTAAATACAGCCAAAAAAAAATCCGTAGAACTTTGCTTTATCTAAGATTATCATGTTCCTTAAAATTAATTGTGAGCAAAGCTAGCTAGTAACTTAGCCCTGTAGCTAAGCTAAGCAAGGCGCCCACATCCGGTTATGAGCGCCATATTGTGAGATTGGCCTATTTGCCTTGGCTTGTGCGTCAGGTGTAAGGATCCGCCCACCAACTTTGATGGGCGAGGTTGACAGATAATTCTTGAAGCACTGCAACACAGGACCATTAAATAATTAAATAGAGAAATACTGATATTTTTTACATAAAATGAATTGGTATTTTAATTAATGACACATTTAATAACACATGCATGTATTGCAATTTTAATTTAATGACGCATTTGATTAATTATTTAATGGTGAATTTATTTTAATTGACACTGACACTTAATTATTTAATGGTGAATTTATTTTAATTGACACTGACACTTAATTATTTAATGGTGAATTTATTTTAATTGACACTGACACTTAATTATTTAATGGTGAATTTATTTTAATTAATAATTACTGATTTAATAATTTAATAATGAATTTATTCATTTAATTTTGGCACATTTAGTCCTCCATACACCCAGCCCTAGCCCATTCTCCTCGCTAAACTCACATCCATTTCAGGATACACACCCAATGAGCAGTCAGGTACTTCCTTAGTCTGACCCAATATTAATACAAAATCATTTCAGGCAATCGCCTCACAGCAATTGCATATTGACACCAGACACCATCAATTGTCCCCACCCACAAATATGTGGTTCCTGGCCACGAGAACTGATCGCCTGCCCGCACACATGCGAGTTCTGCATGCTTGGCTCTTAGGTATTGTATAAACGCCAGTCACTTGAGCATTCAGTTGAATACAAAACAGTACACAAGGGGTTAATATTCAAACTGATGAACTTTATTGTTTTTTGGAAATTTTCACACATTTTGAATTTGATGCCTGCAACACGTTCCAAAAAAGCTGGGAGAGGGGCAACGAAAGATTGGGAAAGTTGAGGAATGCTCAGATACACCTGTTGGGAACATTCCACAGGTCAACAGGTTAATTGGAAACAGGTGAGTGTCATGATTAGGTATATAAGAAGCATCCCAAAAAAGGCTCACTTGTTCAAGGATGGGGTGTGGTTCACCACTTTGTGAACAACTGTGCGAGCAACGGTTCTCGACGCGCAATTGCAAGGAATTTAGGGATTTCATCATCTACAGTCTATAATATCATGAAAAGATTCCGAGAATCCAGAGAAATCTCTACATGTAAGCGGCAAAGCCGAAAACCAACCGCTGGTCCCTCAGGTGGCACTGCATTAAAAACCGAAATCATTCTGAAAAGAATATTACCATGTGAGCTCAGGAACACTTCGGAAAACCATTGTCAGTTAACATGTAGTTCATCTCTACATCTACAAGTGCAAGTTAAAATGCTACCATGCAAAATGTAAGCCATATATCAACAGCTCCTAGAAACGCCGCCGGCTTCCCTGGGCCCGAGCTCGTCTGAGATCTAATCTAAAGAGAGAGAGAACAAAAACAGACTTCAGCTTTGAGGTTCATGACACGATCCTTAATCTTATGACATGTATCTGGTTCTTCAGTGCTGAATTGATGAGCCTAGAAGGACTGTACATTCAACTGATTATCTTTGTACTCCAGAGATATGCCACTGCAAAATTCACTTGGATCTAGTAAATGAAGGTCATTGTTGATATTCATGAAGGTTTTCCGGTGGCACCTGCCCGGATAAATTGACTATGCGCTTGAATAACTGACAGCGCCCCCTGCTGGCATAGAACTCCAGCTTAATGCCATAACATTTTTTCCCCTCATCAGTCCAGTTAATATCTTGTTTCTAAAAGTTTTACTGTGGCACATCCATGGAGATGCAGTAAAATAAGGTATCAATAAAAGCGCCACCTAGTGGCAGTTTTACCTGAGATTACCCTTCAAATATCTGACTTGCCATATTGAGTGCCATAATAATTCCACCTTTGCTTGAATGTACATGGTAGAGTCTGAGGAATCACCAAATTTCAAGTATCTATCTAGCTGGAGTAAAATTTTATGAACTCCTGAAAATGGTCCCAAATTAGCCGAGAAGGTCACTTTCAGTCGTATTGGCAATTTTGACAGAGGACAGCACTAAAATACTGTGCCAAAGTGCCAAAGAAATTTTTGGTTCCTTTCATACACCATGTAAGAAGGTATAAATCATCCTATTCGTTAGCTCCATTCTTGTCTGGAGTGTTGAGATATCTGACCTCAAAGTGAGGCCAAAATAGCTGAAGTTCACTTTTCAAGGCCAAATATCCCAAAACGCGAGCAAGATACCGGAGGTGTTCTCACATTATGCTATTCCATGTTCTTTTTACTTGATTATGGACTGTAAATGCTGCAATCCCTAAATTCTATGCAATTGCCCGTTGAGAAACATTCTTAAACTCACAATTCATTCAGACAGCTTTTTGCATTGTGGCAAACCTCAAACCACCTTGCTGGTAAATGACCTTGCCTTTTGTGACTGCTCATTTTATACCCAGTCGTAATTGAATCACCAATTACCAGTTCACCTGTTTACCTGTGGAATGTTCCAAAGGGGGGTTTTTCTGATAATTCCACAACTTTTCTATTCTTTTCATTTTCCTGTCCCAATTGTTTTGAAACCTGTCACAGGCATTGAATTCAGAATGTGAATATTTGCAAAAATCAGTACAATCAGTAAAGTGAAGCTTCAAATATTTTTGCACATTACCGAATTGCTTTTATTTGCATTTAATGTGCTGTCCCAAGTCATGTGGAATTGAGGTTGTGGAATAAATCAGGTGGTTACCTGCTAAAATGGCTGACAGAGGAGGTAGACCTTCCAGCCAAAGATAAAATGCACTAGCATTTGTCTGGTGTTGATGTTAAAGCACGCGTCTCCTCGCCACTCGGTCGCTCTTGTCTTTTTTCCAGTGAGGTTTGACTGGCAGGTCTCCGGGTGAAATGTGCTCCGTAATTGTTTGGGAACTGGGATTGAAAGTCACTGGTTGTGATGCGGATTCTCACCACGGTATACGTCTGTTTTACCTGAATCTAGGTATAATACCAAAATCTCGTCAGTAAATGTCCGTTGGTGTAGTGGGCTCCGCTTACTTCGTTGTGTAGTTCTGAGTAAGGATCAGGCTACATCCATGCGGGCTACATCCATGCGTGTGTCCGTCAAACAAAATGTTGAAGTTTTTATTATTACCCCTCAGCCTTCAAGGCTGACTGGGTATTGCTATCCTTCGTGGCGGGCGTCTCCAAAAACTTCGACATCGGGCTGAGGGGTATTCTGTGCATTGCACGCCTAATTTTTTTATCTTAACGGCGGGAGCTTCTGGGGCCACCAGTGCCCTATATTTCTATTTTGTATCCAATACTTTTTGATTCAATTTCTGAATAGGACTTAACTGTCCTTTGTTTCAAACATTCCTTCAGTTGCGCCTGTTGGACAGAGAGCAAGGAGGGATAAACGTCTTTAAACTGCTTATTAGTCTTGATCTACTCTCTCTTCTCAGGTGTAGCCAATTGTCTTCGTTAAGCCGAGAGATAAAACGTGTCAACTAAAGGCAAAAAGGGTGCATTTCTAGCTTTGTAAGATGTGGCAAAAGCTAACACGGAAAATCCGCAGTTTACCTACTGTTACCTATTAAGGCACGTGAATTAAACAATTTATTGAATTTATTATTCACTCACCTCACTATTTCATTTAAAGGGAAACTGTGTTCTTAACTGCCAATGGATTTTTTTACCCCCCGTCGTGGGCCGACAGGCCCCGAAAGGGGGGTCTAGTGGAGATCTGCGTACGTATGTACGTCCGTCCGTCCAAACATTTTGCACTATGTCTTGGAAGCTCCAGGGCTGAATCCATTCAAACATAATACTTTGGGGTGGGGGAAGGGTGACCATGGTGACCTTGACCTAATTTGCATAATAATTAGTCATTGGGTTAATAAGTGCAAAAATCACATTTATGGCCATTGTTAGCTGAGTGATGAAGTTAGGTGGCTGAAATCTTTACAGCAGCTAGTCCTTCTCCTTGGACATCATCTGGATTTCAAAAGATCTTGAAGATGACCTTTACCCCAATCGCCAGCCGACATGCGCTGAAAGGGGGTCTAGTGGAGAACGTGAATGTGTTAGAGAAATTATTTTCGCATTGCAAGCAATGGACAAATGTACTGAAGACAAATCTGCGGCGCGAATTTTTCAGCATTTTTTAATTTAATAATTGAGCAAGAATAATTTGAAGTAAAGTATTTCATAGCTCCTGATTTTAGTTACTTTTGAGCATCTTAATAGCCTATATTGAAGGTTTAAGCATATCAAACGTGGCATGTAAATTGTTATCGCATTTGCACACAATGGCCAAATGTAGTAATCCAGCAAACACATTCAGGCAAATTGCATGTTGAACCAAGCAACGTTAATCTCTTATAAGCCCTATAGCCCGGTACTAGGGCCAGTTGTTCTGCACAATAAATACAGCATATTTCCAAATCGCGGCAAATCCACATTTCATAAATGAATAAACTAGGCAAAAAGCTCATGCAGACCATTTTTACCTCAACCGAACAGAATTCAAGCACCAAGCAAGTAAATAAGCGTGCAGCAAAACATTGGATGAAATCATATCAGCGCTGAATCGCGAGAATTTCTCCTGAATTTGTCCTATGCTTAAAAACGATACCTCAAATAAAAGAGGAAAGCCCACAGAATCCAACGATGTATACCCAGTCATTTTAAACCAACACTGTACTCAAAGAACAGCAGGCATGCACTTTACAGTCTACAGAGATGAGCAAAAAATATTCTTACTTTTTATATTTTGCACTAAAAAAACTGCTCGAGGGTAAATCTATGCTTGCTATTGGTAGCCCAATGTGTTTGTGTTATAATGAAACTAGATCTGCCAGTATCCTAGCATATTCTTTCCTAGGGCGTTGCTTCAAAGATCTCAGCTCCTTAGCATTTAGCTTGCTTGCAATGTATTTTTATCCCCCCGGCATATAATGCGGGGGGATATAGCTATCGCTCTGTCCGTCCGTCTGTCTGTCCTTCTGTAAACCATTCTTTTGTCCGGAGCATGACTTGAAAACCGTTCAGTATTTCTTCACGAAATTTGACATGTAGGTCAGGTGTCATATGTAGATGTGCCTTTTGGTATTTAGGAATTTCTTGAGCAGTTAATCCATGAATGTGGGGGGCCGGGGGGTTACGCCATTGCCAGATGGCTCTTGTCCTCTCTGCGATCGGCTTGTGATGCTGGCAGTAAGACTATGCCGGTAGGCATTTGATTCAATGACTCCTGATGTTTTCAACAAACTCTAAACCACCTTAATCGCCGAAACCTAGCCTGAACTACAGCCTTGCGTTCCCAGTGCATCAAACTGAGTCCATGGGCAATTTGCATGTTCTTGAATAGCGTGACAATATAAATGCATAACTAGTTTGTTTGAGGTATTGTCCAAATAATTATCCGCTAAATATTCAACATTCATTTTCGAAGTTGTTTTCTGACAGAATCTTTGCACTATTCTGCACAAATACTGACACTACAAAAGTGCAGTTCATATTTTTTTTACCCATTCGTTAAATGGGTAATTTGACCACGGAGTCGTTGTCAGTTGGCATAGCCTAATGGGTAAAATGCCGCGTTGCAAGGGAAAGTTTGAAGGTTTGATTCCTGGTCAAGGTACACTTTTTTTGGGAAATAATCGCAGTTTCCCTCTACTAATAATCGCTGGAGTTTTTGTTATTCTTACCTTTCTTTAACATTTTTTTCACATTGCCTTTTGTATTTATTATTTTATTTTATTTGTTTTGTTTTTTAATAAATCTGCTTCAGTGGAGTCAAACTATATTTTCATTGTATGTATTATCTTTGAATGGGAAATTGTATAGGCAACAAAACTGGCAGAAATAATAATAAACTTTTTTCTTTTTTATTCTAAAAATGTAAAAATGTTGTATTTGGATGCAATGAATGCCTGTAGTGATATATAAGTGAAATAAAATGAGTTTTACAGTTTGGTATCTTATAAATCTGAAATGGAACACAAGGTACCTAAATTGCCAAATTGGAGAAGCCACCTAGACATTCCTCTCATTTTGCTCCGATATACCTGATCAGAATAAACTTTGGCACAGATGATAATGTAATTAGTAGGTTTAATAGTAATGTAATAATGTAATAGTAATTTTTTAGAGGTTTCACACTGCATCTCAACTAATTTACAAGGGATAGAAGTCCCTTGTCCAATCAAACAGTTGACAGTTGATTCGCTCAATTAAATTAGACTGCCAACCATTTCAAATTGTTATTTCAAAATCATTTTTGTTTGTCGCATTTTGAGATGTAAATGGAAATATGACAGAGTTGCCTGAAATCGTTCGGTACATTATTTCTAGTTTCACATTTGGCCTGTGTGCGAATGTGTTTACAATTTACATGTTGCGTTCGATACGGTTTAAAATGTTTTCCACCTTCACTGTAGGCAATTTAGACGCTCTAAAGTAACCAGAATCAAGAGCTATGAATTACTTTATTTCAAATTAGTCCTGTTCAATTGTCTAGTGCGTGCAATGCAAAAATAATTTATCACTTTCACGTTCGATATGCTTCACAAAATATTTTCCACGTCGCGTATTGCTACGGGTATGGCAGTTTTCCAATGCATTTCAATGTAGAGAGGTACGGGAATCCCAATTTCAAACCCTGCCCTAACCTAACCCTTCCCCTAAACATAATCCTTATCCTAATCCGTTGAAGTCAACTGCCGTACCAAATAAGAACAGCCATATACACTGCGTATTTTTAAACGCTTTATAACCAGGGCCATTTTTTTTTTTTAAGATTATTTTTCTGGGAATTTTTCCTATTATTTGATAGTTATACAGTGTAGAGAGACAGGAAAGTTGGGGAGAAGAATGGGGGTAGAAATGCGGCATATGACCCGAGCCGGAATCGAACCCAGGTCGCTGCAGGAAGGGCACAGCCTTTCTGGTACGCACGCTTAGACTGATGAGGTCTGCTATTTATCCCGATTATTGACATTCTTTCAGTTTAACACCGAAGCTTGGTTCGGTCTGCCTGCTTCTTATTATCTCTTCGTAATCATTATAGGCCATATCTTGGTTTTGATTAGTCAGCTGGCTGAATAAATGGCTTGATTGCAAGTTAGGCAAAGTACACGGGAATTGATTTAAGATAAGCTAATTAAGCCAAGGTGAAGGAAGCTGTCCAACCTTGCTGGTAATTAGCAGACTTCAAATCGCACTTTTCTTCCTGGAAACATTCAAATGATATTTGCTCCACACAGCATTAGGTATAGAAAAGGTAATAAGCAGCCTCGCCTGTCTATCTATCAAAATATTTTTAAGCGCAATATATCGCCCAGCCCAAGTTGTGAGCATATATTGCTCTAAAACCTTTTATATACCGTTCAGCGTTCATGGTGCTTTTAAAAACATGCAAGTACCCCACACCATATGCACTAATGCATCCCTATACCATCAGAAATCCTGGCTTTTGAACTGATCGCTGATAACAGGAGGGGTGGTCTTTCTCCTCTTTAGCCTGGAGGACACAACGGCCATGACTTCCAGCAAGAATATCAACTCATCTTGGACTCGTCTGACCACAGGACACTTTGCCTCTTTGCTACTGTCCATTTTAATTGAGCCTTGGCCCACGGAGAATGGTGGCACTTCTGGATCATGCTCAACAATGGCTTCCTTTATGCATGAAGGAGCTTTAGGTGGCATCTGTGGATGGCACGGCGGACTGTGTTTACAGGTTTCTTGAGTGTATTCCTGGGCCCATTTAGTAATGCCGGTGAGTGATGCATTGGCACCTGAGGGCCCGAAGATCATGGGCATCCAGTAAAGGTCTTCGGCCTTGTCCTTTAGGCACAGAGATTTTTGCAGTTTCTCTGAAACTTTTGATGTTATGCACTGTCGATGATGAGACCTTCAAAGCCTTTGCAATTTGACGTTGAGGAACATTGTTTTTTAGCTCGCCGGGACGAATGTCCGGAGAGCTATTGTCATACCCCCGGCGTCCGCGTCCGTCCGCATGCAGAAAAACTTTAACCTTGCCTATAACTTTTGAACCGTGAGAGATACGGCTTTCATACATTGCATGTGTACTCCTTGATGCCAGACCTACCTACCAATGCCAAAATTTCTGACCTCGTGACCTTGACCTTTGACCGACCTTAAGAAAACTTTAACCTTGCCCATAACTTTTGAACCGTGAGAGATGGGGCTTTCATACTTTGCATGTGTACTCCTTGATGCCAGACCTACCTACCGATGCCAAAATTTCTGACCTCGTGGCCTTGACCTTGACCTTTGACCCACCTTTAGAAAACTTTAACCTTGCCCATAACTTTTAAACCGTGAGAGACAGGGCTTTCATACTTTGCATGTGTACTCCTTGGTGCAAGACCTACCTACTGATGCTGAAGTTTGACCTGATGACCTTGACCTTTACCCGACCTTTAAAAAACTTTAACCTTGCCCATAACGAAAACTTTAACCTTGTCTATAACTTTTAAACCGTGAGAGATAGGGCTTTCATCCTTTGCATGTATACTCCTTGGTGCAAGACCTACGTACTGATGCCTGAATGTTGACCTGGTGACCTTGACCATGACCTTTACCTGCCCTTTTTAGCTCGCCGGGACGAATAACGTCCGGAGAGCTATTGTCGTACCCCCGCCGTCTGCGTCCGCGTCCGTCCACGTGCAGAAAAACTTTAACCTTGCAGAGCTGCCAACATGTACGCATTTTGACATCAAAGTACGCTGGTAGGAGTTGATGCTATTTGAGTACGCATATCGCTGGATCTCTCCAGTTTCAGTTTTTGCGTCAGTTTAAGTTGACACACTCATCAGTTGATGTCCGGTGAGCAGAGGCGCGTATGCATAACGAAAATATTTCGACCAATCAGAGAGTGCGTGTGCCTCACCTGCCCTCCCAACCACGGCCCTCTCGGAAAAAATCTCGCTTCGAAATGAGTTTACTCTCATTCCCAAGTTATAGGCTGCAAACCCTCTTCGCCACACCTCTGGGTCATCATATGTTGAAAATACACCCAATTCAAACATCGGTGAAATGGTAAATTCTACTATGGATGCAGCGAATCCTGTATTTTGATTAGTAGAATACCTGGCGCTGCTTGAAGAGCTGACGTTCGATTATAATGCCGTTTCACTGCGTATTAATCTTATTGTCACGAAAAGCGAACGCCATTTACTTTAGTTTGAGATAATTTCGCTTTTAATTGGGTTTGTGTTTGCAGAAATACTGTGAAACGGCCTAAAACAATGAAATGTAATAACGAAGTTCGCAAAAGGCTTTCTGACATTCTGTGTAATGTTCCACATGATTGCCTCCAAAGGCAATCAAATGCACCACTAATGGCGCTTTTCCACTACTTGGTACGGGCTCTACGCTACTCTACTCGTTACCGGATATTTTTCTGGGAGGTTGCTTGCCTTGTAGATAGTACTGCCTCTGTGAAGCTGGTCATCATAGTGGCGCAGCACGAAACTTCCGCGATGTCATCCTCAATACGACACACAATGTAGCTACAGTTATATCAAGTTTACATTTATTCCATCGATTTTGTTAAAGATTTGTGTTCAAATCCGGTATTGTATTTTCTGAATTGAATTGCATTTTCTATTTGCATTGTCGTGTCCAATTCAGTTGCCCGTAAAATTGCGTGCCACCCCGCAACGCAAAGCAGTGAAATCCGTAAAAGGCATGGAAAGCGAATGTATATTTCACTCTAAAGTTCACGGCAAAACAAACGAATTGTTAAAGTATGGCATAATTAAGTGATCATTGCAGAGCAGAGTTCCTCGTTGCAAATCGCAGGACATGGCAGCCATCAGAATTAATCGCTTATGCGTCATCTCATTTGTGATAACTTTAAGAGAAAAATGATTCGTTGAAATCCGTCATGTTTTTTTTCTGTGCGATTTTATTAAAACGAGGCTTGATAGCGGAACTTTCTTAAGGGGAATTAGTTAGGGAACATAACTGGACACAAGACCGTCACTTAATTTCGCCATGAACGGGTCACAAACAAAGAGAAACACATTTCATGAATGTAGCTTTGATGAATAAGCGAAACCGTGTTTGAAAGGTAAAGTAACGCACAGTGTATCGAACAAGATGCCGATAACGGTATAATTCGATGATTATTATAACTGATTATGAAAACTCCTCAATCTAACTTGAATGAGAGGTCGACGACAGAGTCGTCTTTCGCAGTGACGATACACTCTGACCAGTCAGTAGGCCTTAGTGCGTCACATCACTTTTTCGTACCTAGTTAGTACCCGGTTGGCTTTTTTGGAACCCCGGGAGAGCAGGTACCAGAAAAGGTGGTTCCAGTAAGTACTTTTTTCTAATGGAAAAGCAAAAGAGGCGAGTCAAGTTGAGCCGGTACTGCGTAGTGGAAAAGGGCCATAAGATGAGGATGATGGAAAGTTAAACAGTGCAAGTGTTTAATGCATGGCAAATTGTATTTGTTTTGGTATTTTTGCCCATTTATTTAATTAATTAATTGATTGATTTGCAATGAATGTCCTCTGTTGACTTGCTTTTCTGGCAACATTTTCAGTTATTATTGACTATGGATTACGCAGTTATTTTATGTGTAACTAAGAAAAGCAAAGTACTACATTTCAAATTCATTTTTACTGCTGTTCTGACAATAAATTTGCTGGCTGCTTGAAGTAAATTGTATCTCCTATGCAATTTTATTTACCAGTAGGGTGGGAGGTGATGGGGGGGGGGGGGTCAGGTTGTACTCATAAATTTTCTTCAAGGTTGGCAGGTCTGACCTTGCCCCCCGGCGAGCTTTGTTGTCTTTCTGACAACTCTTGTTAAAGTATTCCACAATTATTATTTATTTATTTTTTTAATGCAAGCCCTCACAGGTTGGAGAGCCTCTGGCCATCTTAACTTCTGTGAGACTCAACCTCTCGAAGACAGCCCTTTTATAGCCAATCATGTTACCCACCTGATGCCAGTTAACTTAATTACTTGCTAAATGTTCTTTCTGAATCTCTTATATACTAATTGTATCCCCCGAACGAAGTTCGAGGATACTATGGATTTGGCCTCGTCATGCGTCCTCCGCGTCCGCAGAGATTTTCTTTTGAATGTTCTACAGCCCACATAAGTGCACCGATTCTTTTCAGATTTTGCAGAGATATGCATTATGGTAAGTTCACGACACCTATTGATTTTGGGTACTCTGGGACCATCTGGGCCCAACTGGGGGGCCTTCGGGGGATACATGTGCTCTGTTGCCGAGTGCTCTAGTGGCTTTTTCAGCCCTTTAATGCCTTTGTCCCAACTTTTTTGAGAACTGTTGCAGTCAGAAAATTTGACATAAGCTCATTTTGTGGATAAAAATGTAAAATGTCTGTTTCAACATTTGAAATATATTGGCTTGTGATCTGAAAGTTATTGCATTTGGATTTTATTCACAGTTTACACATCGTCCCAACTATTTCAGAATTGGGGTTGTTCATGCTTATTTACTTGCTTGGTGCTTGAATTGTGTTCGGTTGAGGTAAAATAGTCAACATGAGCTTTTTGTCGAGTTTCTTCTTGTAAACTGGATAGGCAGCATGACAATGTCGCGATTAGGAAAAATGCTGTATTTATCATGAGTAATGACTTGTAGAGATGTCCTCTCGATAGCATGAATCCAGGCCTGGTGCAGTTCTTCCTCTCTTGGGAAAACGTGGAACTGAATTTTGGGATCGTTTGGCCTGATTATTGCACTCGACGGAAACTCGGTGAGGCATTTTGCTGTGATATGGCTGATATCCAGAGAGCGGAGCAACCAAGTTACGTCATAAGCCCAGACTGCTTTGTGCCCCTATCGAGATGGCAGCCGGCGCAAAGTTCAAACCTGTGCAAGGGCCTTTTTTGGAGGCCGAAAAAAATATATTTGGGTGAGAAAAATACTTTTTTGTGTGATATATCATCTTTTCAGTATATTCAGAGCATTTTAAGTGATATTTACTTTAAGAGTGGAGGTTTCCTTTAAGGTTCAATTGGCCAACCATAAATCTGCTCATGTACACAGCCAAAATAACAATCAAGCGATTTAGCCTGTTGCCAATGATGGTTAAGAAGACAGAGGTAACTGCGCTACAGTGTTTGATTGAAAGAACGCCAATAATATAAAGAATTAGAAAAAATGTTCGCCCGAAGGTAATCTCTCATCGTAGCATTTTTGGCTGATTAAAGATTAAATAAAAAAAATTGCCCCGAATTTTAAGCGTCTAAAAATATACGAGGTGGAAAATATTTTGTTGAGCGGGTCAAACGTGAACATCAGATATCAATGAACGCATTGGACTGAAATGGCCAAATGTAAGCCCACAAAAAAAATGTTGCTATCGCATCCATGCAGATCTGTGCAGTTCCATGGCCATCTAAATTTATAAATGCAACAAAAAACATGCTATCTTAAAAAATTGGATTTGAATAAGTAATTTGGCAAATCAACTATTTGATTGCTAATGTGGCAAATTAACGGCAACAGGATGAGAGTAATTGGTTAAAAGCAGATGATTCTGATGACCTCAACTTGGTTCGGTTCAGCACGTTGCCCATAAAAGCTGATGTCAGTTCAACGGTTCAGCATCGCCACATCCCTAGTTGCTGCAGTAACTGTAGCATAAACTGAAACCTTTCATTTTTGCATGACCAATGAGGCGAACGATTGGTTACGCACACTTCATTTTGCCTAACCAAACAATGGGTTACGCGGTCTGTATTCACACAAAGATTTGAAAAATTAAGGCCTTAGGAGGCTTTAGTTTGGTGTTACAGGAAGCGGTTGGTATTATAGGGAGTAATGGGTTGGTGTAGCAGGAAGCTGTTGGTTGGTGTTACAGGAAGCGGTTGGTATTATTGGGAATAATGGGTTGGTGTAGCAGGAAGCTGTTGGTTGGTGTTACAGGAAGCGGTTGGTATTATTGGGAGTAATGGGTTGGTGTAGCAGGAGGCTGTCGGTTGGTGTTACAGGAAGCAGTCAGCTGAAATGCCTCATGGGGAGATTGCTCTAGTTTGAGGCAGCTTGCACACTGTCTGTTGGCCGCACATTGGTGATGTTAGTACGGCTGACTTTTCCCTTCCAGCCAAGGAATTTTGGCTCCAAACTGGGGGCAGTCATTTCCTCCAGCTGAGTCCACATTAATCCAAAACTCAAGGTGCAGGGTTTGTGCTGAAGCCACGCATTGCTATCTAATTTTGACGCATTATTGCTGAACACAGGGTTTTGGTGAAAGTGGTGATTGAATTGCTGCCTTATTAAAGTTTTAGGCTTCTCTCCATCTTTTGTTTTCTCTCAATATCTCACCCACACTCTTCCTATATCTCTCTCTCTCTCACTATCTTCTCATCACTCAGGTGTGATGATGTCAGAGTCTCTGTAAAGTGGGCCTGTGCAGCCCAGGCTGCCGTGGAGCCGGAGTGGGCGTGGCTCTTGCTGACGGACGGACAGACGCCCCCCCCTCCCCGCCATGGTGACCCTCATCACTGAGCAGCTGCAGAACCAGAGTCTTGATGATTTGGCCAATCACAGGCAAAGTCTGTTCGAGCCGGCCTATCACTTCTCCATCAGCCTGGTAAGAACTCGTTGACTCTCATTGTCCAAATGCGCAGGAAAAAAAATTGGTTTTCCGCAGGGGCCGCATGCATGCATACGTCGCTCACATAGACGCCGTCGAACGGTCCTCAATCGTCTCGGACCCCTCGTCTCATGATCAGTTTGGGTTGTTGTCCAGAGTCTGTCACATACAGGCTATAACCAGATGTAATGCTCTTGAGCTTCCATAGTCACTCTTGGCTGCCCGAAGTGGGGGTCTGTCAGCGACAGTGCCTGTGTTCTGTTCTCGGATAGACAGCCAACTGATTGTTAACCAATGGCAGTGCAGATGACGCACTGCCTCTCGGTGGCTGAGACCTGCCCGTAACATGCCAATAGCTCTTTTTCTCTCTCCTGTGTCGTGAGCTGTTCCATTTTTCTTTGTGGTGTAGACATATTCTCTAGAAAGTGGGCACATGTAGTCCCATTCCCCTGCACTCAAGTAAATTAAAAATTGTCAAACAAATGTGGCATGTGAATCTTTTTTTGTACAAGACACCTTCGCCAAAAATATGGGAGCAGTCCATGCCACAATTTCTGAAATATGGGGTTATGTAATATGACAATGTTGGGAATGTTATTTGACGGAATAATTTAAAATGCAGAGGGCGGGAAATATTTACAAATTACAGGTCTCGTTATGTCAACTGGGGCTTTCCTGACCTAGATGTCTGCGTGTTCACATAACAGAGACGGCGTTTGTAGCATATGACCAATGGTCTACCGGCAACAGAGCAGCATTTTTTTTTTTTTTTTTACAAATGAAGAGCAAATGATCATATTACAGAAATATGAGGAATACTGGATCATACAGATCAAAGACAATGCTCGAGACAATATGACACCCACCACCAATTGGACAGGGGTGCGAATTACACTGTCAAAATGACAGACGGCCTTCAAAATGTTCCGTCATTATTTAAAAAAAATAAAAATAAATCCGTCAATGACATCAAATACTCGGTTAACGCGACCTCTGATTCAGCCATAAATAACGTTCGCATTTGGCAAATTATGTCCTAAAGTAACATTCGCAACACAGCAGTTCTGTCCAAGTGTTACGTTTTCTACAGTATTATCCGTCCAGGCGTAACATTCACGCACTAAAAATGAGCCGTTGCATGGGGAATCCCCAATCAAAATACAATGTGGGTATCGGGACGGAGTACTCGAACATTGATTACGCTATTATTCAACTGATCAGTGACATGCAGTCAGGTTAGTTTGATGAAGCAGAAACCTCCCCTTTGCTTGATTAGCAATCAGACAATTAACTAGTTTAGTAAGACAGTCGGGCCAGCTTAAGTTTCCGCGGTGTTATTACTCAGTAGCTACATCGAACCTGCAATGCTCAACAGCAGATTAGCGCGTACTTGCTTCCAGGAAACTGAAGCAATGTCATCAAAAAATATTAACACTGTTCGATTTATGCGGAGTTTAATGCTTAATAGGCCATACAATGTATTCTCCTTTAAATACGTGCTTTTACATTCAAACAAAAAACGGGCGTTTATTTTCAGTCGTCTTTCATAATCCGATTAACAAGATGTTTAAACGATGTACAGAATTACCGAGAGCCAAGAATTTTTCCTAATTGATTATTCAGATTTCCATCCTTGCAGTCTCGAATTGAAGCGCATACGTGAATGAATCTTTTTGTCATTATCTCCTCTATCATTACCAGGCTTCCTATAGGTTGGTCTTAATTGTTTTGATTGTCATGTATGTGGGAACAAGTTCACAAAATCTTATGATAAAAGTTTGGGTCACTGCCTCGCCTCACCGCATGTCTCTGGCTTCCTGTAAGCAAGTACTCAAAAATCTGCAGTTTCGTGAGCATTTCAAGTTCAATGTAGCCTACTAAGTAATAAAGCCACGGAAACTTAAACCGGCCTGTCATTCTGCCGAATAGTCTTACTAAACTAGTTAATTGTCTGATTGCTAATCAAGCAAAGGGGAGGTTTCTGCCTCACCAAACTAACCTCCGACCGCACGTCACTGCAACTGATTACCCAAAAATATCGATCAAAATTATGTATTTCAACTGTGAAAGACTTCGATCCTTAGCTGGATGCGAATGTTACTTTCTGGACAAAATTATTTAAATGATTTAAGCTCACTTGCATGCTGATCTTGCTGGCTCAGCCCTCAGCGAAATCATCGCTAATTTGCGCATGGGCAGTATGATTCACCATCTCCTTGTTCTGACGGGCAAATGTAGATGGGTGCCGAATGTTGCAAATGTTACAGACATCCGATGGACGGAATTAACGTTAGCAACCTAAAGATTACTTTATTTCAACTTTATTTCAAGGGGCCCGCTAACTGGGATCGAGTTATATATGTCAGCAAAATGTGCAAACAAAAGAAAATAGTTTGTGATGGACAGCCAAGTTTCATTCCAAGGAACTTGCTTGTCAGGCACGTTAGTGTGAACGTTAGTGTTGGAGGGAAGTAAACTTAAAGTTTGCAATTGCGATAAACCATGGACTTTGAAAAGAGGAACTATATCAGTCTTCTTCATTTCTGAAAATTTTAAATTAATTTAGAATTACTCAAAAACTATGAAGATTACAAAAAAGTTTCTGCTCACTTAGATCCTTTATTATATACTCTCAGTGATGTATGGGTAACACACATACAGTACGCAATGAAAAACAAGCCTACCGATTTTTTTTAATTTTTTTTTTTTTTTAAATTTATTTATTTAATTTTTTTGTCTCCAGCACAACCCGTGCCCACTTTCTGTAGAATCTTTCTGTAGCATTTTTCTTGTTGTTGTTGTTGTTGTTGTTGTTGGTTTTTATGTAGGCTATTGACCACAGCCAAAAGAACAAGTCAGGCATCACTGTACACATCACAAACAGCCCAGCGTTTGTTATGACTGAAGTTCATGCATTCACGTGGCCCACGTCAGCATTACAATACCACGCGCTTTTCTTTATTTCCACTTGTATCTCAATGGAAAAGCAATAAAAATCGATGGATTTTTCAGTTTGACGCAAATATAGCACATACCTCACTGTTGCATTATTTATTTGCTTTGGCGGGCGTGATGTCGCCGGTGATCATTTCTGCAAGCCTTTTTAGGCTATATTTTACGATACAGTTTGCTCAACCTGTGCTCCTATTTAAAACTTAAGTGCGGTATAATATGCAATTGGATTATTAAATATATTTTGGTGAGGATTTTGTCAGGCATCATTTCTGCAATATTTTATGTTCGGAGATAATGTGTGCTTGTATGTGCTATTATTTTACACTCAAGTGCTGAAATAGGCTATATTATTTTCCTGTTACAAACCTGTAATTTAGTAGCTTATATCCATTCCTATATCGATGATTACTCGCACCCCGTCTCAGTTAAATTCATTTACGGAAAGAACTTGAATGTTTTTCGATTTATACACTGTTTCGTTTTAAAATGCTAATAGGCAACTTTTAACCAATTCTTCATGACAAAACGTTTTGCATCGTCTGTATTTGTTTTAATGATTCGTCATAACCATTCAGATGTTCAAATATAATGTTCTCAAAGCTTTGCGACTAGAAAAGAAATTGTGTACAATATGAATTTAGTTCGACCTAAACGACTCTTGACTGCATCATTTAAAAAAAAAAAAAAAAAAAAAACAAGTAAAATAAACCATTTGCGGAACCTTACACAGGTTATTTTTAGTAAGCTTACTATATATCAGTGAATAAGGAAAAAGTAATTAATAAAAAGATCTGCTCAATATCTTATCTCTAAAGGGCAATAAATTAAATGTCACTTAAAACTGAAAGGCTCTGTCGTAAACTGAATTCACGGAATTAAAAGCAGATACACTTGGCACTGATTCAATACAGCTCAGTTTGTGTCATCTCTATTTATTACTCATTGTCACCCTAATAATTCCTTTAAGCTCACTGTACCCTATTTCAGAATTAATGACCTGCTCAGCGCGGAGTAGGAATTGTCTATAAAATGCTCAACCATAAACTGACGTCACATTCACAACTATGGAACCCATCACGATATGGCGCATTTCCCCACTGTTGAGGACGAAGATTGACTCCTTGGCGAGAGACAACCTCGCACCTCTGCAGGTCCGAAAAGCATAATTTCGGAGAATAATGTGATCATAAGCTATTAAGTGGTATATGCCAATTTGTTTGTTTATATTGTGGTTGGCTTTTCAACACCAATAAACCAATTGCGGCACACTTCGCTGAAGATCTACCGACAAACCCTCAGAATTGCAGACACAGTTTCTGCAATAAAAAGACGTACTTAAAATTCCAAAAAAAAAATAATTTCCCTAAAATTGCTTATATTACACTGTTGAATTTATCATAATATATTTTTTCTTGTTCATGTTAGGCTTTTTAAACCGAGGAAATGATTAACCACACGCTGACTGCAAGAGAAAATTAGATGAACGGCAAACACAAACGTCATTCTAACAGTTAAAATGCCCTCTATTCTATAACTTACACGCGGTACTACAATCAGTTCCGCGGAGCCACATGTGGTTATTCCTGGCGGTAAATTGTCCTGTGATACGGCTCATTGCTTAGATCGTGGTTAGAAATGGGCGAGAAGGGCGAAATGTCCGAGGGAACCGGGCGTGAACTAACGGCGTCTCTTCGGTTTTAACGGCGGCTGTACTGTATTTTTCTAATTGGGATGTACCCCTGCTCTGTCCTTCTGCAGTATTTTTTGGGTACGTCTCTAACGCCATTTCTCTGCTGCGCTCTTCTTGATTGGATATGCTTGACTGTGCTGCTATTCTGGGGGACGTCATGCACCTTAGTATCCATCTGTTTTCAGTTCTGCTGCTGTTATTACAAGGAAACCTGTTTTGATAGTGTGTGCTACCAGAAATATACAAGTTAAAAAACCCTTTAACCCCTCAAACTCTAAATTTTTTGTCAAGTTTTCCATCAAGGAGCTTCAATGTATGAAACACACTTTTTTCATTTGTGGACAATGTCTCAGACACTTTCAAACCCAGGAAGCCATTTTTTTTATGGCCACAGAATTGCATCAGATCTTGTACGTTGCTTTAAACACGTTTCCCAGTAATTCAGCAGGACATATTTGTGATCGTTGGAAACCTTGGGATCTCCACTAAAATTTAAAATGGATCTGTAGTTCTGCAGGTGTGAATGCAGCAGCTGCATCGGTCCGTAGGTTTTATGGGGTTTGTGTCTGGTCCAACCATGTGGTACCGCACATTTTGAGTCATTTGTTGCTTTTTTTTTTTTCTTTTGTTTGTCCATTAAAGGGTTAAGTAATCTGTAATACAGAGGAATACAATTTTATCACGGTCTGGTGATCTGCAAGAACTGATTCGGCAAGTCCTGTCATGAGTCAAATACTTATGAGTTTTACTGACTAAATATGACTATAGATATGGAAGGGGATAGATTTCTTTCAGGTGAAGGGTGGCCATCTGTCAGTGGTCATAAACCCCTTTCTGCAGATGTAGACGCTAGCGTTTATAGAATTGCAAATTAAAGCGCTTAGTTACAGTACTCAACCACGAGATGGCACCCCCGGATCAGCTATTGAATATTCACAGGCAGAGCTGAAACGCGATTTAGAGTATGGAGAAGTTCCCTCCAATCCCTGTTTTTCAGGAGTTGTATGAATTAAACTCCTCAGCTAAGCCTGATGTGCAAACTGGTCAATATCCTTGCCCATAGTATCGATCCAGTAGTTTCAAAAAATGATCAATTGCGACAGAAAAAAACATAGTACTCTGTAGCAACCATTTTAGCTTCTGTGAGCCAACAGTATTCCAATTAGTGGTTAAAAAAATACGTTTTGTGAAGCAGAAAATCTGACATGGTATCAATTCTCTCTCATTCTACTGTCAATTAGTCATCACGCACAAAATATGCATAGTTCCCTCCCATGGATTAACGCGTATATTCCTCCATTGACAAATTTAGCGCTCCCTTCTATCCACCCAAGTACTGGTGTTGATAGCCAGTCACTCAATTATGTACTCAGATTCATCTGCGTAACTCTACAGTTATAGTTCATGCCCTCGTGAAGCTTCCCCGGTAACAATGTATTGATAGACTCGTTACTTATCCAATTCCGGAGTGTTTAAACTTTCCTCAATAACTGAAATACATTGATCGGACAATAAGAATAGGATACAAAGCTGTGCGTAAAAGTAAGGTCGGTTGTGTTCTTCGAATGTTGGCCACGGTTGCGCAGCTGAAAATGATGCGATATCAAAGAAACAAAGACACTCGAAACCGGCCTGAAGTGTTCAGTTACATTTACGAGATGCATGTTGTATGGACGCGGTCAATGGGAATTATTCCGAATGAAACAGTACTGGAGGGTTCCTTCTACCCAATACATCTGTCTCTGGAGGAGGGCATCAATGAAGAAAACGGGTTATACTTCTACTCTGTTTGCATTTTGCTGAATATGGCTTTTTGCTGTAGAATTTATACCGTGTTTAAAGACATCGAATGCCGAGGTTTTCGTTTCTCCAAATGCATGCAACCCATGCACGTCGGTAGATCCCTCGGTACATTCATTACACCATTATGTTGAATATGGAGGCATATGTCGTTTGCTTTTTACTGAAAGTGAAATTTCTGTTCTGTTAAAATAAGGTATATTTCAGAATTCAGGTATTACGGAGTTCGTGACTTTTTACCCTCATAAGCTGGAAGGTTATACGCTCGGATGTGAGAGCGGCTTAGCTTTTCATTGCAGCGTGAATGTTATAGCTGTGTAATCAGCACTTTATTTAATGCTTGGGGGACTTTGAAGAAAAATGGACTATATTGTTAACTTTATTATGGAGAAAAGGCATGTTTTGTGTTTGGAGAGGTTACTGGTGACCAATGATGTTGAACTGCACTGATATTGATAAATTTGTGCTAAACTCAACCAGAAAATCATTAGTTCATGCTGAATTTCATGCCCCAAAAGTCAATTTGCGTTAAATATATGATTAATGTATGATTTGACAGTGAACCATTTTGATGAATCTCAGACTTTGGGGAGATACCTGGATAGCTGTCTAATTTGGCTCATTGCAAGCGTGTAATCTGGAATGTAATGTTCAAGATGAATTGTACTTGTGGTCAAGAAGTTTATGATCCCAGAAATGTAACTTATAGATTTAAGCCCCAGCAGTTTTTCAATTGTCAGTATTATTATTATTATTATTTTTTGCCATTTCATTGGTGAGTTCTCATGAAGATTTTTTATGTTTGCAGCCCCCTTTCTCCACCAAAATCATAAAAATAAACTTAAATACGATGGGAGTCTAAATGCTTCAAGTATTTAGACTCAATTGAGCCTAAGTTTTTCTGTAAAGCTGCAATCTTGAATTATAAAGCCTTAAATCAGGTAACACCTAAAAAGCCAGATTTGGCTTCTGCGCAAAGGGGTTAAGGAAGGGAAATGTGGTGTTTAATGAATGTCTTGGTCAATGCATTATTTACTCACAGCTGTCAGAATAAAAGCGAGCAGTGACGGCCTGTCGTTACTGTGGTCCTGTATGAGAGAAAAGCTGGGTGTTGTTGAACTAATTGATACTAACTGTAGCTCCTCTGAGCTGTACGCTAATGTGCTGCTCTACCAGTCTGTACTACTCTAATGTGATGCTCTGACAGTCTGCACTCCACTAATGCTCTGCTCTACCAGTCTGTACTGCGCTAATGTGCTGCTCTACCAGTCTGTACTACTCTAATGTGCAGCTCTTACAGTTTGCACTCCACCAATGCTCTGCTCTAAAGGTCTGTACTACGCTAATGTGGCTCTCTAAAGGTCTGTCCTGCTATAATACGCCAGTCTAACAGTCTGTACTGCGCTAATTTGCTGGTAATACACTCTTTACTGTGTGAAAGTGCTGCTCTAACAGTCTGTACTTCATAAAAGTGCTGCTTTAGCAATCTGTACTGCACTAAAGTGCTGCTCTAATGGTCTGTACTGCACCAATGTGGTTATAATGGTTATAATTTATACAGTTATGAGAATTTTTTTAAGAATGTGAAGGTAGGTAGCATTTTTTTGTCCCCCCCCATGTTTTGTGAACTTGGGATTTTTGAGAAATGACGGGGGCAATTTTGCCTTATCGTCTAAACTCATCTGATCATGCCAACTCACTCCGCGGCCAACTGCTGCTGGTCCAGTGGAGCTCAGCTGTGGGGTGGCATTGTGGTCTCAACAGCTGATGCGAAATTTCCCTCTTCGAGTCACACTTCCTCTTCCTAGCCACGGCTGAGGGGAGCAGTCCTGAGGTCTGTGTTTTCGTGATGTTTCCTCGCTCGCTCGCTCGCTCTCTCTCCTGCGACCGACCGCATTGCTGCAGGGCTGTTCGGCAAAACAAAGAACGTACTCTGCTGGATTATTAAAACTGAATCAGACTGAAACTGTCACCTGAACTGAGCTGTCTTGTTGAGATGGGTTAAAAACAGAAAACAACAAAACCTGCAGACCCATACATGGAGGGGTCTGTCAAATACTGCCGCTGTATTCAAACCTGTGGAAATTCAGGCCTATTTTAAATTCTAGTGGGAGATCCCAAGGTTTCCATGATCTGTAATGTCCTGCTGAGTTACAATGACCTAGACGCACATGACACACATGACCTAGATATTTTGAATTTGCTGTGATGCAGTGGCCATAAAAACATGGGGCCCTGGGTTTGAATATTTCTCTCAATGTGAGTGTGATGCAGCTTCAGCGAAGCACTGCAACCTGCAGATGCAGAATATGCATGTGAAATTGTCCTGCAGTATGAAAAGAATGTTTTTTCTGACTTTGAACCTACTTAAAGGAAAACTTAAAGGTCCCCAATCATGTCACCTACTGTGCAGTCAGTTATTCCTTACGAGCCTTTTCAAAAACTGTACCTATGTGGCATCACAAAAGTGACCACACAGTGGCAAGAAGGACTGAACAACTTCATCCAACCAGTTATTAATATTATTATTATTATTGTTCATGTCCTTCATTATTCTGGATGGTCTTGCTCCCGTATGATGTCACAAAGGACTGCTCTCGAAATTGCTTGTAATGGCTAATTGGTTGTGCACCTGGTGACATAATAGGGGACCTTTAAGTAAAAACATAGAGCCAGCTCAGTTTGAGATGACGTGTGACTCTCTTGAGTGTTCAAGTACTCTTGTAGCCGTACTCTGTTTCTGCCGTTGAATTGAAGGCAGCGGAGTCCTAGAGCCCTTGAGAGAAAGCATTCCTCATCCCCTCCCGAGTCTTGCTTGAACCTCACCTTGAGTCACGAACAGTGGGAGGATAAAATGGCTTATGATCTTTGATCATGTTGATCGATGAGTGACAGTGTCCCTCTCTTCCACAGCCGGTGTGTGAGTCTCACACCCCCAGACTCTGCTGGCCCCCGTATGGACTGGAGAGAGGTAGACCTGCCCGTCTCACTGTTTCACTTAAGTGCCGTGGAGAAGATGTGCGTGCTGGTGTCCTTTCTCGCTTTACTCTTCTGCCTCCGTGTGTGTGTGTGTGCGCGTGCGTGTGTGTGTGCACGCGCGCATGTGTGTGTATATGAGTGTGCGTGTGTGTGTATATGAGTGTGTGCGTGCGTGTGTGTGTGTGTGTGTGTGTGTGTGTGTGTGTGTGTGTGTGTGTGTATATGAGTGTTTGTATGTGTGTGCGTGTGTGTGTGTGTGCGTGCGCGCGTGTGTGTATATGAGTGTTTGTGTGTGCGTGTGTGAGTGTGTATATGAGTGTGTGCGTACGTGTGCGTGTGTGTGTGTGTATATGAGTGTTTGTGTGCGTGTGTGTGTGTGTGTGTGTATATGAGTGTTTGTATGTGTGTGTGTGTGTGTGTGTGTGCTCGAGCATTTGCAGTGCTGCTGACCTGTGAGTTCTCTCGTGTGGTTCACATAACGCTCTGTGCATAGCCCGCTGCAGCACGCGGGGCTGCTGTGTGTTACCCACACGATGCGCTGTGCTTCGACTCTGAGCCCTGACAGATTGCGTACGTGTGATCACATTCGTTCTGCCGTCGCCTGGGGAAACAGAACGGTCAGCATTATCATGCTCACCTCATCGCTTGGCGCCGTCGCCCCAGGATACCACAGCTACTCTTGCTGTGAACCCGCTTGATTCTGTGGGGTGAGGGTTGGAACTGAATGGGCTCCTCTTCGTGGCCCGAGCTGGGCGGGGCGGGTCGGCCATGAGCTGTGTGGGACAGGCAGTGTTCTGAGCGTAATTCTGATCTCGCCTTATTTCCAGTCTGTTGTTTGTTCTGTCTCATCCACCTTCTCTCTCTCATTCTCTTTATTTAACCCTTTCTTTCATTCTTTCCTTTTTTGTTTGGTCTTGGTTTTTTTATCATTGTCCCTAATAAAAGGTCACGTCCCAACAAAGTAAATATCAACCTCTCTCCCCATCTCTTGCCCTCTCTCTCTCTCTCTCTCTGTCTGTAGAAAGCGTCTGTTGGCCGCTGTCCCCTCCTGACAGACTCCCCTTGACCCCGCCGGCAGGTCTGACACATGCAGACCCCTCCATGGTCCCTGTACCTGATGGGGACGCCCTGCGACAGCTGCTGCTTCCTTACGCCTCTGTAACAGACCTGTCGCCTCCAGAATCCGCCCTGCTCCTGGACCCCGCCCCTCTCCCCGCCCCGCCCAAACGTCACTGCCGCTCCTTGTCTGTCCCAGAAGATCTGTCCCGCTGCCGCTCGACCTGGCGCCCCAACGCTTCGAAAATCTGGAGCCCCGTGAAGCGCCGGTGGCACAGCGGGGGGGCGTGTCCGCCGCGAGGGGGTGGGCCCAGCTCCTCTGTCCGCTCCGCCTCCAGCCCCTCCTTCTGCAGCCTGGCGCATTCCCTCGACACCCCCCTGTCCTGGGGGAGTGGTGACTGCCCCTCTGCCTCGCCCCTTTCGTTCTGCCCCCCTCAGCGCCGCCTCTCCCTGTCGCCTGTGCACATTCACGAGGCCGCCACCCACTTCCTGCCTCCGGCCCCGTTCCATACAGCCGTGACCACGCCTCCCTCCTCCACCTGTAGCACGCCGCCCTCCTGCCACCGGCCCCTCCCCCTACCGCGCTGCCACTCTCAGCCCAGCGACCTCCTGCGAAAACCTGGCCTGAAGAGACGACACGCCCCGGATGCACAGCCCCGCCCACGTCCTGGCCTGGACCTCAGCAAGATGGCACAGGTCAGCCACGCTGTCTTTAGGCCTACTGCAGTCACTGCGCGCACACAAATGCACACAGACACGCACTCTATTGTATGCACAACGTACGCATACATATACACACATCCACACACTGAAGCACAAATCCACAAGCTTGCGCCACTGATTGTGATGTAAAATTGCAATCATTTGTGCCCCAAGTTGGAGAGTGTGGGCCCACTGTGCGGAGTCGGGAGAAGGTGGCCCCTCAGAAGACAGTCTGGTACAAACCCTCTCACCCCACCCTGACTAAAACGGAGATGAATCCGATGCGAGATCCAGACTTCGGCAGTGGAAATGCTACAGGCTCAGGTGGCGGCCATGTTCTCCACACGAAGATGACCTTCACAGTTTGGTTAAAGTGCAGTAATAGTGGGGTAGCAGTTGTTATACCTGTGTTTGATGGTGTGAAGATGCTCAGACATCCGGATGTAGGTCTGTGGTGCGAATGAAGAGCTGCTGACCCACGTTTCCTGTTATTTTTCGCCAGCGAAGCAGTGCCTGTTTCACACTGAGGGGAGGAAGAATAAAGTGCAATTTTGGGGAGGGTGTTACACACTTCGCGCACACACACACACACACATACACACGCACACACACACGCAGGCGCACACATGCACGCACTCACGAATACACACTAAATGTTAATTTCACACCTTTAGGAGTTGTAGGGTAGGAGTGTAGACATGCACACAGATACAGGGCTATAATTACAGGGCAGCATTACATTTTGCTGTTTTTGAGATTGTGTTTTCTGTGACTCCTGAGCTGCTTTAGTATTTTTCTTTGGTAGTGCCCCCACCCCGCCACTTTTGCACAGGAATCATCAGTGTGGGGGATTACGCTTGGGCCTGTGCCCCCCAGTGCAGTGTCTGGATATTTAGAGGCGCTATCGTATCGGCAGGCTTGCCTGCATAACCTCAGAGTACAGAGGGCACAAATGGGGCAAAAGTTAGGATGGGACTCAGGGCGGGACTCAGCGCTGAATGGGGGCAGGACTTGGGGCAGAATGGGCGGGACTCAGGGCAGAATGGGGGCGGGCCTTGGCAGAATTGGGTTGAGACTTGGAGCAGAATGGGGTCAGGACTCGGGGCGGAAGAGGGACAGAACTTGGGGCGGAAGAGTGACAGGCCTCGGGGCAGGACTGGGGGCAGAATGGGATCGGGACTCGGGGCAGAATGGGGTCGAGACTCGGGGCAGAATGGGGTCAGGACGTGGGGCAGGACTCTGGGCAGAATGGGGGCGGGACTTGGGGAAGAACCTTGTGCATGATTTTTAGAGAGCTCAGATCTCTCCGCTCATCATGTGCAGAGTCATAGCAGAGGCTGCTGGGAATGCTCTGCATTCCTGTTTCCATCATTCTGCTCCAACAGTTCTGTGGACATCTGCAGAAAATGTGTGTGTGTGTGTGTGTGAGCGAGTGTTAGAGCAAGTGAGCATGTTTGTTTGTGTGGGATTGTATAGCTTTTTGTATGATAAGCAACTTTTGAGAAATCACTATGTTGTGAAGACATTTGGGTTTCTGTGGACATTTCGAATGACCCTCACAGAGGATTGCAACTAATTGGTTAAAGTCAGGGTTGCGGATACAGTTAGGATTAGGCATAAGTTAGTTATGGTTAGGGTTCAGGAAAGGCTACACTGAATGAAAACAAATCAAACCGATGTCTTTACGCGTATAACTAAACGTGTGTGTATGCTTGTTTGAGTGTGTGTGCGTGTGTGTGGCTTCATATTTCTCGTTCCCCTGTTTCCTCTGGGCACACAGGGTGTGGTGCTGTAGTTAGTGGAGCCATGACTGTTAGAACACACTTCGCCCTGAGAGAAGAGCAGCACGGTTAGGGCTCCTCTCCAAACTCCCATCCTCCTTGTTCAGTGTAACCCCCTGCTGCACCAGGCCCTGCTATAGCCGTGAGCTCAGACTCGTCAGGAGTTCTTATGTAACTGGTACAGATTCCAGACTGTTCCACTGCACGCTGTACACTGATGTTGCTTAGGGATGATTGATAAGGATTGTGTGTGTGTGTGTGTGTGTGTTTGTGTCTGGGATGGAATTCAGGGTCTCCTGGCAATTCTGTGAAGGAGGTGATGTTTGCAGTTATTGAAGCGACCATGTGGAAAACCCCCCAAAACACTGTCCTCTCCTGAGCTGTGTCTCTCTCATCAGTGTCCCTGCAGTCCTGGACTGACTGACAGACACACTGTGAGACAGACTGACAAAGAGATGGATGTTTTTGCAGAAAGGGGTTTCAGAAACATGGAGCGGTGCGGCGGGGAGCGAGCGGATGCTGAAAAGCTGGGGTACAGCTGGTGCCCCAACATGCTGGGACTAGAGGGCCCTCAGCGAATGCTGCCAAACGGCCGACTGCACCCCGGGAGTTACCCGCATTTACATACGATTTGCATACAGCTGCTGCCATTGTACAGGCGCTCTCATAATTCTCTCTCTCTCTCTCCTCTTTATTGGTTCACCTATTCAACTCCTTTGTGCTGTTTCTCCAGTTTTAAAAAGGTGATTAATTTTGCTTGTGTCTGTCGGCACGGTAACGTTCTTCCTCTGTGGGCAGGACAAAGTCCCGTAATTCACCTTGATTCAGGTTTTACCTGAGGCCAGCACTGCAGGTAAAGGTCATATTTCACCTGCCTGTCTGCCTGCCTGCCTTCTGTTCAGGTGCAGCCACTGTCTGTGTGTTTGTGTGTGTATGAAAAGTGTCTGTGTTTGCACGTGTCAGTAAGTCATGCATGTTTGTTTGTTAATGCGATTGTGTGTCTTGTACTTGCGCATTCACGTATGCTTGTAATTTAGGTGTGTGAGTGTATGTCTTGCCTTTACGCTTTTTTTTTTTTTTTTTCTATCCCGCCACCACCCCCCCACTTTGGAGGACAACTTTATTCATTTAATCAGTTATATAATTAAGTATGAATCCTCCTACCATCACCCAACAAAACACACACCCATGAAAAACAAAAAATAAAATAAAAAAAAACTAAAATAAAATACAATACAATAAGGATTACATTCACAGAGTTTTATATTTTTGGCATTTGTAACTATTAGCTCATCCATTCCATCTCTGCGTTTACGCTTTTGCTTGTGTCAGTAAGTCAGCCGTGTGTGTGTGTTTACATGTGTGAGGAATTCAGGTGTGTGTTTGTCTGTGTATGTCACGTGAATGCACATTTGCATGTGTCAGTAATTTAAGCGTGTGTGTTTGCATGTGTGCGTGGTGTTTTTAAATTTAAAGGGTGCATACCTACAAAGAAAACAAACCTTTTATGTGGGGAAGTTGCTCTTATTTTCTGTGCCTGTGTTGATGAGTAGGTGAGGCTGTGGGTTTTGGCTAAAAAGGGCTTTTCTCTCTCCTCTCTCCCAAATAACCAAATTAAAAGCACAAACCCATTCTCTTCCTGCATGCGGGACATTTCCCAGCTGAAATGTGTGTGGCATTTGTGAAGTAGGGGGGACTGTTGCGCATGTGTGTGCGGTCAGGCAGCGCCCTGTCGCCAGGATCGCGGCTCCCCGCTTACCACACCATTAGCGTGTTGTTTGCGTGTCAGCAGAGCACATGCTGCAGTCGTCCTTCCTCTGGTGACCTCCTTACCGTCTGTTTGATTATTTAACTAAGGTCCCAGCTATTTTCTCTGCCTCTTACATTGTGTTCGCCCTTCTGTACTGGTATCTTTCTTATGACTACATTCCTTTGCTGAAGCCAAGCTTGTCAGAGGAGTCGTGGCCATGTGAACGCACACACACACACACACACAGCAATAGTTTTTGTACACTAGTGGGGACAAAAAAAAATAATTTTAGTATCACAATTTTACTTCATCATCCTCTAACCCTAAAACCAGCCAATATCTTAACTCCTTCCCTACCCGAATCTTAGTGTTAACCAATAACCCAGCTGAAACAATGCTTTTTTTTTTTTTTTTTTTTACCTCAATGCTAAACTTTACCTACAGCTGAATTGTAAAACCAGACTTTAAAGCCAGACTCTGTTTGAACCATAAGCCCACTTGAAAACATAGACTTGAAATTAATCCTTTTCGTGGGGACCCAAGAAATGCAGTTTTTGAAAACTTCATTATTCTCAGGGTGTCAAAGTCCTCAAAAGATGTCCGTTAGTCCCATGAAGTATAGATAAAGACACACACACACACACACACACGCAGGCCTGCTGTAAAGATCCTTGACCTGAAAACATGCCGCTCTGCTGTGTGAAACTGAAACCCGATGCAGAGGTGGTTTGCTCGCGGGCAAAGGCCATTGAACCGCGGTTTAGCGCCTGCCTACTGCGCTCGGTACCTGCAGCTCTGCGTACTCCGTCCTGAAAGCGTGTTTAATTTCATATGGAGTCATCTGTCTCTGTGCCAGCTGAGTAATGCTCTACTGTAAAGCGCCAAAGCTGGAGCCGCGGGTCTGATGGCCAGTGTGGTGCTGGGTGTTTACTGCAGTGTAGCGGTGTTATTGCCGGGCAACCTTCGCTTACCCCACCTTTCTCTCTCTCTCCGTTCCCGCTGCAGACCCGAAGCGGGGATCCCCTGGTCAGCTCGGACCAGGCTTGCAGAAGGGTGGACTGTGTGGCACCCGATCCCATTTCAGGCGGGGAATACCGGGGCTCCTCATCCAGCGAAAGGGCTCGCAGGGCCAACATCTGCCCTCTGAGTGAAAGTGAGGGAGAGGAGGATGAAGAGGGGGATGATGAAGATGGAGTGAGGATGAAGAGCCCTTTTGAGAGGGACTGCTCTGAACTGGACTTGAGCCTTATCGAGGAGAACTAGCAGCGTTAATAGGACAGTGGCTGTTGCTAATCAATCCACCCACCAAAAAATAAAAACAATAAAACCCTCAATAGGGGGCTCTAAGCACACCCCCCAAACACTCTGGGGGGCCCAGTCTCAGGAACAAAGCTGCCCTCTTAGGAGACTTTAACTGACGTGAGCCTGAGTGTGTAGAGTAAGGAGTTTGGTGAAAATAATGCCTGAAGCCAATTGTGGTAATGCTAATTAGCGCAGGTAGCCAAGGACTCTTTCCACCAGCCCAGCAGAATTACATTCCACAGCCTGAGGCCAGCAAGTGGAAGGGCTCTAGCCCCCTTAATGCGCCCTCCTGCCTCTTCATGCAAATCAGGAATTGTGTGTGTGTGTGTGAGTGTGAGTGAGTGAGAGAGAGAGAGAGAGAGAGAGAGAGAGAGAGAGGGGTTTACAGCACCCATAAAATAATTAAGCAAAGACTGGAGGCTGTTTTTAAGTAGCTGACCTCTGGCTTTTAGCGTCTGCTCTGCTTCCTTTCCCCTTCACGCACTCAGACGATAAATGTTATGGGAATGTTTTTTGATAATTTCTAATTTGTCGCGCAAAGGATGCTCACATTTAGGAGATCCCAGCTATACAGATCAATTTGCTTTAATACAAGCCTTAATAAGAAAAACAATGCAAAAAAATTAAAATGTTGGGGAAACTTTCTGCTGTTATATTGGACCTTCAGTGAAGTGCTATTATCTCAGAGTCAAAGTTCAGCATCAAGTTTTTTTTTTATTGCTAAATGCTGCCATTATATTTTGTAGGGCACAAAAATTGTACTGTACAGTGACGATTTTTTAAAAAAAGTTTATTTTTCTGCGTGTGAATAAACCACTTGGAATGTGAGGGCAGTGGCCTTTGAGGTCATTCCTTTTGTACTCGTTGATAAGGTGGCTATTTTCTCTTCCTCAATTAGTGTACAAATAAAAGTTTACTTCAGATTAATTTTTCAAGAAAAGCATCTTTGCGTGTGGAATTTTTTCTTGGATTTTGTGTGTGTGTGTGTACTTGCGTGACTGAGTTTGTGGGTGGCTCGGGAGGGTGAGGGAAAGGCAAAGGAAAGGAACGTGGGGATTTTAGGATCTGGAGCTGGGAAGTGTTTTACTGTGTTATTAGCTGAGGATTAACATCAAAAGGGCAGTCAAAGCAGTGAACTCCCGTATTTACTACACCACGGTCGTCTCCTGTGCCGGTCTTTGGGTTGTGACTGAAATCAGACACAAAATCCGGACGCTCACACAGGCGTTTGTTCAGTTATTGTGAAATACTTTGCGCGAACCTAATAAACATGACACGAAAACAAGTTTCGCCATCGTTTGTTTGCCTAGTAAGTGGTCAGCGTTCGTGGCTATGCGTCCACTGTTTCATCATTTGAGAATCCACTGTCTTCAGCCTCCTTGAGCTTCTCCCACCGAAGTTCCACCATTACTTGCCAGGAAAGTGGGTAAATCCTTGCTTTGTGGGAAATATTGCTCCTCCACACTTAGCCACTTGAGTATGCAGAAAATATTTCACGGAATGCGGTTTAAAAACGGAACATAGTAAGGCGGAACACACGGGCGGTAAGCGTGATCAATCTTGCTGCCTGAAGAAAATCTACGAAGAATGCGAGGTGCTGTACTGACATCCTGCGGAATTATTGAGTAACTACAACAGTTGACGAGGTCATACAGTCACGAAAGATGGCTAATATTTCAGAAATGTTTTCGCATGTAAATGCTCTTTGGGAAAATATCTAACTTTGAAGAGCTTAGCTTGGTACATACGGTTAAGTTTTCGCATTTTTTCCGTGGCTAAACGTAGTTCCATCATAACCTCAGTGTCGATCAGGCGTTACCTAACATTAATGATCAACATATTTAGGCCTGATGATGAGCTGCATGGTTGTTCTCATATAGTTACATGCTCGATTAAAGCTTCTAAAGCGCCTGGTCCGGAGTCCCACCGTTTGTGCCGATCACAGCACCGCACTTCTAGCGACACGCAGCGGCCTGACCTCCGTGAACCGCCCGCTTCCTCCTTTTCAGTTTACATGGCGATGAGGAGAGAGGGAAGGCGGCGAACTCACTCTCGGTGTCCCGTCGCAGTCAAGAGACCCTTCGCTGAGTAAATACCGCACCACACGGGCTTCCTGGGGCTTCATTTGTAAGGTGAGGTTATATGAAAACGAAACAAGCTTCGTTTGCTTTTTTGAGCGAGAAAATGTGACTTCTGTGTTATTTCCTACGACAGACAAACGGGCTTCCTCTGTGTGACTAATGCGTGTTGTCAGGTCGGATGGTTAACTGTTGCCATTCAGGATTTGTATCATTGGCTAAATAAATTGCGAACAATGACAAACCCTGTGTTCTAGTTTCAGACATTGTGATTATTTTTTGCAAGTGAGCCTTACAATCACTCATCTTGACTTAGCTGAGCTATTAGCGAATTCGGTACGTTAGCTACATGGTTGTCTTAGCATTAGCCTCCGGCCAGTTAACAGTAAAGCTGGGCTGTAATTTATCGTTAATTCTGGCACGTATCTAGCCGGCTGATTCTGGTTACAAAACTTGTATTTGTTTGTTACAAAGCTGACCAGTCGCTCAATTTATCTGGAACATGCGATATATGCTTGCTGGCTCTGTTGTTGCTAATTTAGTGGGTTTCCATGACGTTTGCACGCTTGCTAGCTCGCTAAGATCTGGCTAACAGTCTTGCTAGCAAGTAGGGCAACGTTAGCGGGTTGGGCTAATCTTCTGAAAACATTCTGCTGAAAAACTACAACCATCTATACTTTCCTTCATAATTTCTAACTGATAGATTTGCATCTCAAGAATAAATTGCGAAAATTTCCTCGCAATATTTTGATGAATAAATTATGAAGGAAAGGATAGATGGTTGTAGTTTCCAGCAGATTAGCCCACCCAACGTTAGCCTAACCTGTCGTTTTCGATGGGTGGCTGTTCTACTGTTCAAGTCCAGTGGAACAATAACAGAGTCGCTCTCGCACGGCGCAGCTACATGTTCTGTCTGCTGAGGATGACTGAGTGGAGCTGGCTGTCTGAATCACCGGTGAAATAACTAACATTAGCAACGCAGTTAACTGGTTAGCCAACTTGTGTAGCTTTGTTCTGTAGCTAACTGGGGTTGACTTGTTTCGTGCGTCAAGAGGAGATGTCACGATGATGTTAGCTAATCTGACGTTGAGTCTCGGATGTTGCTGACTGTAGACCTGTCAACCTGCGTTATCTCGGTAGCGAACTCGCGATCGTTGCTTTAACTTGTTTGCAGTTTGCTACGGTTTCAGGTTGTGAATTTTACATCTTAAGACTTCCTAACTTTTATTGCTAGGAAGCTTCGTAGGTAACAGTGTTGCTAACATGTCGAGGTCGGTTACTTGAGCCATCTAATTTACGGCAAGTGTAACCGCGTGGTTGATGAAAGCAACTGGACGAAGTTTGCGGTTCGTGTTATTAAATAAAGGAATGTACACAACTGCTACTGTTGTTTAAGGTCATGCTAATACAACCGATGGAAACTGGGAAAAGATAGGATGACTGGATTATGATTTTTTTCGAGATCGTCTGCTGTCGTACTTACGGCCGCGTACAAGATGGGGTCAGTGTTGCTGTTTCCCAGTCTCACATTGAAGTGGTAAATGTTAATTCTCCGCTTTAATTTTCATGTTTCCATTCCAGCACCTTGTGCTTCAGTTGACCTGATTTGCTGTGGTGGCATGGGAAGGAGGGCTTGATCGCAGACGACAGACAGACGCCGAGGAACAGACGGATTGACCGACATAGTCCTCTCGGTGAGTATTCATCGCTAGGAAGTTGAATACTTTACATTCGTGTGTGTAGGGAACATCTGTTAAAGCGTATTTGAGAATTTTTAAAAATGAATTGATTATGAATTGTCACAGTTTTGGTGCTTTGTAACGTGAGTCAGGTGTGGGATTCGTGCTCGTGCTTTGCAGGTTTTGTGGATTGAGTGGCTGTTTGTCCTCCAGTACTGATAGAGGCGCTGTTAAGCCGTTTGTGCGGCACTGCCCTGGCCTGGGTGAACTCAATCCGTTGATGGCCCTGATGGACAAGCACAAAGTGAAAAGGCAAAGACTGGACCGCATCTGTGAAGGTCAGCAAAGCATCTGGGCAACTCCTCAGAAATGTCAGCCTTCATCCCAAAATATAAAATATCAAAACTCATTTGGAAAGGTGGACTGGTTTGAAGCTTAGGTGGTACTGGTTTAGGACTATATTATTTGGTCCTCCTATTGAGTACGCACCCCTGTGGGCCTTTTGAAACCCTTATCTGTGAAATCCTTCATTTTGCCTATTGTCAGGTTTATTTGCCCATCAGATTTCTTAAGAGTAAAGGATGTGGAAAATGTAAGTCTTTTGCTTTCTTATTATACTCCCGCTACGATGTAGTCGAGAGTATATAGCGCTGTGCGTGTCCATCCGTCTGTTTGTGTGTCTGTGCGTCCAGATTTTTTCAAACATAAAGCGGGGGTATGTGAGCTCTGCTCGCTTCTACACTTGTTGTATAATCAGGTACAGTCTCTGAAGTGATACAGGTAGTTTTGCCAGCCAAGGTTGCAAATTTGGTGTTTTGGCCCCTTTGAAACCCTGTCATCAAGGCGTCACGTCCACAACATTTTTTAACAAAAAATTTTTTTTGGCTAAATGCTGTCTAAAATAATTGCTTCCTATTTAAAGACTAAAAGAAGATTTGCATCCTTTGTCCCATCGCCCCACTAAATTTTCAATCCATTGGCCATGTTGCCAGGATTTTCACCATTATTACTTAGTCACGTCGGCAACAGTGTGTTGTGTACGTGACAATTTTTTGTCACTTGACGTGACAAAATGTGGCTTTCTGACTTAATTGCTGCCTGTTTCATTTACCAGGCTTGGATATCAATGGTCATGTTAGCGTACTGCTAGAACTATTTATGACATGATCAACTTTTCTTCGGCTACTGTTTCCACTGGGGCTAATGCATTCTGTGTACTCAACAGTTTGGCATGAGGCACTCTCCTTCTTCTATGCAGCAGTCAGCTGCAACAGATATTCAAGTTTTGTTTGTTCCAGCATCAGAAATATAAGCCAACCACGATAAGATGGAAAATGGGTGGCAGGACTGTAAAAGCCTTTCAGGGAATTCCAAGTGTTCACTCTGTGAAAGCTGTTGAACCATTACTGTTGAGCACAAAACGTTCATCAGCTGAAGCTGCCCATGTGTTCAACTTCATGTCGGGTCAGAATTCATCAGGAGTTGAGACCACTGGTACATCATTCAAAGCAAGTGATGCGATCATCCATTGAGGTCCTCAGCCAACACTCCAGTGTACTGCATCCAGTGCAGGTAGAGCACCTACTGCGCAACCAGATTAAGACCAACCGGGCAAATATATTCTTGTCAGTCTATCGGGCAAAAATTTGTAGCTCTTGTTTTTCAAGAAGACAAAGATGTAGATGATGTGGAAGCTATTTGCCTGCATAGGTGCAAGGGGGTTGAGATGGAGAATCTGTTTACAGTGCCAGATGCACTGGACAAATGCTGCTTTTAGAGGTCAGGTATGATTGAGTTTGACACTCCTCCTTGACACTCCTTTATTGGACAAGCGGGACAGGTATGTGTTTTCAAAGCCAATTGATGCAGAATGAATTTTGGGCTCCATAGGATAGTAGTAGTGTGCTGCTTTCCTACTGAGACAGTTGCTGGTTAGACACGTATGAAATTTAGTCCCAAATATAGGTGAAGTCTTCTGAATAGCTGAAATGTTAACTGGTTGTTCTGAAATGCTGTTTACTGGTTTTGTTTCAGCAGTGCTTGTGGAATTGCTGTTAGTTCAAAGTTTGCTCATGTTTACCGTTTTTGAACTCTGTCACACCCGCGACAGAGCCTGTCATGTCCGCAAAGGTAGATTAACTTAACCTGCATAGATGTGGATTAAAGCAAATTAATCTGAATTGCTGTGATTAATTAGTTGATTAGTTGTCTATCTGTAGAAGATAAATTTTCCAAAGCAGCAGAACAAGATTCACAGAAATTTGCATTTTACTCTGAGGACCTCTTGAAATTCAATTTGTCTGATGTCACATACGCAACGCTAAGAAAAAACGGATAGCTGTTTTACAGAAACCAGGAATAATTACGGGAAGTATCCTGAAGATGGGCATATCCATGGACTCTTTCAGAATTAATGGAAAATTCAGGTCTTGTTGCTCAACTTGAAATTGTCGTAAAAAGTTAGTGTCCAAATGTCACGTCTGCAACGGTGGAATTGCCCATCTGCGTTAAAAAATGGAAGTAGTGTTGTAACTCTGAGATCGGCATTCTCTACATCTGATCGAAATTTGCGTTTTGACATGTTTTTTAGCTCGCCGGGACGAATGTCCGGAGAGCTATTGTCGTACCCCTGGCGTCCGCGTCCGTCCGTGTGCAGAAAACCTTTAACCTTGCCTATAACTTTTGAACCGTGAGAGATAGGGCTTTCATACTTTGCATGTGTACTCATTGATACCAGACCTACCTACCGATGCCAAAATTTCTGACCTCGTGACCTTGACCTTGACCTTGACCTTGACCTTTGACCGACCTTTAGAAAGCTTTCACCTTGCCCATAACTTTTGAACCGTGAGAGATAGGGCTTTCATACTTTGCATGTCTACTCCTTGATGCCAGACTTACCTACCGATGCCAAAATTTCTGACCTTGTTACCTTGACCTTGACCTTTGACCCACCTTTAGAAAACTTTAACCTTGCCCATAACTTTTGAACCGTGAGAGACAGGGCTTTCTTACTTTGCGTGTGTACGCCTTGGTGCAAGGCCTACCTACTCATGCCGAAGTTTGACCTGATGACCTTGACCTTTACCCAACCTTTAAAAAACTTTGACCTTGCCCATAACAAAAACTTTAACCTTGTCTATAACTTTTAAACCGTGAGAGATAGGGCTTTCACACTTTGCGTGTATACTCCTTGGTGCAAGACCTATGTACTGATGCTGAAATTTTGACCTGGTGACCTTGACCATGACCTTTACCTGACCTTTTTAGCTCGCCGGGACGAATCATGTCCGGAGAGCTATTGTCGTACCCCCGGCGTCCGCATCCGCGTTCGTCCGTGTGCAGAAAAACTTTAACCTTGCCCCCCGGCGAGCTTTGTTGTCTTTCTGACAACTCTTGTTTTCATCGCATTGCATCTATGGGGTTCATCAGAGCTTCGTATTGGCCTCCTGAAATTTGCCACTTCATTTTACATGGCATATTAAAAGCTAGGTACTGACTGAAGGTGAAACATTTTGACTAAGGATGTAAGGGAAATGTCCTGTCTGGGGATTGAATTGACGACCTTCAGCTCACGGCCCAGAAGCCTTTGCATTAACTAAACTCCACCAGGTTTTATTGCTCCACTCTTGAATGAACTTCTCGAACAAAACGGCCTCCCGTGTCAGCCCAGTGGAATATCTTGGGTCAAATTCAACAAAATCCTGGAGTTTGGTCCTCTGATGGTTGGTGGTTGTATACTGGTTTGATATTGACGACTGCCGTTACTGTGAGGGAGTCTGTGCCGTTCTACTCCATGTCCTGAATAATCATGTGAATTTCCTTTTAGATCTATTTAGTTATTAATGCGATATTAATGAAAATTGCACATCACCACACCTGATAATGTTGAGAGTTTCCAAAGTTTCTGTAATGGTAATTTAAATGAATGATTGAAAACGGGTCAAGAATTGGATTGCTCATTTTACCTAAGCAAGGAGAACTGGCAAAACCTGGTGGTCCTTGGATTTTTGGAGTCAAGTAAAGTCAATTTTATTAAGATTGAAAACGGGTCAGGACCAATCAGTATTTTGAAGGGATGGTTTGAGCTTCCCCTATTGCCAGTTCACCAGCCGCCACTGGTTTTCATCTCATTTAAGTTGCTCTGTTCAGGTGTCGATCTGAGACTTACCCTAGTAAGCGATCAGTGTGTGCATAAAATTAAAGGGTTTTTTTTCCCTGAAAAATGGGGACTGGTGTGATTTGGCTGTCCATTACAGCTTTGCCTGGCTGCTCTGTTGTGTGTCTTTTTATTTATTTTTTCCTCCCCTCTTAATTGGGTTTTGAAACTAGATGCTGTGAGGAAGTACATCTAGAAAACATTTTGTATCTCAACACGAACTTTCACACATTGTATTATTAGCGTGGAGATTGGCGCTGAAAGTCCTCTTTTTACACAAGTTACTGGTGAAGTGCAGAAACAACTCTTGGAGTGATGTAGCGCTTCGGTCAGGTTTGTAGTTTTCAACACAATACAACAGACAACCTCTCATTTTGTCGGCAAGACTAGGAGTGTATGGATTGAAAAATCAAGGGACCAGTTTTTCTTGCACTGGCTACAATTCAGGGGGATTTGAACAGAATTGGGGACAAATTGCAAGATTATAGTTTTGCTCTGTTGGAACCAAGAAGGGACAACCTGAGCAAATGGAAAGAGCCTGATGTACAGTGCTGTACAAAAAGTATTTTCCCCCTTCCTGATTTATTTTTTTGCATGTTTGTCACACTTAAATGTTTTCAATCAATTGAACTGCTTTCTGTGGAAATGCGCCAGTATTATTTATTACCAAAGGAGTTAACGTTCACCTTTGTGATTGCTGTTTACGTTTCTCTGTCAGCTGATGCAGCGGTAGCCTATGACTCAAAATGCGTGTATTCGCGGCTTTGCATTGACTTTGAATGTAATTTGTTGTGCGAAAAATTTGTTCCTCGTCCAGTGTGAAAGCGGCTAAAGCCTGTCGTCGGTACTGGTGACGTGGATGGAACTGGCACACCATTCTGCCGTTTAGCCTTGTAAATTAGTTAATCAATCCTCAGATTGCTAATCAAGCAAAGTAATAGAGTTATCGTTAGTTTAATCGGGAGGATTCCACCTACCCTAACTGACCTCCGACAGCACGTCAATGCATACAAAAGAAAACGTCTGAGGTTAGTATTGCTAAACGTGACATGCTTTTCTTGAAAGCTACTATAATAATATAGTTTACGAACAGGTGAATGAGGCATGAGGTAGTTTGGTTGATGTCCAAAACGTGTGGAAATGGCTGAGTCAGCTCTCCTATTCCTTGCTGAGTCCTACTGTCAGATGCGCGTTCAAGTTTGTGGGGAGGTGGCTTTGGACGGAGCACTGACGGGAGGGAGTAGAGCTTAGAGGAGGTGCCACTTTCAAATCTTGCCAGCTCTTCAACATTACCAACTATAGCTTTAAATCATGAATTATCTTTGAATGAGCACATTTGAGCACAAATGGAGAACTTGGAACAGTGGTGAACCTTCTCAGGAGTAGCCGGCCTACCAAAATTACTCCAAGAGTGCATCGACGACTCATTCAGGAGTTCACACAAGAACCCAGAACAACATCTAAAGAACTGCAGGCCTCACTTGCCTCAGTGAAAGTCAGTATTCATGATTCAACAATAAGATAGAGACTGGGCAAAAATGGCATCCATGGGAGAGTTCCAAAGCGAAATCAACTGCTGACCAAAAAGAACACAAAGGCTTGTCTCACATTTGCCAAAAAACATCTGATGATCCCCAGGACTTTTGGGAAAATATTCTGTGGACTGATGATACAAAAGTTGAACTTTTTGGAAGGTGTGTGTCCTGTTACATCTGGCATAAAACTAACACAGAATTTCATAAAAAGAACATCATACCAAAAGTCAAACGTGGTGGTAGTGTGATGGTCTTGGACTGCTTTGCTTCTTCAGGACCTGGACGACTAGTTGTAATTGATGGAACCATGAATTCAGCTTTCTACCAGAAAATCCTGACTGAGAATGTGCAACCGTCAATTTGTGACCTCAAGTTCAAGCGCACTTGGGTTATGCAGCAGGAAAATGATCCGAGACGCATCAAACACATCAACAATCTGATTTTTTTTACCAGATGATTGACACATATGTACAATTATATAGAAAAAAACTGTTGTCCTGGGTAAATGACTACGCTATGATTTTGACTGTTAAAAATTGGTCTTAAATTGCATTTTTTAAGTCGGAGCCATTTTTGGAGCTCCCTTACTCCTAAATTATGATTTCAATACTGTCCAAAAACTTTCTACAGATAGTCATGTGCCTAAATAGTAGGAATGTAGCCCCAATAAACGGTTGTGATTTATTGTAGCATGACAGTTGCCCCCTGAAAATCGCACAGAACAAAACCACTACTTTGGAGGCCAATACCTTTTAAAAATAGAGGAGATAGGACTTTTCTGATGACAGATCCTTAAAGCCTGGGTGCTAATTAAATACTATACTACTTGATGATCATTCATCATTCATTCATGGGGATCATTCAAGCTCAAAACTCATTTCATTCCCAAGATATTGGCATCCAAATATGGCTGTTCTTAAACATGTGAGATTGGCAATGGTCAAAAATGGGGTATACTACCCTATTTTGAAGAGCCACAGCACAAAAACCCTTTAGAATTTTGACAAAATTTTGCGCATGTTCATCATATATGTTAAGGTACCAGTACAAATTTATTTTTTTGCCAAATCCGAGTTGGTCACTATGGGAGATTTCCAGACTTTGGTTGAGTTCATATGGAATGACCCTTTTGACCTTTTTAATTTCTTTTTCTGAATACCGCCTTATTCTCCATTTTATTGTTAGGAGCTGGAATTGAAAATGGTAGCTTGGCTACAGGTGTATCTCGCTTGCCTGGAAAGTGGGTGCTTTTGAAAATGAATGTGATCTTGCTTGCAAGAAATTAACCAGCAAATGCCGCTCCAGTGCACTTGTGTTGTGATTAAAGTTTTGCACAGATTCGTTGCACTGAGGCTTTATTGCGAAAAAATATGGGGGTGTTACTTTGTTTTTGTTTGACCTGTTTGATTGTTCGCCTGTTTGGCATCCTCGGAAATGTGTAGGAGAATATGGAATTGTTTTTTCAGCCTGTCAGTCGTGAATCGTTTCGCTGTAAATGTGCTGACAATATGCAAATTAAATCCAGGAAAAAGTGGGAAAAACATTACTTAGACTGATGCCATGTGTCAAAAGTGTACAGCCAAGGCGACAGGCAGATGCATATTCAACATGGTAGGTGGTGTAAGTGATTGCCATTAAAACGTATCTGCGTAATTCACTCCGCCGTAAGAACTGTGATCTAAAGTGAGGGAAGTTTTAGCCAGGGAGACTGCAGTGAAAATGTTGGAGAGAGTGGGAGATGGAGCGACACGCTCCAGGAGTTATGGGCCTAGTGCTGCGGGGGCTGAGATGGAGAGTGATTGCGTTTATACTTAGGCTGTGTGTGATTGCGTTTATACTTAGGGTGTGTGTGTGTGTTGCTACAAATTGAGAGCCAGAAAACACTTTTTTTTTTTTTTTTTCTTCCCCCCTACAGAGTGGGGATATTTTTGGGAAGTGTGGAAATTTCATGTGTCCTCGCAACTTCAAGGCAAATTATGACTTGCAGTGGGGGAAATAAGTATTTGACCCCTTGCTGATTTTGCTGGTTTGCCCAGGAACAAAGAGTGCAATGGTCTATAATTTTAATGATAGGTTTATTTTAACAGTGAGTGACAGAATATCACCAAAAAAAGTGGAATAAGACATTGTAGGCATTTTAGGAATTTATTGGCATATTTTTGGTCAAAAATAAGTATTTCACCCCCTGGACAAACAGCATGTTCATATTTTGTAGAAAAGCCATTATTGGCCAGCACAGATGTCAAACAATTTTTGTAGTTGTTGACAAGGTTTGTGCACATTTTGGCAGGGATGTTGGCCCACTCCTCCCTGCAGACAGCCTCCAAAGCATTCAGGTCCCGAGGCTGTCGCCTTGCAACCCGAATTTTAAGCTCCATCCAAAGATTTTCGATTGGATTCAGGTCTGGAGACTGGCTAAGCCACTCCAGACCCTTGATGTACTACTTCTTCAGCCACTCTTTTGTTGCTTTGGCGGTGTGCTTAGGGTAATTGTCGTGCTGAAACGCCCATCCTCGACCCATGTTCAGCTCTCTCACTGAGGGAAGGAGCTGTTGGTCCAGAATTCCACGGTATATGGCCCCGTCCATCCTCCCCTCAATTCAATGAAGTTGTCCCGTCCCCTTGGCTGAAAAGCACCACTGTGCTTGACGGTGGGGATGGTGTTCTTTGGGTTGTACTCTGTGTTCTTTGCCCTCCAAACACGGCGAGTTGAGTTGAGCCCAAAAAGTTCTATTTTGGTCTCATCTGACCACATCATCATCTTCCAGGCCTCCTCTGAGTCATCCAGGTGGTCAGTGGCGAACTTCTGGCGGGCCTGTACATGTGCCTTCTTGAGCAGGGGGACCTTGCGTGCGCTGCAGGATTTCAATCCATGACCGCGGGGTGTGTTACCAACTGTTTCTTTTGTAACTGTGGTCCCAGCTGCCTTCAGTTCATTAACCAGTTCCCCCCTTGTGATTACTCACCGTTCGCATGATCAGGGACATCTCATGAGGCGAGACCTTGCATGGAAGCCCAGACCGAGGGAGGTTGGCGGCAGTGTGGTACTTCTTCCATTTCCTGATAACTGCACCGACTGTTGATCTTTTCTCTCAAAGTTGCTTTCCGATTCTCTTGTAGCTCATCCCAGCCTTGTGTAGGTCAACAATCTTGTCCCTGATGTCCATAGACAGCTCTTTGGTCTTTCCCATGGTGGAGATGTTGGAATCTGGTTGTTTGGGAGTGGACAGGTGTCTTTTATACAGGTAATGAGGTCAGGCAGGTGTATTTGATGTAAATAATTAGTTGGGATAGGGGGTGTGTCTTAAAGAAGGACTAACTGGTGTGTGGGACCCAGAATACTTGCTGTTTGGTATGGAGTCAAATACTTATTTTTCCTCATCAGATGGTTATCAATTTTTATAAATTCATATGTGATTTTCTGAAATTTTCGTTGTAAGTGGGCAAACCTGCAAAATCAGCGAGGGGTCAAATATTTATTTCCCCCACTGTATTAATTGAGGTTAGGTTAGGGGTAAGGTTAGAATTGGGGATAAATTGAGGTTAGGTTAAGGGTTTGGGTTAGGCATGCGTTGCTTATTGTTTGGATTTGGGAAAGGCTGCAGGGACACACAAAGCATGAGTGGAAGTCAATATGATGTCATCACAAGGGTAAAAGTACTAGGATGCGCGTGTGTGTTAGTTCACGTTTTTGTCACCTATTGGGGACCATGTTGAGACCAGTAGTCCTTTTGGGGACCAAAGCCTGGTCCTTATAAGGTAAGGCTTCATTTCTGAAGTCATGGTTGAGGTTAGGGGTCATGTATGAATTGGTTTGGTTTGGGTTTGGGCTTTGCCTGCTTTGGTTTGGGTTTGGGTCAGGCTGTCCATAATAGTCAAAGCAATGTCCTTTATAAGGATAGGTGTGTGTGTGCGCTTTTTTTTTCAAATTTGGCAAAATGATTGAGACCCACAAATAATAGTTGGAGCTGGAAAAATTTTTGCCCTAAGCCTCTTAATTAGGGAGATATGTGCTAACAAACTTTGAGCTAGTTAGTGATACTTTGCGACTTTGTACACCCATCTTTCCGAAAGCATAGCACCTAGAGAGCTGTTCCTGGTGTCATTTTGAAGCTTCTTTCAAGCCCTATAAACCCACTCTACAAGCGGTCTCTTGAGGCCTACTAAAAAAAGTTATCAAAAATTATAAAATTAAAAGATTCACCCCAAAAAATTATCTTTCAATTTTCCAGTAATTCATGTCAGTGGTACTTTATGATGTAAAGAAGCTTTCCTGTAAGTTTGGTGGTGGCCACTCTTTTTCTGAGAAATGAGCAATTCTATATGACGTCCCTTCGAAAATGCGCTATTCAGAAGACGCACTACATTTTTTTTCGTGGAACCAGACTTATTTCCAAGGGGAAGATCAGGAGTCCTCAGGGGAGGCCCATTTAATATGAGGGGGGGAATAGGAAGATTTTAAATTAATTTTCAGCTTCTGTTTGAAAAAATAATACTGTGTCATCCATATGCCCTGCCATGGCACCCTGAAAAACATAAAACGCCAATAAATATTCCAGTTCTATCAAAAAAAAACCTGAATATGTGCAACAAAATACTCTGGCTCAACCAAACCCCCCCAATCAACATTACACGGTGGGCCCCGTATTATAATTTTAACAGAATTTTCGAGTGATAGAATGTTTCTTGCTCCAAAGTCTCTGAGAATTCCCATGGGAACCAGAGGTGCTGCCCCTCCTTCCCCAGCAGAAAAATTCCTGGTAGTGGTTGTCTTAGTTCTGTCAAAGTATTTTGCACAGTCACTTCTGAATTCACTTCAGGAAGATGTTGAAGTCTAAGTCACTGTTTCTCCTCAGACAAACATCCTGCTGTAAGAGAAATACCTCAGGTTCAAGAGATGTAACTGAAAAGGCTATTGCTGACCACCCAAGTCTCAAACTAAAACGTGGGCAGAAGATTTGCGCACAATGTCAGAAGAAACTCGCAAAATGACCATCAGATTTTGAAGAGCCTGAAGTACTAGTACCTGCGGCTTTCTCTTGTTGCAGTAGTGAAAACAATGATGCTGAACATGATGCTCCCATCCCTGCCTGTTCCAGGGATTTGGAAATTTAATTCTCCTGAGAGTGACCTAAAGATACTGAATACATCTTTGGAACTGCTTGAAGAAACACCTAGTCAGAAAAATGACTAGATGCAGATAAATGCATGAAATATAAGACAAAAAAAGTTGGTGAAACTGTCAGGAAAAAGTTGGAAAGTACCATGGAAAGGTCACTGACCAAACTCCAGGATGCCGGAGAAGAGATGATTCAACAACTTCAAGAAAAATTTGATTCAATGTTGAAGAAAAGTGGAAAAAGTACAGGTGCTGACTGTTCTGCCTAGAAGCTGGACAGTTTGTGAAGTCCAAGAGGAGTTTGGTGCATCGAATTATATGGCAAGGAAAGCTAAGGCAGTGGTCAAGGAACAGGGGATTCCAGGAATGCCCAATCCCAAGGGAGGTAAACCAGTTTCAAAGGAAACTGAGGAAATCATCAGTCAGAGATTGCAGACAATTGCCAGGTATGAAAGACTACGTTTCTGTTTTAGTGGCAAAGAACAACATGTTCAAAAACATTTGGTGCTGTGTAATCTGAAATAAGCATATGAACTTTTCAAGGAAAACCATCAGGACACCAGGATTGGTTTTTCAAAATTTACTGAACTGCGTCCAAGGCAGTATGTGCTGGCAGGGTCAAGTGGAACACACTCGGTCTGTGTTTGTACAACACAGGAATGTTTTAAAGGTAATCTGCTTGACGTAATTATAGTACAGGGAGAAAGAAAAGCTTCCGAAGAAGTGCGCTTGTTCTTCTGGTGTTGCCACATTTCCCTTATCCTCTGTTGGATGATAGTTTTAGGATAAGTCTTTTGAATTTTTTGGAAGTTGGCTCACAGTTTTTGCCCTGGGTTCGCGTGATTCCCTTTTAATGGTATAATGATCATTATATTCGACTTGAAAGGCTCGTGTTGAAATGATTTTTGTTGGCACTTAAGCTAAAATCACATGGTTGGAATTGCTTAATTATTCTCATTTCATGATCATTAGAAAGTCTTACATTCCTCTCAGGGATGTGTCCAGACTGACAACATTCAACAATCGTGTTCTTTCCGTTGTACTAATGGCATATTATTCTCTTGGTCAGTTGAGAAATCTGTGGGCCCTCCTCTTGCTGGCATGCTGGTAAAGGATAGCAAGGTTCCTGTTGAATGGCCTTGAGTAACGGGGCATCGAGATGGACCTCAAACAGTTTGGTGTTTGTATGCATCTGAGCATGATGGAGGGTAGCACTGTCGCTGGATACAGTCATGAATTTCATACCGTGCAAATATAATTGCTCATTTCTCAGAAACAGAGTGCCCATCACCAAATTTGCTGGAAAGCTTCTTTACATCATAAAGTACCTCTGACATGAGTTACAGGAAAATTGAAAGATATCATTTTTTGGGGTGCATCTTTGAATTTTGTAAATTGTGATAACTTTTTTTTTTTTTTTTTAATAGGCCTTAAGAGAGCGTTTGTCGAATGGGTTTATAAGGCTTGAAAGAAGCTTCAAAATGACACCAGGATCAGCTCTCTAGGAGCTATAATTTCGGTGACATGGGTGTATAAAGTTGCGAGGTATCGCTTATTAGCTCAAAGTTCGTTAGCAGGTATCTTCCTTATTAAGAGGCTTGGACCAAAAATTTTTCCGGTTCCGACCATTATTCCTGGGTCCCAATCATTCCCTTAAGTTTAAAAAAAAACTGAGCGGTCAAGGGAAATTCTTGGTTGATTTGACATGGAATGACCCGCATGCTGTGAAGGGTGTTTGTGTATCTTTTGTGACTATCCATAGATCTACTCATGTTCCTATAATTTGTAGGTTTTGTGTGTCGATGGGTCAATGACGTGACATTGCTCTACTACAACCGAGTGCACTACTTTGGTTTAAAATAATTTTAGATCATTCATAATCATCATTTTACTCTATAAAACCTGTTTAATTTGATCATATTTCCAGTTTATCATAAAAATTATGTATATTTTATGTTTTTTTGCCATCTCAAACCCTCAAAATGTCAGGTGGTGCGACCGTCCTAGCAAGTTAACACTATGTGAAATGTATGAAATATGTAATTAACCTCCACCGAGGAGGTATATGTTTTTGGTGCCGTTTGTTTGTTGGTTTGTTTGTGTACAACATAACTCAAAAACCTACGGCCGGATTTTGATGAAATTTTCAGGGTAGGTGGGTATTAAGTCAAGGAAGAGGTGATTAAATTCTGGCATGTCTAGGCCAAAGTACTGCTGAGATGTACGCCAAAGTTCAAGATTTCAAGGCTTTCCAATGGGCCGGAGTTCCAATCGCCGCGCTTTTGGGTTTGCTGCCCCCTGGCGGAGGTTCTGCGCTCTCTGTGTGCTTTTCTAGTTTAAAATATGATTTAATATAGTATTAATATGGGGGCATAGTTTTATATTGAAAACCTTTCAAATAAACAAAGTTTAATAGTTAAATTGTTCTTAAATTGTTTGGAAAACTGAAATACCCACCCCCTACCATAAAGAATCCATAAGTTACTTTTAGTACCCTGCTCAATTACAAAATAGTAATGTTTTAGGCAGAGAGGACGCTCTCAGGTATACTTATTGAAAAAATCAATTTTTTTTTTTTTTTCTCTCAAGAAAATTTTGGTTGTGCCACCTGACATTTATCGGCTGGTGAAATTGCAAATACTGTCTAAAACTACTAAAACTATGTAAATGTCCTGTCACCATGAAGACTTGTTTAAACACACTCTTCCAACTTCAAATAAATGTATTCTGTACTTTTTTAAAAATGTATTAAAAAAAAAATGTAAAAGGTTTAAGTATGTTTGTGTGTCTATAGTGAGTGTGTGAATGCTAAAGCCCCACTAGGTAGGAATCCCTGTTTCGTGCACTCTAGCGGCCACTAAAGGCTACTCGAGCTGGTCGAAGTGCAACACCGCTGTTGTAAAACAGAGCGCTGTTGCCGGCTGACGTCCCCCGTGAGAACGTGCTTCTTTTTTTTTTTTTTTACTCCCTGAGACTTGTGGAGCTGGAATCAATAGTTATTATTAGCTATTATTGTGTTTACATAGAAGTCTTCAACAGCGTTGGATTGAAATAATTGCTTTACAACAAAGTATGCGCAAGCACCGCTCCTAAGCATAACGTTAGCAGGCGTAGTAGCTATTGTAACCTCGAAACAGGACAATATCAATATAATGACGGTACAACGCCAGCCTACAAAGCTGATATGGCCGGTCTTTGCTTTCAAACAATAGTTGCTAGTAAGTCAACAACTTTTCTCACCGTGAAGCATAAAGTGCGCTATAAGAAACACTCCGAAAAGGGGCTAACTCTGCCGGTGAAATGCTAATGCTACCTTGGCTAACCTTGTTTACATTATTTGAATGGGCTTCCAATCACTTATGTTTTGATAACTCAAGTAGTGACACTGACTGCACATGATAACACAGCCAACAAAAACAATGTGTAATAAATACAATGCATGAACACGAGCATCTAACTCGCCTCTCAATCAGCAACATTGCCAGCTCGGCGTCCGACTTGTAGCCCTCCTTTGCCATGAACTCTCTCCACTGTGATAAAGCCGGTCCAATTTTAACTCTGGTTTTGTGCCTTGCGCGGTCACTCTTTTTTTTTTTAAATCCAGGCTTCCACCGACACATCCTTTTTTGCTTATTTGCCTCAGCCATCTTTCAACACACGATTCCGGGCTAGCCTAGCTGCCTTCTCCTTATACTCTTGTGTGTGCCGTAAGGCAGAACATACGTCTCGCGAGAGTGCGGGACCCGCGGTCGAAAGGTACGTAGCCCCAGATGCAGGCTACCAGGTCCCTCTGTGGTAATGGGAGAGATGCCATTCACACTGTAATAATCCAACCCACCAATAGATGGACTAAACTGATATTTTAAGGTGAAATTCCTACCTAGTGGGGCTTTAAGCAAAGTTTTATAGTGTGTTTACCTTGCGTGTTTGTGTGTATGAGTGTTTAGTGTGTGTTTCGTGTATGCGCACATGTAAACTAAGTGTGTGTATATGTTTTTATGTATATTATGTATGTCTTTGTGTGTGAGAGAGAGAGCGAGAGAGTGCACACGCGTGTCAGAGAATGTGTGTGTAGGTGAGAAAGTGTGTGTGTGTGTGTGTGTGTGAGGGGGAGAGAGAGAGGGCGTGTGTGTGTGTCTGACACAGAGAATGTGTGTGTGCATGTGTTAGAGAGTGAGTGCGTGTGTGTGAGAGAGAGAGGGAGAGAGTGTGTGTGAGAGAGAGTGTGTGCGTGTTAGAGAGAGCGTGTGTCATAGTGGCTTTGGGGTCACACAGGCCAGCAGAAACTCTTCATCTGTCTCTTTAAACTGTAACAGGAAACCGCCTCCCACACCCGGCCCTGACCCTGGCCCCGCCCATCCGCGCTGATGAACTTGCTGCCAATTGGCCGACAGCAAACAGGCTTTGGGCGTGATTGGAGCGAGCGGGGTTTGGGGAGGGGCTGGGTGTGTGCCGGGTTTTTGGCAGGCGAGTGTGTGCTGACTCTAACTGGAGGAGGAGAGAAGGAAGGAAAGAGAGTGGGAGAGGGAGAGTGAGAAAGGGGTGGATCGAGAGAGGAGGAGAGAGAGAGAGAGAGAGAGAGACACGGAGGAAGAAGGCTCCCCAGCTACAGCATGCAAGGTTAGGATATCGGTGGGAAAGTATTTCTTTAGGGGGAAGGGCAGGGGTCACTGTGTGTGTGCGTGTGTGTGCGCGTGTGTGTGTTTGTGTGGCTTGAGGAAGGGTGGGTGCTGCAGCTTTGAGGACACACCCTACCCCTCCCCCCCTCCCTCGGTGCGAAAGCTGGCGCTCCAATTGACCTACAGAGAGAGAGCGCGAGAGAAAATGCCTGAACTGAATGCATCGTGTGTGTTTGTGTGTGTCTGTCTGTGTGTGTGTGTCTGTGTGTCTGTGAAGCCTCTTGCACTCGGTCATTATATTTTAGCAGTTAAAGGATATTTGCCCCTTTTCTCTGCTGTTTGCTCAGTCCTTGTCCCACCAGCCCTTTGACGCTTGGGACATTAGCACATGGTATTTTCATGCGGTAATTTATTGCCGTTTAGTGACCGCTTAAGAACACGCAGCGCTCTTTATCGCTTTTCTTAAAGGGACTAAGCACCATCATAGGCTGTTTTTTTTCCCCTCTCTCACTCTCTCTCTCACTTTAATGCTGTGGCAGAGTTTAGCATTTGGCGCTATCTGCAGTGGGGGTGTGAATCTGCAGCTTTAGGTGACCTGGTTTGCTGTTCGCAGGTTCTGCGCTCTGGTTTTTGAGTTTAGCAGGTAGGCAGAGTGAGACATCCTGTAAGGCAGTCCTGTGCGGGACTGAAGGCTTTGTCACCCTTCGGACAGTGTGGCGTCGGTTGCGGTTTAGCGACTCTCCTCAATATTAGTGTCTGTGCCTTGGCCTGACGCCCTCTCTGTGTGGTTCCCCTGTGGATTTCTGGGGGGTTTTTTTAAATCATTTTTTTATCTTGCCCGCGGAACACAGGTTTTGCCTGGTTTTACAGTGTGTGCATGCGCGCGCTAATACAGCAGTCTGGTGTAGTTGAAGAAAAATGGGGAATCTGTATGTTTTGCAAGATCGTGGGCGTCGCTTTAAGCTACCTGCTCATTTCTATGAGGTTATTCTGAGTTAAATGGCTCATCTAAGCGTCGGTTAAAAATAGTGAATGTTTCTCGCAGCCTCTTTCGCAATATATTTTTTTGAGTGTGTGTGCACTCTCGTGATTCTGTATGTAGATTAGCACACAGATGCATATTTTCACGTAACCCTCTCTCTTGGTTATTTCATACTGCCCCTCCCCCACTCTCCCCCTTCCCAACACTAAACACCTGTTTGGAGGGGGGTGGGGGTGTCAGTGATAGGAGGTGATTATTTATGGTTCCAGTTGCGTGTGTGTGAGTGTGTGTGAGTGTGTGTGTGGTGCCCGTTTACTCAGGTGCATTCTCTTAAGCTGTTGGCACGGTTAGCTTTTTTTTTTTTTTTTAATGCAGTCTGTTCTCTGTCCTGGAGGTCCCCCACCCAGTTTATTCATTAAAATTTTATTTCACCCCATAATTTTTCACTCCTGACTTGATGAATGATTTTCTGGAGAGATGGCGTCTCTCTTGTGAGCGAGGCGTGTTTGTTTAGGGCTGGAGTGAGACGTTACAGCCTGCCGAGTCTCCGGGAACAGGGCTGGTTTCTACTGCTGCGGGCTTTTTCCCACCACTGTTCTGTGGGAGCTCTGATTGGCTGTTCTGTGACTCACCTGGTGCCTGTTGGACAGGTGTGTTTGTGTCCTAGGTGGTGGTGTCTGATATCTGAAGTCATTTTACTTACCCCCCATCCAGGTTTTTAAGTTGGAGGAAGGGTGGGGTGTCTAAACAGGAAGTGGTTTGTTGGTCAAGAAATTCCAGGGAGCACCGTGAAAAGCAAAAGATGGCATCTTAAATTTAATGATAAAACTGCTAGTTTTGGTCTTGCAACACGATTGGATGAGCCTCGTTTGAAACTGAACCCTCGTGTGTGACTACCTATCTCTTAAATTCTATAGTTGTATCCGGCCCTAAAATTGGAAACTTTTACTGTTGACAGTCTGTTAAAAAGCGTATGCGACCCTGGGGCATGGGTTACAGTGATGTCTGTCGCCATACCTCTCAATGGTAACCTACTGTAATCCTTTGTTCTCTTCATTAAATAAACTGTGTTTATGAGGAGGAGCAGGGTATTGTAGCCTATAATCCTGTGATTAGCATCCCATATTTCAGTTGCATCGTTTTAGCATGTGCTGTGCTCTACCATTCTGAGCTGAGGCCTTTTGTGTGCTTCAGTGTAGGGCTGCTCAACACTGTTCCTGCAGATCTAACATCCTGCAGGTTTTCAATCCAACCCTAACAAAGCTCAGCTCATTCAACAGCTGGACTTACTCACGGAGCTGTCGAAAGGTCGAGTGCGGTGTGCAGTATGAGATTTAACATGTTTGATCTCCTGGTGCAGGGTTACATTGTGAGGTTTGGAGATCTTATCTGCCCTCTCGGTGGAACATTAAAGGAGAGAGAGCTGCGACTGAGTCGCGTCATGTTATCGGAGGGTCGTCTTTCTCGCGTAATTATCAGATTTTGTGTGTGCGGGTGTGTCTATCTGTGCGTGTATATTTGTGTCTGCGAAAATGCGGTAACATCTGTCCCTGTGGTCTCGCTGTGAGAGTACATGGGCAATTCCAGCGTGACTTGCGTTACATTTACTGCATTAGGCTATGGGATAAAAATGTTTCACTACTTATTCCATGGATAGAACTTCAAAACTTCCAGATTTTGGCAACCTCTGACCACAATGAACTTTACTAGAGAAAACCTGGAATGAACTCCTCACTGGTCATGCTGGCACACTGGATTTTTTTTTAAGCGTTACTCATGCTACTCAAAAGTAACATGGCTTTTTTCACTTAAGTTTGGTCCAGTCTTCTTGATCAGTCATGCGTTAAAGAATAAATTTGATAATATATGTTTGAACCTTTATGACTGAAAAATTCTAATACGACCAGGATTTCAACTTAATGCAACAGTAAATTCCTGCAACGGGCCCTTAAAACAAATAAGACCGGTTACTCGCCTTACGTTATCCGTGTTACAAGTAGGTTTTAAGTATCTGGTGGCTATTAGCGTAGCTCGATTTAACCGTGCACGAAAACTTAATGACACTTTTAGCCATGACGGCAATTTCTATTCTAGAGGCCTTCATGATTTCCAAATTCTCAGGCCCCAATCTGTAAGTCCATCCTCTGAAATACCAGGAACTAGGGAGAACCACTCATTTGTTCCTATCTCAGAGAGCCAGTTGCAGACCAGCTGTGTGTCTGGTGGAGCAAGCTTCATTGTGAACCTGAGTGGTACTCCTCCCCAGGTTGTAGATGATGCTGTGAAAGAAGGTTACACCCTGTCAGCATGATCCCAGGAAAATATGTTGCATGTTTTTATGACCAGCTATGGTGGATTGATAATATCTGTGCAATATCGGAGGAGGAACAGGATGTGCAAGTACAATTTATGCATCCTCATGGTCCTGCGAAGTCTTACAGTTGGCCCAGAAGAGAAGAGATCTGTTTTGTTCCACTGATACATATCATAAAGATCATTGATGCACCAATCACATCAACCGGTAGACAATATGTAGTTCCGTCTGGTGTGGCTAAAGAAATTGATCAGTTATTCAAACGCTTCAAATAGACATGCTAAGTCTACGTGAATAGAATCAAATTTGAGTAATTGACTTTTGTGAGATTTTTAAATCATTTATCTTATTTACAAGTATACTAAATATATGTATAGTCAAGAGAATTGAATTAATTATGATGTAGCATGTGTGACGTAACCTTGTGAATGAACCTTCTATATCCAACAGCTTGAATAGAATGGTATACTTCACAGCACCAACTTCATATTTGGTACATATATCAATTAGACCTTGCTCTTTTCACTGATTGAATTTGTTTACTCGTAGACCTTGTCAGATTTTTGCTTTAAGCGTTGAAAATACAGACTCAACTAGCCTTTTTCCATTTTTAGGGGCCTATAAATGAGAAAGTATGATTTTTGTTAGTGATATAACATGTTTTCCTGATAGTACTGTAACATGTCTCATATATTAAAGAGAATCAGACATCTGATGTCATTAAATCTGGAGATAGGGAGCCAAAAGTGCTACAATGGATAAACGCGCATTCCAGGAAGCCATATTTGGCATGCCTTAAATCTTCAAATATGTCACATACAATGTTCTCCTGTGTTCAGAGCCTTATTATATCTAAGAATCGTGTGAAAATTTGAACCATTTACTGTGGACAGTTCAAAAGTTATTAGCCATCAAACATGGATGTTTGTTTGTAGTACTCGTGTTTATGCTAAATATGGCTTGTTGGCTTAATATCTCCAAAACTAGTGGAAATATTGGCCTTAAATTTTGCAGAGTAATTATTAGTTACAAGGGCGTCAAAACAAAAAGTTATGAAGCAAATCTGAGATGGTCAGTCGGGAGCCTTCTGGTGATTTGGCAAAAAAAAAATTCAACCAACCAAGTAGTCTCTTCACTACTTAAGTATGTGAATGATGTTAAAGTTTAATAAGCTTACAAAAAAATTTCTTCTGAACCATACACCTGGATATTCAAACAGTACAGCCATATGTAAACTGTATTACTATTTCATGTTTGAATTTTCAGCAGTCATGTTACACTTCAGCTGGAATTGCCCACATGCAAATTCATATAGCAGTTCGGAATAATGGAGAGAGTTGTGTACGTGAGACTGAATTGAGGTCTGTTACTGCTCCACAATCTGCTCATTGAATCAGTCTCGTGTCCTGTGAGCGACCTTTGTCAAGGATGAGTTTTCGCTTGTGCCAAAGCCAGTGTTTGTTATGCCCTGACCTGTGTGTGCACTTCCAGTGAAGCATGTTTAATACTTTTGTTCATGTTTGTAATACAAGCAGTTTAACTTCAGATAAATAACTTCAGTGGTGGCAGGTATGATGTGAGTAATTGAAATGTTATTTTACAGCTTTCTGGTGAAAATTTTGGAAGTGTAAAGAGGCTGTATTTTGCAAAACAAAAAAAAGGGTAAACAAATTATTTTAATTGCGCTTTTAAGGAAAGTAAAATCAAACTAGGTTGAAGATGAACCGACCTGCTAATAAAGCGCATTCATGTGGTGTAGCCTTCAGAGCCGTATGCAGGGTTTCCCGCAGCGCTTAATTATAGTTAAGGGGGACGCCTTGACAACAAATGCCCCCTGCCTCAACTACATCCCCCCCGAAAAAAAAATAAAAATAAATTAAAAAAAAAAGTAAATCCACGCATTCATACACAGTAAAATAAGGCTGCATCGCGATGATGCCAAATAGCGGCCTGCATCTGTTGGTTAAATATGTTACTGAGCTAGGCTCAGTGGAGACTGGCTACGGCAACTTAATTTTTTGTATCGGGAAGAAGCTTATTATCCGCATAATAACCTGTCGTTGTCATGGGAAGGACATGTAGAGGTAAAATAATCATTCATCTTTCTGTGTGTGACAATTGCACGTGGTTTTCTCTAGTGTACAGTAATGGATGGGAAAAAGCAGTCAAAAATATCTGGGTACTTTATTCAAAGAAGCTGGCCTACTTCACCATCTGTGCGTGATTAGATCTCGTAATTACGAGATAAGATGTACATATTTTTTTTATCCCCCCCCGGCATATAATGCGGGGGGATATAGCGATCAGTGTGTCCGTCCGTCTGTCTGTCCGTCCGTCTGTTAAAAAATCGTTTCCGGACCAGAACTCAAACTATACCACTTACAAACACCACATTTGGTATGGAGCTTCTCCTTATGGTCTAGTTGTGCCTTTTGGGGGTTTCGGTCCGTCCGTCTGTCCACACAACCTGTAGGTTACACAACCTACAGCCGGGGGGACCTGCCATTGCCAGATGGCTCTTGTATAATCGTGTGAATGCAATGCGCTTCCGTTCTCCTCTCCCCAAACATTTCCGCAAAGCATTTGAGGAATTGAAGTCAAAACGGATAAGGAATACATTTTCCGTTCTTACATTAATTTTCTTTTTTTTCTTAACTTTGATAATTTTGGCTGTGTTCATTTCTGTAGCGTGAAGTTTGGTAAGATTGTGTGTTTTTATTTGATCTTTTCGTTCCCAGCTCAGCTCTTAGAGTAAGGCTAAAATACACTGTGTACAAGCAAGTGTTACACGCAGACTGTTTAAGCACAGAAAATGCGCCATTGAAACCAGAAACCCATTCAAACTGCAATTTTTGATCTTACTTGCATGAAAGCATGTTATTGCACTTCAACTGCTTTGTTTATTTATAAAGAGTAAATAAAAATGCTGACTGTTGCCCCCCCGGTCACCACTTTGACTAACCGATTCTCTGTGGGAAACCCTGCGTATGAGTCTCCTTACCTTTAAAATGCTATGGAAAAGGATGGCTGTTTACATGATCCTATGTGTTTTATATTTTTGTAAAATGAACTGTTTGCATTTCTTCTGCTTCAATATTTGGCTGCTTGAAAATTGCACTGAATTTTTATTGGAGGTGCAACTTGTCCAGGCCAAGGTTTGATAGCTGTAGCCCCCGAACAAAGTCGGGCAGCTACTATGGACTCATGCTCGTCGTCTCCGCCGCTGTCGGAGACACTTCCTTGTGGAAGCTCTCGAGGCTGTAATTTTTGAGCGATTACTTTCATGGGTGCTATGGACATGCGATACTTCGCTATCTATTCACCTATCGATTTTGGTTGTCATGGCAACAGTATTGGCCGTATAATGCACTGCATAGGGGAGAAGCGGGCTTTCAGGGGCTGCACCCATGTGGTTGCAGCCAATCTGGCTGCCTAGTTTTTACTACAAATCCAGTGGTTATGCCTAAAATTATGGGTTCTTGTGTCTTTATGGAAAATAACTGATCAGTCCGATTACTCTGCATTTGCTTGTGGATGAAGGAGTGGCCTGGTTAAAGAAAGGGTTTTTTTTACTTAAGATGGGGGCTCAAGATGTTCAAGGCCCTGGTATGGAGAGAAAATGGGTCATGACTAGAACCTTCCGTGCACAGCCACAGGGTGTTCTCGCTTACCCTCCCTCGGTCTGGGGGGAGGGGCGGAGGGGAGTCGTGCTGTTGATGGATCAGGGACGACTCACTGGTGTCCTTGAGAACAAGAAGGCTGTGAGGTATTTTGGAGGGGGTTGTGTGTGTTGGATAGAGAGATGAGGATGTTCTTGGGTTTCATAGAGAGACTGAAAACTCTTGGCAGCAGCACACACTCGAGAGACCAGCGAGGCTTTGTTTGGGCCCTCCCCTCCCCCGCCTCTGGCCTGAGATGACCGGGGGCCTTTTCCCAAACACTGTGAAACCCGCCCACCCCCAAGCCACAGTGGAACAGCTGATCTGAAGGACAAAGGTCTTTTAGGCGTCTGAACAGAAAGAGGTTTTGCTCTGTATCTGTACAGGAAGCAGTTTTACTCAGTATTATATATGACTGGCATGATCCACTAATGACTGGGCTCTTTATCTCTGGCGTAAGGCCACTATGTAATCCAGGTGTCCGTTACCCCAACTCTGGACTTGTGAATCGGGTCATTCTTGTGAATTGATTTTGTTTGTTCTTTTTCGTTTTTTTTTCTATACCAGAGTTTAATGATGTGAAGTTTGTGAACTATCATTTAAGGAATTTTTTTTTTTTTTTTTTTTTTTTTTTTTTTTGCCGGTGGAGTTGTTGGGTGGAGGAAAGATATGACAGGACTTTTCCTCTCTTCTCCCTTCACCCTCACTAATGAGGAAGCTGTCTCACCCCTCCCCCCCACCCCCCATAGCATGTGAAAAGAAGTAAGCATGGGTTCCTCTGATTGGTTCATGTGCAGGCATCCGCCCCCCCATCTTGAACGGGCCGATGCACCCTCGACCCCTGGTGGCCCTGTTGGATGGGCGCGACTGCACCGTAGAGATGCCTATCCTGAAGGACGTGGCCACGGTGGCATTCTGCGATGCGCAGTCCACTCAGGAGATCCATGAGAAGGTATGACTGTCTGTCCCTCTGTGTCTGTCTGTAGTCCTTACCACAGTCCTGCCTGTCTGTCCCTCTGTCTCTCTGTAGTCCTTACCACAGTCCCGCCTGCCTTTAGGTGTTTGTCTGTAGTCCTGACCGCAGTCCCACCTGTTTGTCCCTCCTGTGTCTGTCTGTAGGCCTTACCACAATCCCGCCTGCCTTTAGGTGTTTGTCTGTAGTCCTGACCACAGTCCCACCTGTTTGTCTCTCCTGTGCCTGTCTGTACTCCTTATCACAGTCCCGCCTGTCTGTTCCTCTGTGTCTGTCTGTAGTCCCTACCACAGTCTTGCCTGTCTGTCCCTCTGTGTCTGTCTGTAGTGCTTATCACAGTCCCACCTGTCTGTCCATTTGTGTCTGTCTATAGTATTAACTACAGTCCTTCCTGTCTGTCCCTCTGTGTCTGTCTGTAGTCCTTACCACTGTCCTGCCTGTCTTTCCCTCTGTGTCTGTTTGTAGTCCTTACCACTGTCCCGCATGTCTGTCCCTCTGTGTCTGTCTCTGTAGTCTTGACCACAGTCCTGTGTGTATCTTTGTCTTTGTGTCTGTCTGCCTGTAGTCTTTACCACAGCCTTTCTTGCCTGTCTGTCTGTCTGCCTGCCTGTTAGTGTGTGTCTGGTGTTACTCCATCAGTGTGTCTGTTGCCCTTTTATGGTCTTTCTTGTCTCTCTTTCTTTCCACTGTGGTTGTATCTTTGTCTCCCCATCCATGGTCCCGTCTGTTGGTTTCACTCATTGCAGTACAGGAGGACTTTTCTGTCCATTAGTCAGGGGTACCTCAGCATGTAGGCTGAATGTTTAGCTAAAGCCCTCTGATTGGTTGGCTACAGTTGGGAGCTATTGCTAAATTTCTTTTGCCAGAGAAAGAAGTTGAGCTGAGCTTTTAGTTGAGCAGGGTCATGTGACAACATTAATTGCTCCCCTTCTAAACTAATACCTACTGCTGTCTGCAAGGCTGAGCTCAGAGAGTGATGTCACTCCTAAGGCTGAGCTCAGAGAGTGATGTCACTCCTAAGTTGGAGGTCTTTGCTGTCCTGTCCTGAGGTAGACCTCTAGACCTGTCTGCCTATTTACCAGTTCAAGATGCAGAAATGAATTGTGAATTTTTTTTTGATGGAAAGTGAAATTAGTTGGTATTTGGTACAGTTGGTACCCGTACATACTGTATTTGGGACACCGGGTCATGGTCCATATAAGAAATCACAACCTTAATTCCATTGTGCCTGCTAGGGTTTGGTTCTCTGCTGTGATCCCATGACTTGGAGCTCCACATTTTTCCCTATATGAATTAAATGAAAAATTCATTTAACTCAACTTTTTTTTTCCCTCAGAAAAGTGTGCTGTATCTGACATGGCTCAGTTTTCCGCACTTGTTTGACCCTCTGGGTTGTCAGTCATTTTGAATCCTTTTTCTGGGGGACGAGTGCGCCACTTTAGGCTTGAAAGCCCAAAATGGCACACTCATTCCCCACAAAAAGGATTGAAATCAGCGATTCCCCCTGTTTGTCCTGCAGGTGCTGAACGAAGCGGTTGGGGCGCTGCTCTATCACACCATCACTCTGTCGCGGGACGACCTGGACAAGTTCAAGGGCCTCCGCATCATCGTGCGCATCGGCAGCGGCTTCGACAACGTGGACATCAAGGCAGCCGCTGAGCTGGGTGAGCGCACCGCCTTGTTTATGACAGCTTCTGTCAAGAGTCACTTGATTATGAAGACTTTAAATGTTTTTAATTGATTATTTCTGTTTTGATTTGTCTTTGGTTCAGTTTCATGTCACCAGGTGCAGTGCCATGAAAAGCCATTTTAAAAACCTTTCCTTCATGACACCCATTTGTGTATTTGTGTACTTGCTCATGTGTATACTTGCTCACATCTACATTTACACAGTATGTAGGTTTATGTGCATTTTTCAGTGTAAGTCTATGATAAGTTGGGTGGGGTTTGGGGGTTGGTGAAGTGGGTGAGCAGTGTGCTGTGCTTTGTGTCTCCGTGTGTTTTGTAATAATATGTCTTGTTTGTTTATTGTTTGCATTGTTTCTGTATAGGGACCCCCTCGAAAACGAGATGCTGCATCTCAAGGGGCTATCCTAAATAAACTTATAACTTATTGTAACATGGGGAGGTGACCACCCAGAGACAAGATGGACTGATCAATTCAGCCAACCAGTCAATCAGTTACCTTATTATTCGGGGTGGCACCACCCCTTTGTGATGTCACAAAGGATAGACTTCGAAATGGCTGGTAGTGGCTAATTTGCTGTGCAGCTGGAGTGGAGTACACCAGCTGGGTATGAAAAAAAGTAGGCCTTCACTCTGATGCTGGTCGTCACCCCGTCCAACTTTGTGATTTGAACTTGCTCTGAGTGCACCAAGCTTGACAGAACATTGTCATAGTTGCAGCTGGTCTTAGGGGTCTTGTTAACGTAAATACAAAAACCGTTGCAAAGCAGTACCCTTTATTGGGGACATACCAAGCTCTGTATTTGAACTAGCTTGCTGTAGAAGTTATGTTGCTAGCCTATGCATAATGCCCACCCAAAGAGGAGGAAAATTTATTTAACTCAAAAAGGAAAAATAATGGAGATGTACACTGAGAGCTTAAACATTCTCACAGCTAAATCAAACTACAACATAAGCAAAACTATTAGCATCGGCAGACAGGTCCGTTGTTTCTGTCTGATACTGTTGCTGAGGGGAGGGCTCATGGATTACTGCAAACAGGGCTTGCTAACCATAGTGAAACCTCTTGATCAGTTAACTGTCTGAATAATAGTCTTGAGGGTTTGTCAAATCGCAGACAGCTCCTTGTTATTTGAATGCCCTTTCATTATTTATGTTATAATCAAGATGCCACAAGTTTTAGCCCACTTGACCGAAAGGCCCAAAGGCTCTGCTCGGGGTTTTTAATGGTGGTCTGTCATGCGTGCTTAAACCTTTGGCTCCGCTCTGGCGTCTTCAGTTTTTGACAGATCATTTTCACATTTCATATGTGTATATATGGTCATGAGGTCGAGACTAAATTTGGTTTTCAGCGGAATCGGATCAATACCTTGGCCAATCTGGGGCGTTCAATTTTGGCCATGTTTGGCCAAGCGGGCGCAGTAGTTTTGCCACTATTTTCCTCATCTGGTTTTGTCAATACAATGGTTAATTTTTCATATTTTTTTGCCATTTGTACTACTTTGACTTTCAAATTTACACCTGCTCTATACTAGGTGTAGAAGTTACACCCAGGCACAGCACATAACAGGGCTTAAGTCTAAGTGGTGCACTGTCATAACCATAAGTCTGAGGATACTTTACACCTTAGCGCATGCCCAGCTGGTGCTCTCCGCTACAGGTGACATTAAACTGCAGCCTGATAGTGTCTCTCTTTCTCTCTTTCTTTCGAGTCAGTTTCCTTTATTTGCGTAAAATACAAAAAAATTTGGCAGAAGATGGATATTAGAAATATGTAAAATAATATAATAGCTTTACAGTTAAAATTAATCGAATATTGTTGTTGAGAAATGTTTCAATAACCCTTCCATCTTCTCATTGTTCTACCTCTGTTTCCCCCTTGTGGCCACCCCAGGCATAGCAGTGTGTAACGTCCCAGCCTCGTCGGTTGAGGAAACTGCTGACACTGCTCTGTGCCTGATCCTGAATCTGTACCGGCGGGTGACCTGGATGCACCAGGCCCTGAGGGAGGGGACGCGCGCATCCAGCGTGGAGCAGATCCGGGAGGTGGCCGGGGGCGCGGCACGAATCCGGGGAGAGACTCTTGGGATCATCGGCCTTGGTGAGGGCACAGGGGTGGCAGCGTTGCGCTGCTTACAGATTATCCGTCTGTGGTGTTGTGGAAAACTAATGTAATCGAAACTGGGTCAGAAATGAACCACTCTGGTCAGGGGGACCACTGTAATATTCTTGTTGTTTCAACTGCGTCAACTGTTCGTTGAAAATCTTTACTGCACTGCTGGGTAAAGCTGTGAAGTCTAACTGTTGAAGTAAAAAGCAGTCACAAGCATAAATTACTGATTGAAGAGTTGCTCATGGTCAGAAACTGGTTTCACGTGAATGACGCCTCTCCATCAGCCCACATCAGGAACCCTCCTGCTGTAGTTCTGTATAACACCTGTAGCGATCATGTGTCACACCTCTGTTAGGGTATCTACAGCCACTGGTCATTGTGGAAAATACTTTTATTTTAATTCAGCATTCTCAAGGTTTGGAAAGTACTTGGATCTTCAATAATACACTGCTAGAAATGGTACCGTTAATTCCATAACTTTTATTATGCATTGCTGTCTGACTAAGTAGTCTGACATAGATGTAATTTACCACAGCTGTAAGGAGAAGCCAGAGAATTCACCTTAAAGATGCTTGAAACTGCTTGAACTTGACTTCAGAAAAAGTGAAGGAACCTTGTCTAGTTTGTTATTGGAGGCAGTTTATGATCTGGTGCCTCAGGTTCTTGGCTGTTTAGTGGAAGGAAGCTTGTTAATGCCTCAGTTTAGGCTCGGTAAGTTCAGTGCAGCCCAATGAGTGTGTACAGAATTGGAGCGGCTGCCGTCGCTTCCTTCTACGAGCGCAGCTGAAGAAATCAATATGGCATCAAGTGCACCGCACCACTCAACTTCCCATAGACTATAATGGAGAAATTCCTGCCATTTTCTGCCGAATTAAGGGTTCTTCCGAAAAGATTTCAACGTATTTATGATCGAAATACTTAGAAGAATAAAAATAAATGCGCAATTTTACATGACACTAATCAAGACGTCAAAAATATGAAAACGTCTTTATGGGAAACACAACACTAACTCGCCACTTGTCTAGCTGGTGTATTAGGTAATCGAGTCGCTATAGACGGTATCTGTAGTTTAGTTAGCTAGACAAACTTAGTTGGTTACCCCAGCGGGATTGCCCCCTACCGGGCCTGCTCACTTAAACATCTGCAACATAACTAATGGAAAATCCATTTCTGATATAACCTGCTGCTCGTAGCAGCTGGTATTCCGTTTTTGTCGCCTGTGACCGCGCACCATGTGACCTCCATCCCTTCACCCTCTTTCAGGCCGAGTGGGTCAGGCGGTAGCGCTAAGGGCCAAGGCATTTGGGTTCGGGGTGATCTTTTACGACCCGTACCTGCCGGACGGAGTGGAGCGATCTCTCGGGCTACAGAGGATGAGCACCTTACAGGACCTGCTTATTCACTCCGACTGCGTCTCTCTGCACTGCAGCCTGAACGAGCACAACCACCACCTCATCAATGACTTCACCATCAAACAGGTGAGTGTGAGTGTGAGTGTGTGTGTGTGTGTGTGTGTGTGTGTGTGTGTGTGTGTGTGTGTGTGTGTGTGTGTGTGTGTGTGTGTGTGTGTGTGTGTGTGTGTGTGTGTGCGCATATACACAATGTTGATCTGTTTGTATATGTGTAATTTATATCTGTATGAGTACATTCTCTGCACTGTAGTCTGAACAAACACAATCACCTCTTCATCAATGACTTCATCATCAAACGGTGTTTGTACACGTGTGTGTCTATGCCCAATGGTGAACAGTATGCCGGTAGTTGTGTGTGTTTTTATGTATAATGTTAAACTGTGATGCGGCAAGGAGCAGGCTGATTAGAGGTTCTTGATGGTAACGACATAAGGGTTCCAGAAAACAACCTGGTCATGGAGTCATTTCGTTTCCATCGCGTTATTGGGCACTATCTCAAAGTGAATGAGTTCATCTGCAAATGAGCTCATAATTTCGATGATACGTATTCAAAATTTGTTAAATGTTAAAAATGTTAAAAAATTGTTAATTTGTTAAAATTTGTTAATTGCGGTGCCGATGGGTGTAGCAGTTGGTCGGAGAAATGCTAAAAATGTTCAAATTCCCTGCTGATCTAGAAAGAGCTAAAATATGGGCTATTGACGTCCATTGTGAAGGATAGAGTCCAACCTCATAGTCACTGTTTCTTTGTGAGGCAGGTCCTCCTTCTTGTCATTAATTTTAATCAAAGTTAGGTGCGCATTTTATCTCCTTTCTGACAAAACTGAATTGAATAAATGCATTTCCTATATCTGACAGAGGTTGGTACGTTACAGCTCGCCAAGATTGATGTCAGGGGTCGTCCCAAGAAGAGCAACTCAAGAAATGCATTTGACCGTCCACCTAACGGTCACTAAGCCTCAGTGACTGTTCGATGATGGGGACTTCAGGGTTCTGCCGATGCCGGTCTGCCCTGACCAGCGCTCTGAAGCCACCAACCAGCACTCAGCTTTTCCCCGACCAGCACTATTTTTTCAAAGATCAGTTAAAATGTGCGCATCTAGTGTCCTATGAAACTGCTAGAAACAAAGCATAAATGACCCTAAATATGCTCCCCCCTTCTGTTATTTTCAGAATAGCGAACTTTCATTTTCGACCCGCGCCCTGGCGTGGCCAATTCGCGGGGATCGTCTGTGCTGGTCGTCATTGATATCGAAAAACCTGCCCAGTGGCAAACTTAGAACTGGGGAACACGGACACGTCTTTTTGTGACAACAATGAGTCCTGGCTAGTCCTCAATCATTTTCCTTTATTGACTCATTTTCCCATTATCGTAAAAATCGATTTATTTCGCTCGAGCTGTTTTACGTGAGCTGGCGGCACCATACGGCGCCTCACGCTACTACTTGTTTACAGTCGAGGTAGCCTATTGTATTGTTAATATACCGCACCGATATGCTAAAAAGCTGCACCTGCATCCAGTGGCAGCGGCATAGATTTTCTTTAGCAGGTGCTATGGGGATGCTTTACTCTTTAAAGAAGGCGCTCTGAATCTTGGGTGTGTTCGCTATTATGTCGGTCTCATCGGAACCCTGGTACTCATACACAGACGCACGTACTGCCGCATTTACTCTCTCCAGCCCAATTTATTATATTGAGATATGAAAAATCTTTCATTCGTGGAGAATGGTTCTCATACACTAGTGGCCGCAGGTGGAACTAATGTTGTATTTTTTGCAATACTGAGCTGGATGAGTAACTTTATCAAACCATTTCCCATGTGGTCTTTATATTTTATCATCAGTCATCAATTAATTTATTGTTGCAAATTCGCAACATGAGCCTGGAGAGGGTTAACGACGCTCGTCCCCCGACTATTACTAGCCTTTGTCACTCTGATATACGTTGTACAAAACAGGCTAGATATAAAGTTCATTAGCGTGTCAATGTAAACCTCTGAAAATAAAGTTTCACTTAACTCTGCCACAGATGGGCCCTGAACACCAGGAGCAGCAAACACTGCACGTTTCGGCCAAATGCTGAGATCACGAAATCACCCGGCCAGTCAGCTACACTAGGATAATAATGAATCCGTTTGCGGTCTAGAGGCCGACTCGCGTTAAAGTCCGAAGTAAAACGGGCGCTGCGTCCATTGGCCAAAGCAGATAATCTGTTTTGCCTTTATGTTTTTACTCTAAAAATAATATATTTTTAAATTCACTAATTTACTTTTTTTCAAATTATGAATAAAACTATTGGCGCGACACTAAAATATATAATCGCGTCGGCAGTTTCTGATGTAAAGCTGCATTGCCATTGCCATCTTTTTGTGAACTAGTTTGCGATCTTGGTCAGACTGACCCAGTTTCGTCAGCAAAGAAAACACTCAAGTGTTCGCCACGATGCTTCGAATTAAAGGTAGGCTAGTTACTACACAACTGTATTCACGGATATGCGAAGAACATCCGCTGTCGGAAGATATAATTGTTTCTAATCTGAAAGCAAGTCCGCTGCGATCTGCTTTGTTTTTATTTTATAGCATTATCGCCGGGTGGCACAAAGATCAAGTTATTTTTAAGGAAATGGAGGTTTGGGGTGAGATGCATGGCATTGCGGATTTCAGTGTTTCTGGTGGTTAGCTCGAAAACTGCTTACTTCATCCCGTGTGCAGACGATGTCAAACAGTGGCGATTTTACCAATAAAGACGAGCAATTCGGTAACAACACTTACAAAGTGTCTTTGTCTGAAGATTCGCTAAATGTTCTTTTTTTTTAATTCAAGAAAGGTTTTTTGTGCTACAGTCCTTCCGCAAACTCGCCGCGAATTTTTCAACCTCAATAAAACGACGGCACAAGTAATATAAAAATCACGGGAATGTCTTGGGGGTGCTGTGGCTATTCTAGGGGTAGTTGCAGCACCATCTAGCTCCTCCCTGGCGCCGCCTTTGCCTTAATCTAGAGCTGAGAAGCTTAGTTCTTCATTTATTCTTGAGTTGGTAATTTTGGTCAAAAAAGTGACTCAAACCTGTAGAGTGTATTGGGTTTTTGAGTTTATTCATGTTTTACTCAGAGTGAGCTCCCTGAGACTCCTGGCTGTCCATAAATGTGACGTGTCTCACAAATGGGTTTTTTTTTTTTTTTTGTTCATGTGTGTGCATACATTTTCTTTTTTTTTCTTTTTTTTTTTTTACAGGCATCTTTTGTTGAGTTTTATTTCACAATACTTACTCTGATCATTTTGAATCCTGCAGCTGACACATAATCCAAAGTATGAAAAAACTAAAACTAATACTAAAACTAATAAAAACTAAAACTAAGCATTAAGAAAAAAAACACAAAAACTAATAAAAACTAGCAAACCCGCTCTAAAAACTAATTAAAACTAACTGAATTAGAGAAAAAAAAAAAGTCAAAACGAAATAAAACTATAATGAAAAATCCTAAACTAGTATAACCTTGGTTAGGAGATGAAAGAAGTTTTTCGTCCAGCGTTCCTAGCATCCTGGACAGAACCCTAGTGCTGTATTTATAATGATGAGCTGCGATTAAGCCACTTGCATGGTTTGTCCCGATCATTGTCTTCCATCTTTAACAAAAAAAAGTGGTATTCAGAAACTAGCAAGTATTTATTTTGGCTAGCCACCACCTTGAAAGGTTATTTTTGATTTTTTTTAGTGCCATTGTGTGAATTGCTTATTCACATTCAGTGTATTACTCACGATTGGCGATCAAAACTTCCCAGCAGACCGGGACAATGGCACGGAAGCTCAGTAATGTACTGCTGTGGAGGGCTAGGAACAAAATTGTATTTTAAATACCTAAAAAAAAAACTGCCCAAAAAAAATCAAATTCAGGTAAAGTGAGTACTATATTAAGAATATTTTTGCCGCTTTACATTGCCATCAAATACCCCTATTGTTTGGAATGAATGTTTCATTTTCTCATCTTCAGAACTGTTCCTGTTCCTTACATGTTGCAAGTGTGTAGAAGCTCTCCATCAGATGATTGTGTATTTTTATCAGTCAAACTATAGAACTGTAAACAAAGATGGAGAGAATTGCAGATAAAGAGATCCTTGCTTCTCATTGAGAGAAATTTCTCAAAATGCGACACGGTGCTTTTTAAGAAGAGAGTGAAATGTATTGCATCATTCCTGTTCATTGCTCATTTACCCTGTTTTCTCCTTTCTCATGTCTGAATATTTGCCCATCTTATGCTTGTCAATGCCATTGCCAGGTGTTGTGTTGTATTGTTTTTTTTTTGCTCAAAATTTGTTTCCCTTCTGGGAAAATACTGGGAAAAGTCCGATTTCCTCTGGAAATCGCTCAGTTTCGCGCAATGGAAAGGAAATGGCTCCTATTCTTGAGTCATCATGACTCTCAGTCTTAGGACTCCAGGGTCGATGAATGAGTGTTAATTTAATTTGCTCCCCTGTGTGCATATATGTAATATTAATCTGTATGACTGCTTTATGTATTTATATAATGTTTAACCATGTAACTGTTTTGTGTGTTTGTATTTAAAGGAGAATTCCGGTGTGAAATTGACTTGGGGTGTATTGAAACACGATAACGAGTACTAACTTTTGTCGAATACCCCACCTCTGTACGCACCCAACATTTCGAAATACATGGTTTTTTAGCCGAAACCCCAACAGGCTTACAATGGTAGTGAATTGGGCATAGCATTGCCATGCAAAGAAATCGCTATTTTTTCATTATTAACAAGGCTCAAAGTAGCTCCACACTTCATTGGTAGAATTTCGAGGGCCCTGACATTTAAAACGAGGCACTGAGAACTTTGAAAATGCACAGGTAGTTTATTAAAAAAAAGACTGTTTATGCAAACAGTACCTTGAGGTAGTTTCCAGTAGCCGCCATCTTGAAAGTCACGATAAGTCGATTGACGAGCACGCACGAATAGGAAGGATAGCGGAACAAATTGCAATCTATTTGTTCGTGCTCGTCAACGACTTATCGTGACTTTCAAGATGGCGGCTACTGGAAACTACCTCAAGGAACTGTTTGCATAAACAGTCTTTTTCAATAAACTACTTGTGTATTTTCAAAGTTCTCAGTGCCTCGTTTTAAATGTCGGTCCCTCGGAATTCTACCAATGAAGTGTGGGGCTACTTTGAGCCTTGTTAATGATGGAAAAAATGGCAATTTCTTTGCATGGCAACGCTATGCCCAATTCACTACCTTTGGAAGCCTGTTGGGAGCGTCGGCTAAAAAGCCATGTATTTCAAAATGCTGGGTGCGTACAGAGGTGGGGTATTCGACAAAAGTTAGTACTCGTTATCATGTTTCAATACACCCGAGTCAATTTCACACCGGAGTTCTCCTTTAATGTTTATCTTTCTATTTGAGTAGAATGTTCATCTGTATGATTCGGCTGTGTATGTACATATGTACATCATGTTAATCTGTTTGACAGTACTCTGTGTGTAGTGTTAATCCGTATGACTGTCGTGTGTGCGTGTGTCTGTGTGTGTGTGTGTGTGTGTGTGTGTGTGTGTGTGTGTGCGCGCGCATATACACAATGTTGATCTGTTTGTATATGTGTAATTTATATCTGTATGAGTGTATCTAATGTTAATGCGCATGTCTGCATGGTGTCTAGATGCGGCAGGGTGCGTTCCTGGTGAACACGGCGAGGGGGGGTTTGGTGGATGAGAAGGCCCTGGCTCAAGCACTGAAGGAGGGGAGGATAAGAGGAGCTGCTCTGGACGTGCATGAGACGGAGCCCTTCAGGTGAGTCCCACACCCAGCACTAACACCTGTGTGTTTGTACTGAAGTATTTACTCCCAGCACTAACACTTTTGTGTTTGTACTGAAGTATTTACACCCAGCACTTACACCTGCGTGTTTATACCGAAGTATTTACACCCAGCACTAACACCTGTGTGTTTGTACTGAAGTATTTACTCCCAGCACTAACACTTTTGTGTTTGTACTGAAGTATTTACACCCAGCACTTACACCTGCGTGTTTATACCGAAGTATTTACACCCAGCACTAACACCTGTGTATTTATACCGAAGTATTTACACCCAGCACTTACACCTGCGTGTTTATACCGAAGTATTTACACCCAGCACTAACACCTGTGTATTTATACCGAAGTATTTACACCCAGCACTTACACCTGTGTGTTTATACCGAGGTATTTACATCTAGCACTAACACCTGTGTGTTTATACTGAAGTATTTACACCCAGCACTTACACCTGTGTGTTTATACCGAAGTATTTTCACCCAGAACTTACACCTGTGTGTTTATACTGCAGTATTTACACCCTGCAATTACTCCGGTGTGTTTATACCAAAGTATTTCCACCCAGCACCTGAACCTTTTTGTTTATACTGAGGTATTTACACCCAGCACTTACACCTGTGTGTTTATACCGAAGAATTTACACCCAGCACTTACACTTTTGTGTTTATACCGAAGTATTTACACCCAGCACTAACACCTGTGTATTTATACCGAAGTATTTACACCCAGCAGCTAAACCTGTGTGTTTCTACTCAGGTATTTACACCCAGCACTAACCCCTGTGTGTTTATACCGAAGTATTTACACCCAGCACTTACACCTGTATGTTTATATTGAAGTGTTTACACCCAGCACTAACACTTGTGTATTTATACTGAAGTATTTACACCCAGAAGATAAACCTGTGCGGTTCTACTCCGGTATTTACACCCAGCACTAACACCTGTGTGTTTATACCGAAGAATTTACACCCAGCACTTACACTTTTGTGTTTATACCGAAGTATTTATAACCAGCAGCTAAACCTGTGTGTTTATACCGAAGTATTTACACCCAGCAGCTAAACCTGTGTGTTTCTACTCAGGTATTTACACCCAGCACTAACACCTGTGTGTTTATACGAAGTATTTACACCCAGCACTTACACCTGTATGTTTATACCGAAGTATTTACACCCAGCACTTACACTTTTGTGTTTATACCAAAGTATTTACACCCAGCAGCTAAACCTGTGTGTTTATACCGAAGTATTTACACCCAGCACTAACACCTGTGTGTTTATACCGAAGTATTTACACCCAGCACTTACACCTGTGTGTTTATACTGAAGTATTTACTCCCAGCACTTACACCTGTGTGTTAATACTGAAGTATTTACATCCGGCACTAACACCTGTGTTTATACCGAAGTATTTACACCCAGCACTAACACCTGTGTGTTTATACCGAAGTATTTACATCCAGCACTAACACCTGTGTGTTTATACTGAAGTATTTACACCCAGCACTTACACCTGTGTTTATACCGAAATATTTACACCCAGCACTTACACTTTTGTGTTTATACCAAAGTATTTACACCCAGCCGCTAAACCTGTGTGTTTATACCGAAGTATTTACACCCAGCACTAACACCTGTGTGTTTATACTGCAGTATTTCCACCCAGCACTTACACCTGTGTGTTTATACTGCAGTATTTACACCCTGCAATTACTCCGGTGTGTTTATACCAAAGTATTTCCACCCAGCACCTGAACCTTTTTGTTTATACTGAGGTATTTACACCCAGCACTAACACCTGTGTGTTTATACCGAAGTATTTACACCCAGCACTTACACCTGTGTGTTTATACTGAAGTATTTACTCCCAGCACTTACACCTGTGTGTTAATACTGAAGTATTTACATCCGGCACTAACACCTGTGTTTATACCGAAGTATTTACACCCAGCACTAACACCTGTGTGTTTATACCGAAGTATTTACATCCAGCACTAACACCTGTGTGTTTATACTGAAGTATTTACACCCAGCACTTACACCTGTGTTTATACCGAAATATTTACACCCAGCACTTACACTTTTGTGTTTATACCAAAGTATTTACACCCAGCCGCTAAACCTGTGTGTTTATACCGAAGTATTTACACCCAGCACTAACACCTGTGTGTTTATACTGCAGTATTTCCACCCAGCACTTACACCTGTGTGTTTATACCGAAGTATTTACATCCGGCACTAACACCTGTGTTTATATCAAAGTATTTACACCCAGCCGCTAAACCTGTGTGTTTATACCGAAGTATTTACACCCAGCAGCTAAACCTGTGTGTTTATACCGAAGTATTTACACCCAGCACTTACACCTGTGTGTTTATACCGAAGTATTTACACCCAGCACTTACACCTGTGTGTTTATACTGCAGTATTTACACCCTGCAATTACTCCGGTGTGTTTATACCAAAGTATTTCCACCCAGCACCTGAACCTTTTTGTTTATACTGAGGTATTTACACCCAGCACTTACACCTGTGTGTTTATACTGAAGTATTTACAGCTAACATTTACTCATATTCATTTACACCCAAGATCACCAACCCGAGTAACAATTCTCAACCAAACTGGCATTTTTCTGATTAATTATATACAAAATATATATTTTTTGCTGTTCGTCAATTTATGCCAATAATAGCAAAAACATACACGTGCACACACACACACACACTCCCTACCCTAAACTCTAATTTTACTCCTTCCTTGCTCTCCCTCAGTTTTTCGCAGGGTGCTCTGAAAGACGCCCCAAATCTGATCTGTACCCCCCACACGTCCTGGTACAGTGAGCAGGCATCCATAGAGGCTCGAGAGGAGGCGGCCAGGGAGGTGCGCCGTGCAATCACAGGTAGGAGGCTTTGGTACAGCCTGCCCTTAGTAATCAGATCATCCCCACCTACGAATACTTTTAAATCTCGTTTTAAATCTCATTTTTATGCCTTAGCTTTTCAGGCTGCTTGATTTTAATTTTCTGTGCTATTTAATTTATTTTTAGTACTGTGCTTGTTCAGCCTCTTTTATTTGTCTTCTCTTATTTGTACTTTTTGTGCATGTTGAACTGTGCTGCACTTTGGATCAACTTTGTTGTGTTTAAATGTGCTATAGAAATAAACATGACTTGTTGACCTGACGAGGGGAGGGGCTTGCACCTGTACAGGTATACAGAGGGGTGGGGCTCACTCGTGTTCTGGTATACAGAGAGGTGGGGCTTACAACTGTACAGGTATACACTGGGTAGGGTTTTCTCCTTTTACAGGTATACATGGGGCCTTTTTTTTTTTTTTTTTTGCCAAAGTTGGAATGTCAACATCTGTTTGTTGAATCAGCTGGGGGGTTCCTTTGACAAATTATAAATTGGGCTTCTCAGGTGTGTGTAATCTAACTGGTTTCACTGGTCTGATTTGTTTTCCCTCAGGCCGAATCCCAGACAGCCTGAAGAACTGTGTGAATAAGGAGTATCTGATGGCAGCGTCTCAGTGGGCCAGTGTGGACCCCGCCAGCCTGCATCCCGAACTCAACGGGGGGTCCTACAGGTGAGCTCAGCGCTGGGTAACCCAACCCCACCTCAGAACGCAGGGTTACAGAGTTATCTGGATAACTGTAGTGGGTAAAACATGGAAATCCCAGATCAGGAGTATAGACTGGGGTAAAAAGGGGTTGATCCAGGTTTTTTAATTCGGCTAATTTGTAATCCTAACTTTGTAATCCTGATTTGTGAAACGCCACTGTGGAGTGTTCTGCTTTTCCATCTGCTGGAGTCAGGACTGTTGTTCTTTAATTTTTGCCATTAATTCTGCCGCCAGAATGTGCTGCTGTTTAGTATTTGAGCACAATTATGTGGTGACAAACTGTCATTTTTTAAATTCTACACAGAACAGTAGGGGGCAGTATTTTTTGTTACTTGTGCCCTGCATACTCAGTAATCCCCTGAAGAAGCTGGAATGCGGTCACGCATCCACGTGTGATCTGCGATCTTGGGGGTTTTTTATGGGGTTTGCCCCCCCCCCCCCCCCCCACAAACACAACCGACCTGTTTTCGTCCACTGCAGTTGACTCAGTAGGCTGTGGCACATAGTTCCTCCGACTCGCGCAGTGATTGGCCTTCGCGTTTGTACAATGCAGTCAGACTGCCAATCACACACTGCCTATAGTGTGGGAGGATAACTGTCAGTGTACAATCAGCTTTTGCCGCTACATGTGCCTGGCTGACAAAGAGTGGTTTTATTGACCTCCACAGATGCACCGACACTGATACTTGCGTTGGATATCAGTCCAATTCTCACTCTAATGGCAAAATCAGGTGTCAGCGATAATGGGCCAATCTGTTGTTGGATACCATTATTTTTATATGTAACAAATCTGTACATTTATGCCTGTGTATACATTTGGTACATTTGTTTGACAATGCAGGGAAAGCAGTGTTGCATGAAGCCTGATGTTACCTTACAGATGAAAGAATGATCCCAGTCTCTTCATGCAGTGAAGCATACTGCTTATTAAGGGGACCTATAGCTATGCCAATTTTGCTTAAGAATTATAGTTTTGAGGTACGAACCTGTAGTGGTCCTTCAAATAGTCAGTAATATGGAGTCGTGTTCAGAAGGAAACATTTGTCGCGAACACTGTCTACAAGGCTGGAACAGCTATGAGTGTGGCGACTTTAAATGATGGCCAACAAGGAATTGCCTCCATTCTTATGAAACTTGGCATAAACACTCAATGAAAGGCTATCACAAAATGGACAGAAAACGAGTGAAACATGGTAAAAAAAATGTGCACTAGAACTTGGGGGGGACAAACAGACGCTCGACAAGCACGTAAAACTAGGGAAGCAACACAGATTCTCAGCAACTGTTCATCCAAACCAAACACTGTTTAGTGATCTCAATAACTGTTTCTTTAAGTATCTATATATTCATTAAAACAGCCCTTGCCATTGCAACCACTGGTGTGATGCTGCAGGAACTCAGTGTTTTAAGTTGCAATTTCTAATAGAATTATTTTGATATTCACTTTTTAAACTAATAATTATTATCATGGAAAATGTTGCTTAACTATAAGTCCCCTTAATTAAACAAGGATCATTCCATGCAAAATTAACCAGGGGTCCCCAGGTCACCAGCTCAAAAAAATTAGAAAGAACTCCGATGTAGTACTACCTCAGAAATGAATGTATGTTAAATTTTAGATCAATATAAGCAATAGTTTGAGAGACGGCTATCTAAATATTTCTGCTATTTTTTTTTAATCGAAAATTTGACTTGCATCTGTGTTCAAAGGAGTATACGCAGCATTCTGTCAAAGCTACAGAGTTGAGAGTTGTTGTACAAGGGGAACGTCTGCTTAATTTTCCATTTCTGCCATGAAAATATTTTATCCCTGATTGTCCAGAGAGCTCCAAAAATGGGGGAATAAAAATCCAGAATTGTTTCCAATCTTGCAGCCCTGCTGCAGGAGAGTGCCTTATAGTACTGAGCTGAAATCATTTCTATGTTTTTGCCTAATACCTGTATATTTGAACACTCCCATGGTATGAATAGCTTGTAAATAATGATACCTCACCCATAGTGTGCATTCAAAATGAAATACTTTTTTGATTTTTTTGGAAAAATTCAGTCTTCCAAAAACCACAGGATGACTGTTAATGACAGTCTTGAGATTTTTAAAATATATTCTCATACATGTGAAGATTATTTGTTGCAAATTTCACTTTAAGTATCAAACTGGTTTATTTTAAAAAATGCAATAAACATTCGCCAATTCTAAGGAAAAACGCAAGTATATAATATACAAAAAAAGTGCATGATGTTGTAACATTCGTACATTTCCATTAAATTTACTGATTTTTTTATTTTTTCTACTTGTATTGTGTATCCTCAGTTTGCATTAGAAATATGGAGTCGAGAGTAAAGTCTATCATGCTGGCAACGGTTTGCGTTGATGAGGTCTGAGAAACTGACAATATGTGGCAAGATTGGCAGCCTGGCAGGTACATTGCCTGTATGTACGATACCAGTTGGTATGTTGGACAGATTAAGGACGGATCAGATTAATATTTTGATGTGCTAGTAAATTTAATGAAAAGATCTCACAACAATGTCTTTTCCTGGCCTCCAGTGTCAAGGAGAAATGAATGCTGGCTGCCCCGACATCATATCATTTGTGTGGTTTGTTGGGGTAATGGCCTCGCACAGAACACCAATGTTGGGAAAAATGCAATTTGCCTAATGATATCAATATTATTAATTTGACTATCCAAAAATATGAGATCGTAATATTAATATTAAATATTAATATAATTACCTCGGGGCACCACCCTTCCTCAGTGAAGGGAAAACGATAGCCAATTAATAAAACCTCAGTCTCAATATCGGCTAAGCTATTAATTTGGAAATTGATTAATAATTAAATTAATAATTGTAACCAACTTACCCAATTAATAGTTAGATTGAAGGCTTTGGAGTTCTATAGAAGAGGTTGGCAGTTTCGTTCACTCTTGTACAACATTAATAACCACAGCATATGTCTTTAAAGGATATTTATTTAAATGAAACAAATGAAACACACAATCTAGACTACACTAAACACTATATGCACAATGGAGGAGGTGTGTGTGTGTGTGTGTGTGTGTGTGTGTGTGTGTGGGTGTGTGTGCGCGCGCGTGCGGGTGTGGGTGAGAGAGAACAAAGAGATGATCTAAGGTGTGAGTGGAGGGGCCTTGCTGACCATGTGGAGTGGGGGAAGGCAACCCTACTGTAACAGAGACCAAGTCTTTGTAGCAATGGAAAGTTTAAAGAGTTATAAAGTCAGTTAAATGACTTAAAACACTCAGTGTTGTGTTTGTGTGTGTGTATTACATTAAAATGAAGAGATCTGTTTGTATTTTGCACAGGAAAGGCGCCGTGTTAGTCTACAGGGGTTATTTGCATGCAAAACCTTGTCTGCTATATATTAATACCATCCTGTCCTACTAAAACACAATCCTAAAAGCAATCACAGCAACTATCATTTTACAAATACACACAGTCAGTCTTAGTCTTAAAAGATGGTTTGAATGCCCAGTTGTTACCAGTCCTTAGTTGAGGAAAGAGGTTTGGAGGTTGCTGGAGGATCCAATCACGGGTGATGTTGATCCGGCTGGAAGAGCGGTTCTGGTGCTGTCAGAAGAGCGGTTCTGGTGCGGTCCGTGCCTTTGCTGTGGGCAGAGGAGGGAAGCTGGTCGCTCCTCAAAAGCAAGCTGTTTCTTCAACTCTTGCTGTACTACTGGTAGCCTGGCAGATTCTTCAGCATGGCCAGTCTATGCTGGGCCTAAGAGGTGGGGGTGGGGTTCCCCAGCCTGAGCAGTCCCCAGGGGTCCAGGAGCCTCTCCAAGGGAGGGAGAGAGAGTCCAGAGCTTCAAGAGAGGATCCAAGAGAAGAGAGAGATAAAATGGTTGACCACTGCTTTTATGTGCCTGGCCTGCTGGCGGGAGGGGCTTGCAGGCAGCAAGTGGTCATGGGAAGTCCTGGACTCCATTTTGTCTCCTCTCATATGAAAGGCTTTCCCCTGTGTGACCCCAACAGGTTGATGCACTAAATGTTCAAAGTAGAGGTGCCCGTCACTACACTTTAAGTTCAGAGGATCCAAAGAAGGTTTTGTCTCTGTTCCCACAATTTTTGAATGTTCAGTGATGTATAAAACACTCTGCATACTTAATTGGTCCCTATGAAGAGACAATTGTGTAATATGTGTACAAATGTATGTCTCAATTGGCAAACTAGATATATGTGTATAATGTAAGTGATGTTGAAAGAGATTTAGTCATTTAATGATAATGGTATAAATTTATGTTACCAGCATGATGGACCTTACTCTTGACTATATTTCTATTGCAAACTGAGAACACAGAGTGCAAGTAGGAAAAAAAATATCTAGAAATTTACTGGAAATGTACAATTGTTACAACATCATGCGCATTGTTTTGTATATTTTATACATGCATTTTTAGAATTGGCAAATGTTTGTTACATTTTTGAAAATGAAACCAGTTTGATACTTGAAGTGAAATTTGTAACAAATTATTGGTTAAATTTGCAGATGATACTAAATTGGGAGGATAGGCGAACAGTTTAGAGTCCACTTAAGTGATTCAGGATGATTTGGATTGAATCCAGAATTGGGCAGAAATGTGGCAAATGAAATTTAATGCAGCAAAATGTAAAGGTCTACATGTAGGTAATAAAATCATCAGACAGGATTACTTCATGGGAGGTTTAAAACTGGAATTTGCTCCACATCAACAAGATCTGGCAGTGATTGTTGATCAAACCCTTACAGGTTCTAGCCATGGTGCTGTAGCAGTTAAAAAGGCCAACAGGATGCTGGTATATATAGCCAGAGGTATTGAGTATAAATCCAAGGAGGTCATACTTCTCTTGTACAACATATTCAGATCACATCTAGAGTATTGTGTACAGTTCTGGGGACCATACTTTAACCCCTTTGTGCAGATGTCTGCCCGCGGACCTGGAGCTACAAATTTATGCACGCAGTTACAATATGCTATCATGAGATGGCACACCCGGATCAGTTATTGAATATTCACGAGCAGCTGAGCTCGAACACGGTGTAGAATATGGAGGAGTTCACTCCAATCCCTTTTTTTTCCAGGAGTTTCCTGAAAAAAACTCCTTGGCTAAGCCTGATATGCAAACTGCTATATTTAGTATATGTAGTTGGAACCCCTGTAGCTTTGATTACAGTGCATATTCGTCTTGCCATTGTTTTGACAACTATATGCAATGCCAGAGCATTTATTTTCGATCAGAAATGCCTTAATTTTTGAGATCTGAGATCTTGTCTTCTCGACATAGTGGTTGAACCACTCAGTAGTCTTTCTTGTGCACATCCCAGTAACTTTTAATGCGTTTAAGGTCAGGAATTTGTGGTGGCAAATTTGTTTGTGAAAATGATTCCTCATACTTATTTTTGTCTTTCATGGGTTTTCTTTGCTAAATACAGGCCAATAACTTGCCCGTTCTGAAATTATATAACATCTTTTCCACTATCAAAAGATGTGTCTTCCGACATGATTTTTTAAGAAATAACTAGGGACGCGCTTCATCATTCAGGGTTAAAGTGATTATTGCCAGCTGAAACTTATTAATAACCGCAATAATTATCCAATTATAAAATTTTTTCAATAATTTCCAAACGGTGACTTTTTTTTGGCCGGGCAGTGTACTTGCCCAACAGTATCTATCCTGCAGTTCAAAAAAAATAATCTCTTGGTTCAGAAAAAAAATTGTTGTCCATGGTATTTGACCTGAATTGCTTCATTTTAGGTATCTACCTGCGTAAATGAACAGTGCCTAAGGATGCCAAGTTTTCCAGGTCCCCTGAATAAGGGGCTGCTAAACTCCTGTAATGCATTTCAGCTGGTGCTGATCAGTTAGCACTTCGGCACATTTCCCTTGTAGTATATTCACACAGTGCTCTGGTAATGCTGTTAGCAGGGCCTTCCGTCCTCTCTCTGACAAACAGCTGCCTGAATAATCAAGCTAATGCTCTTCACAGCTGTCCGTCACTCCGGTCACCCGGGCAACAGATTGTAATGTTATGAGGAACACTACAATAAGGTCACACGAACTTGCTTTTCTGTAGTTATGAACTTGAATTAAAATGTAAACACCACTGAATTGCTTTGAATTAAGTGCTTGTTCACAAATGCATTTACGGTCTGAAAACCTTAAGATCCTAGTAAGTATATATTTGGATGTCCAAAATCGGAGGTTCATAAACTTCTTCGCAAAACAAACCATATAAAATCCATAATTTATTAGCCATTTGCTGCTGGTTATTCTCACCCCTCTGAAAAGCTGGCCATTTTGAGTGAGCGTCGTCTCTGCGATAATGAGCTCTGCTCTGATTGGCTGGTGAGCAGTGCTAATTGCCCCTTACATTTTTCGTCAATGGATAGTGATTAATATCTCTCAATCTCCTGGCTATGCTAGCTACTGGCTGAAAATACAAATTAAGTGATATAATGGTGAACTGCGTAAGGAGTAGATCCATGCAGACTTGGCATCTGTGAGGTTGGCACTGTCATGCACTGTAAAGCGCAACACACGGTTGCCATGTTGTGTGGGGTCGTGTCGAGTCGTGTTGGGTGTAGTGCGAGGTATTGTGTGGTGTAGCGTGCAGTGCACCATGTGATGTAGTGTTGTGTAGCATTTAGGGTAGCGTGTGATTTTGTCTCTGGGAGTAGCGTGTGATTTAGTGTGGCGTATTGTGTGGCGTATTGTGTGGTATGCGATGAGGTGTAGCAAGTGATAGTGTGTGGTTTGTCGTGTGATTAGGGTGTGGTGCAGTGTGTGATTAGCATGTGATGTGTGTGTGTGTGGGGTGTAATTAATGTGTGGGGTAGCGTGTGATTTAGGACGTGGGGTCTCGTGGTGCAGCTTTTGGGGTGGCTTGTGATTAGCGTGTGGTGTAGAGCGTACTGTCACGTGATTTCTTGTGTGGTGTGGCACATGATTAGCTTGTGGTCTAGCACGTGATTAGCACGTGAGGCACTGTGTGATTCAGCGTGTGGGTTCGTGCGATTTACCATGTGGGGTAGTGTGTGGTGTAGCACATGATTTGCTTGTGGTGTAGCATGTGATTAACGCGTAGGGTAGCATGTGATTTAGAGCATGGGGTCACGTGATTTACCTTGTGGGGTACTGTGTAGTGTAGTAAGTGATTTTTTTTTTCTATCCCGCCACCACCCCCCCACTTTGGAGGACAACTTTATTAATTTAATCAGTTATATAATTAAGTATGAATCCTCCTACCATCACCCAACAAAACACACACCCACAAAAAACAAAAAAAAAAAAAATAAATTAAAATAAAAAAAAAAAAAAAAAAAACTAAAATAAAATACAATACAATAAGGATTACATTCACAGAGTTTTATATTTTTGGCATTTGTAACCATTAGCTCATCCATTCCATCTCTTTGTTATTCCCAACCTTCAGCCTCCCGAATTTTATCCCATCTTTTGGCATAAATTACAAGACCCGTCTCATAGGCCATCGCACACTCAATTCTACTGTAATACATGACAAAATTCAAAATACAAAATGTATTACCGTAGTAAGTGATTAGCTTGTGGTGTTGCGTGTGGTGTAGCACGTATTAAGCGCCTGGGGTAGCGTGTGATTTGGCGCGTGGGGTCACGTGTGATTTACCGAGTGGGGTAGTGTGTGCTGTAGCACGTGATTAGCATGTACAGTAGCATGTGGTATAGTTGGTGATTAGTGCGTGGAGTATCGTGTGATGCTGGGTTTGATTAGTGTGTGGGGTAGTGCGTTGTATAGCATGTGATTAGCATGTGGAGTAGCTTGTGGTGCAGGGTGTGATTAGTCTGTTTTGCTGTGGCTCTGTGTGCTAATGGCGGCCTCTTCCTCCAGGTTTCCGGCGACCCTGATCGGGGTGACGGCCGGGGCGCTAGCGGGGGCCGGGACTGGGGTGGAGGGCATGGTGTCAGCGGCCCTCCCCCTGGCACACGGCATCGCCCCTGTCTCACACCCACCTCACACCCCCTCCCCTGGCCAACCGGTGAAGGCCGAGGCCGACAGAGACGTCCCCGCCGACCAATAGCGGCCCAGCACATTCCATCTGTCCCGCCCTCCTGCAAACACCCTCACCCTCCCTTCCACCTATCAGACAAGCAGATACTGGCCAAACCACGCCCCTCTTCTCTTCTGCAAAACTGGTCCACCTCAACTCCCTACCCCCCCAACCAAAACCTGTTTGACCGATCTTTGGGGGTCTCTCTCTCTCTTTCTGCCTATATCCTCCTTTTCTCTCTCACTCTCGTACTGTGCAGTGAGCAATAACTTGTATGGATTCAGCTGTACGTTTTTTAAAATCTTTTGCTGTTATACCGAATCTTATCCAGTACATCACTTTTCTTATATCTTAATGCTAGTTTTCCGGAGTCTCCTGGTGGATGGTGAATTTTTAACAGTTCAGTGGGAGGTACTGAGTAGGTGGTCTACATTATGGTAGAAAAGGCTTGTTTCAAGGGCAGATACTGTTGTAATTTTTTTTAAGAAAGTCTGAATATTTTATTACCAATTAGCTTTTTTCCCCTAAACTCCTGAAGTACAGTGCAGAAAGTCAACAAGATGTCCAGCCCACATCGAGCCCCCCCAACCCCCACCCCTCTGACAGGCAGAATTGGGTTCTCCCTCTGCCAGCGAATCAGGATTGGGTTCAGCTCTGTGATGCATTTGGTTACTCCCTCCAGCTGTTGCTCTGTTCCACCTGCTCTGCCTTACTGCTCCTGCCATCAGGACGACCAGGAGATGTCATGTGATTAACATACACCCGGGCACACTTTTGTATCCCTACAAAGGCTCATGTAACGTTGGGCCAATGCATGCACACTCCCAAGCTCTCTCACCAATACACAGTCCTGCGCAGACGCACATGTGCATACACACGCATGCTCATGTGCAAGGTCTCTCATTTGCATTCTCTCACCTTTGCGCACAATGCACGGTGAGCTGGTGATCATGATGATGTTTTTCATGTTTTGGCCTGCAGGTGGCAACTCTGATATGGTCCTCTGTGATCTTTGTGGTCAACCAGGTTTCTCCACTTGTACCAATTCAACATAAAAACACACTCTGTCTCAAGCATACACTATATCTCTCTCACACACACACACACACTCTTAATCACACTCACTAATGGCATGACTCCTAACTGTGAGTGCTGTTAAGTGACTCGGGAATACCTCTGCAGTACCTCAGTAACAGATATTGAATGTACTGTCCGATCTGTCTTTGTTCTTGTACAGTTTTTTAGACTGACTTCTTTTACTATATCAGAGAAAAAACTGAAATTATTGGTGATGACGCTGACTCGTTTCCCAAACAGAATAGTAATTTAAAAAATTTTTAAAAGACAATATTGGGTGATTTCATTTTTCTTCTTTCTTGTCATCAGTTTCAGGAATTTGAAAGAAATATTTCTTTTTCTTTGGCCTCTGGTTACATTTGGTGTTTGTGGCATTTTTTTAATCATTTCATTCACATACATTTTGTTTAACAAACAATCCCACAACTCCTTGCCCTTTGAGCCACTAATCTGGTGTGTGATAATTGTGATTCCATTCGCTTGTGGTTTTTCTACCTGGAGTAGGAAATGGGGGGGGTGATTGGCAGGTAGTGGGGTGCAGGTTTTAAAAGGGGGTGGGGAGAAAGGCGGTGCGATTCGGCCTCAGTCTCGACACGGCTGTGACAGTTTGGAAGCTTCTCCATTGAAACGCAGGTTAATACGTGACTTAAGACTGGGTTCATTTCAAACTGTAATGGCATTTACCGATCTGTCGTCATTACTTACGCCCCCCACCCCCACCCACTCACTCGCGTTTCAATGCTGTTTTAACTGGGGGTTAAAGGATGAGTCGATGTTTCCATGTAAGGCGAAATGCATGATCTCGTTTCTGTAATTTATGAGTGAATTGAAAGGACATTAAATCCTCAACAGTCCTAACATGATAATGGTCGTTTTTTTGGGAATGTGAATGTTCTTGCCCCCCCCAAACAAAAATTTATCCTCATTCTGTGTTGAGCCTAATGAGGGCGGAGAGCTGGCCTAGCAGGGAAAGGCAGTTGGCTGGAGCCTCGATGAGATCACTGCCCTGACTCCTCCCACATTGACACCAGTGTGCTCGCCTCCTGAGTCAGGGTTTCACTTGTCTGGTGGGGTTTCTGTTTGGGGGCTCAATCATCTGTCCAAACATGTAGTTTCATTTTTACTCCTTTTTATGAGTGAACTTCACTATCATAATCTCTTTCGGCGCTTTTTTTGATTTCTCATTTGGTTCCATGTATCATTTGTTCATTTTTATCCCCAGTATTTTTGGATAGGTAGGCTTTTGTAGTGGTCTTATGTCAGTAAAGTATTGGGTATAATGAAATCAGCTGTGCACAGTCTTGTGAGCCGTACTTCAAAATTGTTTTTGCTTTTTTTTTTTTTTCCCTCCTTTCTTTGGTTATTTTTCAGCTGTGTAACATGTTGTACTGAAACATTTCGAAAACCCCTGTTTGGTAAGCTAGTGTTGTATTTTTATTGTATAATTGTGCCCTTTTAAGATGCTGTGCCGTAGCATTCGATTGTGTCAGCATTTACTCTGTAGTGAGCAGTGAACGCCACTTGCTGTCCCCACACTCCCATCTGCTGGTGAAGTGTGGTATACAGTGGCTGGACTCTTCAGATGGTAGGCCACAGCGAAGGCATTAATCCGTGATATATTTGTATTGCATGAGGGGGTGAAGGGTCCTGTTTTCCTCAAGTCTGTGTTAAAAAAATGAAATGAGATGCCACTCTTTCTGTAAAGGAGCGCCTAACATTTCAGTGTAAAGAACTGGGTTTCTCGGAGTTTGTTTGAAATCTTCTGGTCCACGTTTTTGGAACGCCGTCGCAGAGCAGTTGGGTGCTCATGTCTGTAGTTGCGGTGGGATTTTTATGGACTGGGCTGGTCATTCTCTCTCTCTCAGGGACGAATCGTTGACATATCCTTCAAGCGGTCAGAGCAAGACACAGCCGGGGCCCTCTCAGTCTACGAGCTTTCCAGAACCTTCTCCCAGAGCCGTCACTCAGCACGGGTTTCCCAAATGCTGAACGACACAGACGATCGTTCCGATAAATACCCATGCGTTGATCGGTTGGTGTGAAGTGCGTTGAAATTGAGAAATGTGTTTTTACAACATGTGATCATGGTGTTTTTTTCCTCTTGTTTAAAAACAAAAGTCATTCATTTTCAACAGTCTGCAAAAATGTGAAAAATTTACAAAAAAACTTCCTTGTAACTAAGCTCTTAAGCTTTTTTGTTTACTTTTTTTATTAGAAACAATCATGTTTGTGATGGTAACTTCCGCTATAAAATATTTTAATAAAATCCTAAAGACGAACCTCATTTCTTTTGCTCAGTTTTTGGCTGTGCTCCATGGTGACGTCTTTCATGAATTGCCTCCAGTATTTTGGGGGGCTGGGCTTGAGCCTTGCTTGTATATTGTAGACTGTTCAGTCCCAATGATACCTAGTTTCTTTATATTCAGAGGTCAAAGGTCACTATTTTGTCAGAGTACTAACTTGGCTTGTTTTAGTCCTAAAGGCGTTATTTACACCTGATATTAAAATGAGTGTGTCCAAATATCATCCAGAACGGGGAAAAACATGTTGATACAAAGTCTAAATGCGCTGAATCGGAATGTGATTGGACCTGCTTGAGCACGTGGAGGTAGGTAGTCTGCTTGCATTGTGGGGTGGGGGGTGGGGGGAGAAGTCAGTTTGTATGCCAAATAGGTTTTTGTGGAATGTCCCCACACTTATGGTTATTTGGTGCATTTCATTTGACAGGAATGCTGCTTCTGTCAGTGAATGCATTTTGATTGGATGTGATTTACGTAAAGTTTGACATAGTAGAAATTGTAATTGTCCACCTCCCCCACCCCAAACCTGACCTGTAAATTATTAGTCTCTATACTCCGATGATCTCCGCTGTGTCTCTGAATTCGATCTCATGACGAGCAGTAAAAGTGACCACCAATCCTGATGTGCGGTCTGATTTAATGCTGGCCTTTGGGGTCCAGGCTATGTGAAGAGGGGCCCTCTGCCCCGAATCGACGATGCCACCCATCGAAAGGTTTTGAGACAGCGGTGGGTAACGCGTGACACAGAGGCTTTACAACATGCTATTAGGTAACCCAGAGGCTTTACGACACGCTAACGCGTGACCCAGAGGTTTTTCAACATGCTAACACATGAAACAGGCTTTACAACTTGCTGACAAGTGAAACAGAGGCTTTCCAACTCGGTAACACATGACACAAAGGCTTTACAACACCCTATCATAAAACGGAGGCTTTCCAACATTATAAAATGTCGCAAAGAGGCTTTACAACAGACTAACAGGTGACACAGAGGCTTACCACAGGCTAAGGTGAGACAGATCCAACATGCCAACACATGACACAAGGCTTTATAACACAATAACATATGACCAAGAGATTTTGCTAATGCTAGCACATGACACAGGCTTTACAACATGCTGATATGACAGGCTTGCCAACTCGTTAACACATGACACAAAGGCTTTACAGCACACTAACATGACAAGCTTTCCAACATGCGTAACGTGGCAAAGAGACTTTATAACAGGCCAACACGACGCAGAGGCTTTATAATGCGCTAACACGTTACACAGAGGCTTTACAATACATTAATTCATGACCGGGACAACATGCTGACAAATGGCACAGAGGCTTTACAACATGTTAATATGTGACTGAGGCTTTTCAACATACTAACAGGTGACACGAAGGCTTCACCACGCTAAAACAACACAGAGGCTTTACAACACACTAACATGACCCAGAGGTATTGCAACTTGCCAACACATGACACAGGCTTTACAAAATAATGGGATATGACGTGTGTTAACGAGTTGCAAAGCCCAACACAAAGGCTTTATAACACACTGACATGACACAGAGGCTTTGCAACATGTTAACATGTGGTAAAGAGGCTTTATAATATGCCACCACATGACATAGAGGCTTTATAATGCGCTAACATGTGACACAGAGGCTTTCCAACACACAAAAGCATGACCCAAAGGCTTTGCAACATGGTTTCACATGACACAGGCTTTACAACATGCTGACACATGACATGGGCTTTGCAACTTGTAAACTCTTGACACAAAGGCTTTACTACACACTAAAATGACAGAGGCTTTCCAACATGCTAACGTGGCAAAGAGGCTTTATAATATACCACCACATGACACCGAGGCTTTATAATGCGCTAACGTGTGTCAGAGGCTTTCCAACACACTAAAGCATGACCCAAAGGCTTTACAACATGCTGACACATGACATGGGCTTTGCAACTTGTAAACTCTTGACACAAAGGCTTTACTACACACTAAAATGACCAAGGCTTTCCAACATGCTAACATGTGGCAAAGAGGCTTTATAACTCGCCAGCACATGATAAAGGCTTTATAACATGCTAACAAGTTACACAGAGGCTTTACAACACACTAATATGTGACCGAGGCTTTAAAACATGCTAACAGGTGACACCGAGGCTTGACCACGCCAGCACGTGACACAGAGGCTTAACAACATGCTTACATGACACAGAGGCTTCCTGATGTGCCAAAACTTGACACACAGGCTTTACAACACACTAACACATGGCCGAGACTTTACAACATGCCAAAATGTGACAAAGAGGCTTTTCAACATGCTAATACGTTACACAGAGGCTTTACAATACACAAACACATGACCGGGACTTTACAACATGCTAACACGTGACACAGTGGCTTTACAATACACTAATGCTTGACTGGGAATTTACATCGTGTTGACAAATGACACTGAGGCTTTACAACACGCTAACACGTGACAGAGGCTTTACCATGCTAACATGTGACACAGGCTTTCCAACATGCTAACGTGGCAGAGAGGCTCTAAAACATGCCAACACATGACACAGAGGCTTTAAAACACGCTAACATGTTACAAAGAGGCTTTAAATACACTAATCCGTGACCGGGACTTTACACCATGCTGACAAATGACATTTTACAACACACTAACACGTGACAGAGGCTTTATAACATGCTAACAGGTGACACTGAGGCTTTATCATGATAACATTTGACAGAGCCTTTCCAACATGCCAAAACATGACACAGAGACTTTACAATATGCTAATAAATTGCACAGAGGCCTTACAACACACAAGCACATGCCCAAGATTTTACAACATGCCGAAACGTGACACAGAGGCTTTACAACACGTTAATACGTTACACAGAGGCTTTACAATACTCTAACGTGTGACTTTACACCATGCTGACAAATGACACCGAGGCTTTACAACATGCTAATGTGACACAGAGGCTTTCCAACATGCCAACACATGACACAGAGACTTTACAACTTGCTAACACATTACATTGAGGCTATACAACACACTAACACATGACGGAGACTTTACAACATGCCAAAATGTGACGCAGAGGCTTTATAACACACTAACGTGACAGAGGCTTCTCAACATGCTAACAAGTGACGCAGAGGCTTTACAACACGCTCACCTTTGACCTTGAGGCTTTACAATATGCTAACGCATGAACCAGAGGCTTTACAACATGCTAAGACATTGCCCAGAGGCTTTATAACAAGCTAACACGTGACCCAGAGGCTTTACAACATGCTAATGTGTGACACAGAGGCTTCACAACATGCTGAGACATGATCCAGAGGCTTTATGGGCTTTACAGCCCGCGAACACATACTCCTTACTCACAAGCGGGTAATGGAGTGGGAAGAGCTGCCTTACTGCCCAATGATGCTCAGTGTTTTCCAAGCACTGTAGTGTACTGAACACTTAGGATACTTAACCTCTTCAAGTATGCTGTCCTATTTGTGGGTCTGACAAATGCACCTGATTTATCTAAAACTGTTGAACTTAAGGCCTCATTTAAACTCTGGGGGAGACTTCCAACGATCACAAGTATGTCCTGCTGAATTGTAGGCAAATGTGTAAGTGATGAATGAGATGTAGATCATTTCTTTTTTGATGTAATCCTGCATATTTTAGATCTCTCCCAGCTTCAGCAGGAATGATGAGAATGATCAGGTCTTTATGAAGCCCTGAAAGCTGATTGAGAATGAGCTGATTATTTGAATCACCTGTGCTGGAGCAAGTGTCGATCTACAACATGCACCATGAGTGGGCCTCCAGGAGAGGTTTGAAAAGCACTGAGCTAGATCATATCTCATTCTTAATGGAGCCTGACCGTGAAAAATTCTGGCATTTCTGCCTCTGCTTAATGACTAGGCAAGCTGTTCTACACTATGACCACTGTCTGAAAACTAACATTTTTTAGAGGAAAGTGTTCCTTGCTGAGTCTGACGTGTGGTTGTGGTGGTGGGGGGGCTCTGGGAGTTTGGACATCACTATGGTTCCATTACTGCCCACACAGAGGGAAAGCATCCAGTGGAGTGGTTTTAAAATGGTGGCCGAGTCACAGAGATTTGTGTTTGTCTCTCTCGCGTTCACTTTCTTATCCAAGCCACAGAAAGTTCCTCAAAAGTTTTCTTGGAAAAGCTCTCCTGGCTCTGGAGGGCCCGGGTCAGCTTTACAGGGGATGAAGAGTCGCTGCACCCCGCAAGGAACTATAAAACTGGATCATCAGGTGGACTGTAAATGGTTTTAATGGGGGGAAGGAGGGAAGGTGGGGGCGACCGGAGACTGTTTTAGAGGATGGGAGCGAAATGTGGTCATCTCTCTGGCCCAGTTGATTGTAGGCCATCCGAGACATTTCCAGGAACCAAAGCATCAAGTCCCTGCGTGTGATGCAGTTTCAAAACACGCTTATACCATTACCAAATGAACGGAGGTGCTATCGTGGGCGGTTTATATTTATTGTATACTTGTGTAATGTGTTGATGTCCATGCTAATGCCCACTGGCTCTCCAGTGTTATTTTATAATGGAGTCCAGTGGCTGGGTAATCGTTGTTCCATTATAGTCGGATTGATTAGGGTCCTCAATCTTGCCCAGAACAGACTGGACCCCTGCTATAAATTGTGTTGCTGAAGGTTGCATATATTTATAATGGAGTATTGTAAGGATAATTGAGTATTGGATAATGGATCCAATTTTACTGTGGAGTCAAAGAAATGGTGAATGGTTATTGTTTTATTATTGAGTTGGGTGTGGCAATTAATGTTTTTTTACCTCTGCCAAGGAGGTTATGTTTTCACTGGTTCGTTTGTTTCTGTCTGTCTGTTATCTTTTTGAATTATTTGAATTATCCTGTTATGAACAGTTGGCATGAAATTTTGTTGGATGGTATAGACGGGTCAATATATGGTTGAACCCCAAAAAATTGATACAAAAGGTTTTTTAATGGATTCTGGTACCCAAGGGCATAGTGAATAACATACTAAAAGTCTACCAAAATCTGACTTCCAGAAAGACGTCATTTTCAAGATGGCGTCCAAGATGGCCGCCACAAGCTTAAAATTGCGATAACTCAATTACTATTCAACTTAGAAAGGCTCAACTTCCTGCAAGACACTCTGCTGCTCTTGTGGGCGATGTGGACTTCCATGTACTACAACCTGTGGACTGTGCCAACTTGAAAGATGTGATAATCCACATAAGTTTCTTCCAGAGGAGTCAGAGGATGATGACGAATAATAGTCACTGTATAAAACAGTGGTTCGGTCCTGGCGCCCCCCTGTGTATGCTGGTTTTTGTTCCAACTACAATTGCAATTCTAGGATTTTAAAAAAAAATTTAAAAAGCTGTTACTTTGTCTAAATTAGCAGCATTCCATGTTTTGAGCAGTTATTTACCATCTTAAGTCACATTTGGATGGACATATCCATTCTGCTATTAAAAATAAAAACCCTTGAACATATTGTGCTTAATTTTCAATATTGCTAGGATTTTCAGGTGAAAACATTTTTACACAGATCAAATTAGACTCTGAGAAAATCAATAAGCTCCAAGGTTTCTGACTACAGGTGTTTTGAGTTTTTCCCAAATAACCTGCCTGAACCAAATAAAATCAACAGGAAACACAACAGGTGTGACTCCATTGTTTGCCAAGTAAATTGTCGGGTTTTGCCACCATGTGTCAAGAGTTTCACCGGTGAGGAACCTTTTGATTATTTATGTTGATTAAATGATTGGTTAAATTGTTTCCCTCTGCCAATATTTACAATATCTCAATGTGGATATTTGCATAAATGCACCTAATTAAAGCAAATCATCAGCTTGTTAAAATCTAAAGATTGCAGTTGTAGTTGGAACAAAAACCAGCATACACAGGGGGGCGCCAGGACCGAACTTGAGAACCACTGGTATAAAACAACATGTACTGAATGGGTTGCAATCCAAGCTTCCATTTTACTTTGTAATGTTAATTCTCTAAGCCCTAGTAGACTTCCACAAGTCATCAACTATGACTCTTAGTGTAGACTAGTAGTATGAATAGGCCTATAAGGTATTAGTTAAATTAGCAGTTTTTAGACTTAGATTATATTTTCACTGACTATATTTAATCATCTTTAACAAGGAGGTATCTTGTGTTTCCTCTTCCAGTTTCAAGCTGGAGTTGAACATTGTAGGCTGTAACTTGACAGTTTCATCAAATCCAGAAAAAGAACTAGATAAGAATTATCGTCACAGTATATACATGTATTAATTGTGTTATTATCTTTAAAATATAGAAATTATTATTTGGCTGACCACCACACCCACAAATTGTAGGATGATCTGATTCCATTGTGGCTAGTTAAGTAAGGCTGTTGATGCCATCTTGGATCTGTCAATAAATAATTAACTTATGATATTTTTTCTCATTTAACTAGATTCCTTGACCCTTAAAACAGGTTTAAACACAGGTAGACTTTTAATATGTTATCTTGAATGCCCAGTGGTTCCAGAATCCATTAAAAACCTTTTGTATCATTTTTTTTGGGGTTAGGTGGTGATTTTTCATATATTGTCCCGTCTAGTAGGTGGTAGTCCAAGGATGCGTCGATTCAGTTTTGGAAGTGATCCGGAACACACTCTGGACCCTGGATCCTGAAGAATTACAATATATCTGTCTCAAGCAAGTCTGTGTGATATCTATGACGAGGTTTACTCAAAATGTTACGAATGACTTTGCACAAAACTTGGTAGGATGGTAGGTGGTAGTCAGAAAGAATGAGTTAATTTAATTTTGGAAGTGATGCAGAACATAGCCTACATTCTAGATCCAGAAGAACTAATAATACTGACATATGGCGTGGAAAACAAAATATCTTTGTCACAAAGAATGGAAGAAGGTATTTATTTATTTATTTTTCTGCAACACCACCTTGCCTGTCATCAGCACTGTACGCGACCCTCACAGGTCCACTCCACAGGCAGGGGGCGACGATTGTGGTTTTTAGTGCACTCTGAATCTGTGCCATGCTCTGTAATGTAACATCCACGGGCTGTGTATAAATATCATAGACAACCTAATGGCTCCCCAAAAATGAGACCAAAACATCTGGATCACTATCTTAATGACCACTCCCGGTCTTAAGTCTAGCACTGAAGTAGCCAGCCAGGCTACAAGAGAAATTCAGGGGATGCACTTGTGACTGAGTAGGACGGGTGAATGGGTGGGACCTCAAGACCGTGGCTGAGCCCTTCGTTCACTACTGTGCAGTTTCTGGCTCCAAATGTGCAAGATTGCAGCGTCTGCATAAAGCATATTTTGGCTCCATTATTGTACAGTATTAGGAAGCGGAGATGCGTTGTCCATTTTTATGGACAACAGTCTATGGTGGCAACGAAAGATATGAAGCACAAATGAGATGGTCATTTTCAGTGTTGACTAATTTTTGCCAGGTACATATTGTATTGTCTTCTCTATGAGTTGGCAAGTTTTTTTTTTTTTTAAATAAACCCGAGGCCTGTACTACGAAGCCGGTTTTCTGGCTTATTAGGGTAACTTCGAGAGTAACTCCATCACGCGCAGCCTAACTTCCCGGCTAACCGCGACTACGAAAGGTGGATATTTTGAAACCGGAGAATGTTGCCATGGCAATATACGCCACATCTCAAACCTGGTCGTCTCAGAGTTAGGCCCAGTTTACACGAAGACGCTTGCGAGTAAAGACGACAAAATATTTTAACGGAAGTGCCTTTTGTTTATATGGTGACGGCGTTTTCGGGGCTTGAAGACGCAAAAATCTCAAACCACCCTCGAAAGTGGAAAACTTGAATACGCTCCGGCGTAGCGTTTCCGTCTAAACTGGCTAAGACGCAAAACTGGCTCAGATCTGCTGTTCTGCTCACGTCGCGTAGGCGTTTACGTCACGCAGTAAACAAACATGTCGGATTACGTCCATGCTTCGGAAGCGTTCGCGGCAGTGACGAGAAGGAAGATTTTACGCATGCGCGTAGGCATGGCGGAGTTTGTGTTAGTGTATCACAGCACCACCTAGCCGTCTGGCATGCATACCCAATCGATTTCTACACACTTTTTGCGTCACCGTATGCACACAGATTTCCTCCCGAGAACGCGAAATAAAAAGTGAAGACGCGACGCCACTTTTGCGTCTTCTGTTCACGCCGTCATGTAAACCTACCCTTAGATCTTGCTTAACCCCAGGCTTCCGATTAACCACGCCCTATTTAAACAGCACTCCTCCACTGACGCGTCCTCTTGACAATGACAGCGTACCTGTACGACCCGTACGACATTGGCGCGCGGATTGTGAGGGGCTCTCTTCGGAGGGCACGGGTATTTAGAGACCCCCAGAATCCGCTGGCATACCCGGACGATGTTCTCCATGAAAGATATAGATTTTCAGCTGAGGGAATTCGTTACCTGTGCCAGCTGATCGAGGCGGACGTCTCTATTGTAACCCGTCAAAGTCAGGCCCTCACAATCGAGCAGATTGTGTGCCTGGCCTTGCGCTATTTCGCCAGCGGACAATATCTGTATTCCATCGGTGATGTTGAATATCTGAGTAAGAACACTATGCTGTGCAATTCGGAAAGTGGTACTTGCTCTTACTAAACTGGTGGATGCATTTGACGTGTTCCCTGGCCATCTAACTGCACTTCAAATCAAAGAAGGCTTCTATGCAATCGCAGGTAATTGGCTACTAATCATTGTATGCAATTGGCTATTTTGCCTTTTATCAAAAACCGAATTATGACCGGTAACTGATTTGACTAACAATATAGGTTTCCCAAGAGTAATAGGAGCCATTGATTGTACCCACATTCCCATCAGTGCACCCCTGGGAGAGCATGAGGGGGATTTTGGGAGTAGGAAATCCCAACATACCATCAATGTGCAGGTAAAAGATGTAATTTATAGGAATACATTGAAATAGGACATGGCCACATCTCAAAATTAACCAGTCAACTGTTGGTCCCAGTTTGCATTACTTCTTGTCCCTCACATGGTTTGATTTTCAGGGGTGACAAGTGCTTGAACCTCTTCTTCACCTTTGCATATATTCTTAGATGACATGTTACCATGTACTGGTGATCACAAGTGTGGTTGCAAGATGGCCAGGGTCTGTGCATGATGCTCGCATTTTTCGAGAATCACTACTATCTCAGAGATTCCAAGAAGGTAAGATCCTGCATGTTGAACAGAAAATAGTAGCCCATCTTTTCAGGAAACAATCAGCATGCTACGGCTATGCCATTGTTTCACACTAACTTGCCTCCATTTCATGTAAAAAGGGCGTTTTGATTGAATCCTGCTGGGGGACCGTGGCTACCCGTGTCTGAAACAGCCGATACCGTTTGCAGACCCACAATCAAGGGCTCAGAGAGCCTTCAAGCATGCCCACAGTGTCACTAGGGTCAGAATGTAGAACACCTTTGGCATTTTGAAGGCTCGATTTGCATGTCTGAAACGCCTTCGCGTGAAGCCTGAGAGGGCCTGCCAGACAATAGCAGCATGTGTGGTACTGCACAACATAGCCACAATAAGAAAAGAGGGTACCAAATCAATCCTCTCCCCCCAGATGTCACTGACCCCATGACCATCCCACAGGACATCCAGTGAGGGATGGAATTGCCAACCAATTCGTCAATCACTGACAATTGAAATAAATAAGATACAAGAATGAAATGTCGCAATTATTTCAGCAATATTCATTTATTTGCAGTCTCCCATGCCTGAAAAGAGAACATGAAGTCAAACTGAATGCTACACATTAATGGAGTGATATGTACTAGGCCAATACCTTTTTCTCGTGCTCCAGCTTTTCAATTTCAAGCTTTGGCTTTTTTTTTTTTATCTCCAGTCTCTTCTTTTCGCAATCCAATTCCAGCATGCCTTTGTACAGACTGCGGACATTGTCCACTTCGGCCTACAGAACCCCCACCCCAGAATGAACATATTAGCCTAGTATGTATAAGATTCGGTACTTCTTATCAACCAAGGAGGAAGAAACTGTACTTTATGGGATTGCGAGGTCCCTGGCAGGGAGGCGTCAGGAGGGAACAGGTGCGGTTCCAAGTCCTCCTTTAAAAAGAAGTACACAGATCCATAGCATTAATCACACAACTTACTCGATTCAGACACGCTACTTAAGAGTAAGGGTCACTATTCCCACAATATTCACACAGCCTACAGTAGCAGTGGTAAAGTGTTTTAACCTGCATGGGGGCGTCAGAGATGGCAGTTAGGGCGTCACCCTACATACTTTATTGACGGCATAATTTAGAGGTCATGCAATGTTATGAGTTTTAATTACCTGGGCCTGCGTTTCACTGTTCATAGGCTGTGGTGGAGTAGTGGTCGCAATGTGCCCATCCTCAACTGCATAAAAAACACATGACATGTCACTGTTTTGAATAAAAACACAAGTCCTTTTAACATGAAACCTCAATGCCATACATTACCCCGCACATAGAGGGTGGACATTTCCACTGCACAAGGGGTGGACTGCACCCCCTCCACCCCTTCCAAAATTGGCCTGCCACTGTTGGCTAGGGCCAACTCTTCAGCCACAGTGAAGGACTCCGGTGCCCTTCCTCCTCCTGTGCCCCTCACTGCAACTTTCTTCTTGATGGCTGTGAGAAAGACAAAAGCATATTTTCATTCTCTCACTCTCTCTTCTCTCCCCCCATCCCCACCATACACACACTTACCATTTTGGATGATGTTCTTATATTTCATTTTGACCTGTTGCCAGGTGCGGTTTCTGCTGCTGTTGCCTCTGAAAATGTTCAAAGGACATACATAGAATCATACAGTCAAGGGGAGTAAACATACAATCATCCTGCTTCATGTGGTGATGTACATACAATAAATTATTTCTTACAGTTAACGTACCAAATCTTATTTTATTGTCCTGACAGCAGGCTTTATTTCTTTTCACGGACATAGGTAAAACTGGCATACTTACGCATTCACACGATCTGTAATCCGCAGCCAACAGACCAGTCGCGCTCTACTCGCTGAAGCAGTGTTGGATTTCGCGGTGAGGGTGGATTTAAACTCTTCATAACTCCACATAATTATCGCGCATTCCTCGTCCGAGAAATAAGGTGCCCGTGCCATCGTCAAAAGTGGTGTTTGACTCTGGTATCCGCCCCCTTTTATGTGAACGCGCAGTAACTCTGATTAGGTTAACACAGGTTCAGCAAATCAACTTCATAATCAGCGTCGTAGCACCGATTAACCGCAAACTAGATAACCAGGTTTTGTCAACCCCGGTTTCCCGCTGGAACCCAGGGTTACTTCTGGGTAGGTTGAACTCCGTTCGTAGTACAGGCCACTGATGTTAAACTAAACTTTTTGTTTTGTGTTTATTTTGATCCTCTGCCAAGCTGTCCAAATATGACTGAGTGTTTTTTTTTTTTTTTAAAAACCCCCACACCCTGCTTTTGGTTGAATTTCCCCTGTAGTAGGTTGGAACTATTCAAAGCATTTGTTACCATTGCAGGATAATGTCACATTCATATTCTGTATTGGCTGGTAGCAGCGCTTCACTGAAGCTATATTACACATGCACTGAGTTGAACTTTCAAAGACAGGACACCATGTTTATATGGTCCCAGCATTACATCAAGTAGAAAATATCTCAATCTTATGCATATTTTTTGAAAAATCTCATAGCAACTCAGTAGGACATATTTTGGCATATCTTTGAAAACCTGGGATCCCCTCTGGTATTCAAAATTGGCCTGAAATTCCACAGATTTGAATAAAGCAGCTGCCTTTGACTAACCAACATATGTGGTCACAGGGTGGAAGAGGTTTATAACAACTTGATATGTTTTTTTCCTCAATACAGTATGTGCCCAGTCCTCTGAGGTCTTGCTAATGTCATATCTCGTGCGTGACGACCAGTACGTTTGGTTTAGAGACCTTGCAGTCCTCTGGTCGACAAACATCTGCCAGCTGGACGGCAAACGACGGGCGAGTTTGAGCTAATGATTAGGGCTATGGTCTGCATTCCCTGCAAAGTCGCTCCTTTCGAGGTTTCTGTCTTCTTTCCTTGCTAGGCTTGTCTTCAGTTAGATATACCGTCACGTAGACCTCGCGCAATCATTGTTCCGATTCATATGGTCTGCTCGGCGATTCTGTTACGATAGGAGTGTCCCGAGCTCATTTCAATCTGTAATGAATGACTTGTGACTAAAAATGCGAGTTAATGCTCACAGAATTTCCACTATGCAGAAGACCGAGTCAACAACCAAATTACATACTGCACGGGTAGGGTGCGTTCGTAAATGAGCAGTTCCAGTTTATTTGTGCAAATGCTGGGCAGGGCGCGCGTCCGTATGTCTTTGATTTGGAAGGACCTCGCTGATGAGCTCGCGTGACCACAGCGTACCCGCGAGCTCTGCGTTAGGTGCGCATTTGCTGATGTGCAGCAGAGAGCCCTTTTGAGCCTCGCCAGAGCCCGCTGATGTTGGGAAACTAATGAGCTGACACTCCCCGGGGACACGCAGGCCTGGCTTTCCTTTAACCTACTTTTCAAGTGGAAAACAGGAGGGAAATTAGCCGAGTCATGGAGAAAAATAAGGAGGCCGGGTGAGACAGGAGGGAGAGAGGGAAGGTTGAGAGAGTTGGGAATAGCCTAAACGAATGGGGATAGGGAGAAGAAATGAGACCAAGCGAGGGAAGAAAGAAAGAAAGTGACAGATAGGGAGGGAGAGAGGAAGACAGGAGAAATTAGAAAAGAATGGAGGGAGAAATTGAAGGGAGAGAGGAAAAGAGTGATTTAGCAGGGTTCAGTGATGGGACACAGAAAAGAGATATTGAGGACATGAGGAGGGAGGTTTCTCAGTAATTTTTAAACCTTTTTTTATTTTAGACTTGAGTGAAGTATAATTCCTGCACATCCTGATACTTTATCATCAACCAAAACTTCATGAACATAAATACTAAGCATATAGGCATCATTTATTTTCTGTTTTTGTAGTGTCTCGTTTACAATTTGGCAAGATATTGCAAGTAAATTGAACTAGAAATCAAGTCACAAAGTGATTGGATTTGAGTGGTAATAGCAGTATGCCCAATATTGGGTTGATATTGTCCATAAAACTGACTTTTCCATGCAAAACAGCAACTTCGCCGTAATGAGGAATTCACTCACTTTATTTAAAAGAATGCCATTGATGTGCTTCTGTTGCAGTGAATACAGCTGCTCCCAAAAACAGTATTTTCAGGTGAGGCTGTTAAACACCGGAAAAGGGCAGTGGAGTGCAGTTTAATAACAGGAGCTCCTCTGTCTCCTCGCTGCCACAGGAAGAGAGCCCAGGGCAGGCCGGGACACAGGGTGTAACCCTGAGGTTGTGTTACAGTGCCCAATCGAGATTACCCCCGTCTGAGACTGGCCTTAACTTCAGGGATGTTCTACAAAGCCAGCTCAACATTAGTCAGGCTGACTTTGTGTGAGCTGGCTGGACAAACCTTAAACTTACATCTAAGTTACCATAGCCGGTAGTAAGACAGCCACCTTTGCAACGTTGAGAACCCATCTTGAGGCTACACATACCTTGCTATTGCTCTTTATAGAACACCCCACTGATTGCAACCTGAGCCAAACAGTGCCTTAAATCTTTGTGGCATATTGGCAAAGAGGAAAAGTGTCATGCAACAAAGGGGTAAATGGGGCCAAATTTGGGCTGAATATGATCTCATTTTGGGCTGATACAGGACTGAATTCCAAACAGTTGCCAGTTATGGGCAGGAGGACCATCGTTAAGAAAATGAAATATGTAGCACCAGAAGCTGAGTGGTGGGGGTGGGGGGTGTTTCTGGATAGGTCAGTCTGAGCCACGGTGCTGCGGTTGCCAGATTATTAATATCAGTGGTATCATCTCTCTTTCTGCCAGACATTATCTGATATTGCCCTGGGGAAGGTCCCGTGCTCCCACCCCTCCCAGTTCCCTCTGCTAGTTCCCCAAACACATGACCAGTAAGGAGGGGGTGGTGAGGGGGTCAATTGCTGGTCACCCTCCAAAGCTTGAAGCATATCACACCCCCGCTTACATCATTATATTATACTGCAGATGGCCAAAGTTAAAATCCACAGCAATTCACAGTTGATTTGGCTAATCTTCTTGGAGCAATGTTGGGGTTAAGGGCCCGACAGGTCCACTGATCTAAAAGAGGCTACACAGGGCATTGTACCAACAACCTCCTGAGTACCAGCCAAGCACCTGTCTGGCTCCCAGTGGCCAGCGGATACAGTCATGGAGGGGCAATCAAATCCCTCAGCCCTGTATGACAGTATATACTTGGATTTTCAGAAAGCATTTGATACAGTACCGCGTAAGAGAGTAATTTTTAAATGAGCTCCATTGGAGTTACAGGTGGTATTCTGGAGTGGATCTACATTAATGACCTTGATAGGTCTTGATAGGAATTTTGTGAGCAGATTAGTTAAATTTGCAGATGATACTAAATTGGGGGATTTGACAAATAGTTTAGAGTCAACTAAAGTGATTCAGGATGAAATTGGATAGAATCCAGAATTGGGCAGAAATGTGGCAAGTTAAATTTAATGTAGCGAAATGTGAAGTTGTACATGTAGGTAATTAAAACATTAGACGGGATTACTTCATGGGAGGTTTAAAACTGGAATGTGCCCTGCACAAGAAAGATCTGGGAGTAATTGTTGACCAAACCCTCACAGGCTCTAGCCATTGTGCTGTAGCATTAAAAAAAGCCAATCGGATGCTGGGATACAATGCCAAAAGTATTGAATACAAATCTAAGGAGATGATGCTTCTTTTGTACAACACATTCGTCAGACCACATCTGGAGTATTGTGTACAATTCTGGGGACCATACTTTAAGAAGGATATAGAGGCTCTAGATAAAGTTCAGAGAAGAGCCACTAAGCTAATTCCAGGTATAAAAGATGAAAGTTATGAGAAGATGCTGAAGATCCTTAATCTCTTAGGAAAGGAAACTAAGGGGTGATTTGATTGAGGTCTTTAAATATATTAAAGGGATTAACAAAGTGAAATATGTTGGATTCCTTCGACCAAGTGTTGTGAGTAGAACTCAGGGTCACCAATGGAAGTTGACCAAAGGTAAATTTAGCACTTATATTCAATAATATTTCTTCACCCAAAGAGTCATTTCAATGTGGATAGCTTGCCTAACCATATTGTTGAGGCAGAGACCTTGGGGGTTTTCGAGAGCAGGCTTGACTTAAAGCTAGATCCCATTGAGTCATTGAGTATCTGAAAGGATATATTCACAATAGTATAAAGAAACTGGCGAGCATAGTTGGGCTGAACAGCCTGTTCTCGCCATTCATGTTATGTTATGTTCGAGCGCACTCAGAGTTTAACATGACACGTGGGCCAGCTGGAAAGAGACTTGCATGTGCTGGTCTTTCACAAGATTTGTCGAGTTTCGAACACACAGGCATATAAACTAGTACACAGGACAGCCTTGACGCATTCCTCTCAGTCTGTGCTGGCAGAGATGCCTCTTGCGGTGTTAGTGCTGACCTCTCGGTCACAGTACCGTGCGTCAGTCCCGTCCTCTTGGCAGTAAAAACTCAATCCAAAATCAAATAAGTTTGAAGACTTAAACGAGAGTCCATGATGCTCGAACATCACAGGCTTTTTCAGGGGCCTGCCAATACCCACAGATTTTAGAGGGGATTCTTCTGTAGTGACAACAAAAATCTGACTTAAAAAAGCTGGAGATAGAGGGGGGTTTGCGGAATTGGCAGATTTACAGTTGGTTCTCTCTGCGAAGCACTAGCTCTGACAGCAAATTAAGCTGACTCAGATGCCTCTCAACCAGACTGTGCAGGGTGTGTGTGAGTGTGAAAGAATTTGTGCACATGTGAGAGATGGTGTACGTGTGTTTCCGCGAGACTGTGTGCATGTGTATGCCGAGATCTGAGCACTGTGACTGCATTGGAGTTTAATGAAAGTCTACTAGCCATGATGTACACTGTTGGTACAAGTAGTTCTTGCAAGACACTTGTACACTATGCATGCACACACTCATTCTCTCCCACGCACTCGCTCACACAACACATACAGTGCATTCTCTGTCCTACTGATCTACTGAAAGACCTGTTTCTACCCCCTCCTCCATCCACCCACTTATCCATCTCCCTTGGGCTGCTGGGTTATCAGGGATGGACTTGGGGGTGGTGGGGTGGGGGCACCATTATCATCAAAGAGCCCCCCATGACCAGTTACTAAAGGCAGTCATGCTGTCAGGAATTACAGCAGTCTCAGGTAGTGGAGGCAAACAAGTATAGATTCAGTTCTGCTTTGTGAAAATGCTTTTGAGTGAGCATTATGGCCTCTGATGCACACTTCTCTGGGCCAGGGTACTGTTCTGTGAAAAGGTGTACTGTCTACTTCTCTGGGTTATGGTACTGCTCTGTGAGTCATTGCATACTTCTTCAGGGTAAGGGTATTGCTCTGTGAGTGAGTGTACCCGTCTCTGGGTGAGGGTGTTGGTCTGTTAGTTAGTGCATACTTCTGTTGGTTACGATACTACTCCATGAGTAAGTGTATACTTCCCTGGATTAGGATAGGGCTCTGCGAGAGTGTATACTCTTCCCTATTAGGATACTAGTCTTTGAATGAGTGTACACTTTCCCTGGTTAGAATACTGCTCTGTGGGTGTGTGTATACTTTTCCTGGTTAGGATACTGCTCTCTGAGTGAGTACACACTTCTTTGCTCTGTGCCCTGGCTATTCAGACCCATACTAGAAACAGAAGTGAACTTTCTGTAAAGATAGTGTAATTCAGTATACTTTACAGCTCTCCTGTGGGACTTTAGGAAGGTCTAGTTGCAGAGAAATTCTGAGTGTCCATGTGTGCATGTGAATGGGTATGCGCAGTTCTGCAGGTGTGATTGTGCATGTGTGCCTGTGTCTGCATGTGAATGAGTATGTGCAGTTGTGCAGGTGTGTTTGTGCATATGTGCCGGCGTGTGTGTTTGTGTGTGTGTAAATAATTGTGTGTATGCGTGTGTGTGTGTGTGTGTGTGTGTTATAAATTCAGAATGAAGGTGAGGTCAGGGAGATGGGGGAGAGGGCTGAGCATGGCTTTCCCATACATGGAGAGGAGGGAGAGATGGGGAGAAAGAGAGAGAGAGAGAGAAAGAGTGGGAGGGAGAGAGAGTAAAAGAGGTAGGGAAAAGGGGGAAGAGCCACAGAGGTTGGATAAGGCTGGAAGAAGGAGGGAAGGAGGGAGAGAGAGCTCTGAGAGACCTGTGGCTCTGCAGACAGACAGGAGAAGGGAGAGCGAGAGAGAGAGAGAGAGAGGGGAGGAGGAGGAGGAAAGAGGGAGACTGAACAGAAGAGTGAAATCAGGAAACCAGCACAGACTTCCATCGACTCTCTGCACCTCTCACCTTCTCCGGGTCCTGCTCAGGTAAGAGACGATGCCCCCCATCCCGCCCCAGAAGTTGGGGTGCTTCTAACACAGGGGATCCCTGGCGTCCGACCCCCTCCTCATCCCCTTGTCCTTGTATCGCAGCGCCTGGACGGGAGGGAAGGAGACTTTTACCGGCTTTTTCTGCTGAATGCTTGTTGGCTGTAGCCTGAATCATGCGGGCGTTTCTATCCTGAACACTTTAGCATATGCTGCTCCTCTCCAGCTGACCTTGTTTCATTTCTCTCTCTCTCTCTTCCTATGTCTTCTCCCTCTCTCAAGCGCCTCTATGCAGCTCTCTCATTCTGTTTCTCACTCCTTTTTCCAGTCCCTCTCTCCGATCTCTCTCTCCCACTCTCTTCATCTCTTATCCCCTCTCTCTACCCTTCTGTTAACTCGCGTCGCTGCTCCATCCTGCGGTTTTAAGCCAAGCGCGCCGCTGAAAGGCGAGACTGTTGACCTTGTTTCCGAAAAGTGTGGGCTTTGAGCCGCTCAGGAGGGCGTAATTATACAGCGCTGAAGTGCAAGGAAGCCGCAAAGCGCCCGCTCCACTCCGCTTCCCCCCTGGTTTATGACGGGGTTTGGCGGGCGAGGCGGGGAGGGACGGCCTCCGGCCCTCACGGGAGTAGGTCACTGTGTGAAAGGGTTCTTGTTACTTCCGTGAGTGGAGAGTCCCTGGGGGCTTTGATGGTGTTGACAGGTGGGGTGGAAGCGACGAACGCTTGACCTGCCTTCATGACAGCGGTGCATAAACGTGATGACATAGCGTCTGCGCACTTTGAACTCATCTTTACCGCACATTACAGGCAACTCTCGATTGCTTGGCATCCCAGACTCCCAGCGTGATGAATCCTTTTAAATTTGCGTGTTGCCGCTCATGTTATTTTGAGAACCTGGGACAGTGATTCATCCTTCACCCCAGTCGTATAAATAAGCCGTTGTCACGTGACCCAGAATGTTGAAGCTGCCATGAAAGTTTGTTGACATTGATGAGCTCTGCCTTGTCTGTGGATGTTTGGATGTCTTCATTCCTGTTTTTGTCGTTGGCATTTGTTTGACATGTTAGCCGAGTGCAGCAGGGATTCAGGCAAACAGACGAATGGACAGCGTCTCTGAACGCTTTACTGCGTGTTCAGAAGTTTCGGGAGTGAGGACATCAGATCTTGAGTGCCGGAAAAACGTTTGAGGAACAGACTATAAAATCTGGCCGCCGCTGGACGTCTGAACATCTGACATACCTCACTGAGTATGCTTCGTCCTTCACGCTTATTTCATGATTTATATTTGGTTTCTCACCCAGTCCGCAAAAATATAAGTCATGTCGCCTTCTTTATTTACTTCAAGCCTCTTTGTGCTTTACGACTTCACAGAAGTCACATTCGACGCATGTTGACTGGGCCCCGAGTGCAATTTTTCGAAAGAACCCCTAACCTGTTTTCAAATTCCTTATTGGTTTTAACAGGTCCATAAAGAACCTGGGCAATTAAAGCCAGAGACCGTGGCTTTGATCTCCTCAGGTTAGGCCATTAGAGTCGCTCTGTAGGGTAGGGCTTGACTGACAGTGGTGCGAGAGCGCTGCGGCCTCATCTGCCTGCCATTGCGGAGACTCACTGTTGAATGCTGCTGTCTAATACTGCCCCAGCCGCCTTTTTTCTGTAGAAAAAGGGTCCTGTCTCTCACTTCAGCCCATTCTCAAAATAGCTCACCCCAAACTGTCGCAGTACGGCGGTTATTTTGATTCTTACTGCGATTATAAACCATTAAATCTTGTTGACAGACAGTGGAAATCAGACCAGGAGGGGGTGGGCACGGTTTGGGATTTGGGTTGGAGTGATTTACGGTTTGGTCAGGATGCCGGTTTCATTTTTTCCCTGTGTGTAATAAAAAAGGGGTCAAACATCGCACTCACTCCTCACGGGTTCATTACCTGCGTCTGCATTCCTGCTCAGTGGTGTCTTTACGAGTTTAGATGACTGATTTAAATCTGTTTCGTTCGTTACATATGCCAGAACCCCGCTGATTTTCTTAGTCTCGGATGAAGTAATGCTGCCATTGGTCTTTCAACATAATTTATCCTCTATCTTTTCTGTCAATGTCTCGCTGTAGAAATTTGTGTATGTGTTTATTTAAAAGTTGTGCGGAACTGCAGACCTGTTGGGGCACTCTGCCTTATGGTTTATGTTCTAATCCGTTACCTGAAATGAGTTCCTTGACAGTTAAATTAATTATCCACTGGTCTACACTCATAGCCTACTTCAGCACAGAAATATTTCAAAACTTTGCTTGTAGTCCATGACTGTGGATGGCCTTCATACAAATATCAGCGCAATATATGGCGGAGGTAATGAAATGATTGCGAGCAAAAGTTGGCACAAAGTCCTGAAACAGATCAGCCCTCATTGGGCACCTCTGACGTGTATGTATTTCAAAGCTATGCGCTTAGGAGCATTTGCTAAACAAGAGTAAATGTTTTCCTGTTTCCATGCAGTAAAATGCGCGCTAATCTGGAGAAACTGAATTTAATCAAAAATTCTTCTCAAGAAAATATCCTGTTAACTCTATTGCCCCCATCTGTAGATGTTTTTGTACACTTTCATCCTTCTTCCAAGAGGGGAACTGGGTTTGGTAGATGGATGTTTGTGTGCTAATGGCTTGAGGTTTATGTTTCGCTTGGCCTGAAATAACTCTACGTGTGCTGTTTCCAAGATTTTTGTGTACCAAGATTTATGTGCATATAATGAAATTTAACGTTTGCGCTGAATGATTTTCCCTGAATGATGGGAGCAGATTGTGCTGTTAGTTCAGGTGAGCTCTTTTTAGGGCTCTACTGTTGTTTACCTGATCACCCCAAAAAGTCCTGACCCAAATTTAAGCAATCAGGTGTTTTTGGGTGATGGGGGAGGGGGGTTATATCACAATGGTGATTACTGGGTTCGCAGGATCAGTTTGCCGACTGAAACCCAGACCTGCTTTTTTACTCAATTTATCTGGCAAACTAAGTCGTTTTGTTTCTGCTAGATTTGTCTTCTCTAATTTGTAAATTTTGCACACAACTTATGAGCCAAAACATATGGTCACCTGTCTAACATGCTGTTGGTATTGCCAAAATTAATTTATATAACTGCACCGACCCGTCGCGTACACTCTCAGAAATAGGGGTACAGCAGGAGTCCATTTCTGTTCCCCAAGGTATTAAGTACCCTTTAGGGCTAATTATAGGACCTCAAGGTACCTATGTGAACCTTTTTAGGGTCTAAAACGTACTTTTATATTCCAAAACAAATAAAAACCCACTTCTAAGGTACAACAGCAGTACCTTTGAGGGTACTGCCCCAGTGACAACCTGTCACTCAAAGGTACAGCTGTTGTACCTTAGAAGCGGGTTTTTATTTGTTTTGGAACATAAAAGTACCTTTCAGACCCTAAAAAGGTTCATACAGGTACCTTGAGGTCCTATAATTTGCCCTAAATGGTACATAAGTGCTGAATGTACCTTGGGGAACAGAAATGGACTCCTGCTGTGCCCCTATTTCTGAGAGTGTATGGACTCTGCAAGATCGCATCATATGTCCTGTGGTATCCGGCACTAAGACTGCGGCAGCAGATTCTGTCACTCCTGTAAGTCGCAAAGCTGAGTTACTGTGGATGGTACACATACTCAAAGATGCTCTATTGGACTGAGATCTGGAAAACTTGGATGCCAAAGCAATACCTTGAACTCTTCACCTTGTTCTTTGAAGCATTTTGGCGATTCGTGCAGAGTGGCGGGGTGCATTATCCTGCTGAAAGAGGCCACTGCCATCAGGGACTACCGTTGCCTTGAATGGGTGTACCTGGGTCGCGATGCTGTTTCACAGGTAGTACATGTCAAGTTGATGTCCCTGTGAATTCTCAGACCCGAGGTTTCCCGGCAGAACATAGCCCAGAGCGTTACACTCCCACCCGCAGGTTGTGTCCCTCCCACAGTGCAGCCTGGTGCAATCTTCCCCCGCGGTTAAGTGTGTGCACATAACCAGCCAATGCGAACGATGTAAAATTATTGGGCAAGGCCACCTTCTTCCGTTGCTCCAAGGTCCAGTTCAGACACTCCATTGTGGCAACTTTCGATCACGGACAGGACTCAGCAATGGCAGGCAGCAGGATGCAATGCAATGGGTGTTGTGATACTTTCCTCCCATAATCATTGTTAAAATTTTCTGTGATTTGTACTTTTCTGTCAGTTTGGACCAGACAGGATAACCTTTGTGGCCCTCATGCTTTGATGAGCCTTGGCTGCTCAGACCTCTGTCGGCAGGTACTCGTCGCTGGCTGGGAACATCCAACAAGCCTTCATAGTTCAGACCGAACCAGTCATCTGCTCATAATGATTTAGCCCTTGTCAAGGCCAATCAGGTTTAAACACCATGCCCATTTCTCCCGCACCCTACACGTCGACGAAAAGATCAGACGATACGATAGTTTGCTTTGTATTGCCCAGACTTCGACTCTGATGTTATGACTAGATAACGTGATTTGCATCATCTGTGAGTGATCATAATGTTTTTGTTCATTAGTTTATACCCCTAGGTTGCTTGGTAACATGAACCACTCTCTGGCTTTGTGTTCTTGTAGATGATGTCATCAGATCTCCTCTCTCCTGGTTGGCTGCAGCGGCTGCTATTCGTGCTGCTGAAAATTACCGCGTCCTGCACAGGCCCTACGCGGCCAGCCAATGGGACGGCCTGCTCAACGCGAGAGCCCGCCTCCTACATCTTGGTGTTCACGGGTCAATGGAGCCCGCAGTCCTTCCCAAAACAGTACCCTCTCTTCAGACCTCCCGCACAGTGGTCCAAGCTCATCGGTGAGGATCGCTTTCCGCAGCACAGGCAGGGAAAGAGTGAAAGACCGGCTGCATAAATCATTTCATGGCTCATTGAGATTTCATCAATTGTGCAATTTCTGTTTTTTTATGTACTGCTGCCAGCTGTGGTTGAAATTATGATTGCACTTTGTAACCACAAGTATTTGTCATCCATGCAGGGGAAAGGAATTCAATGGAAAGGTCAAAGATTGGATAAGAGAGAGTAAGAAAGAGAGAGAGAGAGAGAGAGAGAAAGAGAAGGAAACAGTCTGTATAGAGGAGGGTGTGCTATGTTAACAGCAAAATCTTTCTTGTCTTATATCTCTGAGATGAACTGTGTTCGCGCAATGTTTCTGGAATATCCCGTGAATGTTACGCCATTACCACTAAACTGTAAGAAGGTTGATGGGACCTCATTGTGCTGGTGCTCTGAGTCGAAAGCGTTCTTCTCAACCGTCTCCTCCAATCAGGAGTGGGAATATTATGCTTTTCCCCCTCCACCTCAGCCCTTCAGCTCCTGAGTGGTGGGGGAGGGGGGTCACTGCAGCTATTTTTCTTCTACGCCAATTGAGGGGATTGTTTTGTTTAAAGACAGGGACAGAGAAACAGAGAGAGAGAGCAAGAAACAGAGGCAAGGAGAGAGAGAGAGAGAGAGAGGAAAGAGAGAGAGAGAGAGTCAGAAGTATTGAGGGATAACCCAGCTGACACTAAACGCTCCCCACACTGTCACTGGAAAGTTTTGATGATGTTAGATGTTAGAACATTGCCAGAAAATAGTCTGAGAACATTTTTTGTAAGGTGGGAAAGGTTCAAGAGAGGAGGGGAGGAGGAGGGAGAAATGGCAGGAGGGAAAAGTCAAATGAGAAGAAGGTTGCAGAGGAGGAGAGAGAAAGAGTGATTAAGACGAGTTCAGGTTGAGTGGGGGTTAAGGGGTGGAGTCAAGTCTCTTGGCTCCGCCCCTTGCCCACTCTTGATTGGGTACAGATGTGTCTCTGTATTAGACCACAGTCTTTCACTCCCCCATGCATAAAATAACCCCAACATCTCATTCCCCCATCCCACTCACCCTCCCAAGGCAATATGAGGTCATGCTTATTTTTGGGTGGTCCTCTGTCCCAGCGTATACAAGAGGAAGCTGCTGCGGAAGCATGATCTCCCCCCCCCCCCCAAACCAAGGGGTCTTTTCCTCAATTTAAGATGCCCTCCATACTGTTGCTGCCTGGCAGAATTACTGTTAAGAGTGTATGTTTGATGCACGGTGATGATGTCGCTCCAGACTGGTTTCATCATAGAAATGGAATTTAGGTTTTTTTTTTCCAAAAGAAAGAGATCATGAAGGGACGAGGTGGTCTTGAGTTCACTGGAGTCTCTTTCTGTTTTTCAGGGTAAAATGAAACACTGTAAGGAATGTCAAGAGAACGTCAGAAGCAAACTGAAAACACAAAGTTGTGTGTGTTTTGTGCAGATGTGTTTGTGTATATGGGGCTTGGTTTGTTATTGGGGTGGTTTACATTTCAGATGGCTCGTAGCCTATTGCCACGGTTGTGATTCCCAAACCTCTCCTGGAGTACCACTTGTTTTGTATGTTTTAGATCTCTCCCTACACCTGCCCAGGTGATTCAGATGATCTGGTTGAGATCAGCCCTTGAAGCTACTGATAAGGCCCTAATCATTTCAATCACCTGCGCTGAAGCAGCCAGAGATCTAAAACACGCAATGGCACTCCAGGAGAGGTTTGCGAAACACTGGTATAAGGCATCTAACTGAGGCTGAGGCAGTTCGTCATTCGAACCGTGCTAATGAAGCCTCAGTGCTGCAGTTTGCCCCTTTAGAAACTCTGCCTCACTCCAGACCAACCTCTGCTTAATCTCAACGACTGTCCATAGCTTTAAATAAATGCAGAGGCTGAAATGTTGTAGAAGTAAAAAATGTCAAAGGAACTGAAAGCCGACTTTAACCTGAGGGTCTCAAACTGGTCCATAAAAGGGCCGGGGGCTGCAGATCTTCGATTCAACTGAGGAGAGGCACATCTGATACTACTAATCCACTGTACGGGCTGACGTCAGTTGATTAGACTAGTTGTATCAAGTGTGCATCTGCTGTGTTGGATTGAAAATCTGCAGGCCCTTGGCCCTAATATGGAGAAGTTTGTGACCCCTGCTTTAACCATTAGCATTTCGCTATGCATCTGATTGGCTATCCTGCCTCCACCCCACAGCGGTGACCCATAATGCACAGTTCCGGCTGTGGCAGGAGGGGGCGCTGGCGAGCAGCGGGGTGCAGAGCTTTTCGGAGCGCGGGCTGACCGTGGCCCTGATGAAGCAGGCTCGAGAGGCCCGGAAGAGGCGGGCAGTGGGGAACATGTACCGAACCGCCGGCATCCCGTCTGGGATCGGGCACAGCTCCACTGAGCTCCTGGTGCTGCCTCGGAACCCTCTGGTGAGTGGCGGCCCCTGCTGAACAGTCAGGAGTACTGCAGCAGGCCTTTCAACTAATGGTAGTGCCCGTACTGCTCTGGTCACTGAGCTTCTCCTCAGAAGTCCGGATAGTTGATGAGGTCGATGTTAACCCTCAGGTTCTGTAAGAATCTGCTCTAAAGGGGTCAACAAACAAAATTTGAAAATTTAAGACATCTTTTAAAGTCACGGACAATGTTTTTAAGTAGTTCTCATTACACTAGGAACACCTCTGACATTTTAAGTTAGAAGTACAAAAGTACAATGTAAAGCTGTTCGTGCCCTTGTTTCATTGGGATTAAGGTGGAACTCAACAAATACCTGGATCTGAATGGAGATACTCAAGGAAAGGTTTTGGAAACACTGCTTCATAAATTTTACTGTAAACCAGGGCTGTTCAACTCTGTTCCTGGAAATTTACGGTCCTGTGCATGGAAACACAAGCATTATTTCAGTTTTTAATTATTATTTGTGGTTTCCCGCAGTCAATACTGCATTTCTGTATTGCCAGATGTTACGTGACCGCTGCTGAGAGACACTGAGAGACTCCCATTTTGAAATTCTATAACAATCGGTAACATTACACAGCGCAAGTCATCATCGCCACACCATAGCCTAATGCCCAGGAAATCATTATTTAATACTCTCTCTCAAAAAAAAAAAAAAAAAAACTGGCACGACCTTAGTTACCCACGGTCGATTTCGAGCGGCGGCCGACTTTGATACACCTACACACCAGCCAGGCACACACATTTTGTCTTGTGTACACGTTGAAAGAGCCGGCTGTGAAATTTGAAGTTGTTCCCTTGAACTCGTTGAGTTTCGGGGATAATGGATTACAGAATTTGCTTCTTGCCCGATGCTTCTTTCTCGCTTCCTCATAATCTTCGTAGTCGTAGTATGCGAATGTAATTATCCGCAAAGTTGAAGACATGGTTTACAAGGAAACAACAGTCCACGTTTGGAGCTGAGAGATCGTGGTGACTTCATCAAATGACATAGGCCTAATGCAGTAACGAACCGTGAGGTTTGGGTCGAGGTAGGCAGTGGCAGACCGAAACGTAAAAACTAATTAATATTTTATGTATAAAGTCAGCGGTAAAAACACCGGCAAAATAAAACATAATTACTCCAAAAACTGTTGAATGCTGTACATAGTAACACTGCGAATCTGGATTGATGACATCATGCATTTGCGGAGATTAACGAATTTATTGGGACTTAAAGGACACTTGAAAGACACCGGACATGCACAAAGTTGCGTTTTTCGTTAGATTTTGACTTTTAGTTTATTTTGAAACTGTTAAGAGTGAAATCAAATCCGTGTTTGAGTTATCAATATATTATTTAACTTGTCGCACTATGTGCGCATAGGAGGGAGGTTTAAAACCAATTTAATGTGAAATGTTTGAAGTTTATGACGTTTTCTAGCGAATTTGATTTATTGTATGCATTCAGAATTAATGTGTACTTTGTTTTCAAATAATCTTAAAGCTTCAATTTTTTTAAAATTTCGCTTTTATGTCTGAATAAAAGTTGAAGGTTCTAGCGAGAGAAAGTTGGTGAAAGCGCGCAAAACAGCATAACGACTTGCCTGCACCGATGCATGCTTAAGTGGATCTCTTCCCTATACTTAATGCAATTAATTTTCCTATTGCTAAACCATATTAACCAGACAAGCGAAGTGCACCAAACACATTCCATCTTTGACCACATCTCTCTTCACCGCATCATAATGTCAACACACACAAACTACAAAACCTAAAAACCCACAGAATTCTATCAAACAAACACCCATTTAAAAAAACTTTAGCCACAAGGTTGTTATTAGATGCATAACGACAGACATGACAGTCCGGAAAGTTCTTGTGTGCGTAAAAGAGAGCGGAGGGGGAGAGAAGTGGTTTAAGCGCACTTACTTAAGGCTATTTGAATATGAAGTCCATGCGTCTGTCCTTTTTGACAAATGTTGATGACAGCGATGTAAAACTCTTCTGTTTTGGCCTTCAGCTTAGCAAGTCCCTCTTTCTCAATTGACATGATAGCCAAACATGAAAGTCTCCCCTGTTCCGTACTGTTGCGGTTGCAGGTCTTGAGGCGTTTTAAGGCAGAAAAAAGACCGCTCCACTGACTCTGTGGTAGCTGGAATTGTCGGCACCAATTTCGGCTGTTATGTGGCCTCGATCAGTTTGTTCAAGTTCATTCTCCACCAATAAAGCCAGCAGTTGAAGCTAGGGAGATTTTTCCTTGACCATAGCAGGGCTGTATAAGTCGATGAAGTCGGCCTTTAGTCTGACAAAATCAAAATATTTGCTGCGTTAGCGATGTCATCTTGTTTGTTTTGCCAAAACAAACAAGATGACATAACACTAGCTAGGTGGTTTAATCAAATTTAAGCCTTAAATTTGATTGACGTAGGTGTGAATCAATGAGTGTATATAGCCCCAGCTAGGATTGCGTTATCGTAATTAAAATAAATAAATACAAAAATCAAAGCTTGCTCACTAAATAGTACCTAGATAGGCAGATGCCTGATAAGGATGCGTTTATTTGAACAATTCATCCGGAATGAACACCACTAACATTACACGAACGTTTGCGAGGTCATTCGCTATGGCTAATGCTATATGTAGATATGCAACTTGGCTAACATTACATGGGCAATGGTCCATGACCATCGCCATTTGTAAGCAACATGAGTTTATTGTGCCGACTAAGTTTATCTAGCTAGCTAAATTACAGATAAAGTTCGCCATCACTACCGTCTACGGCGACTCGATTACCTAACACGCCAGCTACACAAGTGGCTAGTTAATGCTGTGCTTCCCATTCTGACATGTTTTGATATTTTCGACGTCTCGAACAGTGTCATGTAGAACTGCGCATTAATGCTAATTTTTGTTTTTCGATCACAAATATGTTGAAATCTTTTCGGAAGACCCCTTAGTTCGGCGGAAAATAGCTGGAATTTCCACATTTCAGTCAATGGGAAATTGAGGAGTGCGGTGCACTTGACGCCATATTGGTTTCTTCAACTGCGCTCGTAGAAGGAAGCGGCGGCCTCTCCAGTATACTCATTGGTGCGAATCCACAAAGACACCGAACGTCTAGATTGAATGACTAGCCTGTGACACTTACGCATAAAGGCAGCGTAGCATCCTGCCTTTTTGCGTACATAATAAAGCATATGAAAAAACACTGCGCATGTGCGAACACTACGTCTCTGATAACAAGGCATTCAAAGGCATGTCAGAGCTGTGCCTACCCTGCAAAGATAAGACTGATTTGAGGGCCCCTGCCTGGCCAGAGGCAGGCGCTGTTGTGTCATTATAACTCAATGACTTAAAGCAACAGCATAAAGACAAACTAAATATCAAATGGCTTCAAAATTAGATTAGATATTAAAATGATCAATAATTGTTCACAACTTTATTTTTGATGATAGCCTAGGGTAGGCAGTGCCTACCCTGCCTACCCTGACGGCTCATCCCTGGCCTAATGAGAAGTGGACAAGTAAATCCGGAGGGAGGCAGTAGTGCAACATTTGCACATTCAATAAACAAAGAAGAAGAGGAAATAGGCTAGCCTGTAAAATGTCGCAGGGTATTGCAAAACGACTAATCTTATGAGGTCTACAGGTAAATATTTCGACACCCCCCTCCCTTAAAAATTAAATGTTAGACAAAATCTAGCAGCCTCGGCCTGAATCGGGCAGCCCTGCTCTAGCTGTTGAATGTGGTTGCGATGCGGGGGTAAATTGGTGGAGACCAATCGCCATTACGAATCTGGTCTAAAAGCCGGCTCTCACAAACAAGCAGCCACTAAGGTCTCGATAGAGACTGAGGAATCAGAAAAAAAAAAAAAAAAACAAAAACAACGAAGATTTACTCCAAAAGGAACAACCCTTTGACGCGACATCAAAATTGGATGCACGAAAATGGAGAAAAATTAGAACAACTGATGCAAAAATATGGGAAAATAGTGATATGGCTCATTTATCTGCATGACTCATCAGTCAATGGTCAAATATTTTTCCTATTTTAAGCTGCTTTGTTATCGATTGATTGCAAAATAGTGATATGGCTCATTGATCCCCATGGCTCATCGGACCCCAGTCTCCCCTACATACCGAAGTAAGAGGCCGTGGTGTATTCTGTTGATTCTTTTTCTGTGTAAAGTATTTTACTATTATGTTAAAGCAACTGTAGTGTAACATAAGCCGTGCATATGCTGTATGTTGCCGTATTTATACATTTTTTCGGCATTGCCAGAGTATTCGATCTCGATAAAGTTGCTTTCACACCGCACGCGGAACAAATTTTATGCATGACAGATTACATTCAAAGTCAATGCAAAGACGCGAATATTTCGCGTGTATTACATTCAAAGTCAAGGCAAAGACGCGAATGATTTCGCGTCTTTGCATTGACTTTGAATGTAATCTGTCGTGCGAAAATAATTGTTTTGCGTCCGATGTGAAAGCGGCTGGAGGGTAGCACGATTTGTACTTCCCTGCAGCAGCCCGTTGCATCTCAGTATCAGTGGATTTTGAGACATCTGTGGGGTCACATGAGTTTGTTGTTATGCTCCAAATACCAGAGTTCCATTCAAAACCTATTTGCTACTTGGAGCACATCAAGGCTTTTTCATTGAGTAGAATCCCTGGAGAGTGTATTTAGGAGCTAAAAGACTGCCAAGAGACAAACAATGTCATCTAATTCAGTAATGTTGAGCAACATATCCAACCTAGTTTCAAAGATGCCTTTTGGATATCGGCCACTCCTTCGCACGCATTAAGTGCTCTTGCGCGCGAGTCATCACGTTCTCTCACCCGTCGTGAACGTCAAATAGAGAACATACACTCAACAAAAATATAAATGCACAGACCAGAGATGCTGAGTTAAATTAACCTACAATGAAATATGCCCACATATAGTGTTTATTGGTGTACTGAATTATTTTTTTCGCTTAATTCTGGTGACCTACTTCTCATTGACCACTCCCTGTGAGATTACTCACTCATTGAGGTGTTCCGCCCCTGAGCTGCAGAGGGCATAACATTGAGTTGGTCAGTCAGCATAACGAATGCACTCCTTGCACCAGGGTCAATAAAAGGCCACGGCAAAATGTGCACTTTTGTCAAAAGTCACAACGCCACAGATGTCACAAGTTACGAGGGAGCGTGCCATACTGAATGCTGGGACATCTGTGACAGCGGTGTCAACATACTTGAATGTGCGTCATTCCACCATCAGCCAGTTGAGAAGTAGATTCCGAGAGACTGGCAGCACGGTGAATCGTCCACATGCCCCATGACCATGTGTGACCACGCCCAAACAGGATCGGCAAATGCGGCTCCAGCACCTCCGTGATCGGTCTCGACCAGCCTTCAGGACAGCTGACGAGACTGTCGGACTGCACAACAGGAGGATATCGACTCAGACTGTCCGAGACCGCCTGAGGGAGGCAGACCTCCGAGCCCGCTGCCCGCACCGAGGTCTCAACCTCGCCGCCGACTGTCGTCGGTACAGACTCAACTGGGCCAACTGTAACCTTCGCTGGAGGCTTGTACAGTGGAGGATGGTGTTATTCAGCAATGAATCACAATTCCAACTGTACTGCTCTGATGGCAGACAATGCGTATGGCGATGTGTGGGCGAGCGTTATGCTGATGCCAGCTCCGAGTTGCACCGCAGGAGGAATGGGGAAACATTCCACTGGCCATTATTGACAACCTCGTGAACTCCAAGCGCCAGAGAAGTACCACTTTACTCCAATGGTGGACACACTTGTTACTGAGTGCGGTGAACTCTACACGCTGACCTCTGTTGGGTTCAGGCTGTATTAACTCATGAATTATGTACAGTAAATTGTTAGTCATGTTTTTGTTGCTTGAATATTAAGGCAGGAATAAAATAATTATTGTTTTGTTGAAATATTTCCCAATTGATAAAAAATCATTTAAAAAAAATCACTTTGTGCGTTTATATTTTTGTTCAATATAAGTCGAAAACTGCAAGTAAGCAAAGCAATTCAAGCGCTGAGAATTAACTGGACTTATCTCCACTTTTTACTAAATGAAGGAAATGGGATGTGAAATTTTGCCGTATCATAATTTCTCACTCCAAGTATACTTTTCAGATATTTATAATCAGGGGAGTTATTGGGACTGAAAGGTATAATATTGTGCAATTATACCTATAGTAGAATGATTTTAGATAGTGAATCACATGTAATTACACACTCTTTGAATGTCTGGAAACAAACAGAGAAACGCATGAATACCCAGTCTCTTTTCAGCGCACAGACCCCTATCTGGCACAGCTTCAGTTTCTTGATGGGGGGAAGCCATTCCAGAACTCAAAGTGGGCCTCTCAAGACATAAACACCTTAGGTGACCTATATGATGATAATGGTTTATGCTCTTTCCAGCACCTCCAAAGCACCTTTGGTCTGCACTGAGAGCATACGGTGTCCCATGCCACTCTCCCCCAAGAACCCATCCAATGTTGGAATGGGTTAAGCCCTCTTACAGTTTAAGCGGTAGTGTCCCTTATTTATAATGTGTTGTCACACAAATCTGCCCAACATTTATCCATTGAGAAACTAGGCTTATGCCGTCGGAGGCGACGGCTAGGGGTATATCCCCAAACGCCCCCAAGCCTCCAATTCCCCAATCCTTGTATAGACCTTGAATAGACTTTCATTTTAACTTAATTTCAGGTCAATCGGTCAAATGGTTCTGAAGATATGGCCAAAATGGTAATTTTCCAGCACAAAGCGCCACCTGGTGGCAAAATATTGAACCGTACAGGTATGATGTCATCATGTGACACGTTGTGAGGTCATGACCTTGCAGTTGCACATAGTTTCATGTCAATTGGAGAAATAGTTCCAAATATATAGCAAAAATGGTGAATTTTACGTGACAAAGCTCCACCTTGTGTCAAAATTTTGAACCAAACAGGTAAATTGTCATTGTGGGACACATCCTCAGGTCATGACCTTTCATTTGCACTTGATTTGAGGTCAATCGGACAAATATTTCCAGAGATATGATAAAAACAGTGATTTTTTTCCGTTTTTGGCTCCTGGTGGCCAATCTAGACATCGTAAATTGTCCAAGATCGATTAGTTCTTCCTCTTAATGATTCTTACTTATGTGCAAAACTTGAAATTTGTAATTGAAATATTTCTGAAGTTATCGCGGAACAGGGATTTTTTCCGTTTTTGGCCCCTGGTGGCCAATCTAGAAATAGTAAATTGTCCAAAATCGAATGAATTCTTCCTCTATGTGATACTTACTTATATGCAAAACTTGGAATTTCTAATTGAAATATCACTGCAGTTATTGCGTTAACACTGAAATCAGTTTTTGGCCCCTGGTGGCCAATATAGACATCGTAAATTGTCCAAAATCGAGCTATTTTTTCCTCTTTATGATACTTACTTATGTGCAAAATTTGGAATTTCTAATTGAAATATCACTGCAGTTATCGCGTTAACACTGAAATCAGTTTTTGGCCCCTGGTGGCCAATCTAGACATCGTAAATTGTCCAAAATCGAATTATTTCTTCCTCTTTATGATACTTACTTATGTGCAAAATTTGGAATTTGTAATTGAAATATTACTGAAGTTACCGCGTTAACACGTAGGGCGGCGGCGGCGGTCGGACCAAAAACGTAATATCCCCTGGAACGCCATTCGGCATTCGGGGATATAATTATGGGAGAGGAGACTCTCCACAAATAGTCAGGACATAGGTTGGGATACAGTTTGGTTTAACCTGTCTCAATGCTCAAAAAATGTAGCCCACCAGCTATTATACTATAAAACGATACACAGGGCCTATGCAACACCATATAGGAAATTTCTGATGAAACGAACTCCTGATTGCCTCTGCAATGTCTGTAACAGTCTACCAGGTACCTTTATGCACATGTTTTGGGAATGCCCCAAAATCACAGATCTGTAGCTATTTGTAGTAGATGAGTTGTCCAAACTGCTTGATATACAGATCCTAAAAACACCGCACCTTTGTCTCTTGAATGATGACTCTGAACTTGAATATACTATATAATTCAAAGGAAAATGTTGTTGGCAGGTTTTACAGCAGCCAAAAAAGTTATCCTACAATTATGGATCAATCCCCAACAACCAAATAGGAGGTTGTGGTTGAATCATCTAGTTAACATTGTGAACATGGGAGCCCAGGCGTACCCACCGGCAGGGGTCGGCAGCTTTTTCAGAGTAGTGCACAGTTGGCCATCGCGCTACAGGGTTTCAAATTGGGAAGGGACTGCCGAATTTGGGATACACAATCAGCTTTGTTCGTTGCTCCAGCGCCTCCTGTTGGCCAGACGGGCGCTTGTCAGGAAGACTCTGGGTTTGTTCATGTCCAGGTATCCTCCGCCCTCATTCTGAACTTACGAGGATTCGACCAATGAGTGTACTGTATAAGAATCAGTGGTTGACAGGCACGTGCTTCGGAGGAGAGGCGTGAACTGTCCTCACTGTCCTGAGTTGGCAGCAAGGGGCCGCATACGAGCAAGCTTTGTACATAGTTCCCCAATTGGGCATTCCAGATTCGGGTGGGATTGGAGATGCCAAATTTATTAAAAAAAAAAAAAAAAAACATCGTGAACATGGAACATAATAAGTAAATAGTAAATAAAGCCAAGAAGTCCACTTTATAAAAATGGAGAGTACTCTTGTATAAAATCCATAATTTATGGTCATCACCTGTGGAGCACGTTGATTTGTAGCACAAGTTTATTTTTGTTGTTTATTTTGTTTCTCTCTAAATGTCTCTTACTTTGGACCAACACACTCCGTCCTATACACACTGGGCATTCATGCGTTTCTCTGCCTGTTTCCAGACATTCAAAGAGTGTGTAATTACGCTTCCCAGCCTGAAACTCAGTTTGGATTTGCCACCGCTGGTAAAAAGCAAGTCACATAACTTATGAGGCTTCACCATAGCTTCCTCAATAGATCGTCAGGATACTTTTGAACTTGAGTCAATCCATGTATATAGAACTCTTATTTGAAAAGCCCAATGATAGAATTGGAAATTTTGTAGGGCAGGGCCTCCTATTAGTTTGGGTTGCTGTAATGTGGTTCATTTAATTCTTGGTTGCTTACCACTCCAAATAAATTGAGAGATTGATGAGTGAATCTCTTTATAGTAATTTGGGGGAGGTGGTAGAGGGATCATGAAAAATAAAAAGTTAATACGCGGTAGAATATTCATTTTGACAATATTTACTCTTCCTTGTGGAGATATGGGTGGTCTATTCCATCTGTCAATGCCAGGACATTTATTTTCGATCAGAAATGCCATAATTTTTGGCCGAGATCTTGTCTTCTCGACATAATGGTTGAACCACTCGGTGGCACATACCAATAATTTTTAATGTGGTTAAGGTCAGGACTTTGTGGTGGCAAATTTGTTTGTGAAAATGATTCCTCATACTTGTTCTTGTCATTCATGGTTTTCTTTGCTAAATACAGGCCAATAACTGGCCCATTCTGAAATACTGTAACCATTTTCCACCATCAAGGGATTTGTCTTCTGACATGATTTTTGAAGAAATGAGTAGCGACTCGCTTCATCAGTCAGGGTTAAAATGATTATTGCCTTCTGAAACATATAACCGCAATAATGATCCCATTATAGAATTTGTTCATGAATTTCCAAACGGTGACTTTTTTTTTGGCCGGGCAGTGTATTATTGCTGTCTATAAGACCTTCCTATAGAACACCCTAGTTGAAAAACCTGTTCTATAGGACTTTGATCATCTTTAGGACCTTCTAATACTTTTGTAGAACAAACGCTTAATGTCTGAGGTTTTACGAAATGAACCGAGAGCAAACACCAGTAAAATGCAAAAAGGAGGCTTTATTTCTGAAGGGGGAAACCCCCCAACAGAGCTGGCGACAGTACAAAGTCCGCAATCCAAAATCAGAGTCCAAGGGGCGAAATCCAGAATCATAAACAGGGCACCAATCACAAAAATCGTAGTCAGACAAAATGGGTCAAAAAACAAGAATGCGGCAAAGTACAGGGAATAGGCAAAGCTCAAAGTCTAGAACGGTCCAGTCAGAAAGATAATCACAATGATTCAAGGCGAGAGAAGCGTGGCACATATAGCAAGGGACATTAACGATCTGACAAAGGAAGTGTAACAAACAGACATCTAATATACATTTCGGGGTAACCACATGACTAGAGAATACAGGTGTAATCAACGGAAACAATAATCATGGAATGACACATTAGGAACAAACTAATTACATGAATTTGGCCGTAGTCAAAACGTGGACAGGGATTACTAGACAAACCTATGGACAGACCAACAGCTCCAGTCACGGAGTACTAAAGTGCATAGATTAGAGAAAGGAAAGCACAAAGCAGTTTGTGGAAGACCCACAGAAAGTGCAGCAGAGATAATTATGGAAAGGCAAGAGGCGGAGACTAGAATAGGGAGACTGCTGAGAGATCATTAGTCAACTAGTAAGTGTAGCTATTCAACCCCGAGTGCTTGTTGGTAAGTTAGTCCAAATATACAAGGTGTTGGTTAGTAATTATCAAAATAACAAACTGTTAGCATGTGTTAGAAAGATAGCAAAAGTAAGAGGAAGGAAGAACACGAGATAATGAAAGAAGATCGAAACCCAGAAACCAATAAATCACCCGAATGAGTGGCACGCTAGACTAGGGACTGTGAGCAAATACAACACTCATGACAAGACGGGGGAGAACGAGGTGCAATGCATGGAACTGAAACATGGCGTGGAAATGAAAACATGGCTATGAATAAACAAAACTAAAACGTGGCAAATAAAACATGAAATCCAAATTACCAAGACACAATACATAATCAAAGAATGGTCTGACATGAGCAGAGGTCACTAAACACATGGGCCAATCAAAACATGGCACTAGGCCAGGCACAGAACTTGAACATGGGCATGGGCATAAAACATGGCATGGCAAAGACAGATTCACAACATAATGGGAAAGACATCTTAAATAAGGGTTAAATAAAAATAAATCTTATGAATCTTTGCAATGCCCTTTCGAATGGTCAATTTACCTTATGTGTACCCGGGCTCTATAAGTGAGAGACCGGACTAATGGTATGAAAATGTGCAATATGCAGGGATATCCACTATACTAAAGTAGCCAGTAAATCTTGTCCCTTTTAACTTTAAGGTGTGCTTAAGCACATGGGGTATCAGGCACATACCTACTCATTGATTCTCTGATCAGGCGATTGATTGACTGACTGACCCCACAACTTATGGTCTTATAGCAGTATTTAAGTGAAGACCTCTTTTCATTTCCTCAGCCGCAATTCAAAAATGTAAATGTAAGGCATTACAACTTAATTATGCTATGATGGAAAACTCGTGTTCCTCTTTTGCTTACGAAGACAGGTTTACGTCGAAAGTTTGAGCTTTCGAACTTTTCGCTTAATTTTAAAAATTCAATCAAATTATTCCTTTCCATTTGTCTGCATGTGATTGCAGATTATATACAGATTTAAAATTAATTTGAATACAATTAGAGGTCTGCTAAGACTCATTCCCACCATCTTCGTACATCCAAAGGTTATTTCTAATGAAGCTGCTGGACAGCTCACTCAGTTAAAGCACTGCATTGCAGAAAAGATGCAATCACACTGTGATCACAAAAAATTACAAAAGATCACTCTGCGAGTTGGAGCCACGGTCGTACTAGCCGGCTGTGGGTGGCAGCTTTCTCAGAGTAGCGCACAATTGGCCATTGTGCTACAGGGATGCAAATCGGGAAGGGTCTGCTGGAAAAAGAAAAAAGTTCTATGGACATTTAATATGGAACTGTTTCCTTCAGAAATTTTCTATAAAATTTTTTCTATAGGACTTGAAGTACTAAAGTTCTATAGAAATTCTATTGAACTGTCTTATAGGATTCTTATAGAACATTTTTAGCTGGGTAATTTCAGGTATAAAAGATGAAAGCTATGAGAAGAGGTTGAAGATCCTTAATCTCTTTAGTCTTAGGAAAATGAGACTTAGGGGTGATGTGATTTAGGTCTTTAAATATGTTAAAGGGATTAACAAAGTAAAATATGTAGGATTCCTTCAGCCAAGTTTATCTCCGGGTCATAAATGGAACTTGACCATGGGTAAATTTAGCGCTGATATTAAGAAATATTTTTTCGCCCAAAGAGTAATTTCGATGTGAAATAACTTGCCTGATCATATTGTTGAGGCAGAAACCTTGGGATTTTCAAGAGCAGGCTTGACTTAAAGCGAGATACCATTGAGTCATTGGTATCTGAAGTGATATATTCATGATGGTAAAAAGAAACTGGCAGGCCCGGCGCTAGAACAGGGAATTTACTTATTAATAAGTAAAAAATAATTTACTTATTAATTAGCCAATGCTTTGCGTTGATTGAACTGGTCCGCGTTCCAATGAAATGTCGTCTTTTACTCTCGGTATTGCGTGGGTTGATTAAAAAAAAAGTGGCACTCGGCAGTTAGGCTTAAAAAAATGCGTGTGGCTCAAGCTATTTGCGCAGGTATGTGATTTTGAATAACATTGATTTCAAATACAGCAAATACATGTCCAGATGAATGATTGTCATCTCCGCTAATTGGGGAGATCAAGCAGCACCTGTTAAGTGTGGAGTGCTCTCAGAGTGAACCTTTTATTAATCATGAAAATGACTGAGAACAGGTGAGGACTAATTATTGTTTTAAACAGATGTTTTGCGCACCCTAATTATCAGTCCTGGTTCCGCCACTGTGCTGAATTTAGCCTATGATTTCATCTCTGTTAGATCACATATGGAGAGAAACCGTGTCTTCAGATGCCAAATACGATAATTGGAAAACACGTCAATAAAGGAAAATGATTGAGAACTTGCCAGGACTAATTCTTGTCATAAAGGGACGTGTTTGTGCCGCCCCCCCAATTCCCCGTTCGAGCACTGGGCCTGGAAGCTGGCGAGCCTAGTTGGTCTGAACAGCCTGTTCTCGCCACTCATGTTATGTTAAATCACGGATCTGCACTTTGAAGGGGGGTAGGGATTGGACTGGTGCTTAACCTCAGTGGAAGTCCTGCTGGACAGGATTGGGGCGTGATGGATGCAGGGCGCTAAGATTCTGGGAGGCATTCTCTGGGTCCCCCAGATCTCCCTGGCCCCTGGATTTACAGGGAGATGTGTGGAGCTTGGACAACGGGCGGTTTGTTTTCAGCTCTGGACGAACTCGGAGGCGGGTGTGTGGGGCTGGAGGGTGTGTGTGTGTGTGTGTGTGTGGGGGGGGGGTTATGGAGAGGTTTTTAATAACAGGTGTATTGAAGAGGGCCGACAGCTCTGTGAAACATGAGATTATGCTGAGTACAACCCTGAACATCTGCTGTTCTGGCAATTAAACACACACATACCACACACACACACACACACCCTACACATGCCAACACACACTTGTGCATACTCACACACACATCCACACCCACGTGCCTGCTCTCTCTCTCTCACACACACACACACACACGCAAATACACACACACACCCCACATGTTCAAACACACACACCACACACATGCCTACACAGACATACACACACCACACACGTGCATGCTCGCACACATGCAAACACACGCACATACTCCATACGTTCAAACACACTCATTCACATTCACACACACACACACACACACACATGCACATTCATACAGATGCAGTGCCACTGAACACACGCAAGCAATGCACATACACTCACAAATGCCTGCCTTTCAAATCTGTCCATGCACATATCCAAAAACACACTCATTCATGCCTGAACACACAGGCACCTACACACGTATCTGTGACTTACACAGCGAGCGTTGACAGCGAGCCCTGGAGAAAGCAATATGTTTCTGAACAGAGTCCCGGGCGGAGGAGTGTGTTTATATGGGCGGCAGACAACGGGGCCTGAAGGGAATTTCACTGCTCCTGTGAACAGAGTTTGGAACTTGGGGAAACAGATTTGTGTGTGTGTGTGTGTGTGTGTGTGTGTGTGTGTGTGTGTGTGTGTGTGTGTGTGTGTGTGTGTGTGTGTGTGTGCGTGCGTGCGTGCGTGCGTGCGTGCGTGTGTGTGTAAATGTATAGGCTGTGAGTATGCATGTGCAGACTATTTGATGTTCGTGTGTATGTGTGTGTTTATGCACATGCAGCGTGTTGGATGCATGAGTGTGTGTGTGCATATTCATGTGCTGAGTATTTGATGTTTGTGTATATGTGTGTGTGTGTATGCATGTGGAAAGTATTTGATGCGTGAGTGAGTGTGTGCGAATGCATGTGCAGAGTATTTGATGTGTGCGTGTTTGATGTTAGCGCTCATCCGGTGCTCCTGTGGTGTATTGACATTTCATTGGGCCAGAGTATGGAGAGACGCAGTCACTCCTCCAGACCGTCTGAAATCGATATAGCAGGAGCGATTCTTGGAAAAAGAGGAGGGAGGCAGAAGGGGGGAGGACGAGAGCAGGGAACAGGGAGAAGAGAAGATGGGCCATCATTAAATTATCTTCACAGGCTATCGCTAAGCCATCTTTTCTAGCTATTACAACATGATCTTGTTTGGCTATCACTAAACTCTCTTTTTATCAGGAAATTGCTAAATTATCTTTTGAGAGCGCACTGAAGATCCTCTCAGGTTATCGATAAATCATTGTTTCAGGGTTTTGCTGAATATTTTTTCTTGTAATTGCAAATTCACCTTGACTGTTGCTAAAGATCGTTTAAGGGCTATTGCTAAATGATTTTGTCAGGCTATCGCTAAATGACCTAGTTTTGGTGTGGCCTGAATAGCATTCAGGCTATTGTTAAATAACCTCAGACTAATGGCAGTAAAATTTGACGTATATCACTAAATGATCTTGTTTAGTTATTGCCAAAAATCTTTTCAGCCTACTGCTAAATTATCTTTCAAGGCAAACGCTAGAGATATTTTGAGTCTATTGCTGAATGATCTTGGTAGCGTAGTGTCTTCACAGCTGAGGCTCTGAGATGACCTGTGGTCTGCTGTGAAAATTAATGCAGCACAGTCTGCGCTGAGTTTTCATCTCCATTTCTGAGGATCAGCTCCCGTTGAGGGTCCTTGCCTGACTCCAGCCCTGCCCTGTCCTCCTGAAACTCTGGCCACCTCACATCCTCCCTAACTCTGGCTCCGACCTGCTTTTGTTCAGTGTTTTCTCAAACCACACCATCCCATTTGCCAGAAAGTGTACCATGTTACTTCATAAGGCCTTCCTGGATGATGTCACAGGAAACAGGAAACATCCATCAGAACTGTGCTGCAGTCAGTCAGTGTCAGCCCCCTCACAATGACAGTGGGCCCAAACTGGGCTGATGTAAGTTTCCACAGGGAGATGCTTCCAGCTGCTCTAAAGATTTATATCCCCTCCGGATGAGGAAATGAAATCTGGGAAAGCGATTGGCTGGGAAGGCCGATGACATAATCTAAGGAAATGAGATCTGGGAAAGTGATTGGCTGCACTGGTAAATGACATAATGGTGGCAACTGATTTGTCCCAACTCAGCATTTTCACTGGGACCCATTTTTATCTGTCAGTCAACCTTCTTCTGAAACCACTGCTTATATCTCCTTTGTTTTCTGCCGGATTAATGATTATGAAGCACAAACCAAAGAAACAGACACTTACTTTTGGGTGAGATCGATCCGGTTAAACTAGTGGGTGAAATTTTGGCTTTTTATCCAAATTGGGGCTGCCTAACCTGCTCACAATCAAATGTATGAAATATGAAAAGGAGAGGTATGTCCATTTTATTGAGATGTATTTGTGAAAGCAGGTTTCTGTCCCTGGTTGGAGCTCTTGTGGTAGCTAAATGGCTATAAGGAAACTGGCTATGTTTATATGACAGCAGAATGACTACTGTTACAGCTTAAAACTGACAGGTGATTGGCCGCAGGATAATGATGTAACAAATTATCTGACTTGTAATTGGCTGCTGGGTAACTTCTATTAGACCTTATCTGGCTAGCGACTGGCTGCAGGGTAACCTCTGATTCTTTTCTCGCCAGCTGTCCTTAATGGTGAAGATAATTCCCAGTCCCGATTGGTTTGTTGGGGTGGACAGCCTGAATCTCTGTAAAGGGGGCCAGTGGCAAGAAGAGGTGACGTTTGACCTTCATCCGTTCGATGCCGGGACGGACAGTGGCTTCACGTTCTCCTCTCCAAATTTCCCCACTGACCCACCGGAGAACATCACCCAGGTAATTCTACACCTGTGCTCAAACACACATGAGAACATTACTCAGGTAATCCTCGCCCGTACTCAAACACACATGAGAACATTACTCAGGTAATCCTCGCCTGCACTCATACACACATGAGAACATCACTCAGGTAATCCACACCTGTACTCAAACACACATGACGAATATCCTTCAGGTAATAATCCACACCTGGGCAATGCCTCACTCACTTTCACACAAAAATGTATCTAGTTTATTGTAATAATTTAATAATAAAAATGAGCACATATTAAAAGGAAGTGACTCTTGCTGTTCGATTTGAATGCATTTTAACAGGAAGTGACATCATCTGTGCAAACTGAGTTCATATTAACAAGCAAGCATCACTGAACACTTTTATCCTTATTCTCTGTTTTCAAAAGATCACGTCTCAGAACCCCAACCACCCGGCAAATTCCTTCTTTTACCCTCGTCTGAAAGAGCTGCCCCCATTGGCCACAGTTAGGCTCATACGTCAGCCCCGAAACCCCTCCCACCAGAACACCCTATCCAATCACATCCTGCCTCATCTTAACTCACCTAAGCGATTCTCAGGTGAGTTAAATGCTCAAGGTGTAATCAAATGTCATTGAGTATTACCTCAGTTTCACCGGGGTGTGATGAGATGTTCTTTGTACGAATTATGTAACATTTGAACATTGTTTCAGCTAAATCATGTGATGTAATTTGTTTTTTGGAGTGTGAATGTTTGATTAGGCCTAAGTGTATGTGCAAGAAGTGTACATTTGCATGTGTGAAAGTGTGCACATGTGCCCTTTTTGTGAGTGTTTGTGGCTGTGCATGTATGAGAGTTTGTGCATGTGTGCATGCATGTGTGATCGAGTACGAGTAAGGGGGAGATTGTGTGTGTACAGGTATACAAGTGTGAGACTGTGTACGTGCAGACGTGTGTAAGTCTGAGATTTTGTGTGTGCAAATATGTGAGTGGGATTGTATGTGCAGGTGTGTGTGTATGCGCGCGCACATGTGTGTGTTATATAAAAGCACATGAATCTCAAGGCTCTGTGCCCCTCCCCTCCACAGAAACTCCTCTGGACTGTGAGGTGTCTCTATGGTCATCTTGGGGCCTGTGCTTGGGCCCCTGCTCCAAGGGTGGGGTCAGATACCGCACCCGCTACATACTGCTTCGCCCTGCTAACAGTGGGACCCCCTGCCCCGAGCTGGAGGAACAGAGCGAGTGTACCCCGTCCCACTGCCCAAAACAGCACTGAGACTAATCCCACTCCTGCCCCAGCACTGAGACTAATCCCACTCCTGCCCCAGCACTGAGACTAATCCCACTCCTGCCCCAGCACTGAGACTAATCCCACTCCTGCCCCAACACTGAGACTAATCCCACTCCTGCTCCAACACTGAGACTAATCCCACTCCTGCCCCAACACTGAGACTAATCCCACTCCTGCCCCAGCACTGAGAATAATCCCACTCCTGCCCCAACACTGAGACTAATCCCACTCCTGCTCCAACACTGAGACTAATCCCACCCCTGCCCCAACACTGAGACTTAATCCCAGTCCTGCCCCCGCACTGAGACTAACCCCATTTCAGCCTTCAACACCGAGACTCACCCTAATCCTTCCTAAAAACTGGGACTAATCCCTCTCCTGCTGCAACACTGAGACCAATCCCACTTCTGCCCTCAACGCTGATACGAAACACACTTTTGCCCCCAACGCTGAGACCAGCACCAGGTCTTGGGGCAGCACTGACACCCAATTTAGCTTGAAACAAACACACAGACACATTGTACTGCTAATGCTACCAGTCCAGGCACCACCCAAAACTGTCCTCTGAACCAGCTTCACCAACATGCACCACACATTTTCTCCAGGAGATGGCACTGCTACCAACTGTAACATGACGTCACGAGATGGACGCACCGGAACAACTCAAGAAAAAGAACCATTTTATTTTCATTGAAGAAACCATAGAGATATATAATAGAACCAGAGAGAACGAGGAAGTACCTTTGCTTCAGCCAGTTTGCATGTTAGCTTCCTGCTTCCGCATTTCCCAAGGATGCAATTTTGTGGTCAAAGACCCATCAGCTCCATAGACTCCAATTGAAAAGTGTGCATTTTTTTCTTGCCAAATAAAGTGAAAACAAAGGAAAATATATTTGGTAATGCTTCATTGTTTTGCTTTTTGTCTGACGCAACTGTTCGATGTTTTAAAGAGGGCCTGTAAATTAAGAACTGATACTTAGAGCTGATGACAGCTCGTGCACGAGTTTGGTTGTCCAGCTGTTGCTCTGACTGCAGCAGTTCAGCCAATGAGTGTATCGTGCGTGCGAGTTCCAGATTAATAGCGTTGCTCGTCATTTACCCTCAAATACATTCGCCAATCCGCATAGATGACACATTTTCATTTGTGTTGTATAATCAGATTGGCAATCTTATCAAATGGAGCCGGAAATAAGCGCCCATGGAATGCTATTTTTATACGTGGCGTCGGTCAATTACATACTTCCTGGGCTGAAGTAGCTAACCTAGGATCTCCCATTGAAAGTAATAGGGGCAGTACTTCCTCGCTCTCTCCAGTTCTATTATATTACCTCCATGCAGGAAATTGAGCCGTTTCGCACAACGGAAATCGTTACATTTTTTGTTCTTTTTTCCGAAGAGAAATGCAATAATTTCAAGGGAAAAATGAATTAGCTTACAATGGTGTTAACAAGTGTAAGGGGGGAAAATGTTTGAAAATGAGAAAATGGGGGGGGGGACTAATTCACTTTGAGACGGTGCCCAACAATGTGATGGAAACAAAATGGCTTCATGACCAAATTTTCTGGAATCCTCCGGTTGCAGCTCTCTCTCTTTAGGAACTCTACTGTAACATCCAAGCCGCATCTGAATCGGCACTTTGTTCTTCAGCTGAGCATAAGAGCTGAATGCAATTCCAATGCAGCTTGAATTCTCAACAATCAGGCAGTAAAGGTGATTTGTACACGGCCCTGCTGTATTCAGTTCCCCGTGCCCTCCGCCCTTCAATGAGTATGCGCCCATGTCTTCATATGTCTCATGTTCAGGACAGTCTGACATGCAGAAACATAAATCTGCCCTCAGACACGTTGGCTGTGGGGCAGGCAGGCAGGTGTGTGAGTGTGCACACCGAGTGAATCCGCCACTGCGGTTTTTTGAGTCTTGCTGAACTCTAACTATGATGTTACATCATCAGTTCAAGGTGCTGGGATCTTATATCAGGAATGCACACACTTGCAAACCCCTTACAGCTGTATTTGAGGCTGCTTCATCCAGTTCTCCTGTTTCTAGTTCCTCTGGCAGACTGGCAAATTTGTAAAGTTCACAATCTGCATGATGGAATGTACCTGAAAACTCCTGTTACAAGCTGAGTGGTGATCTTGCAGCATTACAAATTACCCACTCTCATCAGAGGCTTGCAGTTACACTCCAATGCAGAATAATTACACCGTTCCTCTCAGTTTTAATCACCAAAATGCCTTACAGAATCCACCTGGGAATTTACTTGGTAACTGCTGCCCATCGTTGCCAGAGCAGTGTTATCATTACAGTATTTATACTTTGAATTACAAGATATTGTATTTCTTTTTTGTTTCCTGGTTTTGAAAAATCTTATTTGTAAATATGTTTTTACTTTACCTTGTGTAGCTCACAAATAAATATTGAGCTGGTTTCGTTAAAAAAAAAGCCTGAAATTGTTTTTATTTCTGAAAGCCCAAGCAGAACCACACGCTGAGAATTTCAATCTATGTATTATCGTGCTGTGGAAATAAAGTTTAGCATGCCCCCTTGCGGCGGATTATAAAAGTTGAATTACTCCGCTGAATATCATAGTACTCCAAAATAAAAACCCTCCGTAAAAGAAAGAAAAATTGAAAAGAGAACATCGCAGCAGTAAGTTCTCTTTGCACCTGAGTAAATAGCATCACAATAACACTGTAAGTCTATGCATTACATTTCCATGCATTTACTTGCAAATAACTATTTAATAACAGTAAAGCATGCATTTTCATTACGCGCTGATTTCTGAATAGATGATTATTATTATTATTTTTATTATTATCATCGTTATTATTATTGTTAACCTGCCATGAACCAGTTAACCAAAGCTATACAGTACCTAGAGCATTTAATATAGAGAATGGTTGTCATAAATCTTGAATAATGCCATGTTCCCCTTTAGAAGCTTAAATTCAGAATTTTTTTTCGCTTAACTTATGAAGTTATGTAGGTTCAAAGTCAGAAAAACTTTTTTTTTGGTTTTTTAATATTGTGGGACAATATCATGTACACATTCTGTATCTGCTGGTCGCAGTGCTTCACTAAAGCTGCATCACACTTAAACTGAAGGAAATATTCAAACCCACCATGTTATTATGGCCACAGCATGAAATCAAATGGAAAATATCCAGATCTTGTACATCATTTTATAGACATATCCCTGTTATTAAGCAGGACATAGTTGAGGTTGTTGTAAACCTTTGGATCTTCCTGAGATTTTAAAACAGGGTCCATTGGTTTACATACAGCAAATACAACAGCTGCATCTTAAGGACCCATTCATGGCTCCGTAGTTCTTATGGTTAATTAGAAACTTCAGGTCACCAGGCACAGACTCTCTATCTCAGAAGAGGCAAATAAACATTGGATGATTTCATTCATATTTTACAGCACAAACTAGAAGGTGAAACTCATAGCTTAATGCTTCACAATCATTAATCTGACTGGACAGGAGAACAGAACAGGCCAAGAAACAGCTCATAAGAAGCCCTGTCAGGAACTGAACTGTCAAGTTTTATTTTTTTGCCAATGACATTTTTGTGATCTTTGTTATGGATGCAATCTCAGCATTTCCAGAATTGTATTTTGGCTCTTGGCTAACATCAGCGTTTGGGCAAGAGTTCTTTCATGAAGCCGAATCTGAACTTGCTGATCTGAAAACACTGTTGGCCCAGTCTTGCTCCTTTTGATCAGGTGAATGCTCAAATGTTTCACCCACATTTTTGGGTATGCTGGATGAGAGAGTCGGCAAAATGATTGGAATATAATGTATAGAAATGGTAATGCAATGTAATGCATCAAAATAGAGATGGTTTAAACATCACCATTCTGTGGCAGTTTACTCTACAGTTATCTGAAATGCCATGCAGTTGAAATGCAGTCGGAAAGAGTTGTAGTTCGAGTTGTCAAGCTTTGTCAGACCTGCAGCAGCATTGAGTCTGAAGTACAGTAAAGTCCTTCAGTAATACTGTGATAATTACATTAATTAAAATGATGGTTGCAAGTATATTTTCTTTGTTTATAGCTTATGCATGTTCAGCTCTCAAATATAAAAAACTGCTATTTCCCAAAACTAAGCTGCTTTGTTGTTATGAGCAGTAAAAAATAATTCCCAGTACCCAAAATACTCTTTATTTTTTAATATCCCTTGGTGCACTAATTATGTGCTATTGATAGACTTTGCCTTTTATCTTGTGCATTTATTTTAGCTTGATGAGATAGTTGTTCTGCTCATACCTCTGATTCAGATTATGACCATTTTATCACTTTATTGTGTTTAGGGGTAATTTATGGTGACAGGTAGGTTGACAAACAGAACTGGAATAATATCTGTTAGATTGGGAGAGTTCTAGTCAGGATGGATTACCCTCTGTCGACATAAGTACTTCTCTGCGTACCTGCAGTCCACCATTAACCGGCATGGAGGGCCTGTAGTTCAACAGCGCGACTGTAAAAGCAAGAGAAAGGTATTGCCGAAAATATTATCAAAACATGCGCTCCATTTTGTGCTATACAAAGATACTGCAGCATGCATGTGTATTTGGACAATGTATGCGCGGCCAGGTGGTTTGCAAGTAAAAATGAGTTAAGTAATTTCGACGAACATCTCATAATCCAGTGGGATGTTCGAAAACAAAATGGCCACGAGATTCTCAGCTAATTGCAATGCCACCACAATACACTACATGGCGCAAAACACCTTAACGCGCAAGCTCCACCTCGATATTGGGTTTGTGCTGTTTTTGAGAGGACCGCCAGGAGGCGCTGTTTTATTGGTTTACGCAGAGGATTTGAACTCCACTGCACAGAAGTGCTTGATTGTTGTGCAAGTAAATGGCGGACAGATCGGGGTTATACAATTGTGAACAATAAAACCGCAAAGCTGCGATATTTGTCGGTTGATCCGATCGAGTGTCCCCACGGAACCTCGATCGGTGGGGACTCTACTTCACGCACGGCGCTGCAGGGCTCGCTGAGGCTGATTTAGTTCGTAGCTACGGCCCTCGTAAGTGCATTGGAGTTCCCAGTCAGGAAGTTGGTCTTCGGGTTGGGTAATTATGGGAGACTCTTTGGGTCTGGTAGGAAAGAGGTTGCTCCTTCTCTTTCGCGATGGAGGCCCTGCTGCAGCATCCGAACCGGAGCAGGCCGTCTGGACGCGCAACTGGGTCAGAGGAACGGTCCGGGCGGTCAGCGTGATTGGTTTGGCCAGTCCAGGGGTAGAGGTGAGCGGCGAAGAGGGAACAACAACAGCTACAGCAGCGGGGCTGACGGTCAGTGTTTACGCATGAATGCATGGATATGCAGTGAGCAACAATAGTCGTCTTTATACGCACGATCGACGCGAAACATGTTATTATAAATGATGTTAAGTAGCTCCAGATAATTGCATCGGGCATGCATGCGGCGGGAGTCATACTGTGAAAATGTACCGCCTTTGTGTGGTAAACTTACCATTTTTGTAGCTAACATGCTAACTACTACAGATCGTGGCTTTGGGCCCAAGATGTTCCCCGCAAAATAAATGTTTTGAGTCACCCGCAATAGTATTTTCAGGTAATGGGAAACAAACGAAAATCGTGACTGTCGTGACATTTATCATTTCTGCTGATTGAGGGGTATAATCTGACTTGGACTGGATTTGATCCCGCATTACTCAGGTCACAGGATCTCATGCTAAGTTAGCGAGGCAAGCTAATCATAAACATCGCCGTACGGTGCTCGTTTAGTTGGTTAATTAGCCTCTTACTGGAAATATATAAACCTTAGAAACAGTTTGTTCGGCGGTGTACTAGTATGTGAATAAAAATGACAATGGAAAGACGCACTTCAGTAATTTTACTGTATAAATGGTATTGTTGATACATGTTTATTAATGCAGGTTGCGAAGACGGTCTATCGCGATCTCTTAATTGTCGGGACTCGCGTCAAATAGTTTGCATGAATTTGTAATATCGTCGGCCTGCTGATGAAACCTCGTATCTTCAAATGATAAACTTTATAGGAGAGCATAAAAAATGTTTAATTTTGCATTAAAGAATGCAGTTGAGTTCGGATAGGATGACTTTTTTTATTCCAAGAATGTATTTTGCAATGTTTATGTTATTATCATGGGAATATGAGTTTTTATTTCTTATCAAATTTAGAGCTACGAGGTTTTATCAGCAGGCCGAAGATATGTTTGTGCCCCCTAATCTGTGTCCTAATGTGTACTAAATTAAATTTGTGTAATTTAATTCTGTGTGATTAAAGAGAGTTTTTTTAAGCAGTGTTCGCAGTTGTTTAATAAACTCGTACAATACCTGATGAAAAATTATTAGTTATTAAAGTGGAGCCGCGACAGCCGTTTAGACTTGCGATCCGACTGAGTTTGCGCTCGTTGAAGAAAACCTGTCCTGGTGTGAACGAGCTTGTGAGTAAATCTGATGTTGAGTTCGGTTTTGTGTAACTGCAGAGCTGAAACTGAAGTTCGTGTAGCCAGCAGGACCAGGTTGTGAATCAAGATGCTTTCACACTGGACACGAAACGAATTTTTCGAACGACAGATTACATTCGAAGTCAATGCAAAGACGCGAATGTGTATTCGCGTCTTTGCATTGACTATGAATGTAATCTGTCGTTCGAAAAATTCGTTTCGCGTCCAGGGTGAAAGCCGCTTTACTGTCAGCGTTTTCCGCTTCACGACGTCGATGGTTAACCGATTAATTCAGACCTAATACCCCAGTCTTCTGGCAGGTTCTAGGGAGCTGGCTGTGCTCCAGTCTTCGGCACTTCGGGTTCTAATTCCGATTCAGCCTCCGCTTCTGTCTTTTTGGGGGTGGGGTGTTTCCGCTTGGCTTGCTGTGGTGTTGATCACGCTGAGTGTGTCAGACTGTCCAGAGTGTTGCTTACCAGAAATCATGGGGCTTCTCTTCGTAAATCTGAGCACCCATAAGGTCTGTTTTGTCTGTCCACCTGTCCATTTCCCTCTCTATTTTCTGCACCCCCCCCCCATTTTGGAGAATTGTAGATACTTGCAGTTGCTCGTCGCCTTGTGCGTGATCCTCTCTGTTTTCCAGGTGTTTGTGGAGTTTGAAGACTGTCCCTGGCGGAGGCGCTCTTGGGTACAGGTGTACGGGGAGGAGGTCCTCGCTGTGCTTGTGGAGAGCTCCATCGTATGGGCGACTCGCAGTGACCCAAATCTATCGGGGTCTGGAGTCCCGGTCTGGCCTGCATTGGTGAGTACAGGGAAGATCAGTGGGACTCTGATTGGGCATTTTAAAGATTCCACTCCCTCCTCATTGCTTCCCGGTGTCTATCTATCTTCCAAGAGCCACAACTGTTTTATTTGTTGCACAGCTGCTCTTACACAAATTAATATCATTTGGGTTTGGGCAGACGTACTGGAAGTGGATGGGCAGATGAACGCTATCTGCGTTTTCCAGATTATCCCTCAGCCAATCCCTGATGAGCTGTGCGGAACCATAATGGGAGTATGTAAACTCTCGAGTGTACACGTATTGTATAGCCACCGCCATTTTGGCTCTGTGTGTGAGCCTCGATGTACAACCCCAATTCCGAAATAGTTGAGACAAAGTTTAATTGTTGGACAAAATGCAGTCACTTTCAAACCACATCAGCCAGTATTTTTTTCACAATAGAACAGAGATAACAAATGTTAGAATTGAGAAATGATACAATTTCATTCACAAAAAGGGTTCCTTTCAAATTTGATGGCTGTTAAAGGTCTCAAAGTTGGGACAGGGGCCTGCATACCATGGTGTAGCATCCCCTCTTCTTTTTAACACAGAGTGGAGGTGTTTGGGCATTGAGGAGACAAGTTTCTTGAGTTTAGCCATTGGAATTTGATCCCACTCTCATTTAAAACAGGCTTCCAGCTGCTGGAGAGTTTGGGTCTCCTTTGACGGACTTTTTGTTTAATTATGCGCCAAATGTTCCCTATCCGTGAAAGATCAGGACTGCAGGCAGGCCAGTTCAGCACACGGACTCTTCTACTACAAAACCATGCTGTTGTAATAGCTGCAGTATGTGGTTTTGCATTGTCCTGCTGAAATACACAAGGCCCTCCCTGGAATAGATGTTGTCAGAGGGAAGCATATGTTGCTCTTAAACCTATATATACCTTTCAGCATTCATGGTGTTTTTTTAAAACATGTAAGTGTCCCACACCATATGCACTAATGCGTCCCCATACCATCAGAAATGCTGGCTTTTGAACGGAACGCTGAAAACAGGAGGGGTGGTCTTTCTCCTCTTTAGTCCGGAGGACACGACGCCCATTATTACCAACAAGAATGTCAAATTTGGACTATTTTGACCACAAGACACTTTGCAACTTTGCTACAGTCCATTTTAAATGAGCCTTGGCCAATAGAGCATAGTGGCGCTTCTGGATCATGCTCAATAATGACTTCTATTTTGCATGATAGAGTTTTAGGTGGCATCTGTGGATGGCGTGGCAGACTGTGTTTGCTGACAGTGGTTTCGTATTCCTGGGCCCATTTAGTAATGTCAATGACAGAATCATACTGGTGAGTGATGCAGTGGCGTCTGAGGGCCCGAAGATAATGGGCATCCAGTGATGGTCTTCGGCCTTGTCCCTGACGCTTAGAAATCTTTCCACTTTCTCTGAACGTTTTGATGATGTTATGCATTGTCGATGATGAGACCTTTAAAGCCTTTGCGATTTGACGTTGAGGAACATTGTTTTTAAGGTATTCCACAATTTCTTACGCAAACCTTCACAGGATGGAGAGCCTCCGGCCATCTTTACTTCTGAGAGACTCAGCCTCTCTAAGACATCCCTTTTACTGCCAATCATGTTACACACCTGATGCTAGTTAACTTTATTACTTGCTAAATGTTCTTTCAGCTGATTCTCTTATATATTAATTGCTTTTTCAGCCCTTTTTTGCCTGTGTACCACCTTTTCTGAGACCCGTTGCAGCCAGAAAATTTTAAATAAGGTCATTTTGTGGATAAAAATGTAAAATGTCTCAGTTTCTGCATTGGAAATGCTATCTATGTTCTATTGTGAATAACATTGGCTCATGTGATCTGAAAGTCATTGCATTTTGATTTAATTCACAATTTACACTTTGTCCCAACTATGTTGGAATTGGAGTTGTAGTTACGCGGTTGTCATCTCTGATTCTGCTCATATAAAGTTAGGCAATATGAACTGGCGAGGGCAGCACCTCTGAGTTGATGTTTGTTTCCGCCTCAAGGCGTTTCGGCCGCTGATAGACCGTCTGGGATTGGGATGTCTGGTTCCAGTGGAGTTTTTCGGGAACAAGGCTCTGAACTTTGTCGCCGATGGAAACTCACTACAGCCATTTCAGGTAAGGTGTTGGAAAGAGGAGGTTAAGTTTGGGGCCTTGGGTTGGGGGTCATGAATGACTGGGGAAAACCTTTGTGTTTATGTCATGGCGTGTGTCTGTGTGCTGTTTTCATCATAGATGGTCGCTGTTTGGAGTGCTGACGGGTAGAATGTGGTAGTCACGCGCGTTTGGGTGTTTGATGCTGCATCATTCTGTTGGAAGGTCTTGAAAAATAAAAACTTTTGGGAAGGCATGTTTCTGATCAAATGTGATGTAGCATGTTTGTGTGTGTGTGTGTATGCACACAGTCAGAGATGGTGCTCGTTGGTGAGGTTGTGTTTGTGGCAAGTAGTATGACGAGCCTTGTTTCGGTGTTTGTGGATATTGAGGCTTAGTTTGCTAAGCACAGATATTACTGCTCTAACCTGTGTAGTGTTTGTGTGCAGTTTAAGAGGCTGCGGATGGACCCGTGGGTTAGTGTCGGGAGTATGTACATGTTGGGATGCAGCCCCATAGTCTGTGGTGGTGCAGTATGAGATGATGATCCCATGAATGAATTCTGACAAAATACCTGTTGTGATGGCCTGTGTGTTTCTTTGTCCATAATTTATACGTAATGATTAATGGATGTTTAATTTCGAAAAAGCTAGATTCTGTGGCAGAAGGAAGAAGCACTACTGGCATCGAGGGCGAAATTTCGGTGTGTCTGGTGTAAATGTTTTGTGGTATTTTGTGTGCAACAGGTGTATATTGGCCTTAGTGCCCAGCAGCTTTTGAGTGCATTTATGGGGGTGCAGCTTTGTGGGCGGTGGGGTGTGTTTTTGACGTGCAGGTGGATGCGTGTGGCTTTATGTATTCTGTGTTGGGTGTTGGATGAGACTGTATTTTTTTTGCTGCTGTTTTGTGGTGTATTGGAGGTCAGAGAGTGATTAAAATGTCTGGTATGTTAGAGGTCACTGAACAGCAGGGTTTGTGACATTTTAGAGCCCAGTGATGGGCAGTGTTGTGTGGTGTATTGGTGGGCTGTGTTTGCCGTTGTTCTGTGGTGTATTAGGGAGCATTGATTGGTTGCATTCTGTGGCATATTTTTGGGTTCAGTGATTGCCAGGGTCTTGTTGTATATTAGGGGCCGGTGACAACAATTTTTGGAGTGGTCTTCCCACTATAATTGTGGAATCAGTTGGAAAAAAATGGAAGAACGGGTCAAATTTTAGCTTTTTTTTTTTTTTTTTTCCCCCCCCCCCCCCCCCCCCCCCCTTGCTTTGGGGACATAAACATGGAGCTGCCTGAGCAAAAGGCACTTTTGGTGTCCTCATAGCTTCACAACCAAGAAAGATAAAGTTTAATGGACTGCATCTTCTGATTAAACAGTATAACATTAGCTTAGATGCAAAGTTTTAAAATTATAGGTGTAATAATAAAAAAGTTATACCATGTTAAATTCAAGAGAAATGTCAACTGACAAAAAAATTGACGGACAGTAACCGTAGAAAATAATTCACCAAACATTCATTTTTCGGACGAATGAGCTGAAATTTCGGATTTGTCTGATGTATGTATGTATATGTGTATATGTATATATATATATGTATATATATATATGTGTATGTATATATATATATATATATATATATATATATATATATATATATAATATATAATATATAATATATATATACACACACACACAGCTGCATACACATAAATAGCAAAATTGGGAAGGTGGTGGTGACACCCATTTGATGATCTGACATGGAATGATCCTTGTATTAGTTGATGGGATGTACATTGGGTCCTTTGTGGTTGTTTGGTTTTATAGTATATTTAGCCAGTAGTGGGTGATGGTATTTACAGTATTATGTTGGCAGTCCTTGTTGGTTATACAGTATATGAGGACGTCAGGAGGTGAGTGGATTCAGGCATGTAGTTTCTGATGTGAGTTTTAGTGTTGCTGGTTGGGTTTGTCGTATATTCCACAAGCAGTAGCTAATAGTTAATGGGTTTATAGTGTATTTGGCAAGCAGTATCTGATGCGATATGTGGTGTAATGTACACGCAGAAGCTGGGGGGGATATGTTGTGCAATATACAGGCTGTAACTGATAGGGGTTGTTGTGCATTAAGCTGGCTGTAGCTAATGGGATTTGAAGTGTATTCTGCAGACAGTAGCTGATGGATTTTCAGTGTATTTGGTGGACAGTGGGTGATGGGACTAGTAGTTGATTGGGCCTCAGTGATTGACAGGTGTATTTGGGCCCCTCAGGTGGAGCAGGATTTGAGACACACCCTGCTGCTGGAACAGCCCTCCCTGCAGACAGAGGTCAGCATTTGGCGCAGTGACTTTGAGCTCCAGGAAATTCTACGCAAAGGTGAGCGCTTCTGTGTTAGCCTAGCGTCGGCATTTGTGTTGGCGCTGAGACGTTCCGCTGGTGCACACAATTGTTCCCAGTATTCCATTTTTCCCTGGCAATTCTGGTTCACTATTGCTGAATAGTAATCAATATCATGTGGAGAGCTGGCTGGCCCATTAGGCAATATAGGCAAATGCTAAGGGTGCTGTGGCCTCCAGGGGGCACCACAAAATCGGGAAAAAAATTCTCCATCGATTATATAGCCTGCGTTGCCGGCGGTCAGCGATGGGAGAAAGGAGAGGAAAGACCGCCTGCACGATAAAGTAGGGATTTTGAGTAGCTGCTCACTTCCTTGCGCAATGAGCTGCGACGGACCACCCCTTTTTTAAACCAATGAAACTTGAATGTTGCGTTACATTCGATGACAGTTCAATTTTGATTGACACCTCTTAAGCCAATCAGTAATTCCTGTTCACTGGTGAACAGACAACTCAAAATCCCAACGTTATCGTGCAGGCGGTCTTTCCTCTCCTTTCTCCCGCCAGCCGCTGACCGCCGGCAACGCAGGCCATCGATTATAATTATATTGAAACTAGTTAAAACTATTAGCTCTTAATGGAAAAGCGAACATAAATTCAAATTTAAAGAAATGCCCAATTAATATTACTACTAATGATAATATCAAATAAGGCCCCCCCCCATCAGTACCTGCTCACTCTCTGTGGGGGGAGGGGCGGATTTACTGATGTGACCCCTGAGAAGTTTGTAAACGTGTCCGGAGCACAGGGAAGAGAAAAAAGAAAAGAAGAAGAGGTAAAGTCAGAGGTAAAGTAAAGACACAGTCATGAAATGAAGCATCAGTTGGACTGCATTAATTATTTAGCAGAGTGTACTGTTAAATTGATAACTTGCTTCTGAATCGATAATGTCAGCAGCCTTTCTTTGACTAAAGTATCCTGATATTTTTGACTCCTTTTTCCTGTCCATTACTGTACACTAGAGAAAACCACGTCCAATTGTCAAATATGGCAGAAAGCCACGCGCAAACACATCGGTAGCCTTGATAAGAAACCAAACGAATTGCATGTAGCCTATCTTAATGAAACAGAATATGTGGGCAAGCACTTGATGGGATGCACTATTTCAATGTTTAGTTGAGATGAATAATCATCTTACCTCCACATGTCCTTCCCACGACAAGGACAGGTTATTGTATCTCCGGATAATTTGTTTCTTCCAGATACCAAACAATGTTGGTGTAGCAACAGGTGATTGATGGCGCAGTAACATATTTAACCAACAGATGCGGGCCACTATTCGGCCTCATCGCGATGCGGCCTTATTTTACTGTGTATGCATATGTGGATGCAGCAGAATTATTATTATTTTTTTTTCTCGGAGGGACGGGTCAAGGTGGCTGCCCCAACTATGAAGCGCTGCGGGAAACCCTGCTACGAAAACGACCAATTCTGTTACGGCAGCTTTAAAAATTCTGTGTCCGCCTTCTGTGTGGAAGTGAGTGCAGTATTCTTGAGCGCACTCTAAAGAAAGCCTTTTCAAGGTTTGGATGGAAGTCGCAAGGTGTAACACTATCAAATAGGGAAAAGCTTGCGGTTACTTGAAAACATCCTTGCTGTGATTGGTTACTTGTCTGCCTGTGAAGCTGAGAAATAAGCGAGTAACGGGGTCTCTCCTTATGTACCCCTCCGCAGGGTCGTTCCCCATCCAAGGGCGCCGAGTTCGTGTGTACCAGCCTGAGTTTGAGGAGCCCTGGGCAGTCGGCACAGTCTCCCAGCACAACCTGGGGACGCACATCATGGAGATCACGCTGGACCAGGTGTGCTGGGCACATTTCCCCTCAGCCCAACCCCTGTATAACCCAACCACCATACATTCCATCAACAAAATCCCACAGACAGTCATACAGGCTAATTACCATACAACCATCAAACAACCTAGCCAGCAAAACCATTTTGCAGTCAAACAGCGCAATCGCCGTCCAACCCAACCACCAAACAACCCGACAACCAAAACCTACAGACACCCATACAACCCAGTCCCTGTACAACTTACCCACCAAGCAACCAAAATTTGCAATCAAGGAACTTAAAACCTGCAAACAACCAAACTTCCAAAAATTCACAAATGACCTAAAATTTGCAAATAACTCAATGGCTAAGTCCCATGGACAAACAACCTAATCACAATACAACTGTGCAACCAAAATCCGCTGGTAGTCAAATGGCTCGATCTCCATACAGCCTCAACACCAAACAACCCACCAACCAGAACTTACTGACAATCAAATGACCTAGGGATTGTCATACAGCAGCTAGCAGTTAGGACACGGTGGTTATCGCTGTGTATAGCTAGTTTGTAATGGTGTAGCTGATGATGTCACTCACTAACAGGGCAAGGCGACGCAGATGGTGGACCCTCGAGTTATTCATGTCATGCTGGCGGAGGGCGTCTCAGATGAGGTGAGCTTGATATTTTTGTTTGAGGACCGTTATTCTACGCTGTGCATGTTAGCAATTCAGAATGTCACCAGTGCCCTGTTTCACAAAGCAGGATTGTGGACTTAACCGGATAACTGTGGGGTAATACCTGGAATGGCTCTTTGTGTTTTCACCCATGTAAAGATTTGGGTGAGTGTGGGCTTTTGCCTCGGGCAGTTATCAGTCTAACTCAGTAATCCGGCTTTGTGACAGCGGGCCCTGATGTTGGCTGCATTCCTTCGCATCTCGCTCTTCCCCGTGCTTCCCCTCTTCCGCCTTTCTCTTCCTCCGCAGTCCTCTCTCTCTTTTTCACTTGTTTCTCCTCATTCCTCCATTTTCCTTCTGATTTGCTCATCTCTCTTTGCGGTTTCTCTCCCTTCTCTTTCTAAATGGCTTGTACTCCTCTCTTTTGTGTATTCTCATTTTCTTTTACACACTTCTGCTTTCTCTCTCTCTCTCCCCCTCTGTCTGCTCTCTTATTCTTTACCTCCTCTTTCTCACTCTCTCAGACCCAGCGCAGGCAGGACAGCGGCGATGGAGGAAAAGGGGAGGGGGGGCGTCGGCGGAGGAGTGCGTCAGAGAGCGAGGGCGATGGTGTGCTCAAGCGCTTCAAAGGGGAGCTGGAGGGCAATGCCCAGGGGCAGAATGGGGGCGGGGTGAGTGAGGCCATGGAGGAGGGGATTGGACCCTGGAGGGGAGGGGTCAGGCTGGCCAGCAACAACAGCAGTAGCAGTAGCCCGGCCCCTGACGCGAAACCCGCCCAGAGACCTGTGAGTTCCACCATTCCGCTGGGCAACCCGCCTTTCACTGCATACGCCAAAGAGAACGGCCAAACACAAGGGGTTCAAGACCGTCCCGCCTCCGAGCCTCCTGCGGGCCCTCCCTCCACTACTTTGCCCCTCCTAAAGCCTGCCGCCTCCCCCTTCTGCAGCACCTCCTTCCCCTCCCTGGGACAGATGCCCAGCCTGGTCGCAGGGACCCCCTCAAAACTCAGCCCCCCGGTCCCTGCCGTACCCACCGGTCCCGAGAGGGAGAAGGAGGGCCGGCTAACTGCATTTCCCACCCCCGCTCCGGCACCAGCCCTCTCCCCACACCCCTCTGAGGGCGGGTCCCCTGGCCTGACCCCTCCTACTGCCCCACTGGGCTTCAAGCAGAGCCAACCCACCTGGGGCGGGGCCCAAACTGAGGTGAGTGAGGCAGGAAGAGTAGAGCTCAAGAGATAAAGTGAGTTTTTGAGAGCAGCGTCTGCAGAATCTACAACCTCAATTCCAAAATAGTTGGGACAAAGTGTAAATTGTGAATAAAATCAAAAAGAAATGACTTTCAGATCACATGATATAGGTGGCGCTCAAATCGGTGAAAATGCAAAAATAGGGATATTCCCTGGCTGTAGATCTCCATGCGCCCCCACCAGATTTGAATGAAATCTGTTTTCTTTGATGGCTCTGCATGTCCTCCATGTGCAAGAAAAAGATTGATGTGGGATTCAACTAACCCTTTTTGAAATCATTCTGAAAGTTGTGACGTGACCATTCTATATGCTTGTCTATGTAGTGCGGTTACGGTAAATAAGTCAGCATAGGTGTTAGTTTGAATTCAATGCCAATGGATGATTTTTAGTGGAGCAATCAGCAATTTAAAGCTCTCTTCTGAACCAGTGGATAGGGTCCGGCCTTCTGCTGACTTCCTTTGGAATGTTTAGAAGATTGGAGGCGGGGCCAGATGGATTGCACGCTTCACCGCTCATGAAAAAATAAAAAAATAAATTGTTTACTTCTTTTGTCATGCTAATTTCAGGAAAATAGATCACTCATTATCTCCATCATCCCTACTTTGTCAGAGAAAACTCAGGTGAAAGTATGATGTCAGACACTTGGTTTCCCCCCCAGTCTGTTATTTTTTGCAGATGACGGCGGAAAATATGAAACGAGCCAAGAGTTAGAAAGTAAAAATTGTGCAGATTGTCAGGTGAAACTGAAAGTACACAGTGCAACAGCTTGATGCATACAGATGTTAATGAGAAAATGCGGTGACTCCTTTCGATGATCTTTTCCCCCTTCTGCTCAGCAGAGGGTTCTATCTGATCCCCCGTCCTGGGCCCACCCCCGTGTGCAGTTACATGTGTTGCTTTTCCTGCCCCAGTCTCACTTCTGTTCAACTGAATCAATAGATTTTTTTTTCAGGCCCTCCAGCTAATGAAATAACCCTTCACCCAGGGCCAGATGTGTGCACCTTCAATTGGTTACCTTTCATCATGCCTTGTTGCCTTCATCCCTTTATTAAATCCATAGACCATATATTGCACTAATTTGCATTTGAAACATTGCCTTAATGGAATGGTCAACTAGGATGGTTAATACAGTTGAACCCCACCTTCACTTATTGTTATCCCCCCGGCATATAATGCGGGGATATAGCGATCAGCGTGTCCGTCCGTCCGTTCGTCTGTAATAAAATGGTTTCCGGACCAGAACTCGAAAACTATACCACTTACAAACACCACATTTGGTATGGAGCTTCTCCTTATGGTCTAGTTGTGCCTTTTGAGGGTTTCGGTCCGTCCGTCTGTCCACACAACCTGTAAGTTACACAACCTACAGCCGGGGGGATCCGCCATTGCCAGATGGCTCTTGTTTCATATTGTGGGCATATAGGACTATCAAATAAAATCGATTTCATTCAAATCCGATGGGTGCGCATGGAGATCTATAGCCGCAGAATACCCCTATTTTTGCATTTTCACCGATTTAAGCGCCACCTATTATTCCGCGCACTCACCATCCCACTACAATTTCAAGTGGAATAGCACAAGACCCTGTTACAGAATCATATCATGCATAAACAAGTCGACACGGTCTACAACATCCCCCGCCAATCGTGCGCTTCTTATTTTCAAACTCTATCAAGGCCTTTATGGTCTGAAGCTGCACACCAAATTTGGTTGTCCTATCTGTAATAGTTTCTGCGAAAAGTTGTCCCCTTACTCGCAGACGGATGCACGCACACGTGCATGGACAGACGGACGGAGGTCAAACCTATATCCTCCTCTCGCTTCGTGTTGGCGGGGGATAACAAGCTTGGGCTACTGAGGGTGCAGGCAAGGAATGCCTCAAATATAAGTGCTACTTGGGCTCAAAGTGGTGTTTTCAAGCGCCCCCTATAGGTGGCGCCCTCAACAGCCCACAAAAATTTCATGACTTTGCAAAACGCCTCCCAACACTCATTGATATCAGTGAAAATGAAGCTGGGCTATTGAGGGTGCACTGAGATATTTCAACCCAAATACCTATTTTTCTTAAGTTCAATTTTGACCCTGCAGAGGGTGACCCTTCTGGAGGCCCTAGCAACCAAACCGTTCACTTTTGGAACCTGAAAATTTGGGATCTTCCCAAACATTACTAAATGGGCATACGTCAAGAAACCACTGTCTATAAACACAGTCTGTAACACAATCTGCCGTGCCATCCACAGATGCCACTTAACACTTTCGTGCCAAAAGGAAGCCATTGTTGAGCATGATCCAGAAGTACCGCCATGTTCTGTGGGCCAAAGCCCCTTTAAAATGGACTGTAGCAAAGTGTCATTTGGTCAGACGAGTCCAAATTTGACATTCTTGTTGGAAATCATAAGCGTCATGTGCTAAGGGCTAAAGAGGAGAAAGACCACCCCTCCTGTTATTAGCATTCAGTTCAAAAGCCAGCATCTCTGATGGTATGGGGATGCATTAGTGCATATGGTGTGGGACACTTTTTAAAAAGCATCATGAATGCTGAAAGGTATATTAAGGTTTTAGAGCAACATGCTCTCCTCCAGATGACAACTATTCCAGGTAAGGCCTTGTGTATTTCAGCAGGACAATGCAAAACCACATACAGCAGCTATTACAACAGCAAGGCTTTGTAGCAGAACAGTTCGTGTGCTGAACTGGCCTGCCTGCAGTCCTGATCTTTCACCGATTGAGAACATTTGCAGCATAATTAAACGTAAAGTCTGTCAAAGGAGACTCAAAACTCTCCAGCAGCTGGGAGTCTGTACTAAACAAAAGTGGGATCAAATTCCATTGGCTAAATTTAAGAAACTTGTTTCCTCAATGCCCAGAGGCCTCTATTCTGTGTTAAAAAGAAGAGGGGATGCTACACCATGGTGAACAGGACCCTGTCCCAACTTTTTTGAGACCTTTAGCCGCCATCAAATTTTGGGGATAAAATTTTAAAATTTCTCAGTTTCAACATTTGCTACGTTATATCAGTTCTATTGTGAATAAAACACTGACTGGTGTGATTTTGAAGTCACTGCATTTTGATTTTATTCACAATTTACACTTTGTCCTAACTATTTTGGAATTGGGGTTGTAATTTACTACTTTAAAAGTTGCAGGAGGGGAGAACTGGTTGACGATGGATGCACTTTATCTGGGATTTTGAGTTCAAATCTACTGCATCTGCTGGTTTTTGATGGCAGTGAGCTCAATTTATCCTTGTCCTGCCGGTTGCTGATTATAGAGGATCCACTCTCATTTCCCTGTGTGCTGGTCATCAGTATGTCACTCACCGGTAGCCATTTCCCTGCACGCCAGTCCTCAATAAGCTTTAGCCTCGAGGCAGGACTTGGGTTGAGATTCCTTTGACTGTAGTGTCTCGCACATTGTTTCCACAGCCTGAAGTGACTGTTAATTGAAAATAAAAAAAAAACCGCAATGACGTGGCCCTCCAAGACTTTATATTTTGATCAGTGTGAAACCCTGTGCTTTGAAAATCATCAGTTGACATCTGGGCAGAAAATGGAGGATTGCAGAATGTATGATGCTCTGTCATTATCTTCCGTTTACTTTTTAATTATCTTTTTCATCCTGAAGATGGAAAAATTATTTTACTCCAGCCCTCTGCGGGAAATGGGATTTAAGTCATCAGAAGACCCTATGCTTTTTGGCCATATTTCTGTCGGCCTTTCAACAAATTGGCAGAGGAGGTGCAAAATTCCTTTGCAGAAAGGAATATTTCCAAAATTTGGGTGTCATCACAAAGATTACATAACTGGCACAGTTCTTCAGTCGATTGTAGAGCTAATAGATGAAATCATCTGGCAGAGTTCATGGGTCGTGAGAAGATGTTTACCATCTGGCCATCTGTGAGGTGACTTCATGGGTGATGCTTGCCAGTTTGACGTAAAATCGTGGTGAATGTCCATGACGGTGCTCTTGTCTGTTATTGATGTTTGTTTAATCTTGTTTAAGGGCTCCAAGCCTTCGGCGGGGTTTCGAGGGCTGTCCCAGACTCTGTTCGGCGAGACGCGGGCCCAGACTCCAGCTCAGACCAACGGGACAGCCGGCCCAGACGGCAGGCCTTTTGGCTTCCTCTTCGGGGCCAAAGAGGAGTCAGCGCAGAACCCAGAGTCATCCCAGAACCTGTTCTTCCAGTGCATGAACCAGAAGCCTACCGGAGCTGGCCAGCCTAGCGGCACAGCTGCACCGGCAGCAGCGAAGGGAACCAACTACTTCACCGCAGTTTCGGAGAGCCTCGGCAAGGAGCCGCCGTCTCTACTGAAGCCTCCCGCCCCCTCTGAGAGTCTCAAAAAGAGCATAATCGCACCAGCGACCACAGGGCTGTTTGGCGCCGTTTCCGGCCTGCTCAAGGACCCCAGTAAACCGTCTGGTGACGCGCCGTTATTGGGAAATGGGGCGGTCATGGGCAAACCCTTCGGCATGGACGGGACGCCTAAACTCTCGACTGGATTCCCAGGCGGTGTCGGATCTGGAGGGCTTAGGGGGTCAGGCCTGGGAATGGGGGGGCTCGGAGCCGGTGCTAGTGGTGGTGCTGCTGGTGGGCTGGCAGGCGGCTTGGGCCTGCTGGGCCAAACAAAGGACTCGGAAGCGCACAAGAACCTTTTCCTGCAGACTCCGAAACGCGAGGAGCCCACCAACCCTTTCCTGGCCTTCAGCAAAAAGCTCTCCCACAGCCCCTTCAGCGGACGCCCGTCTCCACAGACCCCCTCCGCCGCTCCGACTGCCCCCACGAGCAGCGCAGGACCCCCTGAGGCTGACGTGGCAGCGGAGAACAAGGCAAACCTGTTCATGTCAGAGCCGCCGCGGGGCCTCCTGTCTTCCGCCAGTACTGCCATATCCACTATCACAAGCCCCGCCCCGTCCTCCTTTATTAACATGTCCTCAAGCCCCGCCCCTTCCTCCTTTACTGCCATCTCCTCCTCAAACTCCACCCCTCCGTCCTTTGCCGCCATGCCCTCCTCAAGCCCCGCCTCTTCCTCCTTTACGGCAATGTCCACTTCAAGCCCCACCCCTTCCTCTTTTTCTGCCGTCTCCTCGTCAAACTCCGCCCCTCCGTCTTTTCCCGCCATGTCCTCAAGCCCTGCCCCTTTTCCCGCCATGTCCTCTCCAAGCCCCGCCTCTTCCTCTTTTCTCGCCATGCCCTCCTCTAGCTCTGCCCCTCCGTCCTTCACGGCCATGTCCGCAGGCTTCTCCCCTTCCTCCTCCGTGCCGGTCTCCATGGTTCCCCAGGAGTCCCCGCCGAGTGGGGAGGGGATCGGGGGTCTGTCTGCAGAGGGAGGCGGGGTCGAGCCGGGGGGGTCTGGGTTCTCCGTTTTCGGTGGCCTCGGGGAGCGAGGGGTCTCGGCGAAGGGTGATTCTGACTCGAGCTCCAACAGCGACCTCTCAGACCTGAGCGAGGCAGAGGAGCCTGAGGGCCCTGTACCGGAACGTTCTGCCGCCGAGGAGAAGGGCAAGGGCAAAGGCGTGGGGAAGGGCCGGCCCCGCAGCAAACCCTTCAAAGGTGAGCGTCCTGCGGCCACGTCTTATAGCTTCTGTGCTGATGCTTCCGTCCGAGGCGGTTTACGTCAGACTTGAGCTTATCCTCATGTGGTGGAATAGGTGTTAAAGGAAAAGTTCACCAAAAAATGAAAATTCACTCATCTACTCACCCCGAGGTCCATTAATTTCTTTCTTCCTCAAAACACTGTTGGAGTTGCAAAGAAAAACAGCCCTGAAGACAAATCCAAGTCAGTTGAAGTCAACGGAGGCCACTTTTTCAAGTGTAAAAAAAAATCATTTAAAAACCACAAGATGCCTCCATCCTGCTCGTGCAACGTAATCCAAGTGTCCGTCAGCCCCGACATTCAAATTTGACTTGTAAAAAACTTTTTTTTTTTTTTTTTTACTACTATATTTTTAGCCTAAATGTCCAAAGTAGCCCCTTAGCTAAGAGCCCTGTTGATTTTTGCAGAAGAAGTTGACCTCGCTGGCTGACCATAAAAATGCGCTGTGAAAGTCACTGAATACAAACATTCAAAACTGCCGCGCGTTTCTCCAATTGGAGATGTTTAGGGCCGTTGCAGAATTTTTTGCCCTCGTTGGCCACAGTAGCTAGAGGTCTTGAATTTTAAACAACTTCTGTGAAAATGAACAAGGCTCCCAGCTAAGTTGCTACATTGGACATTAAGGCAAAAAACGCCATGAAAAGACATCTTCAAATTTGAGTCAAATTTGAATGTTGAGGCTTCCGGACACTTTGATTATGCCGCACGAGCAGTATGGAGGCATTTTATGGCTTTTTTTAATGTTTTATACGCCTTAAAAAGTGGTCTCCAAAGACATCAATTGATTTGGATTTGTTTTTAATGCCATTTTTCTTTGGAACTCCAAAAGTTGCAATAATCACACAGATTGTAAGTGACTGTAGCTACACAGTGGCTTCAGCCAGCAGCCCTTCAGGTCTCTCTCAACTTCTTATGCCACTGGGCCTAGGCCTGCAAGAGAAAACAGCCAAATTGGTACTAAGGTTTGTCAGATGTCTACCCTTTTCAAATAAGCAGCAACATGAAATTGAAAATATGCCTCATTCCTGCAAAACTTTGCACCACTACACTTTAAAGTCGATACATTTTCGCCAGAACCAAACTCTTTTAAATCGCACGGCCTGTAACTGAGCCAGAGACGAAACAACTTGCGCATGTGCACTCATGAGTTCTCGTGACTGTTACGGCTCGGCTGTTTTCTTTGGTACATTTGAGGCCAGGGCTGCCCAAATCACGGTCCTTGAGGGTCGAGAGCAACTGGTTTCCTCCCCTAACTTTGCCTGGGAGTCGTGTGATCACAACCTGGCCAATCAGTGGCTATGATTGTTCATAGAGATGTTTGGAAAGTGCGAAACCAGAGCTGGATTTGGATTTCAGGGCGATATTTGGTAGGCTAGAGGCTGGCATCAATGGTGGAGTCCTAAGCCTTGTCACGGGACAGTGGGACAAGGGAGAGTGAGATTCTGTTGTCAGAACAGCGTGTCTGTCTTGCCCATTCTCATTTTATTACATCTCTCCCAGTATGATCTTTTGCGGTATGAATGCCAATGATTATAATTTGCATCAATGAAAATGTTTTGCATACCTTGGCACTGCTCATGTGCAGTGTTTCAACATGGTAGCAGTAGCGTCTTGTATAGTTCAACCATATACTGTCGTTGGCTCCAACTATATGCAGGTGCTGGTCAACGAATTAGAATAATTTTAAATAGCGCAATCGTTACATTTTCTTGATGCATTTTTTGTGCAGAAAGCAAATCAGGTGTTCACCGCGCCTGTCCTACTTGTTAGAGTAATCACAGAACTCGCTACCTGTAAAAAAATTTGCTCGGCTGAGCTTTCCAAAAGGCCCATTTAGGCCATTTAACTGTGACAATGTTGTTTTATTGAATTAGAATAATTGAGAAACCGGTTCACTGAATTAGAATAATTTTTATTATAATTAGAATCATCACTTTCTCAGAATTTTGTGGCTGCCCCCTTGGCTTGTATGACTGCCTGAAGTGTCCGCGGCATCGATTTGACCAGCTTCTCGCAAGTTTCTGCACTCACTGCTTCCCAGGTTGGGGCGATGTTCTGCTTCAGTTGGTCCAGCGTAGTCGGCCCTCTGTCGCGAATTTTCTGCTTGACGATGGCCCAAAGGTTTTCAATAACATTGAGGTCAGGCGAGTTGGCCGGCCATGCCAAAACTTCAAGCTGTTTGTCGGCGAACCAATCTTTGGTCGACTTTGCCGCATGAGCCGGTGCAAGATCCTGTTGAAATATGAGGTCTTCTTCGCCAAACTGTCCCTCAACAGTCGGAATCGGGAACGTTTCCAGAACATGTTGGTATACGGCAGAATTGACAGTCTTCTTGAGGAGGCAGAGTTTTCCTACACCCCGAGCGGACATGCATACCCAGACCATAACGCTCTGGGGAAACTTGACTGATCTTTTTACGCACTCGTGATTGTAGGTTTCGCCACCACGATGCCAAACACGAGGACCTTGGTCACCAAAGGAGATGCAAAAGCGTGATTCGTCACTGAAGACCACTTTCTGCCAGTCTTCAGCAGTCCACTCGCCGTGTTCTTTGGCCCACTTCAGCCGTTTCTCCATTTGTTTCTTGTTCAGCATCGGTTTTACTGCTGGAACGCGAGATTTGAAGCAGAGTTTGCGCAGACGACGGTAAGTGGTTGATCTCGAGACGTTAGCGCCGGTCTGCTCGTTCCACAAGTCGCTGAGCTCAGAAATGGACTTGAACCGGTTGCTGACTGCGATCTTTCTCAGCTGCTTGTTGTCACGAGCAGAAGTTTTTTGGATGCCGGAACAGTTGGTGCGCTTGCTGCAGTCTTTCTTTAGAGCTTTGCAGATGGAAGACTGGCTGATGCCGAGCTGCTCAGCAATTTTAGTTTGGGTCAAGCCTTGTTAGCGAAGGGCTTGAATTTGAGTCACTATTCCCGTTGAGAGGTCGCGCTGCTTACCCATGATTGATTTTACAACTTAGAAATTCTACTCAACCCTGACTTTATACTGCACAGTGAACACTCTTCACAGAAAACAAAAATTCGAGCTTTTTTTCTAATTCAATGAATGACTTATGAATTATTCTAATTCAATGAAACAACAGTGTCACAGTTAAATGGCCTTTTGGAAAGCTCAGCTGAGCAAATTTTTTGCAGGTAGCGAGTTCTGTGATTACTCTAACAAGCAGGACAGGCGCGGTGAACGCCTGATTTGCTTTCTGCACAAAAAATGCATCAAGAAAATTTAACGATTGCGCTATTTCAAATTATTCTAATTCGTTGACCAGCACCTGTAAGTTTGTATTCTTGTTTTTGGGAAACATACCCCTGATCGGTTCTGATTTAATAACTGCAGCATAGCTCCTCCCGTGGTGTTGGTGCGGTGTTTGCGCAGCTCTTGGGTCGGTGCTGATGTTTCGTGTTGTATTTTGGCTCTCCCTGGTGGCCGGCAGTGGGACAGTCGGTGCTGAAGGACCAGTCGAAAGTGCGCCGGCTGAAGCAGTCGGGAGAGTCGTTCCTGCAGGACGGTTCCTGCATTAACGTGGCCCCGCACCTGCACAAGTGCCGCGAGTGCCGTCTGGAGCGCTATCGCAAATCCCGCGAGCAGGACTCCGATGACGACGATCCCAACGTGGCCTGTCGCTTCTTCCACTTCCGCAGGTGTGTGTGTGTGTTTGGCTCCCTTTCAATATCGTGACTGAATAGTGTGCCCCAACTTAAAGCAAATTAATTTGTTGAAGCCATCTATGTTTGGTGAAGTTTTGGTGTGTTGCATTTGAAGGATTAAGTTTGAAGTGAAGGGGAGAGCAGATTTAAAATGACGTGACATGAGCTAACGTAAGTAGCTAGGGTAGGCCATTCACCCCAGCTCGGCTTTTGCATCACTCAAGCGTATAAAAAAACTTCTGATACTTAATGACGAGAAAGTTTGTCACACTGGATCAAACCTGATACCTGTATATTCCCAAGAGTTTCTCCTTTTGCAATTTTTAGCATTTGGGTTTCAGTTGTGGGGCTTGTAGTTTTGCAGAGTACATATTTTGGGGTGTTGGGACTGATGTTTTGGAGTTTAAATAATTGCGGTTTTGGGGTGTAAATATCTGCGGTGGTGGGACTCAGGTTTTGGGATGTAAATATTTGGGGGAGTTTGGGCTGAAGATTCGGGGTGTTGGGGCTGAAGTTTCGCGGTTGTGACTCGCTGTCCCCCCCTCAGGTTGGCGTTCACGCGGAAGGGGGTGCTCCGGGTGGAGGGTTTCCTCAGTCCCCAGCAGAGCGACCCGTTGGCCATGGGCCTCTGGCTCCCCGCCACCGGTCAGGACGGTGTGGATCTGGACACGTCCAAGTACATCCTGGCCAACGTGGGCGACCAGTTCTGCCAGCTCGTCATGTCCGAGAAGGAGGCCATGATGATGGTGGAACCGCATCGTACGTTTGCACTCATGATCCCCATCTGTTCCTCTCTCCATCCTCGCCCGTTCATGTAACGTGGCGGAAACCAGCCCTCTTCCTGAGATCGACAATCTTTAAGCATTTCACTCCATCCCAAATCAACACCTAGAGCAGGGCTGCCCAACCCTCTTCCTGGAGATCTACCATCCTGGAGGGTTATATACTCTAACCCTTAGAGAGCTCACCTCATTTGACTGATAGCTTTCATCGAGCTGCTAATGTAGAATCACATGTGCCCAATTAAGGTTGGAATCAAAGCCAGGGGAAGCATTTGTGATGACTGATCTCTCAGAGGTTGATCTTGAATAATATGTGTTCGTTACCCCTTGATTGATTGACGCTGATTGATTTGCGTGTCGTTTCTTGTCGCCGAGCAGAGAAGGTGGCGTGGAAGCGAGCCGTTCGCGGCGTGAGGGAGATGTGTGACGTGTGCGAGACGACACTCTTCAACATACACTGGGTGTGTCGCAAGTGTGGCTTCGGCGTGTGTCTGGACTGCTACAGGCTGCGCAAAAGCAGACCTCAGGAGGGTAAGATGCTCTGTTACGCTCTGTTTTGTTCCTCTGTGTGTGTGTGTGTGTGTGTGTGTGTGTGCGCGCGCGTGCGCGCGCCCGTGTACATGGGTGTCTATCTGTGTGCTCGAGTGTATGCGTGTGTGGCTGCGCAGAAAATGTGTTTATGCTAGGGATGCGCCAAACTGACATTTTCACTCCCTAAACCCATGCTGGGTTTGGGTATCAGCCGATAAAGAATAGATTTGAAACCAATGTTTAATTGGTAAGCTGTAAGCCTCGCTCTGGTGGCTAGACTGGGACCATTTGGTTATGAGTAAGGCAACAGCGAGCTTGACGTTAACATTGCTCTCCTAACTATGTTAAAGAATAAGTAGCAAATTAATACCTACCTATATAATGGTAACGGCCTAGTATCACCAACACCCAAATCCAGCTATTTTAGTCAGCGAAAGACTAATGCCTGATATCATCGGTGCCTCTGTAGTCTCTGCCTGTTTGTTTGTCCCCAGGGCCTACTGTTACACCACGGTTCTAATCTGACGCTGTTGTACCTCGTGTCATATGTGTATCTGTGCGAGCGGGTGTTCCTATGTGTGTGTGTGTGCGTGCGCGTGCGTTAAATCTCTCCCTGTTCTCTCTCCCTCAGAGCCGGACGAGGGTCCGGATGATGAGGTCTTCTCCTGGCTGAAGTGTGCAAAGGGGCAGCCCCATATACCCCAGAACCTCATGCCCACTCAGATCATCCCCGGCACAGGTCTGTGTGACCCTGTAGCCCTGCACCTCATCACCCCGACTGCGCCTGGGGTTTGATGGGCTTGTTTGGGACTATACTGCACCCTGCTGTGCACTGTTCTTACCTGCTGTGCTGTAAACTGCTCGCTGAATCAGATGGGCGGGGCTGACACACTCGGGGTCGTTTCATTTCAGTGCACCAGGCGTGCTCAATCAAATACAGATAAGTCTGTGAATTTGTAAGGAGCACTACCGTAAACCAGGTCTGACCCCAAATGCTGTAAATGTTACCTGTGGCTTGTTTAATGAAGTAGGATCTACGAGTTGGACTGAGAACTGCTCTAAGTAAAACCCAGAACAGATCTTATGAGCCAGATTTGAGAGGTTTCAGGTTTTGTTTTGTGCTGTTATCCAGCTAACTGAGTAATCCTGTCCTGCGGATTCGGACCCTGACCTTCGGAATGCAGTTTTGCTGTTACCCATCATCCATTGCTCTCTGTCTCTTTTTCATCTTTTCCCCTGCAGCCCTGTATAACATTGGCGATATGGTGCACGCGGCTCGGGGGAAATGGGGCATCAAGGCTAACTGCCCCTGCACCAACCGGCACACCAAACCCATAGTGCGGCCCAGCGCCCCCAACGGCCTCCCTCAGGTACCCCCAAACGCCGACATCATGTTCTCCCAAATATATGTATCGATTATATGTATCGCGATAATTTTTAAGCGCAATAAAAGTAACTGCCTCTATGGGGCAGACAGACGAGCTTGATTATTACCTTTTCTATGCCACATACCTTTAATTTAGTGTTTAAGTCAGATCTGAGGCCATTTGAAATTCTTCTGGGAAGAAAAGTGTGATTTTTTTTTTTTTTTTTTTTTTAAATTACCAGCAAGGTTGGACGGCCTCCATCGCCTTGGCATAATTAGCTTACCTTAAATCAATTCCCTTGTACTTTGCCCTACGTGCAATCAAGTCATTTATTCAGCCAACTGACCAATCAAAACCAAAATGTGGCCAATAATGATTAAGAGGAGATGATCAGAAGCAGACCGACCTAACCAGGCTGCTGTGTTAGATTGAAAGAATGTCAGTAATCTGAATAGATGGCAGACCTCTGAATGCCGCCTCTCATCGTGAAACTTTTGGATTTCTCAAAAATAAGTCATGTTAAGGTGGCCCTGATTTTAAGCGTTTAAAAATATACGCAAAGTGGAAAATATTGTGTGAAGCGTATCGAACCTTAATGTGTGAGAAATTATTTTCACATTATTTTGCAAGCAAAGGAAAAATGCACAAAACACTTGGCAAGCAGGTTCCGGATAATCAGTGCTGCAAATTTTTTAGCATTTTTTTTAATTTAATAATTGAGCAAGATTAATTTGAAGTAAAGTATTTCATAGCTCTTGATTTTAGTTACTTTTGAGCGTCTAAATGGCCTACAGTGAAGGTGGAAAACGTTTTGTTTAAGCATATCGATCGTGACATGTAAATTGTTATCGTATTTGCACACAATGGCCAAATGTAGTAATCCAGCAAACGCATTCAGGCAAATTGCGTGCTGAACCAAGCAACGTTAAGGTCTTTAAAATCATCATCCTCTACTCGACAACTGCTTTCACCCCCTTCCCATTTACTTTTCTCAATTTGCAATCGAACAGCTGATTCGCACAATGAACAATTTCAATTGGTTGGCTGTCTAATTTATTTCAAAATCATTTTTGTTTGTCGCATTTTGAAATTTAAATGGCCAAGAAACATGACAGAGTTGCCTGAATGCGTTTGGTACATTATTTCTAGTTTCACATTTGGCCTCTGTGTGCGAATGTGTTTACAATTTACATGTTACGTTCGATATGCTTAAACAAAATATCTTCCACCTTCGCTGTAGGCAATTTAGACGCTCAAAAGTAACCAGAATCAAGAGCTATGAATTACTTTATTTCAAATTAATCCTGTTCAATTATTAATTTGGATTTGTCTATTGTGTGCAATGCGAAAATAATTTCTCACACTCACGTTGGATATGCTTCATAAAATGTTTTCCACTTCACACATATTGTTAAACGCTTTGAAACCAGGGCCATTGATTTTATTTTCCAAAAATCTTTTGAACGGAACGTTGTAAAAATGCAACAATGAGAAGTGAATTCAGAGGTCTGCTATTTTTTCAGATTATTGACATTCTTTCCGTCTAACACCATTGCCTGGTTAGGTCTGTCTGCATATCATTATCTCTTTTAAATCATAATAGGCCACATCATGGTTTTGATTAGTCAGCTGGCTGAATAAATGGCTTGATTGCAAGTTGGGCAAAGTACATGGGAATTGATTTAAGATAAGCCAATTAAGCCAAGGTGAAGGAAGCTGTCCAACCCCGCTGGTAATTAGCAGACTTCAAATTTCACTTTTCTTACCGGAAACATTTCAAATGACCTCTGATTGCTCCACGTGGCATTAGGTATAGAAAAGGTAATGAGCAGCCTTGCCTGCCCCATAGTGACAGTTACTTATATTGCGCTTAAAATTTTCACAATACATTTATTGCCCAGCCCTAGCATGTGCCCAGCTTTTGGATTTTGTCCCGAACTGCCTCTCCGATCTCCCTGCAGTCCAGTGTTAATTCCAGCGGGGGTGCTGCTGGGGTGACCACGCCCACACCCAGAAATGAGGGCGAGATGCCTAACCTCCCCGCGCCATCGACTGTCAAGGCGGAGCCAGCGGCAGAAGGTGGAGCCGATCCCACCAGTGATGCTGGGGGCAACAGTGTCCCTCCCCCTGCTAAAGAGCCCCGCCCCTCTGGCTCAGACTCCTCCTCCTCTTCCTCCTCTGCGCTTCATTGGCTGGCAGACCTGGCGACACAGAAGGCTAAAGAGGACACTAAAGGTGAGAAGTGAACTTCTTTCTCTCGGTTAGCATTACACATAGTGGTGTCCTTGTGTAGTGAAAGAATCCTGTGCTCTGAACTGTCAGTCGAAGTCCACTTTGAGAAGACTATCTTTATTACATACAGATTGGAGATTATTCTGATCACATCAGTGGTGGTTTCTTGAAAATACTCTGCTATATTTCCTTTGTGTCATAGATCAAAACTGTGCGGTCTGGCCAATAATTATCGTGCCAGACATGTACACATTATTCTTCTTTGTTAATTGTATCTCCCCGATGATGATAGTCGGCAGATACTATCGTTTAGTTCTGCGCTCACAGAGATTTTCTATTCCGGACTCTTCAGGCAACAATTATTACAGGAATTTTTTGTAATTTTGCACAGGCAAAGATATTTATTTGAAAATGCCCAAGGCCGATTTTCGGCAATTTTGGACGTACAGTATGGCTGCCTGCGCTCATTTTGTCAGAAATTTGGGGATCTGGGTGAAACAAGACTCTGTCTCTGTGGCGACCAAGTTATCTAGTTGACTCTGGAGCAAAACATCAGTATTATGCAGCTGGTAAAAATAACTATCAAAATGCTGAACAGTGAGCAGGGAGAAGCACGCATTTCATTGCTAAAATGATGTTGAAATACAACTCTTGTAACTGTGCATAGTGCAGATTTCCTGAATCACAGTATGCATATGACATCACTGTGACAGGGGCCCGTGATGACACACCCACTGGCAATAAAAGGCTAAGAATATACTTAGTCCAGCTAGATGCAGAATTACTTAGACTAAAACTACTGGAGTATTGTTTTTAAAATGGGAATGAGCCACTGTCTTTGACTGCACAAACAGATATGGCTGTGAACTCCTGCAACCTTTTTACCGATTGCTAACATTAGCCAGCAGTTTTCTGAATCAAAGTTGAAATATATTTTACAAATGTGAGAAAGGATGACCAGTAAATCCATCGTGCAGCCTAGGACTTCTACAACCCCAAATCCGAAATAGTTTGGAAGAAGTGTAAATTGTGAATAAAATCAAAATGCAAACTGAGACATTTTACATTTTTATCCACAAAATGAGCTTATTTCAAATTTTCTGGCTGCAACAGGTCTCAAAAAAGTTGGGACGCAGGCAAAAAAAAAGGGCTGAAAAGCAATTAATATCTAAGAGAATCAGCTGAAAGAACATTTAGCAAATAATTAAGTTAATTTGCATCAGGTGTGTAACATGATTGGCTATAAAAAGGAGTCTTTGACAGGCTGAGTCCCTCAGAAGTAAAGATGGCCAGAGGCTCTTCAACCTGTGAAGGCTTGTGTAAAAAAAACAGTTGAATACTTTAAAAACAATCTTCTTCAAAGTCAAATTGCAAAGGCTTTGAAGGTCTCATCATCAACAGTGCATAACATCATCAAAACAATTCAGAGAAAGTGGAATAATCTCTGTGCGTAAGGGACAAGGCAGAAGACCTTTACTGGATGCCCATGATCTTTGGGCCCCTCAGACGCCACTGCATCACTAACCGGCATGATTCTGTCACTGAAATTACTAAATGGGCCCAAGAATACTTCAAGAAACCACTGTCTGTAAACACAGTCTGCCGTGCCATCCATAGATGCCACCTAAAACTCTATCATGCAAAAATGAAGCCACTATTGAGCATGATCCAGAAGCGCTACTGTGTTTTGTGGGCCAAGGCTCATTTAAAATGGACTGTAGCAAAGTGGCAAAGTGTCCAGTGGTCAGACGTGTCCAAATTTGACATTCTTGTTGGAAATCAAGTCAAGTCCTCCGGGCTAAAGAGGAGAAAGACCACTCCTCCTGTTATCAGCGTTCAGTTCAAAAGCCAGCATCTCTGATGCTATGGGGATGCATTAGTGCATATGGTTTGGAACACTTACATGTTTTTCTTTTTTCTTTTTTTAAATTTGGTATCTCCAATCCCACCCGAATCTGGAATGCCCAATTGGTGAACTATGTACAAAGCTTGCTCGTATGCGACCCCTTGTTGCCAACTCAGGATAGTGAGGACAGTTCACGGCTTTCCTCCGAAGCACGTGCCCATCAGCCACTGCTTCTTATATACTCATTGGTTGAATTTTCGCAAGTTCAGAACGAGAGCGGAGGATACCCGGACATGAACAGACTTATGATCTTCCTGACGAGCGCCCGTCTAAGCAACGAGCAAGGCGCTTGAGCAACGAACAAAGCTGTTTGTTTATTTCCCTTACCCGGCAGTCCCTTCCCAATTTGAAACCCTGTAGCGTGATGGCCAATTGTGCGGTGCTGCCGACCACTGCTGGTTGGTACAGCCGGGGCTCGAGCCCACGACGTGATAGTCACTTCTGCACTGCAACGCAGTGCCTCAACTGAGTGAGCCATCCGGTAACTGCACTTGCATGTTTTAAAAAAGCAGCATGAATGCTGAAAGGTACATAAACAGAGATGCCAAGGCTTAGGTTTTAGGCGTGAGTTTCTCCTCTTAGTGGCATTCATGTTTCTGTGCCGTAGTCAGCAATTATTAAATCAAAGTGCACTAAAGAAATTTACTTGCGTAATTTAAGTCATTGTGCATCAAGTTAATCAGTTTCACGTGCATTACGGTGGATTTCCCCACAGAAATCGATTATGATTCGGGATTTCTCAGGCTTGTCTTTACTGAGGGATTAAAAGCAATTGAATTGCATAAATACATTTCAAATGGCCTTCTTTCATTAAAACAATTTAAACGATCATGAAACGCATGCATTGTTTCCAGTCCCTGAGTAAAGAGAAGCACGGGAAGTCCGGAGTCATTATCGCTTTCCATGTTACTGGTGATGAGGTGCACCTTTACGCAAGTGAAACGGAAACTTCAATGCACAAGGATTTTTATTCCGCATGAGAATCTCATTAAGAATTCAATGAATAATTGCAGACTACGGTGAATAAGCCTAAAAAATGCGTACGACTTGCGCTGAATGCGTGAGACTTGAATCTCTGCAAAAAGGTTTTAGAGCAACATGTGCTCCCCTCCAGAGGACATCTATTCCTGGGAAGGCCTTGTGTATTTCAGCAGGACAATGCCAAACCACATACTGCAGCTATTACAACAGCATGGCTTCGTAGTAGAAGAGTCCATGTGCTGAACTGCCCTGCCAGCAGTCCTAATCTTTCATTGATTGAGAACATTTGGCGAATAATTGAACGAAAAGTCCGTTAAAGGAGACCCAAAACTCTCCAGCAGCTGGAAACCTGTATTAAATAAGAGTGGGATCAAATTCTACTGGCTAAACTTAAGAAAGTTGTCTCTTCAATGCCCAGACGCCTCCACTCTGTGTTAAAAAGAAGAGGGGAGGCTACACCAAGGTAAACAGGCCCCTGTCCAAACTTTTTTGGGCCCTGTAGCTGCCATCAAATTTGAAATGAGCTAATTTTGTAGATAACATTGTAAAATTACTCAGTTTCAACATTTGCTATGTTATCTCTGTTCTGTTGTGAATAAAATACTGGCTGGTGTGATTTTAAAGTCCATTGTGTTTTGATTTTTGTCCCAACTATTTTGGAATTGGGGTTGTATTTCAGAGACAAATCTGGCTTTTCAATGTGGTTTACTGCTCAGGCTTTTTCAAGTGCCTTCAAGCAAGTTCTTGCATACTTCTATGGCTTCAAAATTAGATGCAAATCTCAGGAAAGCGCATTTTAGCTTGGGCCATCGATGTTTTGGCATTGTGTAGGGATCACTCAGAAGTCCAATCATTCTAATTGTTTTTGAAAATGATTGTTTCCTGTTAACTAAAGCTGTCACTGATTTGTTTACGCCACGGAGCACTTGAGAGGTGGAGTCAGTGACATCACTGCCCCGCCTCTGTGAGAGTGTGGGAGGCTGTGTGGTACAGTAATTGTTATTCACAGTATAACAGAGCTTTCATACAGAACTTCTGAGAGCCCCGTGATCTGCCGACTCTCTCTGCGCTTCAGCGTTTTACTGTGTAATTAAAATCAGCTGTTGGCTCCGTACATGTTTGTTTGAGGCTGTTTGTTGAAAGAAAACCACAGACATTCAGAGCGGCTGCAGCTGTGCGGAGATCCCCACCGCCCCCCTCATTCTGTTTCTGTGAAGAACTGTCAGAGAAGTGCAGAAAACTGCATCCCCTACTGTAACGCAGCATTGAAAACCAGAAAAGATGACACTTATGTCACCACAAAATTATGATATCCAAAATCCCAAATGGCATCTAATATTATGTTACATTGTCAGTGTAATATTGATGTACTGCCCAGCCTTACTTCAATCACTTGGAGCATGCTTTGTGAAATGTCTGTGTCGACTGGAAGCTTGACTGCATAGGCAGTGGAACAACTTTTAAAATATTTTGAAATGGTGCCATATGTTAAAATTTTTAGAAGTTTCAAATGCACCGGTTATTCGTAAACGAGAAAGTCTTGATTGATGAAATTTCAAATGTACCATAGTAAGTTAAGTATTCCTTATTTGTGAAATGTCTGGAAATCTTTGTTCTGATCTGTGCAGCAGAGATGATTGTTCTTTGTAATCTGGATGGATTGATGTCATCTCTCTCTCCCCTCCCTCTCTTTCACCCCCTCAGACTCGGGGTCCCTCCGTTCGGTGATGTCTCGGGACGGTCGCCCCCCGTTTGGCCTGGACTCTCTGGGCTCCCTCTCTAAGCCCTCGCTGTCGAGCCCTAAGCTGTTCAACAGTCTGCTCCTGGGCCCCGGGGCATCGCAGCCCAAAGCTGAGGGCTCCAGCCTCAGAGACCTGCTCAACTCGGGGCCGGGGAGACTGCCGCACGGCCTCACTGAGCCCGGAGTCCCGTTTCCCTCCGTCTTCTCCACCTCCGCCGGGGTATGTGTGTAAACGCACGCGTGCGCACGCATACAAGCACACTGATGCGCGCACACACACTGGCATACACAGCCAGCCACGCACGGCGCGCACACGCACGCACACACACGCACGCACATGCACACACATATACACAGACAGAGGCCCTAGATCCTGTAGTACCTACTGGAAACAATTTAGCAGTCACGTGATTTTTATCCATTAAAATGATTTTTTTATTCAAGAAATATCCAACTAAACTGTATCCACCTCAAAATGTCGACAGGCTTGAGTTTGTGGCCGAAAACGATCAAGTCGTCAAGTGCTGTTAGTCACCTCTACCAAGGAGGCGTATGTTTTTTGCCGGCGTTGGTTGGTTCGTTTGTCTGTCTGTCTGTTAGCAGGATATCTCAAAAACGGGCGCATAGATTTTAACCAACCTTTGCAGAATGTTAGAGTCGCACAAGGGAACAAGTGATTAAATTTTGGCCTATCTACGTCATAGTACAGCTGAGATATAGGCCTAAATTCAAATCCAGCTGGCAGAGATTTGAAGTCTTTCCAATGGGCCGGATTTCCAATCGGCGTGCTTTTGGGTTTTGCTGCCACCTGGCGGTGAAATGTAACAATACCCTACATCAGCCAAAGAAAGTAACAAATGCACAGAGTTGCCTTGGCGTGGCCGAGGTGCTGCACTCTGAGTGCTCTTGTTCAAAATCTGCCTGATTTATACAGATTTTCATTCATACGTCATTTGTAGATTTTATCGTTTTAATGACATTGAATTGTTCGATAAGTGTTCTCTGATTTGGTGCAGCTTTATCAGTTTATCTGTATCAGTTTGGCTGCATCATTGCTGAACATGGTGTAGTCTATAAACATTTCAAAGTTGGGCTGGAATGTAGAGCCAATAGTACAAAATGGTTTAAGTTGCAGTACTATATGCTCTCTCTCTCTCTCTCTCTCTCTCTCTCTCTCTCTCTCTCTCTCTCTCTCTCTCTCTCTCTCTCTCTCTCCCTCTTTTTCTCACTCTCTCCCTTCCCCACTCTCCCCCTTTCTTCCTCTTTCCCTGTCAGGGCGATAAGTCCAAAAGCAGCCTGCCCAATTTCCTGGATCACATCATCGCGTCCGTGGTGGAGACGAAGAAGGCTGATTTCCGGCGGGGCGGGGGTGGGACTGGCGCTGACGGATCAGAGGTGGGGCCAATCGGCCGGCGGGATGGGGGGGTGATGGGACTGAGCGTGCTCGACCCCCACACCTCCCACACCTGGCTGTGTGATGGCCGCCTGCTCTGTCTGCAGGACCCCAGCAACGGAAACAACTGGAAGATCTTCCGCGAGTGCTGGAAGCAGGGCCAGGTTAGCAAGGGCTGACACGAGGGTTTGGGATTATTACATCTGAGGGAGTGTTGGCACGTTGGCCAGGTGAGCGAGGGTTAGCACAAGGGTTTGGTATTTTTAGAGCTGAGGGAGTTTTGGCATGTTGGCACAGGTGAGCGAGGGTTGGCACGAGGGTTTGGGATTATTACACCTGAGGGAGGGTTGGCATGTTAGCACAGGTGAGCGAGTGTTAGAACGAGGGTTTGGGATTATTCCAGTTGAGAGAGGGTTGGCACGGTAGCACAGGTGAGCGAGGGTTAGCACAATGGTTTGGGATTATTACAGCTGAGGGAGGGTTGACATGTTAGCAAGGGTGAGCGAGGGTTAGCACAAGGGTTTGGGATTATTACATCAGAGGGAGTGTTGGCACGTTGGCACAGGTGAGCGAGTGTTAGCTCGAGGGTTTGGGATTATTACCGCTGAGGGAGGGTTTGCTCAGGTGAGTGAGCGTTAGCACGAGGGTTTGGGATTATTCCAGTTGAGGGAGTGTTGGCATGTTAGCACAGGTGAGCGATGGTTAGCACAAGGGTTTGGGATTATTTCATCTGAGGGCGGGTTGGCATGTTGGCTGAGGTGAGCGAGGGTTAGCACGAGCGTTTAGCTTTATCACATCTGATGGAGGGTTGGCATGTTAGCACAGGTGAGCGATGGTTAGCACGAGGGTTTGGGATTATTACAGCTGAGGTAGTGTTTGGCACGTCAGCATATGCGAGTCGGGGGGTTAGCACGTTATCGTGGTGGTCTGGAGTAAGTACAGCTTTGGGAGTGTTGGTGCATTAACTTGTGAAGTTAGCCTGGTCAGGAAGTTTGCATGGGGATCTGGAGTTGGTACAGCTGAGGAAGTGTTAGCATGTTAGCACTGGTTGGTGGGGGGTAGCACACATGAGGTTCGAGAGTTTGTACACCTGAGGGAGTGTCGGGTTGTTAGCATGTGTGAGTGCTGCGTTTGCGCATTAGCATGGGGGTCTGTATTTTATACAGTTTAGGAAGTGTTGGCAGATTAGCACAGCAGAGCAGTGAGTTAGCATTTCCATGAGTGTTTGGAGTTGCTGCTGATGTGAATCTGTATTTTCGTGGTCTGTGCTGCAGCAGAGTGTCTTCTGGTAGCCAGCGCTGTAAACCTACTTATCTCAATAGCCAGTGCTGTAACTGTGTTTCTCCCTGTCCCCTGCGCTCTGACTGCGTTTCTCCCTATAGCCTGTCCTGGTCTCTGGGATTCATAAGAAGCTGAATGGTGGGCTGTGGAGGCCTGAAGCCTTCAGTCTGGAGTTCGGTGATCAGGACGTGGATCTGGTGAACTGCAGGAACTGCGCAATAATCTCTGACGTCAAAGTGCGGGAATTCTGGGATGGCTTTCAGATTATCTCCAGTGAGTTTAGAGTCCTGCTCATGGGGGGGGCATTCACACACAAGGTCATTTTTGTGGTCTCCCCTCCTCAAATGTTCATCGGTTTGTAGAGGTGGGTCGGCTGTGATGTATTTGAGATGGTGGTGAAATGGCTGATGGGATTTTTTATTTTTCAGAACGACTGCAGGGCAGTGACGGGCAGCCCATGGTGCTGAAGCTTAAAGACTGGCCTCCCGGAGAAGACTTCAGGGACATGATGCCGACGCGGTGAGACAGACGCGAGTGCACTCACACACACTTGCACACGCGCGCACACACACAGACACACTCTCGCGCGCACACCCCGAGACACGTGCACGGGCGCACAGACACACACGTACACACTTACGTGCGCGCGTGCGTGCACACAGACCCGTGCACTCACAGTGACACGTGCGCAAACACATACACAGACACATGCGCGAACACACAGACGCACACAGACCTGCGCACAAACACACGACACGCATAGACATGCACATCCGGCCCTTTAATTTTAGGAAATTGTGATCCATTTGGATGGAACTAAATGTACTGTTTCTTACAGACCGCATTATATTGGCCAGAACTTTAAAATTATGCTCATGCACACTCACTGTAGTGATCCAGGAAGTTGTTCTGAATTCACTTGATTTCATATTGAAGTACCTTACACTAACATTACGCTATACCCTTTTGCTAACTAGATAATTGCGATAATTTTACCTGGTCGAGTAAACCATCCACTGCTGCTAATCCTGAGAGTTGACTTCAGTACTGGAGTTTAGGGTCAGGATTTTTAAAGTTCTGCTGTATCATTTGGACTCAGGAGCTGCGCTGTAATATTTGCACTGCAGGTCTGCAGAGATCCTTCTGTGTTACTGCAGCTCTGACTCTGCAGCTGTGGGCCATGGTTTGTGTGAGAAGACCAAATCTCTCAGTGTCGCTGTGTCTCTGCCCCCAGATTTGATGACCTGATGGAGAATCTGCCGCTGCCGGAATACACTAAAAGGGATGGACGTCTGAACCTGGCGGCCCGCTTACCTGACTTCTTTGTGCGGCCTGACCTGGGGCCCAAAATGTACAACGCGTATGGTGAGAGTGCCCACGAGTGCCAAATCACTGACTGCGAGCAGATCTGGACCTGAAAAATGCATTACGTGACACTTCCATTGTAGCACTGCATTTGCTAACATGGTTGTGATGGTGCTGCTGATAATAATGCCACTAAAAGCTATTCTTACCTTTCTGCCATGTCCCACAGCACTTAGTAGAAATTTGAATATGAACAACTCCGCCTCCCTCCGAAGTCCCACCCTCTTCCCCCTGCCTGACCTCTGAGGCTCCCCTCCTCCCCTGACGCCTGCGGTGAGAAAATGAGCAGCGCGAATGAAGCTGCTTTCACACCGGATGCGAAACAAATTTTTTGCAGGACAGATTATATTCAAAGTCAATGCAAAGCTGCAAATCTCGCGTGTATTAGCGTCTTTGCATTGATTTTGAATGTAATCTGTCGTACGAAAAATTTGTTTCGCGTCTGGTGTGAAAGCATCTTGAAACGGGGCAATGGAGTCCGATTCAGAGGCACCAGTTAGTGAAAACTAACCAACAGTAATTACATAATATTCAGTTCTATATGTGGTATAAAATAAAATGCCCTCGTAATGTCTGACGAACTACTATTAATGTTATCATAGTAATTATAGCATTTCAGCGCCTGTTTGTTTACAGTCAGATGCGTTGTGTTTCGGCAGAATTCATACATATTTTCTTGCAAACCTGCTGTCATAACGTCTTGCCTCGCCAGAATTGTCACGGTAACGTAAGTCATTAAATTAGGAGCAGTTGCAGCTGTTTTATTTGCAGGCTAACTTTGTTGAGTAGCTACCTGCTTTGTCTCTACCGCTCTTCTGCTCTGCCAGAGAGGCACATGACTCGCAAGCAGTAGGCAACTGGAAGGGACACAGCAACGGGTGACAGACCAGAAGCTCGGCAAATCATTTTATTCAGACCGAAGAGAATGATTGGTCAGACTTTTATCAGAAATAAATGAGAATTGAATATTGATGAGTTTCGACGCCTGGTGGATTTCTTTTACATTTTAGTGTGCCATACGCTTATTAGGAGCATTTTAAGATTATGAAAGGAAAGTGTAAAAATTCCAGAAAGGTAGGAATTGCTTAAACGCAAAGCGATGTTTTCTAATGATACTTAGCAAATGTAGAGGGACTGTCATACATTAGATTTTCAGAAAAGAAGATTCATGATAAATTAAAGCCCCTGAGCTGGACTTGCGAAATGAAATAAAATCAATAAATGCCATTCATAAAGTGTGACCCATGTGAGCTAATGTAGCGTTATATTGGGTTACGCTAACAGTTACTGGTGAGGTTCTGGTAATATTGGGTTACGCTAACGGTTACAGGTGAGGTTCAGGTGCGATTGGGTTACGCTAAAGGTTACCGGTTACAGGTGAGGTTCAGGTGCGATTGGGTTATGCTAACGGTTACAGGTGAGGTTCAGGTGCGATTGGGTGACGCTAATGGTTACAGGTGAGGTTCAGGTGCAATTGGGTTTCGCTAACGGTTACAGGTGAAGTTCAAGTGCGATTGGGTTACGCTAATGATTACAGGTGAGGTTCAGGTGTGATTGGGTTACGCTAACTGCTACAGGTGAGGTTCAGGTGGGAATGGTGGACACTGATCGCTCGTTTGTCCCGCAGGTCTGACCTCCTCAGAGGACAGGAAGGTGGGAACGACGAACCTGCACCTCGATGTATCAGACGCGGTGAATGTGATGGTGTACGTTGGCATCCCGGAGGACGAGCAGAGCTCTGAGCAGGGTGAGAGAGGGGGTGGGGCATGGGGAATGAGCATGTCTGTCTAGTGAGTGGGTTGGCCAGCCCTCAGTGAGCATTTGAGTGGGTGGGGCTGTGTGTGTTGTGTGTGTGTCCAGTGGGCAGGGTTAGGGTTGAGTGGGCGTGTCTGAGAAAGGCCATCACGATTGTTGCAGATGAATAGTTTCTGATTTTTATTTGTAAAAAAAAAAAAAAAAAAAAAGTCACAGTTTTAGTTTTATTGTATTATTTGAATTTCATTCTACAGCTGTTGGAGTAGGTTTTGATGATGCCTAAAATCGCTGAAAGATGACTTGAGACAAGCCACCAATATTTTTCTTTTCTTTTAATACGAAATAAACACTGACTATTCACCGTTATTTGTAATTGCTTCATTTTCAGCAGTAGCTGAAGTTCCTGTACTTTTCGGTTTTACGTTAAACTGCAGCTGATGCTTGTACACACAGCTGCGTGTCTCCTCTGTGCGGTCTGGCGGCCATACTGGATTTTACACTCAGGTGTCCATTGATCTATTTTGATTTTTGCTAAATCTTTCTTTCACAGAGGCAGTTCCCAATGGCTTTACAGGTCTGTGTATTTTCCTACATTAAAGCCCCCCTCAGCATGCTCTTACAGGCTAATTCCTCACTCCTTCTCGCTGGTTTTTTATATATATATATATATATATATATATATATATATATATATATATATATATATAAGGCTCGCTCCTGTTGGCTGATGGACTATCATCTTCCCTTCTGTGACCTGTCTTTTCTGATAAGTCTTGAGTTCGATTTTTTTTTTTTCCCCGTAGGAATACTCTATTCTCATCTGCCATCGTGTTCTTCTCCTGCTATGGAGTTTTGTGCTTGGAGTATAGTTTTTTTTTAATATTATTTGTTGTTTATTCAGAGGGAAAAGCCCTCCTGTGGTGCCCATCTGTAAAGACCCCTGGGCATTCTACATGAGGCACTGTTCACTCGACAGTACAGGAAGTGCTGTTCCACCATTGTAACATCCCATTGAACTGTCGGGTGATGGATTCTTGGATACTTTTTTTGGCTACTTCCTGGTAGCAGGGGTCACAGTTGTAAATCTAACTCTGTTCCTCCCCAAATTTTTTTCCCCACTGAAGTTTTTTCCCTCGCCATTGTTTGAGTGTCATTTCCCCCTCCATTAGGTTTTTTTTGTACCAGTTGTTGGTTTTCGAATCATTCATGTCTTTCTTACGTTTCCTGTTTTTTTTTTTTTTCCCTCCCCTTTTTCATATTTCCTGTTTTCGTGCAAAACATCTGATATATTGTCTCAGTGAAATGAGGGAGATGAAGTTATGAAACCAGTGGGGGGTGTAATTTCTTAGAGCAGTGATTTGCTCACTCAAAATTCTCATAATGCTGGGATTGGATGAAGAGTTAAAAAAATTGGTTTGTAAGCAATCTTTCCCCCTTTGTATCTTACTTCTAAAAAGTACTTTTTTTTGGCCCCATTTTAATTAAAAGTCTGGATGTATCAGGGGTCAGGATTGTATTACTTGCTGTCAGGGAGCAGTTACTGCAGTACTATTTTTAGATTGCGCACAGGAACACGGTTCAATTTTACGCCATGGGCTTTTAAACAACAAAGATGTGCAATAAAAGTGTAGTGAGTGATGATAATGTATTTAGAGGCTTCTGAAAGGCTTCTGTAGATCTTCGACGTGGAATCGACGGCTGATATTGGTCTACGGCTGATATAGAACCATTTGCTCCATTTCTTCCTGTAGGAGTACAGAGCGAATAGTTCTGATTAATTCTGATCAGCTCTTCCTTACATCTCTTTTCACCCTATTGCATCTGTGATTCTCCTGTGTGTGGTGCCTGTTTGTGCTTTTGTGTCCCCCTGTCAGCTTTGTTCATTTCTCCTTTCTTATGAAAATATTTGTGCCTAAATGCCTTTTCCACATGTGAACCTGTGATAAACAGAAGAGAATTTCATCATTGCAGTGAGACTTCCAGTTTAAAATGGTGCTCAAAATCTTTCTTATATTCAGCCTATACGTATGTTTGAGAGTCAATTTTGAAGCCTTGAAGGCACAAGCCAAAACAAGAGCTTTGTCGGATAGTGATGTCGATTTTAAAGAAGGGGGGCGGGGGAAAATATAAATAAATGATTACGCTAGTTCGAGATTTTGGCCTGAGATGACGGGGCACCCCTTTGCTCTGCAATGGCAAAATGCTGAACTCATTTATTTCTGGACTGCTGCCCCAGAAAGGGCAGGAGCTTCACCTGAAGTCTGCCTACATCCTGATTTCCTGTCTGGCAAAACCCTCAAGACTGGCCTTTTTTAGGTTGTTCCTGTGGCTATGGAGTTAAAGTGGTTGTGTGAATAAATTTGCCCTCTAAAAAAAAAAAAACCAATGCGGAGGAAAAGAAATTTACTTTGCCCCCCCAAACCCCAGAGCAGCACCAAGCTGTTCACTGTTTATCCGTTCGATACTCAGCCGGACTTCAGTCTTTTCTAGGATGGCCTTCCAGAGGTGGCTGCTGTTGAAAATGCGTTTGCCGCGTGAAGGTAAATGCCGCTAAACCTCGGTGTGTGTGTGTGCGCAGAGGTGATGACGACGATCGAGGAGGGCGATGTCGATGAGGTGACGATGAGGAGGATCTACGAGGCGAAGGAGAAGCCCGGCGCCCTGTGGCACATCTACGCTGCCAAGGATGCAGAGAAGATCCGCGAGCTGCTCCGCAAGGTCAGGGGTCGGGGAGCTAAGGTCACCCTCATGCACTCATAAACTCTTAGATTTTCCATGTGTTCTGTGCACTCTAGGGTTAAGTGTGTTGCTGCTTGGTTTACTAATTGGGCTTATGAGGTCGTGTTAGTATCGTTGCGTTGATCCGTCTGACTTGGCGTTTCCTTGTGAATCCAAAATGATAGTTTTTTTGAGCTGGGTCAGCTTTGACCTCTGACTATTCTGAATAAAAATTAAAAAAATTATATTTTTAACAAGGGTTTTAGTTTGTTAATTGGACGTTATCTTTGAAACTTTCTTGTCAATTTCCTTTTTGATGTGGAAGTTGGTTTTCTCCTATCATTGGCAAGGAATAAGATCGATTACAAGTCTGACAACTTAAATGTCGCATTTACGGGTAATTTTGTGTGCGAATCTGCGCTCATCTGCACTTCTCAGCCTGCGTTATTTCCCATGATGCTTTGCAGGTGGGGGAGGAGCAGGGTCAGGAGAACCCGCCGGATCACGACCCGATTCACGACCAGAGCTGGTACCTGGACCAGGTCCTGCGGCGGCGTCTTCTGGAGGAGTACGGGGTGCAGGGCTGGGCCATCGTGCAGTTCCTGGGGGACGCAGTCTTCATCCCCGCCGGGGCGCCTCACCAGGTGTGCTTCGGGGGCGGGGACCTCAATATTATCAGTGCAGCTGTTGGGCCCTTGTGCTAGGCCCTTAACCCCACACTGCTCCGGGGACTCGGCAACGGCTGCATGTAATCCATGACATGAGAGCATAAGACCAGTGACTGCACAAGTTATGGGTGCGGTGTGATGGCTAATTTAATATTTCTGGGAAAGGGGTTGCTTGTGTTTATAAGGTTTAGATTTTGAATTAAGTCCCTGAAATTGTTACGCTGATTGCATTATTTTCATAATAAAAGCGCTATATGACTGAGTAGTTTGATAAATATGTAATTTTGCACAGCTGTGAGGAAAAGCTTGAAAGTACAGCTTGAAAAGGGTTTGAATTTCACTTTTCAAAACCCTGGGTCAGACATTTCAGAGAATTCTCTGTTCTTCGATCCTACTACTCGAACTAACAAAAATCAGGAAAGAGAGTGCAGAAACAAAAAAACACCAGCATAGCAGACGGTAGAATATTCTACTGTATTTTATTGTTTGCTTTTCTCTGCTCATTCGTCAGGTTCATAACCTGTACAGCTGCATCAAAGCAGCAGAGGATTTTGTGTCCCCAGAGCACGTGAAGCACTGTTTCAGACTGACGCAGGAGTTCAGGCATCTGTCCAACACCCACTCCAACCACGAGGACAAGCTGCAGGTGAGCGCTGCTGAGCATGTGCGGAAACAATGGGGGCTTGCTGGGAAATGAAGTCCACCAGGGGCTTGTGCCAGTACCCATGCTGCATCTGTATGTACTGAAATGAGTGTGAAATCTGCTACTCAACGCTTCATTAAGTAGGTGTAAGGTCTGGACTACAGGCAGGCCAGTCTAGTACCCGCACTCTTTTACTACGGAGCCATGCTGTTGTAACATGTGCAAAATGTGGCTTGGCATTGTCTTGCTGAAATGGGCGTCCATGAAAAAGACGTTGCTTGGATGGCAACATATGTTGCTCCAAAACCTGTATGTACCTTTTAGCATTAATGGTGCCTTCACATATGTGTAAGTTGCCCATGCCTTGGGCACTAATACACCCCCATACCATCACAGATGCTGACTTTTGAACTTTGCGCCTATAACAGTCTGGATGGTTCTTTTCCTCTTTGGTCCGGAGGATACGACGTCCACAGTTTCCAAAAACAATTTGAAATGTGGACTCGTCAGACCACAGAACACTTTTCCACTTTGCATCAGTCCATCTTAGATGAGCTTGGGCCCAGCGAAGCCGCCAGCGTTTCTGGGTGCTGTTGATAAAATGGCTTTCACTTTGCATTGTAGAGTTTTAACTTGCACTTACAGATGTAGCGACGAACTGTAGTTACTGACAGTGGTTTTCTGAAGTGTTCCTGAGCCCATGTGGTGATGTCCTTAACACACTGATGTCGGTTTTTGATGCAGTACCGCCTGAGGGATCAAAGGTCACGGGCATTCAATTTGGTTTTCGGCCTTGTCGCTTACGTGCAGTGATTTCTCCCGATTCTCTGAACCTTTTGACGATATTACGGATCGTAGATGATGAAATCCCTAAATTTCTTGCAATAGCTCGTTGAGGACTGTTTGTTTTTAAACTGCTCGACAATCAGCTCACGCATTTGTTCACTAAGTGGTGACCCTCGCCCCATCCTTGTTTATGAATGACTGAGCATTTCAGGGAAGCTGCTTTTATACCCAATTATGGCACCCACCTGTTCCCAATTAGCCCGTTCACCTGTGGGATGTTCCAAATCAGTGTTTGATGAGCATTCCTCAACTCTCTCTGTCTTTTTTGCCACTTGTGCCAGCTTTTTTGAAACATGTTGCAGGCATCAAATTCCAAATGAGCTAATATTTGCAAAAAATTACGAAGTTTACCTGTTCGAACATTAAGTAACTTGTCTTTGCAGTGTATTCAATTGAATATAGGTTGAAAAGGATTTGCAAATCATTGTTTTCTGTTTTTATTTACGATTTACACAACATGCCAACTTCACTGGTTTTGGGTTTTGTACAAAGAGCTATTTCTTCTGGCAAAATGAAAACTGCTTGTCATTGTAGCACCAGTAGCCCTATAGGATACCTCTACGTCTATTGGTCGCATGCAGCCAAATGCAGTAGGCTATCCCGGCGTCATTTGCATCAGTTAGAGCCATACAGAGGGATTTGGGCATACTGCAGATTTCGTACACAGCCTCTTGCCTGCTGTTTAGTAACTGTGTTTGGGTCATCGGACGTGCCCCTGATCTTGGAGAACAGGAGGCTGAGGGATGGTTCTAACTTTGTTATTTAATAAATGCAAGATCACAAATATGTGAAAAGTGTAGCTTGGAACGATTTATTTCGCTGAATTTTCTAATGCTTATGCATCAATATTGACTGCAAGTTCAAAGCAAGGAATTTTAACACTGCTGACTTTCAATTTTGGATGTAAAACATTGCAAAAAGAACAGCTTTTCAAAGGGTTCATATTAACCCTCATTATTGTTGCTGTTCCATTACAAATATGCGTGCAGAGTGTTCTCAACCGAACTGCGTCTCCTGGGTTCTTCTGAACTTGCGTCTGGAATTGCGGTTTGACTAGGGGTGAAGCGAGGTTGATGGTGGGTTAGTGGTTGGGAACATTTAGATGTTAAGCTGTGATCTGTGGTCCACAGGTGAAGAACATCATCTACCATGCTGTGAAGGACGCAGTGGGGACTCTGCGGGCCCACGAGCCGAAGCTGGTCCGTTCCTAGCTCCTGCTCGCCCCCTGCTGCTTCCAACGGGGAAATAATTAGAAGATCTCACTGGAAGTAGCCTGGGATGAAGGCTGTCAGGCATCCATTTTGATACCTGTTGACACAGACGGGGACAAGCTCACCGATTCTCCTCATGACGCAACGGTTCGGGACAAAAGAAGCACTTCTTGGGCGTCACCAATTGCTCAAGAGATTTCTCTCTTAAGTTTTCTTAGGCTTCATATTTAAAAACAATATTTTTTTTCCTCCCCCTCTCCAAATTAACCCCTCCTGCGTGAAAGGCTTTGGATCTGTGAGTTAACTTGTGACGTGCCTTCTAAGCTGAGAATTGATCCCGACAACGTGAGCTCCCATCGATTTTAAACTTTTTTTCTTTTTTTTCTTTTTTAATAACCTACCCCATCCAATAGCAAAGTGTTCCTCACTTTTATTTGTTTTTGTGCACCAGATTTTTAACACTCCCCCGCCCCACCCATATCACCACCATCTCTTGGTGCGAATGAACTAGAAGCAGTTGAGGTATTTAACAGACCAAAGTTTTCTATTTTTGGCGGTTTGATTTTCTTCCATCGTGGTGACCTCTGTGCTTGGTTTTTCACAGACAGCAAAGGTAAGCCAGACTGAAGCTTAAGACCCACTGCCAGTAGACCTTTTACAGATTCTTCCTCTTCTTTTTTTTTGTTTTTTTTTTCCTCAAGGATCTATACATCATATGTATTAAATTGAAGTTAATTCAGTTAGAAAGAAAATGCTAAGATGAGAACTACTGGTCATCACTGTATCAACATTTGAGTGTAGCAGTCTGTACAATTTTTTTTCCCCCCCCTCAAAATAAATTTTGCAAATAAAAAAAAAAAAAACTTTGTTCTAGCTTCAAACCTGGTGTCCGCTTGATGTTTTACTCTTGCATGCTAGTTAGTCGGTGGCTTTGCACTGTTTACCATATTGGCAGCTTCCTGGTTTTAAGTGGCAGGTTTGTAAGGACGACTGATTGTTGGCTTTAGGTCATGCCGTTATATAAGCTTCAGTGGCCTTGTAGTTAGAAGATAAAACGCATCCTGCTTAAGGTTTGAAAAAGGGAAACTGACTTTTCGGTCCCCCGGATACCAATTCTTGCATCTCCAAGTGAATGAGTCTCATAATCACCGCGCTTGTTTTCTTTTTTTAGCCAATTCAAATATAAGATTTGATTACAAAGGCCATTTAACCAATAACCAAAAATGAGCAAGCATCTTTCTCCAAAAAAAAAAAAAAAATTCAAAAAAAAAATTCAAAATTTGTTTCCTGTCTCCTTTCTCCCTCGGAAAAGCAATCTCCATGAAAAAATAACAGGACAACAATGTCATCACTATCTCCCGCCATGATCAAGGGCCATTACTCAGTTAAAAAAAAATATGCTTCGATATGCATTTTTGAAAGCTACGAAGATTATGAGTAGCTCATGAAGCGTACCAAATTTCATGCATCTAAGTATAATGGCCTCCCAAAAATCTTGTCCCCATTGTCACCTAGACAGACGGATGGACCCCAATCCAATATCCCCCGTCGCACTTCATTGCGGGGGATAATAAAGCGAAAACCAATAGGATTGGTGTTGGTACTTTGTCCAGATGGGATCCGTTCATTTATTTGTGGCCATTGAGTCTTAATGCAGAAACATGATTTGAAAGAACACTTGCTAGGGAGTGCTTGAATGCCTATTTCTTCTTTTGGAAACCAACGGTAAAAAAGTGGATTATTTACATTTTTAAAGTACACATGAAGAGGCCTGCCGGAGTAAAAACTGCCCACATGGTGTGTCCTTTGGCTGAAGGTCTTTGAGATTGATATTCAAGTAAGCCAAAAAGCGTCTACTTTGATCCTAGCAGGGTTAAATTCTCAGTGTGCTTGTTTTAACTGTTAACTGAAGAATTTATAAGTCAAAGCACACCACTGCATCCTTGTGCATTTGAAAAGAAAAACGTGCAGTTCCGTTAAATGAACCAGAGGTGATATTACAGCATGATGACTTCAGCTAGTTTGAAAATATACTTGGTGCCATTAAAAACGCAACAGTGAGGTATGTGCTGTATTCGCAACAAATTGAAGAGTCATTCGATTTTTATTGCTTCTCCAGTGAGATGCCAGTGGAAATAAAGAAAAGTGCATGTTATCGTAATGCTGACGCGCGCCATATGAACGCGGAATTGATTCTTCAGTTTGCCGCAAATGGAGACCTCACCGTTGCATTTTTAATGGCGCCAAGTATGATTGACATAATTTCCATTTGTATTTTTTCCCCCCCATGTCAGGAACCAATGAAATATTTGAATTACTCACTATAAGAGCATTGAATGTGGCTCATTTGGACATCTGTTCTATGGTTTAACATGCCATTTTAAATTTTCAGATGTCAGATAAATTTTATTGCAAATTTGTCAAATTTTCTCAAATAAAAACTAATCTGGTATGCGTTTGGTCAAACAGTTCATGAACACTATACTGCTAATTAAAAGACCCAAATTTGTCGCTTTTTCTTTAAAATGAACTTTTTTGACCAAGTGAAGATTGACCCAAATTTTCCAAATAGTGGATGTGACGCAAAAGGAAGTGTTCCAAACCCATGAGTCAATGTGAAAACGATAGGGGGAAAAGATTTCAAAGAATATTATTTCCAAAAATTCATGAAAACAAATATTTTTCACATCAGAGGAAAAGGAATAAAGTGACAATCACTGAGTTTTAGTGGGCCATGACGAGGAAAGATGTCCGACAATAGGTACATGATAACAACATGGGACTTTCATTCCACAGTGCACATTTGACAAAAAAAACAGCCCATGCAAGTCAAATGAGGCACTGTTTGCACAGCTGGCTGGCTATTATGCTAAAGTTTTAAACGAATAAAGTATTGAGTTACATGTATAACAATTGTTGTTGAAACTTGAATTTATTAAAGGAGGAGACAGCACCACGGCAAAGTACATTTCAGCGGAAAGTAGAATTCTTGAATAGTCTAAAACGCATAGTTTTATAAATTTTTATTTGGTAATGATGCAGTGTGACGCATTTTTAAACGGGAAAGTCTTCAAATCGGCCTGGTCAATACCAGGGGGCAGACATTTTTTACTTGGGGAATCTAAGGCTGCATTCAGAATGAACACTTGTCCACTCGCTAACTCACTCTCTATATTGTTTTCAATGTAGAACATTCTCTACACAATGCCCTATATAGTGGGTGAGTGTGCATTTCAAACGCATTATCCAATCAAACGCCAGTGCCGCAGTGCTTGTGCGTCAGTTATTCTCTTACGTGACGTCAGTTGTTCTCTAACCTTTCATCCGGGCCATTGAGTTGTCCAGAGGGCCTTCAGTAAGCTCTCCCTTCACGACTTGGCTGCCAGCAAGATGTTTTTATTTAAGCTGGCCTGATTAACAATCAAACAATTTATCGACTGAGCGACCAAGACCAATACATGACCTATAATTAGAAATGGTAATGAAAGGTGAATTCCAATTGCCTACATTTATATAATTCGTATGGCATTGTAAATCCAAAAACTTTTGCTGACTTTGCAGCATTTATTTTCGCCGTCCTTGGGATCATTACACAGCTGTGCAACCTTAAAGCGCCCTTTAGCCGTGACAACATTCAAAACTAGAAGAGCACTCAGAGAGCGCAGAACCTCCGCTGCCAGGGGGCAGCAAAGCCAAAAGCACAGCGATTGGAACTCCGGCCCATTGGAAAGACTTGAAATCTTGAACTTTGGAGTATATCGCAGCAGTACTTTGGCCTAGATATGCCAAAATTTAATCACCTCTTCCTTGACTTAATACCCACCTACCCTGAAAATTTCATCAAAATCCGGCCAATTTGTTTTTGAGTTATCTTGTACACAAACAAACCAACAAACAAACGGCACCGAAAACATAAACCACCTCGGCGGAGGTTAATAAAGAACGGATATCCGCAGCCTCATAAACTAATTTCTGCAAATCTATGCTGCTTAATGAGTGCTATGAAGACATATTGATATTTTACGTTGTCATGAATGCGCAGAAAACTCCTCATAATTTTGCGGAGCAATGCATAACAATACTATCACAAGTTAGAGACTGTCGTCGGTTTTTACCTATTAGTCTGAGCAACTGTGGGTAATCTGGGGATGTAAACTGCGAGAGGTTTAGGTTATTAAGCATTTTTGAAGGTGAGGTTTCTGAAGATCAAATTCAAAATCAGAAGATTCCCCAAGTAAAAATGTCTTCCTCCTGGTATTGAAGCCAATTTGAAGATTTGCTGGTTGAAAAATGTGTTGCACTGGATCATTACCAAATGTAAATTTATAAAACTATGCATTTTAGACACTTCAAGTATTCTACTTTCTGCTGAAGTATACTTTGCCAAGGTGCTGTCCCTTCCATAAATGGCAAAAAGCGTTAGCATGCTAGCTAGCAAATTATTCATCCCATTGACTTGAACAGACTAGAAGATTATGCCTTTTCATTCTTAAGTTGGTCTCATTCCTGTTTTGCAATCATGGCCGAAGTTCGATTTTACTCAAGATCTCATGGTGGAAGATCGATTTAGTTTTGTTTTGAGTCATAAAATAGTTTCGACACTCATTTTAGCATGGGATTATTAATCGGCGTTTCTGAGAACAGAAAAGAAGGGGAAAATTCAGGACTGGAGCAGTTTGGGCTTGGCCTATCCAATGGCTTTTTAAGCATGCAATTTCAGTGATTACTAACCCACAGTGATATCCCCACTTTCCCTGTGACTCGGGATCTTGCTGATGAAAGCAGTCACAGTGAAGCATTTAGAGCAGATCACCGATCCTGATCCAGGTTCTGTGAAATCCGCCTGTTTCCTCTTCACAAAATCTACCCATGCCTTTCGAATTGTGGTTTTTTTTTTTTTTTTTTTTTTGGAAATTCATGGACTATGATGCCTCTACTTGTATCGGCCTTATTGTAGCAGCTGTAAACAAGACAGATATTTGCATTTTCCCAAGGGAATGAACCACAATTACAGATCACTGAGACCAATGTCCAAAGGCGCCGACAATGTGTGTTCTCTACTGCTGGCTTGATGTCTTCCGTGACGTCATCCCCAAAGATGGCCGAAGATAAATTATTTTTATGAGATGATCGCAATTTGCTGTGATTAAAATGCGAATAAAGTTGCAGCGGCTGATTATAATTTGAAATGACCAGTGCAAGGAAGGGTGTATTTATGTTGAAGATTCTGTGGTCCAAATGTTTTTTTACTTCTGCATCATCAAGCTCTTTTAAATTTGAAGGTTTAATAGAAGAAATGTGAACTTTCTGAAGGTACTGAACGTCTTGCATCTTTACCTGTCTGAACAAACCTTCATCCAAGAAAAGTGATTGTGCAAGGGCATAAACAGGAAGCACGGAGTTGTCTAATCTGCTGGGAAAACATCTTGAAATAATTATTTTAGGGTTTTGTATACAGAGACCCCATATCCGAAGTCTCCATTTAATAATGGACCAGATTTCTTAACTACTCAGCAGCGATATTTTTCGTCTCGTGTTTATTTATCATGCGCTGCTGTTCGGCATGCAAAGTAGTCATCACCTAGCTGTGTCTGAGATGAGGCCATATAAATTTATTTTATTTATAAATAAATCTTGATACTGCCTTTAACGTGTAGAATTATGAATATTTCTTGCTTCTGTAGTTGTTTCCTCAACCTGACTGTTGATGCATTTATTGGGACAGTGCGTGAATTGCAACAATCGCTGACTCCGCGTCAGCTGCGAATAATTACAGTGGTTTTAAGCAAAACAATATGACATCCGCTAACCACTCACGTTTCTGCCGGCGAAGACAATATTGGCCTGCCCCTTTAAGAGCGGAGATGTGCCCGGGCTGCTGTCTCTGATCAGACGGGGATTTTCGCTATGAACGCTGCAGAATCGGTGTCTGTGAAGCTACCTGGGGATTTAAAAACTACTGGCTTTCCGTGCATTTAACAAACCCACTGTAGGAATGGGAGGATAAAACGTCTAGTAATAAGAAGAAACGGCTGAACTAGTAAAGATGGTATCCTGGATGATCTCTCGAATCGTGGTGTAAGTATCCTATTTTATTTCCAATGTTCGGTGCTCTGTCGGCCTGTTGTTACCAGTGCTCATGCCGTAAAGCTGCTCGCTGCATTTGGTTCAGCTTGTCGGCTTGCCAATGACAAGGCTGGGAACATTCATCTGAAAGATGTTTCCGAGAAGCCTAGCCCCTTGGTTGGCCCTTCAGGTTTGCAGGATTAAAGTAAGCGCATGCTGTTTGTGAAAGCACAGTCTTCCCAGTTGCAAGTCATCGCTTCCTTAGTCGTAACTCTTGGCGACATGTGCACAGATTTAATGTCATTAAGATAATATGAAATGCTTAACTAATGCGATAGCCCTGTCTGAATAAGTTATGCAGTGGTCTCTCCTGGCGGTTTAAAGTCATTTGTTGATACTTAAAGTTGTATTTTTTCTCCTTCACCACATTTCTGAGTATGCCGATGAAAAAAGTGCATTTGTCCATCTTTTATTTTAGGGAGAAGGGTTTTAAGAATGTTTTGTGTTAAGTTCGCTATCTGTTTAAGTATGCGCTCTCTGAAAATTCCTTTTGTCAAAAAATTAACAGGGGGAAAAAAGCCTTTTAACGGTCTTGGTCAGGTGGTCCTGGGTGACAGCGCTGTTTCTGATTTAAAGGGAGAGGCCGAAGGTGTGTGTATCGCACAGGCATTTCTCAGTTGGGACAGATTTCTTTGCCAATGATCTGCTTACGCATCAGAAGTCATTGAAACCGTTCACGCTAAAATACATTAGTATCTCATAAACTTCGCATTTTTCCCTCATTTTGGATATGACTGGCCTGTATGGAATCAAACAGATGTACCTGTTTTTGAATCTGAAAAGTACATTTTGACGCGTATGCCTACTTTCCATTTGCGACCATCCCGTATTAAAGCATGAGGCATAATCATAAATTTTCGTTGACTTTTCTCTTGGCCTGGAGGACGGACAGCGAGTTATGTGAAATGGAGGATTTTGGTGTGAATGGCCCATTCAATGGTGACTGAATGCAGAGGTGTCCCGTGGGCGTAGTCCCCGGGGGTTTTTCTTTGTACATTGTTAGAGGGAGTGCCGACAGTGTCCGTCCTGTACCCTGGGGGAGAGGCGTTAGAGGTGAGAAGCTGGGAGCGTCTGCATCGAGCAGACAGTAGCACAACGTACACTGCAGCCTGACTGTATTCTTTCTTTCTTTCTTGGTCACGCATGCTCTCCCTCCCTCCCTCCCTCCGTTTGAATATTAACCAAAAGTGCGCAAACACACACTGCATCAGCTGACAGACATTCAGAGACTACTCCCATACATTGCATGAGCTCACTCTGGCCCTCTTTCAGACACACGCACGCACACACACCAATGGGAGTAACAGTTTATGATTGGGGGGATATTACTGAAATGGTTTTGTCTGCGAGAACAAGTTTTACTTTTTCATTATTACTTTTATTTCAGCACATTATTGGGGCGACACATCCCATCTCACACACACACACACACACTCACCCATACTCGCACACTCACCCAGACGACCTGTATCAGCTGACACTGGCCCTCTTTCTCTCTCTCTCTCTCACACACACACACACACACACATATCACTGAACGCGTGTTAACGGATACTGTGTGTGTGCGTGTGTGTGTGTGCGCGTGTGTGTGTATATATACACTCACATAAAATGCATACTGGCCCACTCACTCACTCACTTACACTCTCTCTCTCTCTCTCGCACGCACACACACACACACACACACATTCCCATTCTCCCACGGACCTGTTGGCTCATCTTCTCCTGTAGCTCCCAGCTCAACGCCCCCCCTCCCCCAAACCCCCAATCAGCTTCCTGCTGAATGAGCAGAAAAATTATACTCGACCAATCAGGCTGCATAACCCATTTGAGAACACAAGCGTTCACGTGCACCACTCTTCCTGAGTGAGTGAGTGTGTGTGTGTGTTTGTGTGTTTTACGAGAGTGAGTGCGTCAGTGTGCCTCTTGAACTATACGTCTGAGACCATAAGAGGTGAACTATAAAGTGTCAAACTATTTTATATTGATGCTTTTGGACTATTGGTCTATTCTATTTTACTAATTTTTTTATTTTTTTTTCATTGCTTTTGTCTGTAACCTACAGGACAAGCTCAGGCAACCTTTTCAGTTGAAAATGCTAATTGTACTGCACACATGGTCTTGTTTAAGCTAATTAGTGAAATCGCCAGGGTTACTGCATCAAGACAATGAAATGGCTTCAATAAAGAGGTATTAAATAACTCGTTTGTTGTACATTTCCTGGTTTTTCCTCGAGTTTCCATTTCTCCTGGGTGGCGGGGGGGCTCTGGTTTCCTGCTTTGTGTAGCTAATTCTCATTTTTGAGGAAATATGTGCCAAGATTAGGGGAAACTAGTGGGGGAGACATTTTGTATGTTTACTGCAGATAAATTATGAAACATTTTGAAACTTTATTAGGTGCTTGTAATTACTGGACAGAATTTGTGCGGTTCTGGACAAGCAAAGAATGTACTTTTAATAAAAATTTTTTCCTCTCTAAAATGTTAATGGCTATAGACCAGGGGTGGGCAATCACGGTCCTGGAGGGCCGGTGTGTATGCAGGTTTTTATTCCTATCAATTACCCTGACTAATTGAGTTAATTGATTGCATGCACAAATATAGATTTTCGCAATGATTCGATCAAAGGAAAATGTTTTATGAAGGGAGATAAGACTAGTCTTTTTAGTTTCATGATAATTTAAAGAAATGCGCATGAAACGTCAGATTTCATAAATGGTTTGGCTAATTGAGACAATCAACTAATAAAAGACCAGACGTTGGTGTGAAAATCAGGGACAGATACGGCCCTCGCTGCCCACCTCTGCTATAGACTGACTGGATCAGTGCATGTATGTGCTCGCTTCACTTGCTGAAGAATATTTAATTTTTGTCGCACCTGTCATCCGCAATTGCAGCCCAAAGTGCTTGAGACAAAGACTGATTTGTTATTTTTCTTGATACTCACACGATGGCACGCTGTTGGCGCTTGGGGTTTGGTTTCAGCTCTGCTTGAATCTGGATTTTTTCATGGAGGAAATAAGCTTTCATTGTTGGAATTTAAACTGGATGTCAGAATGGTCTTTAATTGAGCATTTTTAGGGCTACAGTTCAGCAGAAATGTTTGTTTGTTTGTTTGTTGGCAAACTGGTGCCGACTTTATTCAATACCTCTGCCAAGGAGGATGTTTTCACCTCCGTTTGTCTATCAGTAGCCGGATTGTAAGCACTGGTTACAGAAAATGTTGTGGACCAATTTTACTGAAACTGTGGGATGGTTATATTTGACAATGGTGAGAGGTGGGTAGACTATCACTGGTCAAGGTCAGCATCGCAGAAACATTGACGGATTATGAGACCTCAGGCCCCTGGGCATGGACATGTGAAAGCCCCCCCCCCACCAGCAGGGAAAGTTCACTGTGCCTTGAAGCTAAAAGCACATGGACATGCTGTGCGCAGACACGCCATAAATGACCACAGCATGTTGTGTATTTTATATATATATAAAATACACATCACCTGCATCTCAACTAGATGTACAGCACAAATTATTCTGCTCTAAACTACAAATAAGAAAGTTAAGCCACCTCTAATATTAACAAAAATAAAGCCTAAAAACTAATTACTGCGAGCTATTTTTTCACATAACAAACACCTTGTACACAATCAGATGTACCAATTCAAAGAAAATGGAGTGTTTCATTAATCAAAAGCATCATCTTTTTTTAGTGGATATTTATGGGTCCAGTTGACTTCATTGGTTTTGATGCTAAATGGCTGCAAAAACTGCTTCGAGATGAGTTTGATGGAGTAAAAGGGCTGCAAATAAAATATGAAAATTCAGCATTGAAGTTGTAAAAAAATATTGCTGAGAATTGAAAAATGGCTGGGTAAATTTATCTGAACACTTCAAATCGCGTCATTTTCAGCTGCGGAACTGTGCGCAACTTTGAGAGAATACCACCTACCTTGCTGTTACGCACAGGTTTGTATACTATTCTGATTGTCCAATCAATGTCTTTCAGTTACTGTGGAACGTTTTAACTCTCTGGGATTGGATAAGAAACGTGCCAAAAAGTTCAAGAAATGTTTTTCAATTTGAACTCATTAGTGGTTTTTTTTGTTTTAATTAATTCCATGAACTACATTATAAATGTTCACCAGAGGTGTATTTGTGAGAATATTTGATCCAAAGAAATGGAGTTTTGTGTTAATCGCTCTTAAATCATTGAGGACAAATATTGTAGTGTCGGTAGACCATGATCTTATTGCTGAAGTAATTACATTTTTTTTTCAAAAACTATTCTGTAAAATTCATTAACAAGCTTCTGTGAATACTATAGTTCTTGTTGGAGATATAATTGAACTGTTAAGATGTTACCATATGATGATAGCCATCTAAATTAGTTAAGTCAACGAGCTTCATACTTAGATTATGTGGTTCTGAACTTACCATGTTTAACCCTCTATTAATCAAACTCATTTCCAATTGTGTTAAAATTGTTTCCCTATGCAAAAATGTTTATTTTGGGCCATTATTTGAAAAACAGTAGACACACAATTTTTTCCACACATTTGGCCCACCTTTCCAAATTGTAGCAAATCTGCTACATTGGGTAATAATGCTAATGAAAAAATTAAAGTGACATACCATTCAAGTTATTCTCAAATGTTTATTTGGCAAAAAGAAACAAAAGCAATAGGGTGCCCAGGCTGTTAACCCTTTTACTTCATGTTGCAGATATGCTATGCTGGTTAATAGAGGGTTAAAATGTTTAATTTTTCACTGATTGTGAGCAAAAGGGGTCTATATTATTTTGTATACGTTGATATAGCATTCCGAAGTTTAATAAACTTATATAAAGTCCATAACTTGTTCATTCTTGTGTACTATCTCATGAAATTACCTTTACCTTTACCTTTACCTTTTACCAAGATTTAGTGTCCGTAGACGATGCATGGTTTACCTCCTTTGGCATACGATAAATTTCAACTTGCCTTGTGTTCAAAAAAATTCCATTATTGGGTCACTCTTGACATTATCAATGGAGCATTCTATGGTATTCATTATGTTACAGACAGGACGTTCATAGAAGTGATTCCATTGCTGCTACTAATTTGTTGGTCCTCTGAATTGTTTGAATAGCTGTATTTGAAGTACTCTGGGAGTGCTTCAGATGATATAAAAATGAATGTCATCTGTAATGCAGTTAATTACATAAAATTAAAACCGTTACTGACCGGACAGGTTGTGACATGGGTTTATTTGTACAAAACCCAAAACCAGTGAAGTTGGCACGTTGTGTAAATCGTAAATAAAAACAGAATACAATGATTTGCAAATCCTTCTCAACTTATATTCAATTCAATACACTGCAAAGACAAGTTACTTAATGTTCGAACAGGTAAACATTTTTTACATTTTTTGCAAATATTAGCTCATTTGGAATTAGATGCCTGCAACATGTTTCAAAAAAGCTGGCACAAGTGGCAAAAAAGACTGAGAGAGTTGAGGAATGCTCATCAAACACTTATTTGGAACATCCCACAGGTGAACAGGCTAATTGGGAACAGGTGGGTGTCATGATTGGATATAAAAGCAGCTTCCCTGAAATGCTTAGTCATTCACAAACAAGGATGGGGCGAGGGTCACCACGTAGTGAACAAATGCGTGAGCTGATTGTCGAACAGTTTAAAAACAACATTCCTCAACGAGCTATTGCAAGAAATTCAGGGATTTCATCATCTACGGTCCGTAATATCGTCAAAAGGTTCAAAGAATCTGGAGAAATCACCGCACGAAAGCGACAAGGCCGAAAACCAACATTGAATGCCCGTGACCTTCGATCCCTCAGGTGGTACTGCATCAAAAACCGACATCAGACCACAGAACACTTTTCCACTTTGCATCAGTCCATCTTAGATGAGCTTGGGCCCAGCGAAGCCGGCCGCGTTTCTGGGTGCTGTTGATAAATGGCTTTCACTTTGCATTGTAGAGTTTTAACTTGCACTTGCAGATGTAGCGACGAGCTGTAGTTACTGACAGTGGTTTTCTGAAGTGTTCCTGAGCCCATGTGGTGATGTCCTTTACACACTGATGTCGGTTTTTGATGCAGTACCGCCAGAGGGATCGAAGGTCACGGGCATTCAATGTTCGTTTTCGGCCTTGTCGCTTACGTGCAGTGATTTCTCCAGATTCTCTGAACCTATTGATGATATTACGGACCGTAGATGATGAAATCCCTACATTTCTTGCAATAGCTCGTTGAGGAATGTTGTTTTTAAACTGTTCGACAATCAGCTCACGCATTTGTTCACTAAGTGGTGACCCTCGCCCCATCCTTGTTTGTGAATGACTGAGCATTTCAGGGAAGCTGCTTTTATACCCAATTATGGCACCCACCTGTTCCCAATTAGCCCGTTCACCTGTGGGATGTTCCAAATAAGTGTTTGATGAGCATTCCTCAACTCTGTCTTTTTTGCCACTTGTGCCAAAAAAAAAAAAATAAAAAAAATAGTTTCTCAGTTTCAACATTAAACATCTTGTCTTTGCAGTGTATTCAATTGAATATTAGTTGAAAAGGATTTGCAAATCATTGTATTCTGTTTTTAGCTACGATTTACACAACGTGCCAACTTCACTGGTTTTGGGGTTTGTATAGTGGTTAAATCAAAAGCTCTCTTCACTTTGGTGATATCCTTCAAAATAAGCCATCCAGTGATGTACCATTATATCAAAGGAATATCATTCAGGAATTTTCAAAAGAATATCTGAACAGATTCAACAGGGGTGTCAATGTGTGTTATGGACAAGATGGGGCAAAATGTTACGGACAGGACACTTTTGTCGCTCTATATGAATATCAATTCATTACCACTTAAACTTTTATTGATCAATATTATGGATGCATTTGCATTGTAAGAGACAGCTATATATCTTTTTACAAGAAATATGTCAATTTAAATTCAAATATCAAGACTTACAGCCTCATATCCGTAAGCATGAACAAAATTGTTATACAATGTAAATGCACGCAAAAGTTGAATGCCAATTGAATGCACTTTTTTTTTTTTGTTCCTCTGTGCGTTTGCTGGTGTGTGTCATGTAATGGGCTTGCGTTGTGCCAATGTGGTAATTGGTTGTCATGAAGGAATGTATTTCCACAGAATTGTTTATATGGATGTGTCTTGCCCTGTCAAAACTTGCGTATAAATAAAGTGTTAAAAAAAAAAAAAGTTGAATGCCTAGCATGACCAACTTAAATGTAAATTTTTAAATGAATTTCCATATGTTGACGCCGGACACAGTCATGAAATATTTCTGTTAACTTTTGAGTTAAGAGGGCAAATAACTGCTTTAAACATTAAATGCACTTAAGACAAATTAACAGCTTGTTAAAATCCTGTGATTTCAATCGAAGACTACAAAGGAAAAATTACAAGAGTCCAAATGTTGTATTTTTTGTATATTTTATCTATTATTACTAATTTTAATATCAAACGTGCGTACACCAAAAAAATGGGTGTATGCCAAAACTGCCGCAAGGATCGGCATTTGTCAATCTGAACGTGAGCGAACGGTCCGCAAAAATCTCATGCCAGGTCTGACCAGGTGTACGCAAGTTTGAAACCAGCGAACAACATGCAGGAATGAGTGCAGCTGTCAAAATGAGTACTAAACCATATGCAGCCATGCGAACGTCATGCTTTTGTTGCTCTTATAAGTAAAACGAATGAATAGTCTAAATAGATAAATTGGCTGAATGAATGAATAAATTGGACACCTGTTTAGAGAAATTACATTGATATTTTGAGACAACCTGAACAACAAAAGAAACGCAAGTTAGCCTAATTAAAGGCAGACTGGAAAATAACTTTGCGCGTAATTATTTTAGAAAATCAGATTTATTACTAGCGCATGCATATTTATACTTGTTTCATCAAACTTTTCTTTATTTTGCGGTCACTTCGACTGAGTAACCATAAGAGTACATTAAAGGGGACCTAACATGCTGATCCTTCTTTTAATACATATTAGTAATGTTATAACGTTGGTTGTCCAAGCTCAACCTCTGAGAAGTTTCTAAACATAAGATACAGGGATTTTGCCGTAATCAAGAACGTGATTTCGTGAGTGTGATTTCCTCTCTGATCAGCTCCTCCAGAGATCTTCACGAGATCTGGGCAAAGCCTGATGTCAGGTTGTGCCGTCCAATTAGTAAAGACCTAGCCAGAGCCAACCACTGTGCTGGACCTGCCCAAATCAGAAAATATTCTAGCAGGCACTAACAACGGCAGATCATACTATGTCTTAGTACCGTCTACACTTTTGGAAATACAAAAGAAGAACCACAGATCATTTGAGGTGCAGTTTTGTCAGTATCTCTCCCAAAGCTACTTGTCCGTTTCCTTTTGGACGCAAAAAAAAAACCAAATTTCCCTTCCAAAAGACGATGCCACCAGAAATCAGTGGCTAGCTTTATTTTGTTTCCTGGCTGCAAACAGCTACGGCCAAAGGGAACGTTAGCTGTTTGTGCTCAGCATTTCACCAAAGACAGCTTTGTCAAAGGATATTTCGACACAGGATAAGCTTTTCGGCTGCTTCTTAAACCTGAAGCAGTTGCATCGATCAAGCGCTTGGAGCCACAAGCTGTAAGTAACCATATAAAATGCAAATAATGTAAGTGAAGCTAACAGGTTACCGGTGGCTAGCAGGACTGCTAGCAATAGTTCGCACTAACAACTGGCCTCAATCGCTGGCTTTGTAAAATATCTGAACGTAAAGCCTGTATCTGTCGCGACTGTCAGTGACTCAGACACAGAAGCTGTAAGTTGCTTTTACTGCATAAGCCAACCTGACGTGATAGCCAGTTGATTGTGGCTGTAGCACAGTGGCTAACGTAGCCAAGCTAAAATGCTCCCGGTTAACGTATATGCAGTAATTCCGATCGGTAAGCATCAATGTGGCAGTTTAATCATAACGTTGCCCGATTGTTGCCACTACAGTGAGTGATCGCTTCGCATATCCATGACTGGGATTAGCCGGATACTTCACAAATGTCTGAGCAAGCTCTCTGGTGCTACCATGAAAGCAATGCGAAAGGCAGAAGCTCTGCCGGTTTACAAATTATTTCTCTGCACTACCTTGACATAATTTCATCCTCTTTTAGAAATTGTTGTGGCTAATAAAAAGCCGAAAAAGGAGGAGATTAAATGGGTAATTCTTTCCTGTAGAAGTGATCAATTCGCTAGCTCCACATAAAGAACTTGTCCGCGCTAATGGAACTTGCGGTCTGCAAAACCTGTATTATGTTCATAACCGAGCTCTTTCTAGCTGTCGCGTACTATCCATAAAGCTGCTTTCACATCAGACACGAAACAAATTTTTCGCAGGACAGATTAGCCAACATTCAAAGTTAATGCAAAGACGCGAATACACGTTATGGACCATCAAGCAGCTTTCGTACCGGACACGAAACAAATTTTTTGTGCAACCGATTACATTCAAAGTCATGACCGCTTATCAGCTACTGCATAGTTTGCATGTTCTGCTAATTAAAAATGCTCCTGCTTAACTTTATGCAGCAATTATGATCGGTATGCTTGTGTTACTTCAGTAAGCATCAATTTGGCAGTTTCATCATAACGTTGCCTGATTGTAGCCATTACAGCTGAAGCTAACTGGAGAGGTGCTGTATGTGTCTGCCGAGTTGGGCTGCAGTTAGACCAGACGTAGATTTTGCAGAGCTTGGGGTGCATTTTTCGGTGCTTATGAAACGATCGCTTCACCTTATCCATGACCGGGGTAAGCCTGATACATCTCCAATGGCTGGGCAAGCTCTCTGATACTACCTGTGAAAGCAATAGGGAAGCACATAGGCTAACGTGTTCGGTTTAACAAATGCTGCATTGCCATCGGTTGAATATTAAATTCTTTCCTGTAAAAGCAATCGATTCGCTAGCTCCACATAAGCCACAGTTCACGCAGACTGAACTTGCAGTCTGTAAAACCTGTATTATGTTCGTGATATAACCGGAGCTCTGTCTAGCTCTCACACGCAATCCATAATGCCGTTTTCCACAAGGAAAAGTTGGTCATTCTGAAGCAATAAATAAACCATTACCACGGGAATTTCCGAAAAGGCAGTTTAGCTTGGAGCGTTTGGCCTTCCGTCATATACCAGCGCGGAGGCTGTTTGTTCCTCCACGCTAACAACACACCACAGCTATGCACACGAACAGCAGGTCCTAATACACACTGAAGCAGTCCATAAGCTGTTGGGCCACTTTTAGCTGCCCCTCACTGTCCATTTTTCCCTCTAAACTCAGACCCACCGGATTTCTACGGTCTCCGGTCTACACTTGGGCATGTCGACCCGTTCTACAAATGTGTCTATATTGGGTGTATTCTAGCTTCCCCTGCATCCTAGCTAGGAGTAGTAAAACCGCTGTACTCACCAACTGTTGCCGTAGCAAACTGTAGCCGATTGCAAATTTGTGCTTGACAGCGACATGCCTCCACTTTTTACCTTTTTATCATCATTCAACATGTAGAAAGAATGCGTAATCTATTGAGTCGATTCACATAGATAATTCACAATGATGACCCTAATCTGGATCTTAAACCTGCCAATTGCCAAATAAATATATCCCCGAACGCCGAATGGCATTCTGGGGGATATTATGTTTTTGGTCCGGCCGCCGCCGCCGCACTACGTGTTAACACGATAACTGCAGTAATATTTCAATTACAAATTTCAAGTTTTGCACATAAGTAAGTATCATAAAGAGGAAGAACTGATTCGATTTTGGACAATTTACGATCTCTAGATTGGCCACCAGGGGCAAAAAATGATTTACATGTTAATGCAATAACTGCAGTAATATTTCAATTAGCAATTCCAAGTTTCGCATATAAGTAAGTATCATAAAGAGGAAGAACTGATTCGATTTTGGACAACTTACATTTTCTAGATTTGCCACCAGGGGCCAAAAACTGGAAAAATCACTGTTATCATATCTCTGGAAATATTTGTCAGTGACCTCAAATCAAGTGCAAATGAAAGGTCATGACCTTGTCGCACAATGACATTATACCTATTTGGTTCAAAATTTTGACACAAGGTGGAGCTTTGTCACATAAAATTCACAATTTTTGCTATATCTTTGGAACTAATTCTCCAATTGACATGAAACTATGTGCAACTGCAAGGTCATGACCTCACAACGTGTCACATGATGACATCATACCTGTACAGTTCAATATTTTGCCACCAGGTGGCTCTTTGTGATGGAAAATTACCATTTTGGCCATATCTTCAGAACCATTTGACCGATTGACCTGAAATTAAGTTCAAATGAAAGTCTATTCAAGGATTGGGGAATTGGAGGATTGGGGGCGTTAAGCCTAGTTTAACTAAACGTGTTAGCCTATATTTTTAATCGTTTGTCATGTTTAGGCTATATCACGTGTTTAGGCATAGGCATCTGCGTATTGTGCACATAACAGAGCGCAATATGAATTAAAATTGCAATTTCCAATTGTGACAAGCATTATTTATGTGCATTCTTAAATTTACACAAGCACTATGCATGGTCAGCAGCATGTGTAAATTTTGTTAGTAGCTACAAAAAGCTCAGAGCTACTAAAATATGAATGAATCCGGAGATGCACGTACATTTCCGTCTGCGAAAAGTTTACACAGTTCTGCTCACGTTTCATGAATGAGACCCGTAGAGTGCAAACCTCTGCCAAGGTGGCACAATCCAAATCTTCATGAGTGGGAGCAAAGTTGAGTTATCGCGTGTCATATGATTTCAAGATGGCTGCCGTGGCGGCCATATTGTTTCATTGATTGCGGTGAAAATCAATAGGGTCCTTCCTTGATGTAATAGAATGCAATTTCAGACACATCCGTGCATTACTTTTTGAGTTATGATGTTCACAAACAGACAGAAAATCAAACAATCAAACAAACAGGGACGAAAACATAACCTCCGCCCCAACTTTGTTGGCGGAGGTTTTGCGTTTGTAGTCACGATGCGAAATGTAACATTTGGTATATTTATTCTGCGAACTTGTGAAATGGACAACTTTATGTAGATTTAAGCCATGAAAGTTCTTGCTGAAAACTGTCTCCCCCGGAAGCAGTCTGATTTGAATAGCAGCAGCTGCATTCTGCGTAAAATGCACCCCTGTAATTCACGCCTGCATTGCTCTTTCTCTGTATTTATCTGTTGATTCACAAGTGTTATAGGGGCAAGTCACGGTATTGGCGACATTGCTGTTGAAAAAATAATTTCTGAATCTTTATTAAAAAAGGTGTGACATCTTGATCTAGGATACCTATAGCTCCCGATAATGTATGATTCAATTTTGTGACTCACGCTTGTCATATGTACTGATGTGATATAGAGAGATACATACGCGAAAACTGCATATTTTTCTGTTTCTGAAAAAAATGGACTTAAATCGAGGAATGTTTACAAATTAAAAATCTACTCAAAGCTTCCCTTATTGTTTTGATATGAATCAGAGAACGTTGCAATTAATTTTCCTTTTCCTAGGGATCATAAGTAATGGTAGTAAACACATTCCAGGCCAAAAAAAATATTCAATCCGGAAAACAAAGGGTTCAAATTTTGTCCCGTCCGTAACAAAGACGGTCGCGGAGAGTCCGGATTTGGTAGGAACCATGATTAAATGTGCTAACTTAGTTCTGAGGATGAATTAATGTGGACTCGAAAACCCTCTTTAGTTTGTATCGTGGCAGAAGTGAATAAAAGTCTATTGGTGATAACTAATTACTGAAGTTGTCACTGATGTAATTAGTTGGCCAATTGGCTGTCAGGGGTGACACCGAGTCCGCGTGGCACCTGACAAATAAACTTTTGACATGTTTGTACATTGTTGCCAACAGTAAATTCATTGTGAGAACAAACACTATTCAAATCAAAGGCCTGTAAGTTATAGAAAGTTACTGATGTGGTGCAGTTTAGACAAAGGTGTCAAAATCATAGGGATGCCAGCAATGCTCCAGAGATGTGTATATAGATGGGCTGGCCCAAAGTCAGAATCAGTTGCAACCATGCCGAAGGCCGTGAAGGAACGAGTGCGGGACCACAAAGCCAAGATACGTGAAGATGAGGAACGGCTAAAAGAAGCGAGGGCGAAAGATGCAGCCAGAAATCTTTTGCTTTATTGATCTGCCTACGCCGTATTGTACATGGCAGAATTTTCATGGATGGCTTGAATCACTTTTTGTGCCAAATTTTCGGGCTTGTGAAACTGTCTACTACTTTTCATTGCTGGTGCAGGGTGCTATGCATTTTATGTTGTAAATCTTGATCATTTGTATAAAATCAATAATCTGTTTGATTGTTGGCAATTGGTTATCTCTAGTAAGGTGCTCTTGAATTGATGAGAAATGATTATCAATTTAGAAAAACTAGAAACTTCCTTGAAACTTGAATTGATTACTGATTAGTGTATTGACTTCTGATTATTGATTCCCAATAAAACTGTTCTATCTATGTGACAAATGTATTTGTCAGTCCTACGGGAAAATGTTAGGCGCAAAGACTCCATAAAACCCTGTCAAATAGCCCGGAAAACAAAGGGCGACAAAAGCATCTCATCCGTAACGTTTTGAAGTGTCCCGTCCGTTACGGATTCTTAATGAGCCTATTGCCAAAAAAGAACCATTTTGTTCGAATTTTTCATTTGACGTTCTAGAGAAACTCTCTAGCTATCATGTGAATGAGGAAATGGTTTGGAATTCTGCATGAATGAAGAAAATTTTTCATTTCTCCAAAGCAACTAGAAAGTTACAGTATGTCGCCAGCTGTCCCGTCGGAAAACGGAAATTCGATGCAATTTTTTAAGCCAGTGGAAATTGTCTGACTGAAATTCTTCTTGTCATCTCACACAGCCCCTCAGGGTCAATACTGTGACCCCAAAAGTTTTTTTCTCCTCTACGCCCATAGACAGTCAGTGAGACAAAAGGCCTTCTTAATGTCCCGTCCGTAACGATTCAAATACTGTGCCTTGCCCCCTATATCCAAATGAGGACAGCTTGACCTTTACGGCAATAATTCTAACGAGGCCTTCAAGAAGGTAAGTAAACCCCATCCTGTGCAGAAAGTTGGGTCTCGTTCTCAACTTTGCGCATTGGTATTACACGCATTTGAATCTAATTTCAACTGTGTTGTCTTTCCTTTTAATAATTGCTTCATTTTAAAATAATGGTGCATTTTTGAAATAATTTTTGCCGCATTATTAAATAACTCTCCTGTATACCAAACATTTCTAACATCCCAAAACTACTTATATTTGGTAACATCTGCCTATATGAACAGAGACTGTATAAAATGCATCCGGATCAGAAAAGTGAGGCCAATGCGAAAATCTCTAAAATGGCATTCTATTTAATAGCCAGCAGATGGCGACGGCGGTGGTTGCAGAAAGAAGGCTGTAGCACTGTGGCTAACATAGCTAAGTTACTGTTGCTAATGTTTTTGTCCTAAATATGCAAGAGTAATATTAGGGGACATTCAACAGAAGGTATGTGAACATTAATCTCATATGAAGCTAACTTTTTTTTATACTTGTTTGTAATTTGGATGCTTGGTACAACTTCACGGTAATAGGACTTACTGTCTGTAAAACCTGGGTAATGTTCGTCTTTGTGGTTGTTATGTCCACTCAGATTGTTTCACAGCAGCGATACTATCATTTTACTTATCCATGACCGGGGTGAGCCGGGTACTTTGCCGGGGTGTGGGCTAGCACTCTGATCCTACCACAGTGAAAGCAATCGCGAAACACTATAGTGCCTGGTATAACAAACGATTTCTCTGCATTGCACTGGCAGAATTTCATCCACCTTTTGAAAACTGCTCTGGCTTATAAAAAGCCAAAAAAAAAAGTGGAGGTCTGATATGGATTTCCGGTAGAAGTTATCGATTCGCTAGCTCCACATAAGGAACACTTTCTCCATTTGTGTGTTTTTGCTACAAACTCATTTAGTAGCTTTGTGTCAGAATTGTTTCATTTAGGTAGAAATGGCTAACAGGAGCTTTTAGCAAAGTTTCCTCCTACTAGCTAAGTAGCTGAGCATAACATGACTATATAACAGTACAGCTACAATTACATGCATGCAAGGCAAGACAGTACGAGCAAAACACTAAAATTTCAACTTGCCACTCATCGGCATCCTGCTGTAAATGTTGCTGTGATACTTCAATAGCTTCCTCCTCCCGTTCGGGGTCGGATTCGGGATCAAACAAGTACGGACTCACAGCAATGGATGCCACAGAGAGCTGTTCTGAAATACCTGCCATCTTGGTTTTGTGGTTTTTCGGGTCTGCACCCTCCCCCGGAATTGAAGCAGCCAGGCAGCCAATCAGAGCAGCGCCACATTAGCATAGCCTCCCCGCCCCCACTCAAAACAGCTTGTGTTTCAGGCCGGCACAGATGGGTTGAGAGAAGAGGTCTCATTAGACCTGGATGTTTGTGGGGTTTTTTTGTAATTGAATTCTTAACATTTTAAAGACCCATTGGACATATTTTAAATGACTAAATAGAGCATAATATGAGAGCTTTAAGAGTGCCTTTTTCTAAGATCAGCCCAACACAGGCAAAAGAGGTCAACTCATCTCTAAATCTCTTCATAAATCATAATTATTGAGTTTGGGGCAGGGAATGGGGAAATCAGTCACGACCTTGGTAATTAACCCCTCCCCTGCTGAGCTGGCCACACCCACTTTTCTGTGCCGTATTGAGCGGTTTCAAATTTAACTGCTCCATATTTCAAGCTACATGGAGTTCCCCAGTTTTTATCAATTATCCTTGGAACTAAAGTTGGTGGACTGCAACTTGAAGTGAGAAAATCCTGGGACCTCCACGTAGGTTGACACTAGCACCACCTGAAGTCATAAGCGATGCCATTTCTGACACATGAAAATTGGGTCCTAGTTCCATCCTACTTAAAGGTCCCAAACAAATTACAACGGTTTTCCAGTCTTTGGATGCCTGACATCAATAATCAGAGATAGAAGTTTTGGGACCTTTGTGCAGGAGGGAGAATAAGGGACCAAAAGTGGGTAAGATGGGCGTGGTCGCCCAACTTTTGGAGATTCGGTGAGTTGGCACCCTGGGACTGATCCTGGAAAAGGCTTCTGAACAGCTGCTTTTTTGGTGCTGCAGTGGTGTTTTGAGGTGCGGGATACAGGTCCCAGTTCGGCTCACACTGACGGGGCACCTCCTCTCTCTCCACAGCCTGGCCTTCGGGACGCTGTACCCTGCCTACTCCTCCTACAAGGCTGTGAAGACAAAGAACGTGAAGGAATACGTGAGTGCTGTCGTGGACCTGTGTGTGTGTTTGTGTGTGGGCACACATGCTCATGTGTGTGCGTGCCTGTGTGTGTGTGGGTACACATGCTTTTGTGTGTGTGTGTGTGTCTGTCTGTCTGTGTGTGTGTGGGCAAAAATGCTTTTATTTGTGCTCCTGTGTGCGCATCTGTCTGTGTGTGGGCACAGATGGTTTTGTGTGTGTTTGTATGCACGTGTGTGTGTCAGTGTGTGCTTGTGGTGATTTGCATAATCTCAAATGGGTTGGGGAGAATCCCGGCATTAAAAATTACCCAGGTGTTGGTTTGCTGACGGTGAGCACTGTTGTCACATCCAGGGTCGCACTTGGTATGCCGCATTACTGCCTTTTACCCAACGACTGTAGCCAAAGCAGCCTTTTATTCATCAGTCTGAGCAGCAGCCCCCCCCCCCCCCCCCGTGTCTGTGCCCGCCAATCCCACCTGTTATCTTTCGAATGTCCCTCCAAGACCCCCTGTTGGTTCCTTGGTTTCCTCTCCATTTGTGTTTCTGAGTCCAATCAGTGTGAACTTTACTGTAAATATCAGCTCACTTTGTTTGGGTATAAACTTTTAAGAGCCCATTCTGGGGGCCTCTTTTTCCCTGGTGCCAGGCAGAGGGCCACAGACTTGAGCAGTGGGCTTTTGTTTTCTATAATTACTTGTTCATAATTTGACCTCCACAATAAATTTGATAAAGGACTACTGGCTTTAATTTCTTGGTTCTGTGATGCCCCCCTTGAGCAGCGTGGGCCTAAGGGCCTTGCTGAAGGGCCCTGCAGCTGCTCCACTGATCTTCTTGTGGCTACACTGGGGCTCAGGTTCTCCACTGGTCGGTCTCTGTGTGGACTGAGACTCTGCATTTCTGCATTTGTTTTCACTTGCACTGCGCTTGTTGGTGGTAACCTTGGAAACCACTCCCCCAGCCAGACGGGGGGGGGGGGGGGGGGGGTGAGGGTCGTCTGTTGCTGTGCTGTTTGTGTCAGTCTCGTGCACTTCTTCAGAAGGCCGTTTTCACGCTGTATCTGTCTGCAGTGTCACGAGGCTGCTGGGAAATATTACCGTGGAGATAAACTCCTCCTGTACCCACGAGCCCATATCCTCCCTCCTGCTCTCGGACACTGTGTCCTGCCGCTGTCAAACAGGATTGTGAAAGCGAATTTGATTTAAGAAGCTGAAGAATGTGCCTGATGGCTAATGTTCCTGATGTGTAACAGTGTGGATGTATCCCCTTTTTACCCAAAAGAATCACTGTTACAGTTGCATTATATTTGCATGTTAACGGAGCATGGTGATGATGTGTCCATGTCTGTGTAATATTGCGTGCACGTGTATGTGTTTGTGCGATCGTGTGTGTCTTTTTGTGCGCACGTGTGCGATAGTGTGTGTAAGCCTAAGCTGATGCAGAATGTATATCTGCGTACGTATGCGTCTGTCCGTGTGTTTTTCTGTCTGAATAGTACGTGTGAAAGTATGTGTTTGTGTGTTTGCGTGCTTGAGTGTGCATTAGTCTGTTCAAGAGTGTGTGAATGCCATTCTAAGATTGTGTGTGTGTGTGTATTTGCTACAAAGAGGGCTAGAAAATGTTTTTTTTTTTTTTTTTTTTTCCCTGGGAAGTGAGGACATTTTCGCCTGTCCTCACATCTACAATGGCTAAACATGCCTCATTGATTAACCTTTAGCATGCTAAGTTAATTTAAGCCTATTGCTTGCTGGCAGCGGAGTGCTGGATTAGTGTAATATAGCCTGCAACTGGCTTATTTTTAAGACTGATCCAGATATCACTGGCCTAACTCTGCCAGCCTTCGTACTTCCGTGTAATTTAATTACGCTTCAGTACTCAGTCTGATCCCTCGGAGCTCTGCCTCGTTTACCATCCGCAGAAAATACGCCGGACCAACCAACGAACAGAAGGCGTGGCTGAGAGCCATGTTGTAGCCGCTGCGCCGAGTTTGAAATCGTAGTCTCCGAAATCAACAATGGCTATGGACATGGACACATTGAAGGCCATTCGCTTTGTCGTGGAGAAAATCCCGGGTATCAGCAACTTATAGCCACAACAAGATGAATGTTTAGTTAGTTTTTTGAATGGAAATGAGGTAGTAGCGCTACTCCCTAGAGATTGTCATATCTACTTAATAGCCATCATGAAATGGGCACCCTGTTCATCTCTGTGAGAGACAGCCAAATCATCTCAGCTTGCTGCCCGCGAATTTGACACTTAAGTTAGCAGCGAACTTTATTAAAAGTCGTGTTTTTGTTCATGTCACAAGGCCAATTCGCTGTCTGTGTTATGTTGTCATTATCCATGTATGAAATGGCTGTCTGAGACAGCCAAACGCTTGGTGCCAAACTGTGTTGCTATAAAGTTAGATAGCAAGCTTGGTATGATGTCAGCGCAAGTATGGTTAATGGTTCAGTTTTCATGTCAACGCAGATTTCGTCCTGATGTAAATGATGCGTTATTCTCGCCAATTCTGCCATTGGTTCTGGGTCTCTTCCTTTTTTTTATTAACAGCAGCAGTATCTGCAGGAAAAATGATGGCTCAACAGTTTGTTTCTAGGAAGAGAGACCTGAAACTAATGCATTTTGCCTAATTCTTCATTACATGTACCTCTTTCTCAATAGAATGAGCCCGTTTGCCTGCTTTCCACCACTGCAGACACTTAATCTTGAAAATGTGCCAGAGTCTGATGATAAACCAACACCTCAGTCCTTCAGTCTCCACCAGGGTCTGATGATAAACCAACACTTCAGTATCCTTCAGTCTCCACCAGGGTCTGATGATAAACCAACACCTCAGCGTCCTTCAGTCTCCACCAAAGTCTGATGATAAACCAACACTTCAGAATCCTTCAGTCTCCACCAGGGTCTGATGATAAACCAACACTTCAGTATCCTTCAGTCTCCACCAGGGTCTGATGATAAACCAACACTTCAGTGTCCTTCAGTTTCCAAAGGCTCTCTGCTGCTCTGCATTTTCCTTTTCTACACTCAAGCCCCTGGTATTCTTCTGCCCCACATGATAAATTGAGTAACTCTGTACCTTTACAACTAGGCTTATGCCGTTGGAGGCGACGGCTGGGGGTACATCCCCAAACGCCCCAATCCTCCAACTCCCCAATCCTTGAATAGACCTTGAATAGACTTTCATTTGAACTTAATTTCAGGTCAATCGGACAAATGGTTCTGAAGATATGGCCAAAAAGCGCCACCTGGTGGCAAAACATTGAACCATACAGGTATGATGTCATCATGTGACATGTGAGGTCATGACCTTGCAGTTGCACATAGTTTCATGTCAGTTGGACAAATAGTTCCAAAGATATGGCAAAAATGGTGAATTTTATGTGACAAAGCTCCACCTTGTGTCAAAATTTTTAACCAAACGGGTATAATTTCATCGTGGGACACATCCTCAGGTCATGACCTTTCATTTGCACTTGATTTGAGGTGAATCGAACAAATTTTTCCAGAGATATGATAAAAACAGTGATTTTTTTTATTTTTTTATTTTTTTCAGTTTTTGGCCCCTGGTAGCCAATCTAGAAATTGTAAATTGTCCAAAATCGAATCAGTACTTCCGCTTTATGATACTTACTTATATGCAAAACTTGAATTTTCTAATTGAAATATTACTGAAGTTATCGCGTTAATACGTGGGGTGGCGGCGGCGGCGGTCGGACCAAAAACATTATATCCCCAGAACGCCATTCGGCGTTCGGGGATATAATAAAATGCACTGGGATCCCCTCTATTAAAAACCAGAGGAGAGGACATCTGCATAGTTCGCAACTGTTAAGGGATTAAATGTGGATAAATGTTTGTATTATAAATGGTATGGTGTTGGATATTATATGCAAAATGTTGTCAATCACCTGAAGGAAGGGGTTGAGGAATGATATAGAAGGTGGCCTCTTTATGATCTAATAGAGATGCCACATTGTGTTTTATGTCTTCATGATTTTTATAAGACCTTTTTTTGGGGGGTGGGGGGGGGGTTTCTAGGTTTATTATTTTTGTTTTCATGTTGTGGAAAATAGTTTTTATTTTATCTTGATTTCTTGGGCTGTATGTATCCTCTGTTAAGTGTGGACCCCAGGCAGAGATGTTGTTGCCCTGGGTAATGGCTTATGGGGACCCTAATAAACTAAACCAAACTGAACACCAGTTTTATGTCACTTAAGTCTTTTTCCATGGTCTACAGGGGAGTTTGTCATTACCAGCACCTCCTGTGACCTCCAAAGTTACTACTTTAACCATGAAGTTGATTTGTGCGACGAAAACCTCCAAGATATGTCACTGTTTGGCATGGGGCAATCTGAAGATGATCATTTACTCGAAAGATATTGTGCATTTTGCATCCAAATTACAGAACCTAAATGACCCTCCTATGGAGACAATGGAGTAGAACTAATGCATATTGCAGATGGGAATGGAACATGACTGCACGCCTTGTGTACATTACCCAGGGCAACAACATCTCTGCCTAGGGTCCACACTTAACAGAGGATACATACAGCCCAAGAAATCAAGATAAAATTAAGAGGCTGCCTTCTATATCATACCACAGCCACCTTCCTTCTGGTGATTGACAACATTTTGCATATAATATCCAACACCATACCACTTACAACACTAACATTTTATTCAGATTTAATTCCCTTAACAGTTGTAAACTAGGCAGATGTACTTTCCTCTGGTTTTTAATAGTGGGGATCCCAGTGCATTTTACTGAAAAGGTACAGAGTTCACTCAGTTTATCATGTGCGGCTGAAGAACACCAAAGGCTTGAGTATAGAAAAGGAAAATGCAGAGCAGCTGAGAGCCTGTGGAGACTGAAGGACTAAAGTGTTGGTTTATCATCAGACTCTGGCACATCTTCAAGCTTAAGTGTCTGCAGTGGTGGAAAACAGGCAAACGGGCTCATTCTAATGAGAAAGAGGTACATGTAATGAAGAATTAGGCAAAATGTATTAGTTTCAGGTCTCTGTATGTAACTCACTTAATATAACAGCTCCATTTAAAATGGGAAGCAAGAGTAAAGCTTAATTGGCTAGATGGTCTCCCTTCATTGCAGTTAACTTTGAAACGTTTCAATCCAGTTTGTCATTGGGAATCAGCAGATGGAACCTGAGAAACAGAGCACAGGGTCATACATCACTTAAGGGTACTGACTGGGGCTTTGGTAACATCTGGAGGGCAGGAAAAAGGTATATAAACATCAAAAAATTGATTATATTGTCAAAGTGGCAGCACAAAGCAAAATGAAGTTGAGTGATGGAATTAATTCTGTTGAAATGCTTGTGTCAGAGGACATATTTCAAAGACTCCAGTCACGTAAGTACAATCTACAAAACACTTGAGTTTTTATACTATCTAGAGCATAGTGGTATCCACAGACTGTTGTCATATTTCTTCATTTGAGATTATTAACTGCAATGAGAAACTGCATTTTGCAGACCCATCATTCGCAGGGGACCTTTTCACAAATGCGTGGCAAATGTTCACGGAGGCCCCAAAAGAGTAAGTATTAAACAATGCCAACAAAGTAGGAACAGCATGTACATGTGTTGGCACAAGAGTTTCCAAATGGATGTCTGTAATTCAGCAACTTGTGTGCATTGTCACCTACAGGTGTTGAGACTGTACCAGCAGGTTCAGCTCCAAACATCACACTGCCCTGACAAACACATTATATTCACATTATCTATTGCTCTTACTGTCGTGTATTCTTTGCTTGCAACCGTACGTGCAAGATGCAACCTGTAGGTGTCCAGAGCATCCATCTCCTCGATTACCTCCAGCGTTGCCAAGTAAGTCGCCATTCTTTTCCGACGGTGAAGTTTTGTGATGTTTCACGTGATGAGCTACGCAGCAGTTAGGGCCTGGCTACACATTCGCGGATTACGCCGCATGTTACGGCCGCGTGAAGCGCGGCGCTAAAACGCTTTGATTGTAGTAATTGATTTATAATGATCAGGTCTATACATCGGCGGGGCGGGGAAAAAAAGAACGCGCTGTCACCGCCGCGTGAAAATTCAGAAACCTCCGAAGGGGTTTCTGAGCGTATCACGCGACGCGTCCAGTTAAGCGTGTTCCATAGTCAGCCAATAGAAATTCAGGAAACTCTCCCACGTGATGATCTGCAGGCCTGACAGATTTTTAAAAAAAGACGTGGCTAATTATCCTGTCAAACTCTGAGACACAACCCTGTTCGCATTCATTTACATGCAGAATGGGACGAAAGGAAGAAGACAGTTAAACTGAACGTTTGATTATCTAAGTGAAGAAAAACAGAGTGCGAGTCCTAGTAACTCATTTTGGTAGAAAGTAGGTTAGAACAATTTTTGAAATTACTAAATTACTAATCAACAAATAAAGTGCCCAGTCACCAATTTGCTATTTTTTATTGATTTTTTTTTTTTTTTTACAGCAAGTTTATCCTGAAGGACTTCTGTTCTTTTGTTTTCTCAGCTTCGTGAAAAAGTGAGTGACTTGGTTTTTCCCAGATTAGGGTAGGAGTTTCCAGCTAACTCGGAGGACAAAGCGTGTACACCCACTTTACCTGCCAATGTGTAGACCGTTCACCGCTGCGCATTACGCAGCGTCTGCTCAGAGCGTTTTTCGCGACTTTTCACGCGACGTTAACACGCGGCGTAATCCGCGAATGTGTAGCCAGGCCCTTACACCGAGCTGTTCGAGCAGATACGAACCGCCAAAGGAATCGTATCACGTTATAGTGCGACGCAGCCGCAGACTTTGTAGATGCACTCGAACGCCTCGATTTTCTGCAAGATCCTGCAGCTATCGCAGGGTTTGGAGGGCTTATCGCGCAACTTCGCCACGATTCTCGGGAATCTCGCGCAGCTGGTTTACTTGCAGACGCGCTCGAACTCACCCTTAGTTTTTTTTTTTTTTTAAATAAACTTTATTATCATGTCAAAGACAGACAATTCAAACATGACATCACACAAACATAAACAGTGAAGCACAGGGTGTGCGTAAAAATTATCAGAAAAGGCAGAACTCACCCGTTGTTTTCAGCGGAAGCACCAGGGGGCTTGGCCGGCCCAAAACATACATCATCGTCAAACGTAAGTGATTAGTTTATGGGTACACTAATGATTTTAAGCTTCTGACAAGCGCCCACTCACCAGGAAGTAAACACTTGTCAATGACGACAACCCGGACTCTGTGTTCGGAGCAAAGCGAAGTTTTACCAGGCTAAGATATCACACCGACTGATACCAAAATATTAGGTCATTTCCACGGAAATAACCATGAATTACAGACCTCAACCACTCAAAACAAGCCATTACGATAATGCAATGGTGTCTCCCGTATTTTGAAATATGAATGGCTAATATTGGCCACGTGATCGCTGGTTCATTAAACATAGGTTACAGCGCAGGTGTTCGTAGAAGGTCTCCCTCTGCGGCCCAACGAGTTCCGAAATTCCCCAGACGCTACAAGCACGAGCACGGTCAACTATGCATTATATGCGCCAACAACAACAGCAACAACATGTAGTATGAGAATGCTGGTACAGTACAGCGATCACAACAGTCATTTTACATTTGCATTATGATGAAAAATGGCTAGATTTGCAATACCTGTCCAACAAGAATTGTCTACATAGCTGGCAAGAACAATGCAAAACAGACGTCGGACGCAAAATCCATAATATCAGCATTTAAGAATCTGTCACATTTGGCAATGGTTGTATGCATAGCCGCGAACTCTCCATTGCTCGCTATCAGCGCGACCGCACTCATTCTGCGTCATGTCCTCACTTTAAAATGATGTTATTTTACCACTTGCCGCTGAAATGATATTTGCATTATCCAAAATTGTTGAGAAGTCAGTGGTCCTAGTTGAATCCAAGTCATCTTGAACACAACAGAGGCCATATCTGATAGAAATGTTGAATGATAATCTGTCCTTCAAAAAACAACACATCTGGAAAGAACTCTAAATGGGAAAACTAACATCCGTATTATTTTGAAAATAACACTTGCTTCTACTGCCCGACGTGCCACGGAAGCGTTCGACTTAGTTCCGACCATTTCAGTCCGTATGGCACTACGGCGAACATTATGGCACAGGTGTATTGGTACTGTCTACGAGACATGTGCATATAATACTTATTTATGAGGGAGGGCATTCCTAAACATAGTTCTTCTTGTCGAGCGATCTCGCCGGCTGTCGGAACAGATATAAACAAACATGGCGCGTACGGTCACCAGCAGTTGCACAGAATAGGGAATATATGGGAGAGTACGGTTGTCGGGAGCACGCTAAAGGTCAAGGTGAGGGTGGCATGGTGGGGCAGTGGATAGCACTATCTCATAGCAAGGAAGTTGTGAGTTTGAATCCAGCCTTTCTGAGCAGAGGTTATATCTTTTCCGTGTGTTCGAGTGGGTTTCCTCTCTTCCGTCAGTCCAAAGACATCAGGCTGATTGGGGATGGGCTCCAGCCTCCCTGCGGCCCTTGTGAGGAAGAAGCGGGATAGGTACTGGATGGATAGATTAGTTACTATTAAAATTAGGGGTAGGTTAAGTTTAGGGTAAGGGTTTGGGTTAAGGTTAGGGTAAGGTTTTAGGCTAAGCTTAGAATTGGGGATTGGTTAAGGTAAGGGTTGGGGGTTAGTTTAGGATTAGGGATAGGTTGGGGGTAGGATAAGGGTCTCTAATTAAGATTAGAGAAAGATTAAGATTGGAGAAAGACTGTAGAGGCCTAGAAGAATGAATGTAGGTCAATGTAACGTCCTTGCAAGGATAGAAGTACAAGGGGGTGTTTGTGCGTGCGTGCGTGCGTGCGTGCGTGCGTGTGTGTGTGTGGGTGTGTGTGTGTTAGTTAGGTAGTTAGTTTTCTTTACAGCAGGGGTGTCCAATATTATCCGTAAAGGGACGGTGTGGGTGCTGGTTTTTGTCCTAGCCTGCAGTGCTACAGTACCTGATTCCACTTATTAACTAATCAGGGGTTTCAATCAGGACCTTGGTGGCAGAATCAGGAGTGTTAGTGTTGGGCTGTAACAAAAACCAGCACCCACACCGGCCCTTTCTGGATAAGATTGGACACCCCTGCTTTACAGGGAAGACCCACTGAGACCGAGGTCTCTTTTTCAGGGGAGCCCTGAATGTAATAAAACAATTACAAAGTGGGTTAACACACAGAGCATAGTAAAATTCACACAATTACATACAATAACTGCAGAATAAAGGAAAACAAACTTTAAAATACAGTTAAAAAGAAAAATAAAAAAATAAGTAAGACATTTAAGTGCAAAGGACAGAGAACAAGTCCAAAGTTAGAACTAAAGGCAAGTACATCTGGCCTCCTCAAGTAACATCTCCCACAGTCCATTCTTGAAGGATACATATGGAATGAGACAAACAAGCTTCAAAGAGTCTTGGCATCTATTCCAGACATAAGGTGCTAATGAGCTAAAAGCAGAACATCCCAAATTTGTCCTAGTCTTGAGTGACTCTAAGAAAATTGACCCTTGCGATCTGATATGCTGGCATCTGATTTTGAAGGACAAAAGCCTAGTAAGATATGAAGTGTGTGTGTGTGTGTGTGTGTGCGCGAGAGAGTGTTTGTGTGTTTTTGCGTGTGTGTAGCCTAGTAAGATATGAAGTGTGTGTTTGTGTATATGTGTGTGTGTGTGTGTGCGCGCATGTGCGAGTGTTTATGTGTGTGCGAGTGTTAGTGTGTATGTGTGTGTCTGTTAGTGTTGGTGTTTGTATATGCTCACTGCCTATCTTTCTCTGCAGGTAAAATGGATGATGTACTGGATAGTTTTTGCCTTCTTCACCACAGCGGAGACGGTGACGGACATCGTGCTCTCCTGGTGAGTGGGTCATAAGTCCGCACGCCCCCTCCTGACCCCTCCCACCTCCTCCTTCCCCTCTAGATAAAAGTTTTATTAGTAGTTTGAGTCTGTGCTTGACTTGCACCCTGCAGACATTGTCACTGGCTGCTGTTGTGCCTTAAGTCTGAACACAAATAAAGGATCATTACTGTCCACGAAAGGAATGCTCACCGTTGAAATCTGTACATTTGTCTCATGCTTCATTCCTCCAAATTTACTTTTCACAGTCAAGCATTTCATTGGTAGCCATGTATTCTCATTGTACATAACTTCTCGAAATGAGCATTGAGTTATAATTAAGCTGGCGGCTGCTGCACTGTAATTATTTGTACTTCTATGTGGATAAAGATATATTGGTTTCTTGGAAATGTGAAATAAGAGATCAAGTGAAACCTTGTGGTATTGTGCGGCTGTGAAATAACCCGTCCAATGAATTGTAACGTACTCTATAGCTGTGCGCAGCTGAGTGGATGTATAGGTTTAGAATTCTGCTGTATTTCTTGACTGTCCTTGACACCCACCGTGCATTGAACTGCCCCGCCCCACCCATATTGGAACAGTTTGTATGCAAATTTGCCTTGTAAAATGGCTGAATTCAGGGTTTAAGTTGAACGTGGTGTCGCTATGTCAGCTTGGCTCATTTGTTTAGTAAAACTGAATCACGGTTAAGGGCAGGGTGTCGGCTCTAGCAGGTGCATGCAACCACAAACCCTCCAGCGATATTACCCTCAAATTAATGCCGTTGCCCTTGACTTGGGGCAACTCTACCTGTAGCTCACTTATAACAAGTTTGACTGACAAATTGCCTGATTCGTGTTCGAGGCCGGGGAGTGAAATTCTACCTTGGACTATGCCAACTTCTAGCTCAAAATACTGATTTCACCCTTTTGGTCCAAAAGTACATTATTAGTACATTATTAGTATACTGATAAATGGCATTTATGCAGTTCTACTGCTGTTATATTGTAGATATGTTAATTGTTGGGATGGCATAGTCTCATGTTACTCCATCACACATTGTGCTTGACAGCAGTGCTGTGATGTACGGCTGCTGTAAACATGACCAGTCAAACACAGCGCCTGATTGGATCGAAAGTTTGTCTCAAACACGGAAGATGGGGAAAAATTTATTTAATTTCAGAAGGCATTCCCTTTTGGATTTGTCATTATGGATTTACAGTTTTTTTTTTACGAAATTGCCAAACAGACAATACAATTCAAGACTGTTATACAAAGCTTCTTAAAGAGATTAAATTGCTCCGTAGCCCTTGGTGGAAAGGTGCCATGGTTAGCTTCTGGGCAAAGAAAAGGAGTCAGTCGCAAACGAGGTTCCGGTGATGTTTAGTATTGTGAATGGCGTACTTCGATGTTGAATACAGTGTTATTGACCCCAGAAGATTTTTGGAGGAATTGTGGGCTAAACTTGATGCTGAGCGCAGTTGTGATTTTGATGCAGAAATTGCAGCGGAATTTTGAGCTTAATTTACTGCATGTTTCTCTGATGCTGTAATCGTGTCCCCAGGTTTCCCTTCTACTTCGAGCTGAAGATCGCCTTTGTCATCTGGCTGCTGTCCCCCTACACCAAAGGCTCCAGTTTACTGTACCGCAAGTTTGTGCACCCCACCCTGTCCAAGAGGGAGACGGTCAGTGTTCCCCCGACTCTCCTCTTACAGTACATTACATTTACGTGGCAGATGCTTCTATCCAAGAGAATTTACAGTAACTTTACTCCATAGATCATTGGGACTAGTAAAAAATGCAGGTCAGCTGAGACTATGTATAGCATAGTCAAAAAGTTTGCATGAAAAAATGTTTCTAACTGCTGATTGGGCTTGAGGTTTTACACACAGACTGCGATTATTACACCGCGAAAAAGCGAACCTTTCATTTTTTTGGATTGAAGTTGATTTTTGCGAACATTCGCTCTGTGAGCAAACACGTCAACAACTTGCCTTCCTCAGACAGACTGCAAGACGTTCCTCATCCACGTGCCGTCAGGCGTTCTGAGGGCCTTCACTAACCTCACGGTTTACCACTCACTTGCCCTCAAGCTGTTCGCCTTTAAGTTCACCTAATTAACAATTAAACAGTTTATCGACTAAACAACCAAGACCACTACATGACCGATTATAAGGAATGATAATGAAAGGGTGAATGCCCATTGCCTACATTTATATAATTGATATGGGATTGTAAGGATGGCAATAAAAGTCCAAAAACTCCAAAACCTTCGCTGACTTGGCTGCATTTATTTTCGCCATCCTTACAATTGTCACTCAGCTGTGCCTCGTGCATAAAAACGCCCTTCAGCCGTGACTTCATTCAGTTTAGTATAGAACGGATTCTCATGGATTATTGCTTAACGAGCCTCGCGAATCAATTTTAGCAAGTCTGTGCTGATTCACGAGCGAAATGAGCCCAGAAATGCTAAAGATATATTGATATCGTATATCGTCATGTATGTACGGAGGAAAACGTTGCCTCTATGCCTTCTCTATCCCTACTTTGTAACAGCGGTTGAACCCAAAACCTCCTTTTTTCTTAGAGCGGTAAGGAAAAGATCTTAATCACCGGAGGACGAGTCCATTTTTCCCTCGTTTCCTGTTCCTCCTCTTTGCAGCGAGCTGTCAGAACCTTGTAAATTCATTTTCTGTCGCCAATTCAGGTCGGAGCCGGTGTGAAACATTTTCTATTTTAGTGTCGTTTATTTGTCACACATCCGGTGCGTAAAGGCCTTTATTGAGTGATGTTGGTGGATGTAGCCATGTTTTGGGGTAAGTGTAGAGTCATTGGGGTGCAGTCTGAAGAAATGGGGGTACCACCCCCCCTCCCCTTCTGTCCTTACAGGAGATCGATGAGTACATCACCCAGGCGTGCGACCGCAGCTACGCGACCATGATGCGTTTCGGAAAGAGGGGCCTGAACCTCGCCGCGACGGCTGCCGTTACCGCCGCAAGCAAGGTGACCCCGCCGTGTGACCACCGTGTGCCTGCCATGGGGCCAGGGGCACGGGATCAAAACTAAACTAAACTTCCCTATTTACAGGGTGTCTCTGGTGTCACAGTGCAGTCCGTGGCTGTGTGGAAGGGATTTTTCACAAAGCTTGAAATGTTTGCTGGAAGTTAAGCACACTTGTTATGGAATAACATTGTTTACTGCACTGCCAGGGCAGGCATATTGCGATTTGCACAGGTGTTTATAGTTAAGTGCCAGTTGTTATTGAATAATGTTATTCACCACAGGGGCAGGTACGTATGTGCTGATGTATGGTGGTTTAAGCTGGTTTATGGAGATGTTAATTGATCTGTACAGGTTGTGAGGTATTCTTTTCTGGCAAGTACATTTACTAGATTGTGAAGCATAATGTACTTGGGGGCTGCCAAGCTGTCACAGAATTACAGTCCCATTAGATTTTGGGTTGTAACTCTACAACTAAATAAGATAAAATCAGGTATGATGTGTCATATTGAAGGTATTAACTTGTTCTTTAATATTTTTAAGTGAAAATATATTTTTTGAGAAATTTTCATAGAAGAAACAAGCAAAAACTACTCCATTGGGGAATTACACAAAATTGACGTGGTTTTTTTAATGTTGTGTTTAACTATCCAGAAAGTGATGTTCCTATCATAGTTAAGTTATGAAACTTCAATATGTTCATATTTAAGGTGTTTTTTGTTAATACTGTAAGTTATAGAAACAAATATTGACTTTAATCCTGCTTTATGGGCAAGAAATTTCAAAAAGTCAATGTCACGGAATTACAAGAGGCAAATTGTCACGGAATGACAACAATAGTATTAATTCGTTTCAATGTATTTATTTCAATATATTATACATATATACATAATTATTTACATTTTTTGCAGTTTAGCAATATATTACAATGAGTTTTCCACTTATAATGACAAATCATAATACATGCCTCAATTTTTTTTTTAATCTCCATGTCAACATTGGCTTAGCGGCCCCCACTTGCAAATACAAATTGTGTGGTGCACTTTACTGTCATGTGCAGATCGAAAAAGGTCATGTTATTTACAGGCTGTGAGGTATACTGTTATGGACAAGCTGTGAGGTATACTGTGCTTTGATGTACACATGGTAGCGTATGATGTGTTCTTATGGGCCATTCATGAATTATACTGCGGTGGCATGAACAGATTGTGAGGTGTTCTGCATGCATATGCATAGATAGTGAGGTATACTATGTTCTTGGCGCAGGTAGGGAGATATACTTTTTGTTATTGTCTACAGGGGCAGGGTGTGAGATGTACTGTGCATTACTCTCTACAGGGGCAGGGTGTGAGGTGTACTGTGCATTACTCTCTACAGGGGCAGGGTGTGAGGTGTACTGTGCATTACTCTCTACAGGGGCAGGGAGTGAGGTGTACTGTGCATTACTCTCTACAGGGGCAGGGTGTGAGGTGTACTGTGCATTACTCTTTACAGGGGCAGGGTGTGAGATGCACTGTGCATTACTCTCCACAGGGGCAGGGTGTGTAATGTACTGGGTTTTACTCTCTACCGGGGCTTGGTGTGAGGTGTACTGTGCATTACTCTCTACAGGGGCAGGGTGTGAGGTGTACTGTGCATTACTCTCTACAGGGGCAGGGTGTGAGGTGTACTGTGAATTACTCTTTACAGGGGCAGGATGTGAGGTGTACTGTGCATTACTCTCTACAGGGGCAGGGTGTGAGGTGTACTGTGCGTTACTCTTTACAGGGGCAGGATGTGACGTGTACTGTGCGTTACTCTCTACAGGGGCAGGGTGTGAGGTGTTACTGAGTGTTACACTCTACAGGGGAAGGGTGTGATATGTACTGTGTTTTACTCTCTACAGGGGGAGGGTGTGAGGTGTACTGTGCATTACTCTCTACAGGGGCAGGGTGTGAGGTGTACTGTGTTTTACTCTTTACAGGGGCAGGGTGTGAGGTGTACTGTGTTGTACTCTTTACAGGGGCAGGGTGTGAGGTGTGCTGTGTTTTACTCTTTACAGGGGCAGGGTGTTCTCTCAGAGAAGCTGCGCAGTTTCAGCATGCAGGATCTCTCGTTGATTCAAGATGAGGAAGAGGAGCTTCTCCTTCGTCCCTCCGGTACTCGAACTCGCAGTTCTGCTGCCGACCTGCGGGACCTCGTGGAGGAGGAGGAGGCGGCAGCTGCACCCGTGACACGAGCTAAAACCACCCCCTCCCGCCAAGGTACAGCCCCCACAAGCATCACCTGGACTCTGATTGGCTAAGTCAGTTGAGAGAGAGTGCTCAGCCCTTGGCTTTGTGCCAATACCCACAGTGTTTCTGTACGGACTCCGCAGTGTTCGACTGCGGCCACTTGATGAAGTGCCAAGACCGGGTATTGGGACGTAGCCCAAACCAGAGTGCTCACTACTTCAACCAATTATACGATGCTCTCTGGTGAATTGGCAGCCAGTACAGGGTTCTCCTTCCCAACTGCATGCTGGGATAGGTGTCAGCACTCTGAGACAGTTTCCACTTGGCTATTGGATGCTTCAGTCCTCGTAGATTTTCCCTGCCCAACCCTGCTCCTGGAGATCTACCGTTCTGCAGGTTTTTACTAGGGCTGGGACTTTAAGGCGTTCATTTCTATCAATTAATTTGAGAAAAAATAACGCGTTTAATCGCACCCTTCTCAGTTCTCTAGTTTCTGGCTCACCGGTAACACTGAGGCACGCACTGATTGCCGGTAGGTGGCGGTAATGCCCCTAATGCAGAGCTGCCCAACCCTGTTCCTGGAGAGCTACCGCCCTGTAGGTTTCTGCTCCAACCCTAATTCAACAAAACTGATTCAGCTCATTAGTAGCTCATCAAGATCTCTAACTGGGACAGCGGGTGTGTTTTGCTTTGGTTGGAGTGATAACCTTCAGGATGGTAGCTCTCCAGGAACAGGGTTGGGCAGCCCTGCCCTAAAGTCTTAATGTTGAATTTAATGGCTATAATTGCAGTTTGCACTAATCTGGGAATGTAGTAGACAGATGAAAGATGCACTCTTGAATATAGAAGAAAAATAAACATTTTTGTTGTTTAAGGTCTGGTATATGTCCATTCATTATGTCTCCCCCTTCCTGGGGGGGGGGCATATTGTTTTTGCCTGAATTCCCGTTGGTGTCGGCGTTGGCATTGGCGTTCCCATTTGTTTCTGGAGCATAACTCTTAATCTGTCCGACCGATTCTGACCAAATTTGATATAGTGTCTCTCCATAACATGTAGATGTGCCTTTTCAGGGTTTGAACTGCTTTTGAATTTAATTTTTTCTGTTTCCATGGCAACAATTTGGACTTAGGCATATTGAAGGGTGGGACTCGTTTCCGGACCATAACTCTAAAATGTGAAATGGGGGAAGGGGGAGACACGCTGATGTCCTTAAAACACTCCTCCATTACTCTTTCCTCTGCTCTGACTCAGCTCGCCCTGCCCCCGCCTCTGCTGCCGCTACCGACGAATCACAGCACAGCTCTAAGGCTGAAGCTGACCAATCGGAGACCAGGTCGGAGCAGTCTGATGAGGACACTTCAGAGAAGGCTCCCAAACGCACAGCGAGCGTCAGAGCCAAGAAACCTGCTACTGCTGCTAAAACGGAGGTATTATTCACACACACACACACACACACACACACACACACACACACACACACAGTGTCTGAGCCAGGACACCTGTTGCTGCTGCTGAAACAATGGTGTTATACACACTAAACTATGGGTTCACACCATCAAAATGTTTTGCTGTTGTTTTGGCTCTGATTGTGTCTTTCTTACCCTCTTTATATATATGCATATCTCGCTCTCTCTCGCTCTCTTGCTCTCTCGCTCTTGCTCTCTCTCAGACTCAAAGTAAGACCGTCAAAAAACAGCCAAAGAAGAAGCCTGCAACCAGCGGCCCTACAGAGTCTGCATGAGACCGTCGATTCTCCTCCACCCTTATGCTAATGCACTCTCCACTGTCTGTGTGCCTTCACTCACACACATGCGTACGCACACAGCACACACACTCGCACCGTCACAAACACTCATGCTCAAAACTTGTTTTCATTTTGATTAATGTAGGCCGTTTCTTGGGTTTTATCACGGTGTGCAGTCGATGCAGGAGTTAGATTTTCTTTGAGTGTGTTTGTGAGCCTGTGTGTGTAAAGAACAGCAGATCAGTCACACACACGGATCCCGCTTCATTGTATAATCCCTCTGACTCCCCCACAATCATCTCTAGGGGTGTGTGTTTGGTATATTTTATCAGCAACATTGCCCTTGGGCATTAGAACTGGGCCAGCGCACACCAGTGTGAGGAGAGAGTGTGTGCAGCGCTCAGGCCGAACGGCAGGGCAGACCTCTGTCAGAGCCCACAGCCTTAGCTTTCTCTCGCTTTCAAAATTAGGGCAGTGAAGTTTTAAAAGGTGGAGAGACATGGGGTGGGGTGGGGGGGGCATGATCTTTGGAGTGAAATGGGACGGATACCAGGGGATCAGGAATAAAAGAGAAAAGAGCAAGAGACTGAGTCCCTTTTTCAAGGGAGTCTGCATTGGAAGTTTTCCATTTACTATAACTACAGTGTTTGTGGCTGGTATGTCTGCATTTGCATGCGATCCCATTGTTGCATTTCAGTTTGCCAGTCCGGAGGCTCTACGCATAAACTGGCTCAGACCTACACGATCGTTGCGTACCATTGTCTGCGAGGTTTTTCCCTCTCCTCTCCGGTTTGTTGTTTTGGCTCCGTCAGACTCTGCTGTTGTGGTCATGTGTTGCCGGGGCGATGAGGGGCGACGCTTGTTCTGTTGTGGTTTTGGAAGGGTGCAAAAAGGTTTGGAAATGCCGCTTTGGCTTGCGGGCCTGTACAGGCCGTACAATGAGCTAGTTTAACACAAAGCCAGAGGGGCCCCCCCCCCCCCCCCCCCCCTCTCTCTCTCCCACCCTCCCTCCCTCCCTCCCTCCCTGTGCCTTGTTTTTTTTTTTTAAAGTCTCAGTACTCTCCCAGATCTGCCCCTGTACCAAATGGGCGTTGTTTTATAAATTATTTATCTACTGTGTAGCGCTGACAGGCATGTACTCTCGTGTAGATTATTTTCGAGTGCGCACAGCACTGTCTGTGTAAGGCTGATTCCTGTGTTTGTCACTATAGGAAAAAAATGCTTTAAAGGTCCTAAGGTTGGTCTAGGACAACAAGAGGAAAAAGTATGTGAGTTTTGGGGGATGTCGGGGCATGTTGGCTAGGTGTGAGTTTTCTGGGTTTTACCCGTAGCAAAGGGTGGCGATCTGCTGCTGGTCTGTAAGGAAAGTATTTGATTCAAAAATTTTATAAAAAATCTAATTTTTTTATTGCTGAGGGACTTTAGAAAGTTCAGGACTGAAGCAAAATGTCAGTTTTAAACTGTGATTTATTTGTGTGTTCGCTGTGCTTGAGACTGCAGCCTTACCTCAGAAAACACTGGTCAAAACAACACAAAAACCATAGATCTATGGACTGTAGACTGACAATCGACATCAGACTTGGAAATATAAATAAAAATCAGACACACCATTATCAAGTCGGTCCGTACAGACAGACCAGGGGTAGTGTTCTGGTACAGACTGCATTGAGACCATAGATAGTGGAACTTCATCGATTTGCCATGAGACCAGAGACTGGTGACCAGTACAGACTGCGGATAGACCGCAGAGACCAGAACAGACTGCAGTTAGACGACAGAGACCAGAACAGACTGCAGTTAGACCACAGAGACCAGAACAGACTGCAGTTAGACCACAGAGACCAGAACAGACTGCGGTTAGACCACAGAGACCAGAACAGACTGCGGTTAGACCACAGAGACCAGAACAGACTGCGGTTAGACCACAGAGACCAGAACAGACTGCGGTTAGACCACAGAGACCAGAACAGACTGCGGTTAGACCACAGAGACCAGAACAGACTGTATTTAGACCGTAACCTGTAGACCACTACAGATCCCTGTAAGACCATTGACAGTTAACTGGTAGAGACTAAACAGTACCAGACTGCGTTATGTTTGTTTTTAATGATGTCTTACTCCTGTCTGACATGTGGCCACCAGCTTGATTCTGAGAGAGTTTGTGTACCATGTTTTGCTGGAGTTTTTATTAGACTGCAAATTACAGCAAGGTCAACTCGCCTACCACTGACTTCACTATTAGGACTTCTGGTCAGGGATTAGGTGTTGCCAGGTAACCTGAGGATTGAGCCACAGTTACCTTGGTTGCCTGGGCTCAATGCCAACCCAGAACTTGGTCAGACTGGGTCAGACTGGCCAATAGCTGGCTGTTTTACTGTGGATTGGATCCATATTTCCCCCCTTACCATCCTTTAATAGGTCTGACGTTTCTGATATCCTCCTTGTTCAACAAGTCTTGGTTACAGTGGACCTTTGTGAGTTAGGTGCAGTCAGTAAAGGTCTCATCTCCTGACAATCGAAACAGTGACTTGAAACCTCAGAATAAAGCTCGAATCCTTCACTGGTGATTATTATAAGTATAAATTCTGTTGCCAGCATTCACCTGCTGCTCTTAATAAAATCTTATGGATCTTGGGTCCTGATAGGAATGTGCACCTTAAATTCTGGTGTGAAACTCATTTTGAACGCTAGAGGGAGCCATACTCCGTGCTGCTGGGAGTGGGAACCAATGAGTGTTTATACAGTGTGGAAACCCAGCGTAAAATTAGCTGCTCTGTTCTCATTGCGCTGCTCAGTGACCACTGCTCAATAACACTGGACTGGGCTGCACTTCTCACCTCGCTTCCCTATTCCTGTCTGGGCCGGCTTTTGATTTTAGATCATCCGTTTTTAAGTTGCTATATTTGTTGGACAAATCATGGATGATTTTTTTTTTTTTTTAAATCACATTCCAGAGCTTATCCCAGCCAAGATTTGAGACAATGAATAAATGTACTTTGTGGAGGTGACCATTTACAGCCTGTATTTTATGTATTTTTTAAAGGTTCCCTAATATGTCCCTAGGAACACAGCCAATTGGGGATGACAAGGGATTTAAAGATCTATCCTTCCTGAAATCACAGGGGGGAGACACCAGCCAAAATAAAGGAGTTGATTAAATGGTAGGCTGAATTAGATCTGTCCTTCCTACATTTGGGCAGTCATCTCCCCTTCTGATGTCACAAAGGAACAGGTTTTGAAATGGCTCTTCATGGCTAATTTGCTGTGCACCTGGTGACATGATTGAAAACCTTTTTTTTTCATTTTCTTAGCTACGGGCAATGAGAATGTGTGTTGTCTTTTAAAAGAGGGCAAAATTCTTTGCCCCTCAACCAATCAGAGATGCTGCTGGATTGGTTAGGAAGGAAAGCTTTTCCTGACTACTGTGTAGATTAGGTTTCGGATGCTTCCGTGGGTCAATATTAGCCTTTGTTTGCCTTTTTATTGTGGCTAGATAAAAACTAGCTTCCTACAGATGTTTTTGAGGGTTTGAGGCAGCTGGAGAAAAAACAGTTGCTGCAGCTATATGGAGTTTCGGCCTTTTATTTATTTTTGCCTGTCATTAAATCCAGTTTTAGTCACTCAAGCAGGTCATTTATGCCGTCCTGTCCTCACTGATCTGTAGCATACAAGTCACCTAAGCAAGGATTACAGTGAACTAGAAAAGACAAAAAGCGCTTGACGTGCATTGAAGATGTGCTCTAACACAGGCAATACTGCGGTTTCCTGGTCATAGCATCGATGATCATCATTCTTTTTATTTCTTTCTCCGTTTCCCTAGTTATCAATTACTGCTGATTTATATTACTTTAAGCTTTATGCATTGCATTGTGTTTAAGGTTTCTCTTGTCAGAGAATATTACGATACATTGTTTGTGCCAATGTCTAATATTTAACTTTAAAACAGTTTGTTGGTTTGAGTTCTGCTCAAAGAATACTCATCAAATGCACTGACTTATGGTGATGTACAACTAATTAATTCAAACTAATAAAATGGTGACAATAAAGCATGTTGTCCCTGTGGGATTATTCTATCAATATTTTGAATCTGGGAAGTTGAGAAATGTTTTGAGTGAGTGTTATGTCCACCGTGAAGGGTGGTACTGGATGGCTACCTTTCCAGCAGCTGATGAAGTGGGATTTAATGGAGTTTGGGACTGTTACATATAAGTGAATGTCTGTTAATTCACCCCCATGCCAAAGGATTACACATAATGCTGAATCTACCCGTCAAGTCATTGCTCAATGCATCTCTTTTTATTTTACAATGTTCAAATCTGGTGTCTATGGTGACATTAACTTTATAGATATTTACCAAAATTGGACAGAATTATAAATTTGAGTGCTTGGACAATTTGAGTTTCCTACATTTCTGGTCGTTGTACTTGTTCGACGGTCCCTAAAGCACTGAGATCCCACTGAGATCTGAGTTATTTGTAGTTTTCCAAGTGTAAGTAATTCTGTGAAATAATAAGTTTTAATTAACCATGTGTTACCATGGTTCTGAAAATCAAGATTATATTATATTTCCACGTTTCGTTTATTAGCTAATTTTGTATGAATGTTGAATATCCCTATATTTTCAATTTCAATTTATTTCTATAGTGCTTTTCACAGATGGACTGTCACAAAGACACTTTACAGAGAGAGATTAAATAAATGAAAGGGCAGTGCCCAGCCTATTCCCCTCTACACTAATAGGAAAGTGACATTGCTGTAATCGATGTAGCCAGTAGGACAGTAGCAATGTTTACTAGTAATTTCTAACACCATATGGACACCTCATAACAAAAGTGCCTAAATCTTTTTTTTTTTTCCTATTTTGTGATTTTATGCCTAAATCTCATTGATATAAAAATGCAGCCCTTTTTTGTGTTTTTCTCAAAATGACAAAAAATTACTTGAGCACTTTTGTTATGAGGGTGAGACAATGAATAAATGTACTTGGTGGAAGGGACCATTTGTAGCCTGTATTTTATGTATTTTTTAAAGGTCCCCTAATATGTCCCATACAAGAACACAGCCAATTGGGGATGACAAGGGATTTAAAAATCTGTCCTTCCTGAAATCACAGGGGGGAGACACCAGCCAAAATAAAGGAGTTGATTAAATGTTAGGCTGAATTTGAACTGTCCTTCCTGCATTTGGGCAGTCATCTCCCCTTCTGATGTCACAAAGGAACAAATTTTGAAATGGCTCTTCATGGCTAATTTGCTGTGCAGAGGGTGACGATATTCATTCTAAAGTTACCATTTGGGTGTAATATATCGCAAGTCCCTTCTACAGATGGTTGGCAAGCTACACGTATATACCAGTGTCTAATGATATGGTATCCAAGCTGCTGGGTCGGGGTAAGAATATCAGTGTAAGCCAGTTAGCGGCAGGGTACGGCGGGTCATGCCTTCACCATTCTAGGATGAAAATAATATATACACTCCCATTGAAATGGCCCCGCCTTTCGCCGACTGTGAAACCCTGATGATTTACAAAGGGAACGACTCTCACTTGTGGCAGGTGATATTATCAAATGGAAAATGGTCTGCTGTTACCACAAGATGCTGAAGAGAGACGCCAATAACTGTGGGAGGCAGACTAAGCATTGGTGCGTCGCACATATGACGTTCCAGAAATAAGGCAAAGTGTACCATTCAAGTAAGATTTTGCAGTGCTGAACTATGAGTTAAATTAAAGAGATAATAAAGAGTATAATGGGCCATGGCTATGGTTCATAACTGTGCTTTCCCTCCATATTCAGGAATTTACACCGGCGACTTCCATGGGTTCATTTCAAACCGTATTTATCCATGGCCATGAGAATTTTTTATTAGTAAGTAGTTCTATATACACAAGCACTTCTCCCAAGGACCTCTGGTAACTGGGATATGTTTTTTGCGTTCCTACATTTTTCATCTTAAGAACATAGAACCACAATATTGTGTTAATTTGCTTATTTCGTTTTAATTTGGATTTTTTAAAATTGTTGCTAGTAGTTGCATTTTTTTTTAAATAAAGACGGCAGACAGACAGCAATCCTGAACATTGCCAATTTAGAAAAGCCTTGAGAAAAATGCGCTTTGTGTGCAATACAGTCCGCCATCATCAAGTGTCATATATGAAACATGATTGCAAACTAATACTCAAAAAGCAGTAGGCTATACCTTTTTATCATCATCATCATGACGCATTTTCCGATAGATCTGGACAAAAAGGCATAGGACTGAGGATAAATTATCGCATAGCTAAAAATGACACATTTTCAATTTTTAATAACCGCATACTGCTTTTGCGTGGGGTAAACTCTTTTCCAACTGGCATGATCTTTAATTTGCCGGTGGAAGACTGATAACCTGTCGGTGCTGTCCAGTTATCTCTCTACTCTGGCGCGGACAGTCTTTGATTAATGGGGTTTTCGTTGGGAGCAGGAAGTCCGTTTGGTAGATCACTCGAGTGCGCGAGACATTTGCACTAATGGTTGTGGCTCGCCCATGAGGGAGATGCATTGCAAGTTTTAATGAGCGGTATTTTCCCGGAGCAGCAGTAAGAATTACGGATTCTTACGTCATGCGTGGTTCAAATCTTTTTGTGCGGTGCGTGCCGATGTGGACAGGAAGGGCCAGTAAATCAGGCTGCGTCAGGGCCGCGTGTGCCCGGTGAGGAGGACGGATAAATGCTGCCAGGTTATCTTTACTGCGCTTTATCCTGATCTGCATCAAACGGCCGTTTGGGAAGGAGCTGTGTGTGCGTGGGTGCGCGCGCGCGGGCTCATATTTAGGGTAGTCGGTTGCTGGCTATTAATAATGGTCAGGTAATAATTAAAGGGCCTATGAGCCCAAACATTGTCGCAATTTGTATATGCCACAAGTTAATCTTAATATTTGCTGTTGCTGGAGGAAAAAAAAAACTGCAAATCATGTGCTACGAGCACCAAGATGATGTCGACTTGAGGCTGATTTTGGAGTCCTCTCTGACATAAGCCTATTTTCAGATGCACAAGTACAGTTGGCTCCAAAATGACTGGCACCCCTGGCTGGCAATGCGCAAACAATACAAAAAAAAAATGAAGAAAAAAATATATTATCAATATAATCATAGAGAAATAGAATATATCAACATGTTTGAAATACTTCACTTTATTAAAGTTTTGATGGTAACGACCAATATCATCACAATCATTTAATCCTAATTAAATTTCTACAAAATCAAGGTTTCATAATCGAGGACTTGCAAAACCTGCAAAGTCAACATTCAAGAAAGAAATGTTGCAACGGCACTCCATTTAGAAAAAAGCATGAAAAAGCCTTTAATATTCACATGGCAAACCATTTAAAAACACAGAGACCTGTGCCCTGCTGAAGGCCAAATTGGCCAGAGCGCGTAGTTCCCTGTGTTTTAATTTGTTTGCCATTTGAATATAAAGGCTTTTTCATACTTTTTTCTAAACTGAGTGCCTTTGCAAAATTTCTTTTTTGAATCGTAACTCTACCCGACTGCAAAAGAGCACATGTTGGGAAATAAACTTTTTGAAGTCTCCGAGCGCTGTGCGCCCCTTTGTGTTTGTTAGTCCTGCAAAGTCAGTTTTGAAAATAAATGAGGTATCTCCCTTAGCCTCTCTTTCAGGCACCTGGACATGTCCCACTGATATCTCCACTTTCAAAACCTTCTAAATCATGTTATAAATTGTAATGGAAAAAGGCGAAACTTTGTCAAAACCCACCAAGTCAAGGAGGAAAGCTGTCAAATTCTGCCAAGTCATCAGCCAATGCAGAAACGTGATTTCGGTTTTGTTCACTAGAAGGAACCAATTGCAGTCGAACCTTTATAGCCTGTTCAGCTTTTGCTTTCTCCAACTCAAGATGGGGGATGCAGACTCTAGTTTTGTTTTGATCGCAGAAAATGCAAACAAATCCAGTAATACCATACAAGGAGGATTTGAACCCATGGATTTATGTTTATGTTGTCATTATCATAGCAGCTATTCAACCACTGTGCTTTCTGTATCATTGGATTGCATGTACAGTGGGTCCTGAGTCAAAGACCTTCACCTGTTGGGCATCAGGGCTGGTTTTAACACTGTCAAAACCTGCTAAATTTCCACTCAAAGTCATTTCTTAAAAAAAAGAATCAATTGCCTCATGGATTGCGTCTGCAAGACTAATAGTTTCAGTATAGTGAAAATTGGTATCTGGGAAGATAATTTCTATGCCTACCAAAAAATCTGATATTTCAAAAAAAAAAGAAAGAAAGAAAAAGACCAACTTGACTTAGAAGACTTTGCAAGTGGGCTCCCCAATTATTGGTACTCTTCATTTAGTACTTGGTGCTACCACCTCTGGCAAGCACAACAGCATGGAGTCTTTTCCTGTAATTTTTGGTTTAGGCACATATTTGGGGACATTTTGGAGCATTTCTTCAAGCAGATCCTTTCAAGATCCTTCACATTCCTGAGTTTGTGTTTAGCAACTGCCCTCTTCAACTCAGTCCACTGGTTTTGAATTGGATTGAGGTCTGATGACAGAGATGGCCGTTGCAGAACGTTGATTTTGTTGTCAAGGAACCAGTTCTGCATGGATCTTGAGGTATGCTGTGGGTCATTGTTGGAAAGTCCACCTATGGCGAATTAACAGACTTCTGGTGACGGGAACCAGATTGTCAGCCAAAATATCCTGATACTTGGTAGAATACATTATGCCATTAATCTTAACCAGTACCCATGGACCTCCTGAATTAAAATTGCCCCAAAACATGACTGACCCTCCATCATATTTCACTGTGGGTATGAGGTGCTTCTTCTTGTAAGCATCTCTATTTCAACGCCAAACATGCCAATGCTGTATCTGACCGAAACATGCAATTTTGGTCCCATCGGACCAAAGCACTTTGTTCCAGGCCTACAGTAGTGCGCAGCAATGATTACACACCACCACTTATATCTAAAAGGGGTCCTAATATATTACTTCTCTCTAATGTTTCGGTGAAAATGTTTTGAAAAATACTATGGTAGGCAATGAGAACAACAAAATCATTCCCACAAGTACAAACCCCAATTCCAATGAAGTTGGACATTGTGCATAATGTGAATAAAAACAGAATACAATGATTTGCAAATCCCTTTTGACCTATATTCAATTGAGTACACTACAAGGATAAAATATTTAATTTTCCAACTGATAAACTTTAATTGTTTTTTGGATATATTCATTCATTTTTAATTTTATCCCTGCAACAAGTTCCAAAAAAGCTGGGACAGGGGTATGTTTACCAATGCGTTACATCACCTTTCATTTTAACAATGCTCAATAAGCGTTTGAAACTGAGGACACTAATTGCAGAAGCTGCTTTTTTGGTGGAATTCTTTCCCATTCTTGTTTGATGTACGACATCAGTTGCTGAACAGTCCGGGGTCTCCGTTGTAGTATTTTGTGCATCATAATATGCCACACATTTTTAGTGGGAGATAGGTGTGGACTGCAAGCAGGCCAGTCTATTACCCGCACTCTTTGCTGTTGTAATACATGCAGAATGTGGCTTGGCATTGTCTTTAGGGACATCCCTGAAAAAGACGTTGCTTGGATGGCAGCATATGTTGCTCCCTGTATATACCTTCCAGCATTAATGGTTACTTCACAGATGTGCAAGTTACCCATGCCATGGGGTCTAACACATCCCCATACCATCGCAGATGCTGGCTTTTGAACTTTGCGCTGATAACAATCTGGATGGCCTTTTTCCTCTTTAGCCAGGAGGACACGATGTCCATGATTTCCAAAAACAATTTGAAATGTGGACTCGTCAGACCACAGCACACTTTTCCACTTTGCATCAGTTCATCTCAGATGAGCTTCGGCCCAGAGAAGCCGACGGTGTTTCAGGGTGTTGATGTATGACTTTCACATTGCATGGTACAACTATAACTTGCACTTGTAACAACAAACTGTGTTAACTGACAGTAGTTTTCGAAAGTGCTCCTGAGCCCACATGGTATTATCCTTCACAGAATCATGTCAGGTTTTAATGCGCTGGCGGCTGAGGGACCGACAGTAAGGGGCATTCAATGTTTGTTTTCGGCCTTGACTCTTAAGTGTAGAGATTTCTCAGAATTCTCTAAATCTTTTGATGGTATTATGGACTGTAGATGATGAAATCCCTAAATTCCTAGCAATTGCACTTTCAGAAACGTTGTCCTCAAACTGTTGGACTATTTGCTCACGCAGTTGTTGACAAAGTGGTGAAATTCGCCCCATCACCTTGTTTTTACTATGTACTCTTATCTGTTTACTTATTTTCATCTATATGATCAAATATAACATGAAATAGATACTTGAATAGTACTTGGTTTCTGATTTGACTTCATTTTATTAAGTGTATAATCATCACTGTAATTTAGGTCCCATGACAGCAAAAATTAAAAAAAAAATTGCTTTTAAGCCCTTCTAAAGTACTTTTCTGTTAAAAGTTAATTTCAATCTGACATTAGTTTTTCATGCTTCTACTCACGGGCAGTGTAAAATGCAAATAAAATCCGTGCTTGGGAACGCCCCTTGAAATTTGGTGAAAGATTATATATTCCATGTGATGTCATCTCCAGGAGGACAATGATCTGAGCAGAGTTGGGGGGAAGAGGTTAGCATGCAGTACCTCACAAGGTTGTTTCAAACTGCTAACAAACCTTCACATTTTTCACTTCCAAATTCAATGTAAGTCGTGCAACTCTTCCAATATCAGTCGTGAGGATGAGAGAGAAAATGTTTTGTTTTCAGAGGCAGCTTAAATATCAGATTTGCCAGAAGATTGTAAAATTCAAGCTGGAATAAGTTGGCAATATCGTTTTGAGCCTGAGGTGGAAGCAGGTTTTGGAACATTAATGCAATGTCAATATGAAACAAAATAAATTATTGTGAAGTCATTTTTGGTGATATCCAGTCAGCAAAAGTGGGGGCTTATATAACAATGGTGCCTGGTGAACTGAAAATTGGTGAACCACAGACCATTACTTGCATATAATGATTGATGTTGACCTGTTTTCAATTGTTTAATTAAATTGACTCTGAAAACAGTAAGGACTATCAGGTCTAAGCAGTTTTTCTCAGTAAGAATAGACAAGCACTCATAAGCCACAATCTGTTTTCAGTCGTTTTCCTTGATGGACACGTTTCACGATGATAAAAGTAAGCCATCGGGATTTAAATGAGTCAGATGCACAGCCTTCCTCTTAATGCAATGTTGCAATAATTAAAGAGAAAATGTTTAATTCACTTTTTAAAACTATGATTTTAACTTTTGTGTTTGGTTTAAGCACATCCTGCTCTATCAAGTCTTGGCTTCACAATTGTTTAATTACAATAAAGAAAGTGAAAATTTGCAACAAAAATCCACAAATGAATAACATTGATTGAACTGGAATTTCATGTTGAAATGACATGTTTTCTTTGTGCTAAATTACTTTGGAAAACTTGTTGAATCTGATAATGTTGAGTGTTTTTGGAGTTTATTTGATGTTAAAATAAATTAATGATTGAAAACAGTTTAAGATCAATAATTAATTTCAATGGATATTCAGTGCTTCATCAGTTTTTATTTCACCATTTGTCATTAGAGTACAATACTCGTATGACCACGGTCATGCCTGTGGCGCACAAGCTGCAGCTTGCATAGGTTTACAAGGCTGCATTATTGACATTTGAGAATGTTTATTCTTGCTCACTGACGTGTAATTGTGCATATTTTGACTCGCAAAGTTGCATCAACCTTAGCTATTACATGTAGACTTTTATGCACGCCAGCTGACTCTCACTGTCCAGTAATGTAAAACAAACATGTAAGTACAGCATTTAGCAATGAGATCGTAGTTTCAGGCCATAATCTATGCAGCAAGTAAGCATGAAATGGCTACCTTTTATGTTCTACAAAAAGGAAAGAAATCTGTATGTAGAAGCACTTTTTCAATGCGCTGACCTTACATTCCTGAGATTATGTATGTGGTCACAAAACTCACTTTTGTGGTAAGTGAACTATTTTAAGGAGCGGGGCTGAAGAAGTTATAGAGTGTACTACACTATTTCTGTTTATTTCTCAAAGCAGTGATTTCACAGAAGAAACATGCAAAAAATATCAAACAGTATACATATTAACATGGAAAAATTAGCAAAATAATTTGAATTACATGGGACCTTTAAATGACGTTTGGCAAACTCCAAGTGCTTACTTCTGCATCTCCTGATCAGAAAAGTCTTTCTTCTGGCAAGCCTCCTAGAAAGCCTGTGGTTGTGGAGGGGGGCACGTGGTGGTGCTTTTTGAAACCTGGTGACCCCAAGATGCCACCAAGGCCTGCATTTCTCTCAAAGTGATTCTTGGGGATTTTGTTGCTTCTCCCACCATCCTCCTCAGTATCCGGAGGGACAAAATGCAGTTGCATCCTCTACCCTTGAGGTTTCCAGCAGTTCAATAGCTTTGGAATTTATGAATTGCCCTGACAGTGCTCAGAGGCATATTAATTGTTTTTGAATTTTCTTGTAGCCATTACTAGATTTATGAAGGCCTATTACCATCTGCCTCTTTTGAACTGACAGTTGTTTTGTTTTCTTTTAAAGTGTTTGATGACTAAGGGATATTGCATGAGTGTTACCTCATTTCTATATTCTAGAGAAACAGGAAGTGATGTAATGGCTTAAAATAGTTCCTTAACACTTGGATACAACTTAAATAAGTGGAATTCAATACCTGGTTTAATTTTGATATATGTTATTGACAGCTAGGGGCACTGAGAGTGCAAACCTCCGCCAAGGCAACACAGTCGAAATCTTGCTGAGTGAACATGGTTCATAAGCAATTTAAAGTATCTGCAACATAGGATTTGAGATGGTGACTGTGGTGGCCATATTATTTGACCGATCACGGTCAAATTCAATAGCGTTCATCCCTGATGTAAGAGCGACCCACCCACAAAATTTCTGAGATAACTCAAAAAATAATGAATGGATATCTTGCTCACAAACAGAAAGACAGACAACCCAAAGCCGGAAAAAACATAATTTCCTTGGCAGAGGTAATAATCTTTAAGGGTGCTATTAATTGTGAAACCTGGATTTGGACGAATTCGATTTTTGATTAAATCAGCCAATGATTTTGGTCGGTTCCATTGGAACATTATAATCGCACAGTATTTCTCACATTGTTGGTATTTAAATTTTCTCTATAAATATATTTTGTAGAATTTTTTAAAAGTATTTTTTATGCATTGCCAGTCAGGGGTGCCAGTAATTTTTGAGCCATCAGGTGACTGTTCAATACTTTTTCTCTGTGTCATTCCACTTTAATACTCATAATTTATGGACTTATTTGTTTTGATTTGCTTGTATGTGCATATTACTTGGGTTGTTACCAACATCTGGTGAAAGTTTGATGTCAATAGCCCCATTAGAAATACATTTACTGAGAAAAATGATGACGTGTTCAATACTTATTTTCCCGGCTGTATGAGTTTATTCTTGTTTTCCTTTCTGATTCACTGCTTCACCTTAATTACAGCTACATAGACGCAGATGAGTTGAAACATAATGACACTCAGAAATTATGCAGATAGCATTGATTAATTTATAAAAACAACGCTTGTCAAGGTCTTTATTAGATGGAAAGCGAAGAGATGGCTTTTGGTGGATGTTGACTGTGGGAGAAATGGATCGGTGAAAAGACCAGAGTGATGTTGAAAAGGTTCAAATCTTTACCGCCTCTGAGGCGGCAAGACTTCTAGGGTATGTCCTGTCAGCAGATGTGAGAACCTTCTGGCAGTGTTGCCAGGGGGGACAAACCATGAACTGGCGACAGGGTTTTGGATGCCCAAGACTCATCGATGCACAAGGGTTATGAAGACTATCCCGTCTAGTCCAAACCGACAGAAGGGCACTTGTGGCGAAAGTTGAGGGAGATGATAATGGTAAAGTCCTGCCCACCATCCAAAGCAGTGAGGGAACAGTGGGGACCCAAGCATAGGAATGGAACTTGGAGAAAAGGAGAATATATAACTTGTTTTGTTTTACGTCATGTGGTTGGCTGGGTATATGTGCACCATTTACCTGGGGAGAGATGTCACCGGGATGCAGTTTGGTAACGAGGAAAGCTGGTTAGGGGAGTGTGATGGTTTGGGCGATCAGTATTCTGCTGGGAAACCTTGAGTCCTGCCATTCATGTGGGTGGTAACTTTACATTTACCTTCTACTTAAACATTGCTGCAGACCAAGCACACCCCTTTATGGCAACGTAATCCTTAATGGAAGTGGCCTCTTTCGGCAGGATAATGTGCCCTGCCACACTGAAAAAATGGTTCAGGAATGGTTTGAGGAACATAGATGTGAGTTCAAGGTGTTGACTTGGCCTCCAAATATCCCCAGATCTCAATGCATTCGAGCTTCTGTGGGATATGCTGGACACATAAGTTAGACCCATGGAGGCCCCGCCCCACAACTTAAAGGACTTACAGAATTCGGAGGTCTTGTGGAGTCCACTGTGCAGTCGTTTTTCAAGATGGTCAGAATGTACTGACTCGAAATACAAAACATGCATTAGTTTTGCAACTAGGGGGAGCCATTTGACCATTAAAGTCGTCCGTCTCCCGGCTATGAAGCAGAAGTTGAGTGCAAATCAGTGGAGAGCTGCGTGCATTCTGTTCCGCACTTCAGGACCTGCTTCGAGCGGCCACAGAGTTTTTCTTATTTCTACAGTCATGCCCATCCTCTCTTCCCTCTCTCTGTCCTAATCCTAGGCTGATTCCCCGTTCTCCATCCATCCACATGTTCTCCATCCATCCACCAATCCATTATCTCACTCACTCTTACCTGTCCAGGATCACGGTGGGGGGGGGGGACCAATCCCAGACAGGAACACACCCTAGACAGTCTGCATATCCCTTGCGGGGTAAAGATACCAAAGGACCTGGGCTGAATTTTAAAGTGGCATTCTGTCACTAAATGGTGGATCAAATGAAGCTCTCAAGCTGGTCTGGCAGGGACACATTTTCACAGAGAGTGCCCTGTTGGACTGAGCTCAGGGCAGGGGGAAGACTGGAGGAGTGAGGGCAACTCCCTGGGTCCCCTTACTCTCTCTCTCTGCCTCTGTCCCCCGCTTGTCTCTCTCAGGGCCAGTTTATCAGTCACAGGTTAAGCCTAGTCCTGGATTTAGGTAAAATTTGAATGGAGACACTCCATGCAAAACTCAAATTAGTCCTGGACTAAGTTTAATCTGTGTTTGGGAAACTGATCCTCAGTGTCTTGCTTGTTCTCTTTCCAAGCCGACTCGAGACATTCCGGAAGGTTTGTTAGCCAGTTTTTAGGAAGGACTTTGTCAGTACTTGCTGTGGCAGCATGAGGCTATAAGCTCCTGCTCATAAATGCACGTCTGTTCACTGTGGAACTCTCTCTGGCCCGTTTCTAAATAAATCTGTAATCGCCTCTGCAGACGTAAACCCGCTACCATCCTATTCCCTGGATAAACTCGCACCTGTTGCACAAAGACCATTCAAATGCGCGTGAACACGTGTGTGCCTGTGAACTGTGCACAACTGTGTGTGCCAGCGTGTGTTTGCATGTGTGTGTGTGTGTGTGTGTGTACCTCTGAGGTTCACTTGATACGTTTTTGTTTCTTGTCATTTGTTCACTGTCTTACTCCGGAATGTTCCGCACTACTTGTGCAGACGTGCCGTGGCTGCAGGTCTCCACGGCAACACGACTTCTTCTCACCCCCCCACCCCCCCTTCCCCCTTCTCGCCCCAGCCGTTTTTCTCTGCCACAATGCAACCAATTACCAGCGAGTCTGGCGGTTAAGACTGAAAAGGGTTAAATCGAGACAAGATCCCCCCCCCCGCTTATTCTGACAGCCACATGCCAGTGACGACCAGTCGTTACGGATACGTGACTCCCGCAGCCAGTCGCGGCACCCATAATACTGTCTGACTCCCCACACCCTATAAATCTCTGAGCCAGACTCTGCTCCCACCGTCAGAACCCGCTAACTCTCTCCTGAGCACACGGCAATCTTTCTTTTAATAAAGTCTTTCAGTGTGAGAGGAAAAAGAGCTTGACCTTTAGAGAAAGGAGGTTAGGACTGGCTGGGGTGGATGGATGTATGGAGAAAGGGATGAGGGGGCGGAGAGAGTGGGGATGGAGGGAGAGGACGAGAGATGGTGGTGAAGGTCAACTCTTTCAGGTCTGCGGTGAGCGCAGGGCTGTCTGAGCCTGCTGATGGAGGACAGGTGTTACCTGTGTGCGCTTTAACCGCAGACACCTGTTCTGCTGTCACGCACGAATATACACTCCGTCTCACACACCGTCACACCATCTCATATACACAGGCACACGCCATCACATGCACACACACTCCATCTCACATACACACACACACGCGCGCACACACACACACACACACACACTCAAACCATCTCGAACACATACACACACACACTCCATCTCACATACACACACACACACACTCAAACCATCTCGAACACACACACACTCTCACATTTCTTCACTCACACACAGACATGCTCACAAACATACAAACATTCTAGCATCCTGCCCATCAAACTCACACATACATATTGAAACGCATACATACTCCTACTGGCACCATTACACACACACAAGGTTTTCCTGCCTGGCACTACCAATGTGTACTCTCTCTGTAGTGCTCTCCATGGTGCTGAAAAGTGCTCTCCATGGTACTCTCTGTCGTACTGAAAGGGTGCTTTCCATGGTACTGAAAGGGTTCTATCCGTGGCATTTAAAGGGTGCTCTCTTTAGTACTGAGAGGGTGCCCTCCATAGTACTGAAATTGTGCTCTCCTCGGCACCGAGAGCAGTCTGTCTGCGGGCCAGTTCCTGCAGGCACTGGTCTTGAGTGTGTATATTTAACTCCACTTCATTGATTATTCATGAGTGGCTGTTTGGAGAGACCTGGGGTTGTGAGTAATGCACAATGACTGCAGTGGTCACTTGGGATCTCAAGTCAACAGCACACACATGAATGGCAGGACCCAGGGTTTCCCAGCAGAATATTGCCCAGAGCATCACACTGCCTCCACCAGCTTACCTCCGTCACACAGAATCCTGGTGCCGTCTCTTGGGAGACATTTCTCCTCCAAGCCTTTATTTGAGTGCAGAATAACAAAAAAGTGAGTCATAGTTTTAATTGTTCAACGTCCAAATGGTTCTAATGCACCCATAATGCATTTGTGAGCCATTACTGTTGATTTTACCGCGATGAGCAGCTTTGCTACCTTGTTCCTTTATTATCGCCATCGTCGTGCAGTTTCTTGCGGCTGCTAGAATCAAAGCTTACCTGTGTGAATTTCTCTCATTTACGCACAGACTTTAAAGGGCTCATAGTTGGGTAATTTGCCCCGGAGTCGACTGGTCGAATCCCAGCCACCCTGTTAATGGGTATGATCAGGCGTCCCCATGGACGAGGCAACAACCGGCCTCGTTTCTTATTGGCCAGGCACTCGTAAACAGTGCGCTTGCAGTGTGTAAAGAATTCAAGGCCAGTGGTCAGGTGAGTCTGAGGAATCGCGTGCCACGGCACTGTCTTCCTGAGCTGATGAGAGTAGATTGTTTTAGTGGATGAAACGCTTTGGCTGTGTCCTGGGTCAGAAAGGGGGGAGGCAATAGATCTGCTGTAATTTATATACAATAAAATACATGAAAACAGCAGCTGAAACATCAGGGCACATTATTTCACAGAAAGCTACCAGGAGTGACAAGAATATTGCTCCTCAAAAATATTGAAGACCAGGTTTGAAACCCCAAAATGGTTCTGTTAATTGACCTTGCAGACTAGGCAGCTTAACTACAAACTATAAATGTATATACAAGGGCACTACGGCTGCCAGTCATGAGCAGAGGGTATTGGGTAGGGCATGACAGAGTGAGTGAGTGTTCCGGCACTTCAACAATGTTTGCGCATTTCCTCGTTTAGTCTCCTTCCCCATACTTCCTTGAGGAAGAAGATGAGCAGATGAAAGCATGATTTTGAGAATTGGGATGCTCCCTGGAGATTGTGTGATGCATTGTGGGTAGACAATCACATATGGTGCTCTGGGCTGGAAATGACCAAGTGACAGGGTCACTACCCATATGGCCAGCTGGTGAAAGAGAGGGGGCGGGGTTTGAGCACGACGGACAGCAAAGGACGCGCTCAGGATGACCTCGTCCAGTTTTAGGCCGCATCATTCGCATGGAGCTTGTTAATCACAAGTCATCCGTCAACTGATGGGGTCACTGATTCTGAGCTGGACTGAGGCTAAATGGCACAAACACACACACACACACACACATGCATGCACGCACACACACACACACACGTGCACACACACACACACACACACGTGCACACACACACACACACACACACACGCATGCACACACACACACTCATGCTGAAAGCCACAGTTCTGATTGTCGGACCAGAGTAAAGTTCTGTGGAAGGCAGATGAACAGGAGCATCCCCAGGGACAGCAGGTTCCGCTGAAACACACACTAAGGAGCAACTGTGAACAACACTATGTGTTTGTGTGTGTGTGTGTGTGCATGGCCATGGCCATGTGCATGTGTCTGAGTGACAGAGAGCTTGAGTATGTGAACTGAGTGTGTTTGTGTATGTTTGAACAAGAGAGCTTGGGTGTGTAGACTGAGTGTATGTATCTGTGTGTGAGAGAGATATGAGTCAAGATCAGGTTGCACCTTCAGGGGCACTGGGGCTAAAAATTGAAATGCATCGAATTTTACATTTTGTATTATTTTCAGTAACTACGGTATTCCCCTGATAACTGCTTCAAATGTCATGGACTAGTCACACATACTAAGAATTCTGTGGCTTCAAATGTTTGCAAACGCAAGATCCATTTTGTGACGTTGCGGACACTACAGCAATAAGAGTAACAACTTAAATGTCTTGGAAAAAAAAAGTTTCAACCTGCAAATAAACCAGAAAAAAATGAAATTAATAAATGCATAAAACTAGTCAACTATTTTTATTTTTTTTTCTTCATTCAGAAAATCACAATTCAAAATCAGTTATGTTAAAATGCCCCTCCATCACGATGTAAAATAGTACAAACTGGAATTCTAGTAATCGCTGCCCTGGCATCTAAACAGCAGGAAAATTCATCAGTTCCAGTACAACAGATCATTGTATGTGTATCTTACTAAAAAGTATTACATTGAACAGTATTGTATACATACCATATAACAGAGCATACTATAACACAGACCAGGGGATATTTATAACCTGATCTCGATTTGCATTAGAGCTTGAATGTACATATCGACTACTGGTGTATACAAATGACAGAAGTTGCGTGTGTATACTGAATGTGAGTGAGAGGGCTGGAGTGTATCTACTGATATATATTATGTTTGTGTGTGTATTTGTGTCTGAAAGACTGTGCTTGCGTTTGTACTGTGTGGGTGTGTATGTGTGTGTGTGTGTGTGACAGCACGTGTGCCTGTTTTTCAGCGTGAATATGCGTATGCGCGCAGGTGTATGTGTTAGTGTTTCTCTGTGTGTGTGTCAGAGTGTTTGTGCATGCGTTTGTGGATGTGTGTGCATTTGTGTGTGTGTGTGTTTGTCAGTGTTTTTGTGTGTGTTTTTATGCGTGCACACGTGAGTGCACGTGCATGTTTGGATCCTGAGTGTGGGCACCTTTAGATGAGTCTCTGTGCCAATGTATGTGTACATGTGTGCATGTGTGTGTTGCTCTGTGTGTATGCGTGTGCACATTTATGTGCATTTGTATGTGTGAATGTGCACGTGAATGCAGGAGTGTGCACGTGTGTGCATATATGTGCGCGAGTATGCATGTATGTGCATGTGTGTGCACGACTGAGCATGTGCATGCATGTGAGTGCACAAGTGCGCACAAGTATGCATAATTGTGCACGAAAGAGCATGAGTATGCATGTGTGTGCATGTGAATGCGTGTGTGTATGTGCATGAGTGTGCATCTGTATGTATTTACACGAATGTGCACGGGTGTACATGTGTGCGCATGCGCGTACATATACGTGCACAAGTGCCCGTGTGAGCATGTGTGTATCTGAACCTGTAAGCGTAAGACGGTGCATGTGCGCAAACACCTAAATTCGATAACTGGAATTCATAGAAGTGGAGATGAAAGCGAGTAAACTTTCCTCCTCTGGTTCGCTCTCCATCTCATCCCGTTTGTACAGCACTAATGAGGACGTTTCTGTCAAGAAAAAAAATCAATCAGCGGCGCGGCAGAGAGAACAGCGCAACACGCAGGTATCTGATGTTGCCTTCATCACACTGTTTCCCTCTTCTGCCCCTTCATCCTTTCTTCCGCCAACCCCTCCTCTCGCTGGTTGCAAATAAAAAAAGAGAAAAAGATCGTGGAGGGAAAAAAAAACAAATATTTCTGCTAGCCGTGGAGAAGAGGAAAGCGGATGCAAGTTGAAAGGGCGAAATCGACGCAGGGAAAAAAACGGATGAATTCCCTAATCTCCGAAGAAACGTTAAATGCGCGAGTCTAAACACCAACAGAGAGAGACAGGGGGAGAGAGAGAGGGAGCGAGGATTTAGGTCGTGTGTGACTTCGAGCTGTTTGTAAATCTAAGATGTCAAAGTTAGATTCGTCGTGGTGGGCAGCCTTTCAGCCAACCGCGAGTACAAGCAGCGCGAGTGTTGTGACTATGACGGAGGAACACGACTTCCTCACCGCTGGAGACGAAGGGAAGCAGCTGGTTTATGGCCCATAGACAATGTAAAGGAAAACTCATTTTACCTCTCTCTCTCTCTCTCTCTCTCTCTCTCTCTCTCGCTCTCTCTCTCTCTCTAATAGCCTCTGCACGGCGAATACGATTAATCCTTCCATCCCAGCAGAATTAAAACATGACATATATTCCCCTGTTCAGCTGTAATTTTCACCTGCTGCTCTATTCATATTCATATTCATCAGGTCCGCCCAAAGATTTTAAAAGGAACCTAAAGACTAAAATTCTGCCATCCTTATTTTTTACGCATTTTGCTTCTTTTACATGAAAGAAACAGAAACATGACCGCAAAAATAAGCTGAATGTTTAGATTGCAGATGACTTTACAAAATTTGCTTTGAATTTCTAATCCTCAGCAACTTTTGGCCCTCTCAGCAATATTAAAACGCACTTCGCAAAACCAGCATGGCAGTAATGCAGAGTAACTGGTGGAAATCTAAACATCCATTAAGTCACAAACACTGAATACAAGCATGAAACCGCTGCATTAAAACAGACCTATAGCCGAGCAATTTACCAGAGCTTGACATGTTAAGTCAAGCCATTGACATTCTAGTAAGGTTAGGCCTGCATGTATTTGGAAACAGACATAATTTTAAGGGCTATTATTCATACACAGTCCAATAGGCCTACATATGAAACCCACAAAGGAAAAATGATTGAGTCCAAATGTTGCATTTTTGTATATAATAATAATAATAATAATAATAATAATAATAATAATGATAATAATAATAATAATATATTATTATTAGAACATGTTATATTTTTGCATGCTTTTTCAGTGCCTTGTGTCTAAGATCGTTTTGAATTTTTTATTCATCATTTCTCCACAACGTGAAAATGTGACTGATAATTTTTCCATTGTGGTCTTCATATGTTATTAATTTTATAACTTAGCTTAATTAAAGGTCTCAATGTCAACTTCAATTTCAGGGAATTCACATTCATACACAGTGACCCATAAATGAAATACGATATGGTCTTTATTCTCCGTTATGTGTAAACGCTTACAGATTGTTCTGCATTAAAAAGCTGTGATAAGAATCTGTATTTCCAGATGTAAAGCTGCCTAACACAGTCAAATTTCCTCAATATAAGGACAAGTTATCGAGGAACCTGCCGTCTCACAGAGCATTAAGAAGATATACAATGATAATTCCGTACAGAGGATCCAATCTGTTGTGTGGTACGGAACACGTTGTTATAGGAGTTTGCGGGAGGATGTCTGAGTGTCTGCTCTTATTTTTCTCTAACACCAGAGGAAGGAGAGATGAAAAGAATCCTATTGAAACTTTAAAGAAAGGCTCGATCAGTCGTGTCACGCAGTTTGGAGGAAGATATATACTTTACACTAACAGTCATAACAGCCTAACATAACAAACCGACCTGAGAACAAGAAAGCGGCAGAAGCTGTAATTGAATGCGACTCGCCTGAAACGCCGCCAGAGCAGACGACACTTTTTTCAAAAAAAAAAAAAAAGAAAGAATATAGCTATATATATATATTTTTTTTTTAAATCTAACGAGTGTGTATTTTTGTCAGTTAAAACAGATATTCAGGAATCTTCCGCAGGGGGAAGAAAGTAGTTATTTTTTTGAAGAGCGGATTAAAGAGGCTTCGCATCCATTTGAGCTGTAAGATGCCGTCACGCTGAAGAGGAGCGGTGGAAAGTTATAGTGAAAGATCAGGGACGCGGGGAAAGTAACGGAAGCACAGGACTCGACTAACTGCCCTTCTCCGGCGAATTACGAGATTTCTATAAAAAAGAAAAGCCCTTTAATGCGGTCAATACCCTGTTAAGAGGGCAAAGATTTATTTTAATGCTGTAAACGACTTTTTTAAGGGGAAATGCGCTGAAAGTGTTAAAGGCCCCTTTACAGGAACAGATCTCTTTACAATGATAAAGTTCAGTAAAATAATAAAGAAAAGGAGATTTTCCTCCAAAAAGGAGTAACAGTTGAAAAGACCGGAATCCCCGTAGATTGTGGGACCATGGAAAAGACCAGTGGACCAGGAAATGGTCAATGTTTATGCTGAAAGCTGAGTTTTTATGTTTGTTTGCTTATTTGTTTATGTATTTGTTTGTTTTACTGCAGAGATTATCTACCCTGTGTAGTTATCTTCAAAATGTACCATCTTTGCTATGAGCTGAGTGTCTTCACAGTATAGGAACTATAGCCTACCCTGTGTAAAATATAGCATCTCTGTTCAACATTAACCTTAACAGGATAATTCTGTGTTGACAGTGAAGCGTCTCTGCACAGCAAAAACAACTCAGTCTCTGCAACTTTCACAATCTCTGTGACTTTACTGATCTTTGCTACTTTCTGGTTGTTGTAATCTTAGGGGCAGCTGCTAGCTGTAGAAACCGATGCTGCGAGAGAGGGGAAGCCAGGAAGCCGTGGCCAGTAACCGAACACAAAAAAATCTGAAATTCCCGCCTCTGACAGCAGACAGTGGGGATATTGGCCATCAGGCTGATTTCTTGTCTCTCTCTCTCTCCCCCCCCCCGCAGCGCTGGAACTCAGGGGAATCCCCCCTGAGACCCTCTACGGGGCGCGGATGTCCGAGCGATCGATCTTTCACTCTGCCAATCGAAGTTCGCACCGCCTGCTCCCTCCTAATGAAACCATCAGCACTGACAGCCGTTTACCCATCGTGCACCTCTCCCCAGCCTGGGAATTTAAGCTTTATTTAATTGAAACAAATCTGATATTATGACCGGATACCGCAGTCAGAGAGGGGAGCTCCGTATGCAGGGAATGGGGGGGGGGTCAAGTGTCTGTCAGGTCTTAGCGAACAATGGCGCCTCAATTCAAAAACCGTCTCACTGTCATTCTTTGCCTGTTACTACCCGTCACTCTCTCTCTCTCTCTCTCTCTATCTCTCCATCAGATGCCCTCTCCATCTCCCTCTCTTCATTTCCACCTCCATCGCCAACTCCTTCTACTCTCCACCAGACCCTCCACCCCCCACCCCCCAGTTCGATTATACCTCTGCGCATCTCCATCTCTGAATCGCTCCCTCTCTCTCCTCTTCTCCCTCTAAAACTTGTTGAACTGATTTAATTTGTCTCTCCATCCCCCACCCCCTCCCCTTCCCCCCGCGGCTCAGCGGCCTCAAAGGTTGACAGCGATTTATCTGCTGACTTGCTCGCCATGGCAACAGCATGCCAGCAGTCTCCTGTCCTGGAGGCAGGGCGCTGAGGTGGGGGTCTGTAATCGTTCCCTCAGGAGGCCGAGCACCGTGTCCCGCGTTTTGGGAGGACAGGAGACTCGTTAGGAGAGGGGAGTCCCCCACCATCCGAAATGGGGCTGGTGCGGGTGCTGAGTTTTGATTTAGCCCAGTGCAGGGACATTTAATTTCACTTAATAAGGTCTTGACTGGAGGCCTTGATTAGTCATTCAGTTACAATCAGTCACCATAGTGCTGGGCTAAAATAAAACTAGAGACAACATCAGCATTCTGAGGGTACAATGGGACACCCCCCATTTTTGTAGTTTTTTTTTTTTTGGGAATTTTTCGTTTATTTGACCGTAGTGTAGAGAGACAGGGAGGTTGGGCAGAAGAATGGGGGAAGACATGCAGCAAATGACCTGAGCTGCAATCGAACCCAGGTCGCTGCGGGAAGGACACAGCCTTTATGGTGTGCGCGCGCTTAGACCGATATGCCACCTGGACGCCCTCATTTTAGAAGTTTTACTCGGGCCGGTGGGACCAGGGTAGGGGATGGGGGGTGTTTCACAGCGGGGGTCAGTGCGCACAGAGGGGTAACTCATTATGATAACCCCCCCCCCCTACTCTTTTCTACAGCGCAGTAACCTGTGGCTATCGTTAACACAGGGCACGCATAATGACCTGCTTCAAAGGAGAACCAGATCAATTGTGGGAAAAAACCTGCAAGAACATGGGGTCTTGGACAGACACGCACATGCACACATAGACTCACACATGTACTCACACTCACACACAGACCTACAGACCAATCTACACACACACACATACACAGATCCACAATACATCTTTAATTCCAGTGCCTCAAGCACGGTGTCCTGGCAGCTCTAACATCCACCATTTACCTTTGCTGGTAACTTCTGCAATCGCAGTTTAAACCCGCAGTGCGCACAGACCTCATATCCATCTCCTGCTATTTTTTCTAGAGGTCTCAGAGCGATAATGACAATTATCAGCGATCTTATTTTAGCCCCTCAGCTTCTTTCTGCCCCCCAACAGTCACTATAGCAACCGCGCCATACTGCCAGCCTGCTGGTCTCATCTCATAGCAACCTGTTTCCTCTTGGCCATGTTTGGCGCCAGTTTCCCGCTTGTGGCGCAGAAAGGGTTAACGCCGGACCTAGGCCGATCGCGCGTAATTACTGTCGCGCTACAGGGACTTACCGAGTTAGGTAAGGTGCTCTGAAATTACTGCTGGATCTAAAACAGTGTAAAGAAATAACTGCGTCAGAGAATTTCCGAGCGGAGAAGTGGGCGCAACAGGCGGCAGCTGCCGCGAGACGCCACGGTGAATATGCGCGACTGCAGAGCTCAAATAATCTAACCACACCCTGACGGGATCATGCCGCTAACACCAAAAAAAAAAAAAAACCGTTGAAACAGAATTTTAATCTCTCTGATAATGATCTTATTACAATCCTATTTTTTAGCGAACTAAGATGGACTGCTATGTGGATTTTTTTTTTTTTAATTTTTGATATGGCATCTCCAATTGCGCCAGAATCTGTAGCTCATTCTGCCTGCTCAGGAGAGCGAGACAGTTTATGACTCTCCTACAAAACACACATCAGTAGATTCAAACCTCGCTAAAATGATGATGATAACAATGATGATGAAGGACCCTCAAGATGTGCATGCTCAGAATGAAACTTACAAGCGCACTGGTGGCCAGCAGGAGGCGATTGAACGAGAAACATTACTGACTGAAGGTGACTGTATCCCACCCAAATCCCTAAGCAGCTCGAAGGCAATGATGGGCTGCTCCTCAGAGGGCTGCTGGCCACAGTCTGGCACGACATGGGACTTGATCTGTGTGGTGCTCTCTTTCGCCATCACCGAGTCAGCTAACCAACAGTCCACCAATGAGGAAAAGTCAAGTTGTCACTCAAACAGCAAAAGAAAACATATAAACAGCTTGTTTCCAAAACACAATGGGTCTCATTCATGAAACGTTAATAAATTTGTGCGTAGATTTGCGCATAAAAGCCTACGCTGCTAAAAAGCTACTCCTGATTTATGAACGCCGCGGGAAACTAAGATCTCATCGTAAACTTGTGTGCATGATCATGATTGCCAATCCATCGTAAACTGACAGCGCGCTTCCGGTAATCAGATATTTGCATAAATCCCCGCTCATGAATTGCCAATGACCATGATATAAGGAGGTGTAGATGCATCCAGTCAACCTGTCAGTCATGGCGCAAACAAAGAAAGAGAGAGAAAGAAAAAAAGCATTATTCCGAAGCGGAGATAGAAATAATTTTGGGTGAAGCGGAGTCAAGAAAAACATTTTATTTTCATCTGTTAGCAGTGGTGTGACAGGACAGGCAAAGCGAAGGCCGAGAGGGAGGTGACAGATGCCATTAAGGTTGTCTCTCCAGTCGAAAGAACAATGTCTGAGGTGAAGAGTAAATGGTCAGACATGAAGCTGGAGGCAAAGAAATGCATAAGCAAATACATCAGGCACAGGAGGAGGAGGCTCACAGTCACAATTCTTCCTGTGAATAACAAATGGTCACAAGTGACATTCCTGATGAAACCTGTTTTTCTGCACCAGAAAGTACTACAGCGGCTAATTCACAATCATGAACCGAATCTGGATTTTAAATTTGCTTATTGCCCACAAATTTAGGTAAATGTGTTATATTTTTCATTGTTTGTCATGTTTAGGCTATATCAAATGGGGTGCCGAATGGGACATTTTATGCCATTATTTTTCACGGCATTTTTTCCCACATTTCACAAAAAATACCCTTTTTTCTCACATTTAGCGAAAGAAATTTATACATTTAGCTAAATGCTTTTTCTACAATTTTTTAAATATTTCACTAAATGCTTAATACATTTGGCTAAATGTTTCATACATTTAGCTAAATATTTAGCTAAATGTTTCATACATTTAACTAAATGTTTTATACATTTAGTTAAATATTCAGCTAAATGTTTCATACATTTGCTAAATGTTTTGTACATTTAGCTAAACATATAAGTCAAAGTATAGAACATTTAGCTAAATGTTTCTTAAATTTAGCTAAATATTTAGCTAACTGCTTCATACATTTATTTAAATGTTTATACTTTTAATTGTATATTTAGTTAAATGTTTTTACATTTAGCTAAATAATCGAAACCGCTAAATAAAAAAAACTTTTATCTTATGTAATTAACTTTGGAAGAGCACATTTAACATTTACGCAGCGCATTTAACATTTAAGCTTTCCACTTTGAAGTTTATAAATGTGGGGAAAATGAACATTTCTTTCACTAAATGTGAGAAATAAAGGATATTTTTTGTTCAATGTTGGAAAAAATGCAGTGAAAAACAATAGCATAAAATGTCTCATTCGGCACCCCATAATATCACGTGTTTCAAATACATCTGCGTATTGTGCACATAACAGAGCGCAATATGAATTAAAATTGTAATTTCCAATAGTGACAAGCATGTGCATTCTTAAATTTACATAAGCACTACACACGGTCAACAGCATGTGTATATTTAGTTAGGAGTTACGAAAAGATTGGAGCTACTAAAATATTGATGAATGCTGAGATGCATGTTAATTTCCGTCGACCAACAGTTTACACATAAATTCGTTCTGCTCACGTTTCATGAATGAGACCTTCTGAGTGCCAAAAATTGAAATAATATCATCGAGCGATACCCCTTCATACATTAGTTAGTTAGTAATACTGTTTCTGCCGCCTCAGTGGTCTGTGACATCCTGAGTCAGCAATCAGTCCTTCAAGGTGTGCCCTCTACAAGACCTTGTCCGTAGCCAGTCGTCTCATGTGGTTTAAGTGGGTGGTTGTGCGTCGGGGTCCAAGGCCGGCTCTTTTGATGTCTCCGCGGATTATTTCAAGGAGGTTGGTGCAGTGTCTTCCTTGCCTTGCCTAGTACTTCCGGCTTCCGTCGAGTGCAAATTGCAGGGCTTGTTGTGCTGGTGAGTGTATGTCCATGCGAAGGATGTGGCCTAGCATGGACCATCTCCGTCTCACAACCCTCCTGGAGAGTGGTTCACAGTTGCACGTCTTGAACAGGGCCTTGTTGGAGATGAGGCTATGTGGCCAGCTGTGTCCAGTGATTTTGCGCAGGTGTTTGCGATGGCATGCATCCAGTTTCTTCAAGTTGCTTGATGTTGGGGCCCAACTGTTGCAGTTGTACAGCATGATGGATGTGCAGTATGCATCATAGAGGTGAAGTTTCTTCTGCACTGGGATTTTTGATCTGCACCAGATTTTCCAGTAGGTTTGGAAAGCGATGTTTCCTAGGTTGCAGCGGAGGTCGATATCTTCATTACTGCAGAGTAGTGAGCCTAGGATCTTGCTCTTTCGCCAGTCTTCTTTTCCTCGAGACACTTGACCATCCTTGTCCAATTCTGACTTCTCAGCTAGGAAGACATGAGTGTGTTCAGTCTTGGCTTCATTCATGAATAGGTTGTGTTTCTCAAGGGTGTTTTTGGCAATGGTTTGGAGACTGTCAAGCGGAGGTCTTTCTTCATCGAGGAAATCCACATCATCAGCATATTCCATCTCCAGTGGCATTCCAATGTTGGAGATTGGGGGGTCAGATCTTGCTGTTAGCGTCCTGATTGATTGTAAGGCAGTTGCAAGATAACAGGTGAAGAGAACCGGTGATAGACTGTCGCCTTGGGGGGAGCCGATTGAAGTAACAAACTCTGCAGATGTTTCTGATTTCACTCTGATGGCTAGTCTTGTTTCTGCCAGGAGCATGCGGACCAGTCTGAGTTCATCTTCATTGCAATTGGCCTTGTAGAGGGATTCTAGGATTTGCTGGCGCTTGATGGTGTCAAAAGCTTTTGACATGTCAATTCCCATCTTGTGGAAGTCCCATTTCCTTGTTAATACAACAGAGACCAACATGCGTTGTGCCCGTACGATGTCTCCGGTGCTTCTTCCCCTCTTGAAGCCACTTTGACAGGTTCCTGTGTAGGCGTCGATCTTGTCTCTTACTCTGCGTAGTGTGATCGTGGAGAGTATTTTCCTTATGCTGTTCAGCAACACTATTGGTCTGAGGTTTGCTGGTGGCCCTGGTGGCTTCCTTGGTTTGGGCAGTGGGATCAAAGTTCCTTGTCCAATGCTTTCGATCGGGATATGATGTTCGAGGAATTGGTTTATAATGGCGGCAATGAATTTGGAGACAGTGTCCTTGGCTTCTTTGAAGAGCTCACTGTTGATGTTGTCTGGCCCCGCCGCCTTTCCATTCTTCAAAGCTTGTATGGCGTTTTTGACTTCCTCTTCACTGATGGGTGTCTGAAGAGGTCTTGGGTCGCCGATGAATGGATCGAGTGGGTAGTCCTCTTTGTCTGTGAACTGTTCTTGAAACCATGTTTTTATTGCCTCTGCTTTTCCCTTGTCTGAACCAATGAAACATCCTTCCGTGTCATGGACAGTGATAGGTGGGCTTGGTTTGGCTGCTCTTAGTTGCTTTGCGGCTTTGAACATTCTTTGGCAGTCGTCTGCATCTGTAAGTTCCTCTGCTATATTGTCAGCATGGTTTATCGCTATGGTTTTGAGTCTGCTTGTGATGGCTTTTAGAATCTTGTTGCGTTTTCTTCTCAACAGTTTGCGGTCTTCGCTGTTGCCATGTTGGTAGATGCGCAGCCAAAGAGCTTTCTGTTCTTTAGACAGTTGTTGGACCACCGAATCGCTGGTAAGTTGACGTCTGTTATTAGGATTGCATTCCCCAGCGGTTTCTAGAGCTGTGTCTCTCATGCATTCTAGGATGTTGGGTAAGGCTGCATTCGGGTTGTTGCTGTCCTCTAGATTTGTGATCTTGTGGTGGAGCTTTGCCTTGTATGATTCTTTAGTGGGCTGGTCATTTCTTAGTTGCTCTATGTTGACGCGTTTTTGGCCTGATAGTTTCTTTCCTGGCTTGTATACTAGATGGATGTTCATCAGTAGTTTGGTAACAACAAGTTTATGATCAGAGTTCAGATCTGTTCCACCATATGAGCGTGAATCGCGGAGAAGAGGTGTTGTCTTCTGATTGCAGAGGATGTAGTCAATTTGGTTGAAGATTAGCTTGGTCTTGTTGCATTGTTCGATGTCTTTGATGTGTCCTGTCCATGTGGTTCTGTGCCTACTTGGGTGTTGGAATGCAGTGTTGCTGACAAAGAGGCCGTTAGTGGTGAGGAAGTCCATTAGAGCATTACCATTGCTGTTTCGGATACCCTTGCCGTACGATCCCATGTTTCCTGAGAGTCCACTTTGGGCATCTTCTGCAGTGAGCTTTCCTAGTTTAGAGTTGAAGTCTCCACATATGAATGTCAGCCATCTGCTGGGTGTTTTGATAGCATGAGACATTTCTTCATAGAAATTTTCCAGCAGTGATGGGTCTTCTTGGGCTCTCTCTGATGTGGGTCCGTAGGCATTGACAATTCGTATTTTCTGTTCATCTCCATTGCGTGTGTGGATGCCAATGTCCATGGTGGCGATTCTGTTGCTGATTTGCTTGTATCTTATTATGTTGTTGATGAGTTTGGGTGCTATGACAAATCCGAGTCCATGGTGTATGGTCTGATGCTGTTGCAGGATGATGAGCTTGTGGCCGGTCTGAAGCATCTGTTCCCAGTGATCTTTGATCTTGGTTTCTTGGATACAGAGGATGTCGATGTTGTATCGTTGACAGTCGGATCCTAGGGTTTGTTTCTTGGACGCAGCTGTGAGTCCCCGTACGTTCCATGTCCCTATATTCAGGCGATTGGCTTGGCGTCTGGGCTGTGGTTGTGTGCACTCTTGAAGGGTAGACATGTTGCTGTAAGGCGAGGGTTTATCCTTTTACCCCTTGCAGCCGTGCGGTTGTCAGCTCGCACTCCTTGACGATTCTTAGCTTCCTGGCAGTGTGGGTGCCAGTAGTGACGGGTTGGACCGCGGGAAGGTGATCGTCAATCCCAACCCTTCATACACATGGTGCAAAAATCAGTTTTTAGAAGGTCAAGCTATAAAGTTCTTTTAATCATGGTCAGAGTTTTTGTTTTGATTTGCTCAAAACCAGTAAAATGGATAATTGCACAAACTCTTCAAATATTTTCCACCACTTGTGTCCTCACATGGCTGAAATTCTTAAGACTTTTTTTCTTTTCTTTTTTTTTTGCAGAATTCCTGCAATAAATCACAAATTTCACTCCTGAACACTGCTGAATTGGTGCAAGATTAACTGATAATGCATTTCAGATAGCAGCACTTGACTCTCAAACCGGCCGCAGCCCCGAGCCCACCCACCCAACCCTCATCTCCTCGGTACAGTGGGATGTTCTGATCTTGTGTTGGCATGCGTGTCTTGGGATGGCCCAGTGCAGGACAGGAGAACTGGGAAGCGCAGAAGATCAAGAATTGGCCTCCAGAACATTCTGTGCCTTGTATATGCATAGCTCGGTTAGGCAGTGATGGTTATTATCTGTCCCGTGTGCAGGTTTGGGGTTGTTGGGGTTGTGGGCATTTGCTCACAGGCTTGTCCCCGTGCAAGATTCTCACCGGCCCTGTCATCTCCTTTCTGAGCCTCAGTCATGTCCCCATGTACAAACTCACACATACAGGCACAAGAACTTAAGAGCATGTACCAGTGTATGCACACTCACTCACTCATTCACACACACAAACACACACATATGCACGCGTGCACACAAACACACAATCTTTTCATGACTCCACACATGCATACATGCAAATGGCACAAGGTTGAGGCTCAGAAATAAAAGGACGCCCTTCTCAGTGAAATCATGTTTGATGTTGTTATATAACAGCATGTAATGATTATAATGTTGCTTTCAGGCTGAAGAGCACTTATTGCCGTGGGCTTTCATCTGTCGTACTTACCTTCAGCTAACCAGAGCCACAGATTACACCGGAGAGGGAGAGAGAGAGAGAGAGAGAGAGAGAGAGAGAGAGGGGGGGGAATGAGAGATGAAATAAGGAGATTTGGATAGTAAGATGGTATTGAAAATGCCTTAACTCTTTGTCTAATTGCTTTAACTAAATATTTTGATTTATGGTTTCGCTGATTTTAACCTTCCTTTATTGTACACAAAGGGCAACAATGCCAAAGCTGAAGATCGTAAAGATCGTAAGAACAGAAATCAGGACACAAGAAAGATAATAAACATTTTAAAAAGCAATTCTCCATTTTCAGAAACTGAGCACAACTCCTCACTAACTCCTCATGTTTGTACAAACTAATCCACATTTCCTGCCAACCTGTAGTCGGCATACTCTACTCTTTGGTGACCAGCTATAAAGCCTTGAAACATTTGTACTGGGTCAGTTGACCCCATTCCCCTGAGCTTGTTTTTTTTTTTTTTTTTTTTGTAGTTTTCTGCATTGACAGTTTAGCCGCCCAGAAAATAAGGTTTACCAATGCAGCATCTCAAACCCAGTGTTTGCAGAATAATTAGTCTGTGCCATAAGGTTAAGGCCACCAAACTTACGGCGATTAGAACTCTCCCCCTCTATGACGGCCAAGACAGCAAACTTTTCCAGCAAGACAATCTGGTGCAGTTCTCTACCACTTCAAACCTTCAAGTCTTCTTTTTCAAAAGCATTTGTTCCCAAAATACACCCACTACTTCCATTCCATTTCTGCCGCACCTACGACCCCTTTGGTAATTTTGAGGCTCCACACTACTGCTGCTATCTAACCACAAAATCTTTGGTCTCCCCCAGATTAACTTTGCTTGTGATGGACTTTCATAGAGCCAGAGATTATGAATTAAAGACAGCACATCCTCTTGGCTTGACTGGTACACAGATGCCACCTACATATGCAGACACAACTGAAGTATTACTCCTGGGGAAACCCCAGCGAGCGTGCCCCTAAACTGACGAAGAATGAGCTCAATTGCCAAAAGCCAGCTGACCTGAAATAGGGCATCCCTGCCTGACCCCTTTCCTAACAGTCACCTCCAACCATAATCAAGCGAATTGCTCCATACAATATAACAACCTTTGCCGAGATAAAAACCCCTCCCCTAAGGCAAAAGATCTGAATGTCAAAAATAAAAACTGAGGTCGACATGATCGGAGGTTTTCTCTTGATCCAGGGAGAGCAGACCAACATTTGCTTGATAAATCATACACACATCCATTCCATCACAAATTAAACACAAATTATCTGATACTGAGCTCTCATGGCCACGATATGTCTGATCTTGGCCAATCAGTGTGTCAATACTTTTTGAGTCTATTTGCAAGTAATTTTGACTAAACCTTATAATCCGTACATGAGAGGGTAAGAGGCCACCAGTTATTTAAAGGGACAAATCCCCCTCTTTTGCAGGAGAGACAGAACTGTCTGTTGCCAGGGAACTGAAGCTGAGCCTCTTTGGATTAATTTTATCTAGGCTTCTAAAAAGCCAGCCCCAAAGCAGTCCTAAAAGCACTTGCAAAACCTCATTGCCGCAGTGACACTTCAGGTAAATTAGCATAATGCAGCTGCCAGAGCGCATGACTGTACATCTTTAATTCACTTTAACAACCTCATTAGTTATTACAGGAACAAAGAAAATTAATTTGCCATTAGTGTTCCACTAACTAACACACAAGGTCATTACATGATTTGCTAGTGTATAAATAATGTTTAGAGGAGACCGTTGAAAATTCATTCCTTAGCTGATAAGGCATTTTCACATAAAAATCAAATGTTTCCAGGTTTTTTGTCAATCAAATCCAATACCAATTCTGAAAGGAATAGCAAAACATCAACTGAAATGTCTGATCATTCAGTCAAGAACCAAAATTAAGTTTTGGTGTCTCTGAAAGTGAACCTGATGTGAGAACTAGTTTATCTGTATTTCTATATATCAGCCCTCAAATGTGACTATGAGGGTTCTGCGAGATTTTACATTGCCGATCTTTCAAAGATGCACTCACACTGATGTTTTGGGACCTACATTCTACAGTACCGGTATGACTTTTCTGATGGAAGAGTCCCACCATTTTTGTAAGGGTGCCAAACAAGTTAGCATTTTGTAGTGTTCCAAACATCAGATCACCTGCGACTGTCTTAATATGTAAATAGATATTAAGCGGGAGTCCTCCTTGAACTAATCTCGAAAAAAATTTCCAGCTGGAAACTAGAAAAGCTAATTAAATAGCAACCTAAACGAGCTGAATTCAACAATTCAGGGCCAAAGGTTCAAGCAAACCTGCAAGTGCAGTGGTACAAGAACATGTTTTCTCCAGGGATGGAGATGTTACATAGAACAGTTAGCAAGTTTGCCCCGTTACCATCACTAAGAAAATCAAACAAAAGATGCACGGCGAGGACAACTGTTAGGCCAGCTTTTACAGTGGGTCTTCAAACATCCGAAAAGCCCTATCATGCACTAACCACCCTCAGTAATGATACAAGCAGCAGGGGTACAGAGATTTACCAGTTACAGAGAGAGAGAGAGAGAGAGAGAGATCAGGGATAAAGACAAAGAACAGGTGTGCAGCTGTAGCTTATAAACTCAGGGAAGGTGATGGAGTTTAATAGTTCTACAGAGATGGGAAATATGCGGGGAGGGGTGAATTTGACGGAATTATTTGCAACAGGTTATGGGTATAGTATTTATGCTGTAAATGAGCCTGTTATTGCAGTACTCTGGGGGGGGGAGGGGTTGGTGGTCATTAATCTACAGCTGACTGAGGGAGAGGGGATTCCCCTCAGAAAAGCAGATTAATTAAACACACACACACAAACACGCTCCATTCTGTGTACTGCTTGATCCAACTCTGGCAGATTCTGAGCAGAGAACTTAATGCAAACTGCTGTAGCAGCTGATAAAAAGTCTTTGGTAAGGAAGTGGATGACAGAGATTGGAGGAGAGAAGCAGTAGTCTGGGGCGGGGCGGGGTACAGGCTGAGAACAGAGGAATGACTTTTTGCAAGGAGGGGGCCACCAGAGTCCTAGCATGATGTTGGGGGGAGAGAAGAGTCATCAATTTCTCAACAGAACCCAAATATACAGCATCCAGAGCCTTGGCTCCTTTGTTCCATCAAAGCTGGCCTTAATCCCACCGCAAAATTGGGCTGGATTACCAGACTGTTATAAGATGGTTGAGGACGTTTCTTTAACACCACTGGCTGGATATTGCTGGTCTGCAGCTGGACAAAGGAGGTAAAAGCTAGTTAAGCTGGAAGAGTAAGGTGGTATCAGCTGCTCAAAAGTAGACTTGACCGACTGAAACTCAAAAACAAATTGTGAGTTTGGCCCAATTTTAGATGTTCAAATTGGTTTTTTCAATAGGGATGACACCATTAAAACTGACGTGGCATGGTTCATAAGTCAGGGTAACTGGTGGCATTTTGACTCAATTTTCTTTTTTTTAATTTTCATTTTTAATGAGATATGTTTTTTTATTTTGGTTGGGGATATGTGTTGGCATATCATTGCCTTGATTAGCGTGCCCTGATTAGTTAAAACATGACTCTCAGCATTATTTGTGTAATAACTGTAAAGGAGGAATTCAGTTAAGTTAAATGCATTTGGTTCATTTGATCAAGGAAAACAGTGCATGATATTCAGAGTTTACCGAATGAATAAATTCGTAAAATCTTATACAGTTTGACATCAATCCTTTGACAAGTGGGTTGTTGCAGAACACTACGAAGGTGCTAACATGCTAACGTCAATGTGGACTACAGCTATTCCTAAAACTGAAAAATCGACACGCTAAACTAACTAGCGTAAGGGGGTAGATCTGCCGTCCAATGGCAGAACCTAGTAACTCACTTTTATTTGATTTTGAGAAAAAAGCAGAAAATAAAACAATTTGATATTAAAGCCTGGTTATTTGGGGAAGGTTAGTTATATAGCTCATTATTATTCTCTTGGGATAACTAACTCAAGGACAATTTTAACCCTTAAAGGGCCCGTTTATTTTGGCGGGAAAATTAGTTACTAGGTTTTGCTGTTGCAAACTCCATGAAATGTCACATTAATTACGAATGCAAGGCTGACACTTGCACGACTTATGGCCACGATTTTGTCGTGGCGAGTCGTGCCATTTTGGGGCACGAACTGGGAGGCTCCCGCACTGTTCACGACTAGTTCGAACATAGTTCACGACGAGTTCACGAATGCGTGCCCATCAGTGTCCACATTGACACGAACTGGCACGACGAGTTCACGCATAGGTTGCACATAGTTTACACACTTCCCGCATTGGCACGACAAGTTTGCGCAATTCGGACGGGGTCGTGCCGACTTGGGCACGCCATATAAAAAGGGGGCCTCCCCAACCCCTGGTCATTTTTGGATTGGCTGTGGAAGAGTCAACATGCGGAATTCCAGAGACACAATCATTGCAGAGAAGAGAAGATGCCTATACCTGGCATGTTGTCTCTGTGATATAAGTTGTCTCTTCGCTGGCGATCTCTGGAATGGCGAGCAGTGTCCAGGAAGCCCTATATATACCCCCGCACCGACGCGAGCGCCACTGTCGCGCAGTAGTCGTGAACTGCTCGTGCCATGCGCAAACTTTTCGTGAAGTGCGTAAACTAGTCGTGAAGTGCTTGTGCCATCAATGCGTGAAGTACACGTGACTGTGTCAGTGGGAAGGCACGGCCACGCTGTGACGCGCACCAATTCGTGAACATGTCGTGAACTACTCATGAACTCGACGTGAGCTGTTCGTGACAGTCGCGGCACGCACTGGCACGCATCCTCCCACATCGTCTCGACGAGTTCACAAACAGTTTGCGCATGGTTCTCGACCCGATCGCGAAATTTTGTCGTGACCAAAATTTTGAACATTTCAAAATTCTCGTCCCGACATGGCACGCAGTCACGACGGGTTTATGCACACTTCACGCCAGTTTACGACTAGTTTGCGCACTGGCATGACTCGAGTCAGGCCAATGCGTGCCACAGAATCGTGCAAGTGTCAGCCTTGTATAAGGCAAAACATGATACATATAAAGATATATATATTTTATTTCTTTCCCGGTACATTAAATATCGTTATTAAGATAACCTTTGTGACCATGAGTCCTTTATGACAAAATAGTGCAAGATGAACAGTGAACACTCTACAGGCACATTGGGGGAAAGGGCGTGCATCCCACAGGAACATCCTACTATTTTACCAGTCACTGATAATATTCTCCATAAAAAGTAGCATGCATTTCACAGAGACCGTACATTGACACCTTTGTGAGATAACCATCCCTGCCAGCACCCTCTTTCTTTGTAAAGACAAAAATTAAGAATTGATAGTGATCAAGCCTTGTCATGACAATTATAATCTTACCATACAGGGCCGTAGGAACGCCCTGGACTTTGGGAGTGGGCGACTGGCAAAAACGGTAGGGCTATTAAGAGTATTTAAAAGCGTGCCAGCAGCCAAGTAAAACATTTTAGAAATATAGATTTTCTGAGACTCATTTTCCAACAATTGCACACAGTTTTCTTAAAAAAAAAAGTTTGTTTTCTAGGTTTAATGTTAGAACATTTTCCATAATGGTTGGAAAAAAGTGAGGGGGCATCTGGACGCTACCCCAATGGGCAGAAGGCCAATAAATTATGGCCTAGGCTAATTCCATTATATTTTGGCCATGCATAGTCATCATTCATACACAATCATGAAGAGGACAGTGTGTCACTGTGTTACAGAACCAGTAGTAGGCCTATTTCCACAATACTCATTTCAACATTTGACAATACTCAATAGCCCAGATTCCAGGGCAACTTACTCCAAATCTAATCTAATTAATCACTTATCGTGCTTTTTCCAAGGCCAGAGCCACTAATCTTTGACCCCTGCTAGGCCAATGAGTCATTGTTGACAGGAGAATGTCCCGGAACTTCTATGAAAGCCAAGAAAATCTTCAAAATAGTCTAAAAAAGACTTGTCTTTTGCCCATCATGGAGGCTGACATCTTGGATTCTAAATGGCCAAATGCTTCAGTCTGATTGGTTGAAATAGTTACTAGGTTTTGCCATGGTATGGATCAACACAGATGGTACTTACGAGGTTTGGGCATGGCAATACTCAAGGAATGGGTGGGCATTTTGCAATGAACTGTATGTGAACATGAAGCACAAAACATAGTAACTACAAAAATAATGTTAACTCAATTTTGACCAGAATGACAGTTACTAGGTTCTGCCATTGGACGGCAGAGATGCGAGCAAAATATTGAGGCAATGTTATTTTCTGCAAGTTGAAAAAACTCCAGCAGCAAAAATAAAAAAAGGTAAGAGTGCACTTTCTTGAAGTTTGGATTCTTTTTTTTGATATTTTTAACAGTGCTGTGAACTGAGCACAGGTGACACCTGGCTCTGCCCACTAGGGACCTGAGAATGACCTGTTCATGCAGATGGAGCCGTCAATTATTATTAGACATGAAGGTAAATACAGGCAGGTAAAGCCATGGTTTTGTGGAGGGAATATAACTGCCATCTTTCAGTCGGGGAACTGTGGAGAGATAAATAAAAGTAGATAGAGAGAGCTGGTGATATGGAGTGATATAGAGAGATACACATTTATACTTTGGTGGCTGAGCCAGAATGTTCCTACATTTTTGAGGATTTCAACGTAAAATGTTCTTAACCCGTTCATTACCAGGGTATATTTTCGAGTTGTCAACCACTGCCAGGATTTTTGAGAATGTTCATTGATTTTTTTGATGCCCGTTTTTGTCAGAAGATGAAAACGTTGATTGCTGTCCATGGCAGGGGAAATATTTAATCGTATAAAATAGAAAATCTTACCAGTGGTGGGGAGTGGATTAATATGTTAATTCTTCAGTTTAGAAATCTGATTAAAATGATCATTTCTCAATGAAATGGCTAAAGGCATTGCAGTTTTCATGGAACCAGCATTTCAATCAACTGTCAAAACTTTCACAAACATTCACAATTTACAAAGGAGTCTTTCTATTCTGTTTTCTCAATGCGAGTTCATTACTTCAACGCTCATTCTCAGCCTCATAATGCTTGTATCATGTTCTCAATATTTGGGTATTTTTTAGCCTCAGAAATTCATATAAAATAGGTTTTTTACATAAAAAAAATTGCACAGCACAGTCTTTATGTATTATATGGTGATGCGGGCTGGGCTTTTTGTCTCTGTATTCAGGCTCATTGGATTTGAAAGGAACGACTGTACAGTTCAAGCAGAGGCTGTGGGCTCTAATTTAAGGGAATTTGCATTCCTTTCAAGTGAACCTCATTGAAATATCAGACTCTATCCAAATACTTACTAGTTTCACTGTGTATTATGTGACGGGGTGTGTACTAAGCACAAGAAAATCAGAGATGTGTCAGAAAGAGACGGCTTGGTCAAAAGACAAGAAGGAAAAAGTGCGCCGCAGCTAAACCAAGCGCTAATGAGCACATCACGATTTGGACATGACAGAGCATAACCCCCCCTCCCAGGGCCGCCCCCCCTCACCAGGGTGGTGTTATGTTCCTGCCTAATTGGGGGAGAAGGGGGGGGGGGTAACAGAGCCTGGGCGGTGGGCAGAAACCTTGTTGCACGTGCTAACGTGATAATTATCGCCATCCACGACAAATGCCATGAGGCACTGAGCCATGAGACCCGAGGGCCTGCGTATCACAGCAAGCTAATGCGCGCGTTTGTGATTGATATAGGTGCCTTTTTCTCACTGTTGTTGTTTAATATCTTTATTAATACACTTTTAAAACATTTTACAATGTACATAAATGGTATATGTTTGGAGGAGGGGGGTCAGCTGACACTAGGACCTCAGAAAAAGGCCCCCGTTTCCGAAAGGGTGAACACGAGGGAGGCCTGTCGCTTGGTGGTTGCAGTGCTTGCCTTAGCTGATTATTGTACCATAATCAGCGTTTGAACCTCATGTTGCTGCATGGGAATATTCTCCTGAGTCGTCTACCGTTGCCGTGGAGAAAAGCATCAACCAAAAAGGCATCAGTTAATAGGACTGCTTATTCAAAATGGCCCGCACATCTTACACCGGCGACCTGTTTCACAAAAGCAGGATTACGGAGTTAGCCAGATCACTGCACTGGGCAGAACTGGCAACCCTCCCAGATGTAGAACATGGATTGAAGAAAAGAGCTGTTCTTGCTTCTACTAGGAGCAGTGATCCAGCAAACTTTCAAAAATACCCCCTTATGTGCTGAGTCAACAGTAGGAATTGGACCAAAATGCCTCAATATTTTGAAACGTAATGTCGCCATAACGACGGCATGAAACGTTCTATGCACATTTTTTTTTGCTGGGAACTTTATCAGAAAATTCACTGATAATTTGATCAGTCTGTCTTTTCCGAGGATACCAGTTGAAATGAAATCAATCCTTTGCTTCGCTGTTTAATTAGTGGATTTGCATGGCTGATTATATCTCCTCAGTCCAAATTATAGAGCATTATTATTGTTATAAATTTGGCTTTTAAGACTTCTAGCGAGTATAAACGGGTCCTTTAACCCAGGAATAAATTCAAACTTTTCGTCCCAACTAGGTTTAACATCGGCAGGGCGTATGCAGAGCGAAGTTGACATTCCGCTGCCGATGGGGACACCATGTCCCTCGAGGTGACGTCCTGTGACGCCGTGAGTCAGTGCCCGTCATTGTCAGTTTATTTTTCTCTCAAAACAAATTTGAGCTTCAGTCATGCTCGCCTTTTTAGCAGCGAGATCACTTAGCTGCCAGCCTCAAGCTTCTCGGTGATGCAGTAACGTGACATTCTCGTTGACTTCAGCTGACGTTTCCCTGGATTGCCGGCAAAATATTGCGTGTGAACAGTAAAAAGAGCGCAATCTGTCATTATGCGTTTAAATGCTGCATTTTCCACATCGTTTTTAAGGTTCATTTCAAATTAATGTGGCGCTGGGAATCTGGTACATTGTTCCTAAAAACCAAGCGATTCAAAACAAAAGTGATGCTTAGAGAAACCTTGCCTACGGCTCAGGATTTTAAGACACCAGCATTAACATTGACAGTTTTGTTTGTAGCATTCATGCATTACCATTTTTGGGTGTTCATTCTGGGAAGTTGATTTCACAGCTGCAAAAATGTTTTGAGAGAAAATTGTAAACGTATGAAAAATGTGGTAATCTCCAGTGACTGTCTGGGTGGCATTGAAAGTCCAAAGCTTAGTTATTTACGGGGAAATGATTAAGGCATTCATTTCACTGGCAATATGAAAACTGGGGCTTCTCTGCAAAGTGTTCACATTGAACCAGTTGGGATATAGCTTTATCCTTTTTAGCCTCACATGCATAATGTGAAATTTAAATTGACATAAATTTTTTTTCCCGTGTTCTAAAGACAAGCTAGGGAAAATATATTATGAACCCATTTCTCCAGTGCACTCTTCACTGAAGATTCAAAATGGCGGGAGTGATCATCAATGCCAGATCGCCCTGTATCACTTGGTAAGTTCAATGTTATTTTTGTTGAGGAGTTAATCCTTAACATAGATACTGATTTTTCCCATGGAAGCGTGGCAAGATTTTAAGTACTGCCCACAGAATTAAAATATGGTTGAAAAGCACATTTGACTCATTGATGGGCTTAGATTTTCGACAAATTTCACGGCTCCGTGGATCACCTCCGCGGGCATGTATTTATTTATTAGCATATTTTCCCACCGCGTTAATATAAAACAATGCGCCAAATGCGGCGGAAATTACAGGGAATCCATCGAAATAAAAATAAAGCAACTCCCACTCTGTCCTCAGACCCCCCTCCCCCCCCCACCCCCGCCCCTCACCCCCATTCACCCACCCTCTGATAATGTTTCCATCTTTGTGGCTGAATCAATAGTTTTCAGTTCATCCTGCAGGTTTGCACTGATGCTGCCTCCGCTATAGTGGGAAGAGAGGGCTGAGGAGAAGCCCGTGTCGATCTCTGATGCGATTAGGTCCTCTGGAGAAGAGGAAGCCGCATCTGTGCTCACTTCAATAGACGGGGAACACGAAATCACATTAAGGGCTAATTTGATGCGCATGGCATTACACAGTCCACCTACCCGACTTATTCTCTCGTATTTCTGTGTTACTGACCTGAATTTTCCTCCCTCTGATTCATTAATTGCCACATTATCTCCCCTCTTTCAACTGCATGCCATCAATTCTAATAGTTTGGCTTTTTAGCAGCTAAAGTTACACATTCTGACACCCTCCCCCCACACGGACCTCATTTGTGCAAAGTGTTTTAACATGTCGATAAAAGCTTGTGTCCCAAAACTCTTGGCGCCTCTCTTTACATCTCATCCCTCATTTTATCAGCTCACTTGAATCGGTTGATATTGCCCAACACTGTCAGGATGAGGCATTTGGGGGGGGATGCTGTTTGGGGATTTTGATTGGGTACTCCCCCGCAGCTAGTTCCGGCTCACCTCACTTCTCTAAATATGCTCGCCGGGTCGACACACAATACCCGAGAGGAGTGTTCGCAGAGAACAGAAAGCATCATTAGACAAGTGGCATTGATTTGGAGAAAGCAGGAAGATCACGCTTCACAGTGCATCTTGGGAGGGAGTGCTGCACTCATGGACAACAACCGAGACTTGATACTGATTGAGGCAGGGGGGATCCAAAGCAGATTCCGGGGCAATTTCATATTTGCCCCACGTATGAGACATGACCTAATCAGAGTTTCTTAATCCACAGGTGGTGGTACATCAGGATTTTCAATGCCGTTTCTGTTTTTGGCATGAACAGAGAAATGCACAGAATAAGAATTGATTTTAACCTCTGCCATATCTATTCAATGCAAGAACTGGCATATTCATTATGGCAGGCTTTCAGAAAACTTTGAGGAGCTCTGAGTTTGCATAAACAGCGGAACACGGGAACAGTGTACAAAAAGGGAACATTAATGAACATTAGTTTATGTGGTGATAGTCATTATCTAACAGTTAATTAACAAAAACCTCATTCATCAGAGTGCCGTATAAGCATTATGTAACCATTTATGTAATCATTTATTATCACTCTTCGTCACCCTTTTTGAAAGCATCCCTTAAGTTACACTGAAAACTATTACACTATTCAATAATGTCATTACATTTGTAACTAGAACGGGCACTCGGTAGAGCGCATACCTTCGCCGACGCCACTGAATCCCTCGCCACTGGCGTTGGTTTCATGCCGATCGGATAAAAATTGACCGAGATATGGCCGAAAGTCGGTTTTGACCTTTTCGTGGCCTTGACCTTGACCTTTGACCCGATCACTCCCAAAATCTAATCGATTGATCCTCAGGTCATGCCAAATCAACCCACCAAATTATATGAAATTCCGTTTGGTACTTTTTGAGTTATTCGATACACATACATACACACAGACAGACACACAAACAAACTAGAACGGGCACTCGGTAGAGCGCATACCTTCGCCGACGCAACTGAATCACTGGCCACTGGCGTTGGTTTCATGCCGATCGGATAAAAATTGACCGAGATATGGCCGAAAGTCGGTTTTGACCTTTTCGTGGCCTTGACCTTGACCTTTGACCCGATCACTCCCAAAATCTAATCGATTGATCCTCAGGTCATGCCAAATCAACCCACCAAATTTTAGGAAATTCCATTTGGTACTTTTTGAGTTATTCGATACACATACACACAGACAGACAGACAGACAGACACACAAACAAATAAATACACGGGGATCAAAACATTACCTTCGTCAGCGAAGTCGCTGGCCAAGGTAACTAGAACAGGCACTCGGTAGAGCGCATACCTTCGCCGACGCCACTGAATCCCTCGCCACTGGCGTTGGTTTCATGCCAATCGGATAAAAATTGACCGAGATATGGCCGAAAGTCGGTTTTGACCTTTTCGTGGCCTTGACCTTGACCTTTGACCCGATCACTCCCAAAATCTAATCGATTGATCCTCAGGTCATGCCAAATCAAACCACCAAATTTTATGAAATTCCGTTAGGTACTTTTTGAGTTATTCGATACACATACATACACACAGACAGACACACAAACAAACTAGAACGGGCACTCGGTAGAGCGCATACCTTCGTCGACGCCACTGAATCCCTCGCCACTGGCGTTGGTTTCATGCCGATCGGATAAAAATTGACCGAGATATGGCCGAAAGTCGGTTTTGACCTTTTTCGTGGCCTTGACCTTGACCTTTGACCCGATCACTCCCAAAATCTAATCGATTGATCCTCAGGTCATGCCAAATCAACCCACCAAATTTTAGGAAATTCCGTTTGGTACTTTTTGAGTTATTTGATACACATACAGACAGACACACAAACAAATAAATACACGGGGATCAAAACATTACCTTCGTCAGCGAAGTCGCTGGCGAAGGTAATAAATACACGGGGATCAAAACATTACCTTCGTCAGCGAAGTCGCTGGCGAAGGTAATAAATACACGGGGATCAAAACATTACCTTCGTCAGCGAAGTCGCTGGCGAAGGTAATAACTTGGGTAATATCAGCATTGGTTTGCTAGCACATTGTTACGTAAACTGGAATTGCATTGATCATGCTACCACATTGTTTAGTGTACTAGAATAGCATACAGTATGCTGGCACAATTTTTTTCCTCCATTTGGCATCTCCAGGGATGAAGTGTTGGGCAGGAGCAGGGTGTGTGGGTGGGTTCGGGGGTATGAAGGGTTGGGCAGGAGAAGTGTGTGTGGGTGGGATTGGGGCTATGCAGTGGTAAGCAGGAGCAAGGTCTGTGGATGGGGTTGGGGGGATGCAGTGTTGGGCAGGAGCAGGGTGTTAGGGTGGGGTTGGGGGATGCAGTATTGGGCAGGAGCAGGGTGAGCCGGGGGGGTTGGGGGAGGCAGTGTTGGGCAGGAGCAGCGTGTTAGGGTGGGGTTGGGGGGATGCAGTGTTGGGCAGGAGCAGCGTGTTAGGGTGGGGTTGGGGGGATGCAGTATTGGGAAGGAGCAGGGTGTGTGGGTGGGGTTGGGGGGATGCAGTGTTGGGCAGGAGCAGGGTGAGTGGGTGGGGTTGGGCGGATGCAATGTTGGAGGATTGGCAGGATTTGGTCTGGCAGTCTTGGGAGGGGGCAGTTAGTCGCAGGGCTGTAAAGGTGGATGAATCACTTGCCCTCAGATGGCTGGCTCCTTGCCGTAGGGTCACTGCCACAGATGGCCTGCTCCGTAGGGAGAGCTGGGCATCCCGGAGCGTCAGTTCCCTGGGCTTTTGAAGGTCAACAAACAACTATAGCCCATTGGGAGAGGAGGGGTGCTTTTTGATTGGCCGAATTATTTACTGCTCTCACTGTACCACTGTGTGGCCCCTCCCCCTCCACATGGCCAGCAGATGAGGATGGCGGGCGATTGGGGAATGGACTATGGTAGGGGCCAATCCTGGGTAACTTCACTGGATGGAGAAGTACTTATTCAAGAGCACTCCTGAGACTTCTGTCCTCAGCGACTTGCCATTGTTTTGACAAAGCATATGTCAATTACCCCCGGGTGCAGTGTGGGGTTACGAGCCCAACACCTGCACTTATCTCACTGTGGCTACTCTGCGGCTTGAAGCAACAACCTTCTGAGTCTCAGTGAAATATCGTTCTAGCCGTTAGGCCACAGGTCTGCTACAACATGCATCTGAGTGGACTATCAGCAAAGAGATTTCTCTGTGCCACCCGCTCAGTTTTTTTTGGATCAGTTTTTGAACCTTACGCTATTCTTCAAACACTTGAGTGACAATGGTGTCATGAGGAAGGATGCCATGAGAAGTTTCATTTGAATCCTAGAACTTCCATTTGTCCCATGAGAAGTAGTGATATGCTTCGTAATTTGTGTTTGTGTAATGCAGTGGCCATCATCCAACCTCATGCTTTAACCACATGTGAACCAGATCAAACAGGGACTATAAAGAACATTTAAATGCATCTCGACATGAGCGATCATGACAAGCTTTGGAGAGAGAGGGAGAGGGAGACCGAGACCTCATCCATCCCTCTTCTTTTCCCCCACTATCCCTGTGTGACTGCTCTCATATCCTCTCTCTCTCCTGTATGACTGCTCTCGTATCCTCTCTCTCTCCTCCGTAAAGGATGTGTGGTTCGCAGCAGGGCAGGACGGGCGCCCTGATGTGACGTTGAAGCGATTTGATGTGACATGACATGAGTATTCCGGCACTTTCTGGATTTTTTCGAACTGACAGCAGCCACGGCCTCCCTCCTGCAACTAGTGCCCCCCCAGCCTACCCCCCACCGATTACTAACGTGACATTTCAGATCTTTGGCTACCTCATTTCTGCCCCCCAATCATACCTACCCCACCACATTCTCCACCCACTGTCAACTCCGACACACTGCTCTTAACACAGTCACCCTGGTTCCTGGAGGATCCCCCCAGTTCTTGAGCAATGCCGGCTGGGCCGCTCGATCCGTGCGGGAATGTCATCCCCGTTTAAGCTTCTGCGTCGCTAATTAGTCCCTCAGGCCGGGCTGCTTTCCCGGTGTGGTGATGATTATCCGCTTTGTTAAGCTTGTCTCCCAGTATGTGACGTAGGGACAACATTGAGGGTGGGGGGCGGGGGGGGGGGGGGGGTGTTTGTGGCTAGTCTTTGGGGGCTGGTTCTGGGTCTTACTCGAGTCACTGGGGATTTATTAGGTACAAGTAATCAAATTGGAATCACTCTTTGCGCATCCTTCAAACAAGTCAAACTTCTTTGCCCCAATGCTCAGCAGTGCTGCATGACTGGTCTATGGTCACCATATCCATCATTTGCACCTGCAACAGGAGATGAATAGTCCTCAGGTTTTTGAAGAGCCAGTGGGGTTGTTGCAGTAGCTCCTGAAAAAAACCATCTGCGGTCATGCTGGACCTAACCTTGTTGGGACCACCTCAGTACCTACCCACAGACAGTACACTTGTGATCTGCGTTCACACACACACACACACACAAACAAAGAAATACTGACACATTCCCATACCTACAGTGCTGCGAAGAGTTTTTCCCACCAATTTCCATTATTGTCACACTTAAATGTTTCAGATCATCAAACTATTTTTAAAATTACAAACCGCAATTCCAATGACGTTGGGACGTTGTGTCAAATGTGAATAAAAATGGAATACAATGATTTGCAAATCCTTTTCGACCTATATTCAATTGAGTTCACTTCAAAGACAAGATAATTAATGTTTAAACTTTATTGACTTTTAGAAATATTCACTCATTTTGAATTTGCCTATGACACATGCCAAAAAAAGCTGGGACAGAGGCATGTTTACCATTGCGTTACATCACCTTTTCTTTTAACAACACTCAAGAAGCGTTTGGGGACAGAGGACATTAATTGTAGAACCTTTTAAGGTGGAATTCTTTCTCATTCTTGCTTGATGTGCGACTTCAGTTGCTCAACAGTCTGGAGGCTCAGTTGTCATATTTTGCGCTTCATAATGCACCACACATTTTCAATGAGAGACAGGCCTGGACAGCAGGCAGGCCAGTCTATTACCCACAATCTTTTACTATGAAGCCACGCTATTGGAACACATGCAGAATATTGCTTGGCATTTCTGGGTGTTGTTGATGTATGGCTTTCGCTTTGCATAGTAGAGTTTTAACTTGAACTTGTAGATGTAGCAATGAACTGTTTTAACTGAAAATGGTTTTCTGAAGTGTTCCTGAGCCGACATGGTAATATTCTTAACAGAATGATGTCGATTTTAATGCACTTGCGCCTGAGGGACCGAGGGTCACAGGCATTCAATGTTTGTTTGGCCTTGCCACTTACGCGTAGAGATTTCTCCGGATTCTCTGAATCTTTTGATGATATTATGGACTGTAGATAAGTTTGTTATTATTATTATTATTATTATTATTATTATTATTATTATTATACAAAACTGTAGATAAGTAGACAGTTTGAACATTAAATATCTTGTCTTTGTAGTGTACTCAATTGAATATAGGATAATCGCCTCCTTAGTCACTTGACAAAACTTCGATAAATAAGCAAAAATGGAAGAAATCTGGAAGGGGCAAGTACTTTTTCACAGCACTGTATCTTGAAAAGCACAAAATACTACTGATTATAAGTGGATCTCTCTTATTGAAAAAATTGTTTGTATCTAAAAAATGACTCTATTAGGTACAGATCACATTTTTATGGAACTTATTCTTTTTTTTTGGCATTTCAATGACCTAGAGATCCTCTGCTGCGAACTGTTGCATTGTGTTTGACATGGTTACGCATGAATGGGGTGAGGGGGCGACGGGACAGATTGCCATGTGACCCGAATAACACCCGGGGCTCATTTCAAAGGTTTCACACGACGCTTCATATCTGTCAGCCTCCGAAATGGCGATGAAAGCACGCTTGTGTCAGGTGACCCGTTACATCATAATCTCACCGGCTAAACGTCCCTTGCGTTTTTCAAATGCCTAAACCACAAAAGGTTCTCCGATGGATTCCGCTCTCATCATTGAAGGATCATGAGGAAATAATTTTCACTGTCAGAGCAGATCCTGCTTCACCTAATAGCAGGTGAGAGAGAGCTATGATATCGGGGCTCTGATAGACTCTCAGGGAGGAAGATTTAGAAGCTGTCTGAACTGAAAGCCCGTGATTCTGTTGCGGGGGGATGTGTGTGTGTCTGTGTGTGCGTGTGTGCGGGGGGTGGAGGTGGAATGTCCAGGGCTCAGAAAGGAAAACACCTTCTGTACTCAGGCAGCTAATTTAAGGAATTAGCTACACGTCATGTACCTCCCAAAAATGATCAAATGTTCACCAAACTGAATGATCACCAAGCTGTGGGGCCCCAAAAATGATCACCACCTGCCATCCTTCTACCCACAAGTCCCACCTGGACGCAGCACTGTGGGCAGAATAAAACAAGGCAAAACAAAACCAAAATTGATCGAAGATAAAAAGCAAAAAATATGTACCCTGACCGAAAACCAACATTTGATTTTTTTCATAAAGCATTTCAGGATGTGGATGAGACTGTTGACTACAACTGCCTCCACTGATTACGTTTTTGCACGGCATTGATTTTGTACGACTAGACAGTTTTCGGATGGCCCTCTGGTGCAGTGGGTCAGGCTGTGGGTTCATCTCATGCCTGAATTCACGTTTTGTCCCCAAAATCACTCTTCACAGCCCAAAGACCTACATACCTGGCCAATTTGCTCATGAGTGTGCGAGTGAATGGTGTGTGATTTCCACACAGATTGTCCATTGTATAGTGAGAATAGGCTCTATCCCCCCCGTGACCCTGACCAAGTATAAGTGAGAGACATAATGTTTTTATGGATGCTTTTCTTTAATACGTTACAAACGCACTTAATCAACCATTATAGTGCACTGCTGTTGTCATGGAAACGGACACTGCTGAACATCGACACAGTGCAGAGTTTTCCATCTACATGAGTGCAACCGCCCTCTACAAAACTAAACAGCGTCCAGGAAGTAGAATTATGAAACAGATTTATTTTGGACCAGTGAATCCAGGCTCTTGCCAAACACAGCGGAATGATAAGGGTTTTATTTGTTTGTTGGCTTGTTCTGTTTCTGGGCACGATGCTGTATTGTCACAAGTCCTGTAGTCTGTATCTCTGTTGTGTAGCCAGAGAAGTTGACAATTCTTTCCAGTGTAAAACTTTTTGTGACAACTCTACTACCCTAGTTCTGAACAGCGTGGTTTTTCAGGTTATTTTTGATGTATTGTATAATTAACAGTGATCCTGGATTAGCTGTTTGTGAATTAGGGACCGGTCATCCATGCCAAGATCATATTTGTCTGTGGTTGTGCTAACGGCAAATTGATTGATTGATTGATTGATTGATTGGTGAGTGATGCATGTGTCTCATCACAACACTCCTTCCTAGGCGTCGCTTATCCAAGAGTAATATTACTGTATCCCTCTGGTGTGTGGAGTAACACAGTACATTCAATGTAGCTTTCAAGGTTTTTATTTACTGTGAGCTGATCTCATGGTCGCTGATATCAATACAATCTATGAACCTTGTTACGTCTGTAAGCCAACTGGTCCTTTCCTGAGAGCATAAACGTTTTCTCAAATGTGTGGATTTGATTGGGCATTCATGCACTTCCTGTATTTATTTGAGCAGTGATAGGTTGTTTGGTCTGCAGAGAGAGGAGGAGCAGAAAACAGCCAGGAAACATTCTCTGATTGGACGGCGCGCAGTATTCACCTGCAGCATCGTTCATACAACTTTGCTTCAACTTTGCATTAGATATATTGCGTACACACACACACACACACACAAAAGAAAATGGAATATGGAAAGGAATATGCTAAATTATAAAATTGTGGGTAAGCTAACTTGAATGCAATTTTTAATAGAAAAAATGACAAGTTGAAATTTTGCAGGTTTATCTCTATGACTTGGAAATCTGCACAGATAGCGGCTTACGCCTGCTTTTATGCATAAGCACTGTTTATAAACGAGGCCCTAGAGCTATCTCATCGTCCTCGCCGCTCGCTAGATCCTTCTAATCAAAGAGCGACTCCATCACGATCCCTCTCCACCCCGCCATGCTTTATTTATTAAACAACCCCCCCCCCCATAATGAATGCTAATGGATTGCACTCGTCTGAAGAGCGCAATGCTTTTTTTTTCATCTCGCTAGTCAGTAAGCACTATAAAAAGAGATCAGAAATTACGGACTGCGGGGAACACAGAAACTACAAGCGCTCGCTGTCGAGCCTTTGAAGTTATAATATTATGATAATGAACTGATTTTTCCCACCCCTTCCCTCACCCCCTGTATTTTGGTCACTCTTGCGGTTCAGCCGATATTAATCTCCGGTTGCCTGCGGTTCGCAAGACGGCTGTGCGGTGCACCTCGGGGGGGGATGGGGGATTTCTTCTGCTCCCCGGCAAACATTAACTTGGCAGAAAATATTTGATTAGGTTTTTTGATGCTTATAAATGAGTTTATCAGGTATCTGTCCCAGAATAATTGTGCCTTGGGGAGGGGGGTTATTTGAATTTCAGTGCATTAGAGTATTGGTGCATTAGTGGGATGTATTTTGTATTTCTGTGTGTGATATTGATATAAACCTGATGCAACTGTGTGTGCACAAGTGCATGTCTGTGAATACGTGCGTGTGTGAGTGTGTAGGTTTGCATTTGTGGTAGGAACTGGGGAGGGCTTGAGGTTGTGTGTGTGTGTGTGTGTGTGTGCGCAAGTATGTGTCTTCGTGTCTTTGAGCGTGTGTGTGTGTGTGTGTGTGTATGTGTGCATGTGTGCATAATAAACATGCGTGTGTGTCTGTGTGTGCGCAAAGATGTGAATGTGTGTGTATGTATGCATTTGTGCGACTGTGATTGTGTATGTGGGAGTGTGTGCGTGTATGTTTCTGTGTGTGCATGAGTGTGTGTGTTTGTGAGTGCGTGTGCATGTGTGGATTTGGTGTGTGTGTGTGTGTGTGTGTGAGTTTGCGTGTGTGTGTGTGTGTGTGTGTGTTATGTGCATATACACACACCCGCACCCGCATTCACACACTCTCTCAGTCTCACACACACACTCTCTCTCTCTCTCTCTCTATCTCACACACACACACACACACACACACACATACACTCTCTCACACACACACACGGCACACACACTCTCTCTCTCTCTCTCTCTCACCTGCACACACACACACACACACACACACACACTCACTCTCTCTCTCGCGCCCTCATGAGGTCTTGGCTTTAAGTGAATTTAACTTAAGCAGCCAGGACTGTTAGAATGAGGAAAGGGAGATGCAGCACTAGAACATTTTCCAAATTTGTCCGTAAATTATGACGAATAGAATAAGGTCGGTATTCTCGATCTCAAGCTTTAGAACTCAGAGAGTTACAGAACCCCTGATGTCCAAATTAATAGCAAATCAGAGCTTTGCGACTGTGGTATTGCTTGTGAATGTTGGTTAAAAACCGCAAATTCTCAGCACCATCTGTATGGTGAATCTGACCTTGTATTTTGGAGCTTGTCGTTTACAAGTGTGTCCAAACACACACACACACACACACACACACACACACTCGCTGTGGAACAAAAAAGGGTGAATCCTGCATTTCCGAATGGATGCATTCCTGCACAGGCCTCTGGGATGGCTCGCCAGCGACAGAGCGAGTTTCCGCTCGATAAACGAGACGGCGGCCGCGTGACGATTTCGCTGATCCGCACTGCTGCTCTCTCTCCCCGGCGCGGAGCATCCCCATGCTTCACTCTGTAGATGAAAGGCTCGCGATGCCAGTGTCAGAGCCCTCCGGCGATCTGAATTATACATGGAATCTATCATCGCGAGTGCAGTCACCGGGGCCCAATCACAGAGCCCGATGAGGGATGGGAGGAATGAGAAACGGAGAGAGAGAAAAGGGACAAGTCCCAGAATGGAGTAATTAAGGAAAGATTAGAGGAAGAAGCCTCACTTTAGGTTCCGCCTGCATTGTGAGTTCTGTAGGGAACGCTGACGCGGAGTTTGATTTAAGAGAGTTTAGCAGTTTGAAATGGAGTGGGTCTCTGGACCTGGTCAGGGCCCGTCCACTTTTCACCGTTAACCTGCTGAACCCCTCCCTGAAGCCCCTTAATCTCTGGACACCTGGGTCCCTGATGCAGCCTGGGTAATGCCTCTGATCATCACGGAGAGAGACCAGTGTTTCCAGTGCAGAGGGACGCTCTCTTCCATTAACAGCTTCTGAGTTTAACTTCTGAAAACAGAGTCATCATTATTTAGGTCACATCATAGTCTGAAGAGGAGGAATTGTTCATAGTAACTTCACAACAGAGGTGTCCAATCAGCTGTGACAGGGCTTAGTGTTGGTGCCGGTTTGTTGAAGTCCAGAGATACAATACCTAATGAGAATATTTTACGGATTGTGCTCCAAGGTGAACACCAGAACAGGAAGAAACAGGTGTTTTAGTGCTGGAGTAAAACTACCAGTTCCGTCAGTGGCTCATTTCTTATAACGTTCTGGGCCCATGCATTCAGGACATTATTGAGTACAATTACTGAAGTGATTTTGATTAGTCAATGAATCTGCAAATCACTCAGTTTTATCTTGTATTGCAGACTGGTGGATGTGCTGATCGGTTGAAGACAATCAGTGAAAAATGACTCCAATGTGACAGGTTGATGCTGTGGTGATCACATCTGTCTGCGCCTTGAAGATCTTCGCTGGCAGAGATCCTGGCAAAACAAGGAATTTAAGCTCTTGTCTGACTGAAGCAGTGAGGAGGATCACAGTCATGTGGTTGGGTTTAAGTTCAGGCTGCCAGCCCTAATCATCAAAGATCTACCCTTACGATCCTTTTTATTTTAGCGCAACTCAGAGGCAGATAAGAGAGAATGAGGTGAGCTTTGTTAGGGTTGGAGAGTGTAAGTACAGGACAGTAGATCTCCTGTGTTTTCACCACAGAAAGTAATTTTTCACTCCTTCTCTTTCGCTCCCTCTCTCCCTCTGTTTTTTGCGGGTTTGTTGCGGGGGGAGGAAGGTCTCATGAGATAGAGAGACTGAGTGTATGTTAACAACTGTGCCCCAACCCTACACACACAAACTGAGCCGCGTCTTCTAGAAACCGTATTTTGTTTATTTTTTACTTCTTTCAATCTTTGCCTGTTATCAGTCTTTGCCGTTTCTCTTTTCCCGTGGGGGGGGGGGGATTTTTCTCTCACATAATGGGCTTGCGCGGTTATTGCCGATAAACTTATGCCGCATGTGATCGTCGAAGCAGCCTTGGGACTCCCAGAACATATAAAGCTGTCATATGGAGCAGAAAGGGACAGAGAGAGGGAGAGGGGGATGGAGAAAGGAAGAGAAAGAGAGAGCGAGAGAACGTACAGCAAGAGAAGGAAATGAAAGTGTAGTGCGTCACTGAGCAAATACATCAGTGAGAGACTACAAAAGGAGACCATCATTTAAAACAAGTATTTGCCACTAACGTGTCTTAGTCCCTCGTCAGGAAATGGCAAATCATGTCAAAATGAACAGTGTCTCGTTGTAACCTTGAGAGTGACGCGAAGGTCACCAAAATCAACTGGCGCCGGGGCACCACCCTAATTCATGTTGACATGAAATTTGAAGCAAATCCGTCAGTTCGTTCTTGAGATATGTTGCTGACAAGGATTCGGGACGTACGTACGAACGGACGTACGGATCGACGGTCCCGCCGCTTTGCGCATTCACGCGGCGGGGGACAACTAAATATGAAACTTAATCTAATTAAGTCTGTTGAACTTAGGCACCTGTCTATATATTTGTAGCATTTAAGGTAGCATGTTGGCATGCAAACAAATCCATTTTTCATATTTACTACTAAACTTTACAATTTGGGAGTCATGTGTCTCAGGAAGAGAGTGAGTGTGAGATACACTCCTATAATATAATTATTATAATTGAAACACTGAGAATGTGTGAGTGAGACACCGCGCTGTGTGCCTGCGCTCTTCTTCTTGGGTTTTCCTCTCTGTGTGGGAGGCCAGCTGTCAGCTCGCAGTGCTGGTGTTTCCTGCCGCCCCTGCACAGGGATCGCCCGATTGGGGCTCCCAGAATGCACCTCTCTGCACTCGGGGCCTATGATTAACACTGCAGTCCCGCATCGGTGTCACCACTTCGCTGCGAAAAAGAGTGAATAATTAAACCTCCCTTTCTCTCCCTCTCTCCCTCCCTCTCTCTTTGTTCTCTCTCCTTCTCTTGATGAAGGGAACCAATTTAAAGATGAGTCACAGGGAGAGAAAAAAGAAAAAGAGGGGGAAGACGTACACCTCCGTAGCCAGCCTGGGAGAAACTCTGGCAGTTATATAAACTCCTGTGTTACTGACGTGGGCAGGAAGGGGAGAGTCCGAGAGAGAGAGAGAGAGAGAGAGAGAGAGAGAGAGGTGGGCGAGAAGAACTAATCCAGGCTGGTGCTGGGGAGAGAGATAAAGACAGAGTGAGGTGGAACGAGAGAGAGGGATGATGAGAGAAGGAGAGATGGAACAAAAGAGATGGAGAGAAAATTGGGGAGGTGAAGAACAACTCCAGTGGAGAGAGAAATAGAGAGAGAGAGATGGAGGAAGAGAGAGAGAGAGACAGAGCGAGGGAGGTAGAGATGGAAGGAGTAAAAGACATATAGAAATAGAAGGAGAGAAAATGCGGTAGAGATATATGGAGAGAGATGGAGGGAGGGAGAGAAAGAGATGGAGGGAGAGTGACAGACGTGTTGGGCACAGTCTGCTGTGACAGGATCCATCTCACACCTGCCAGGTGACCTGTTCCCCCCTGCAGCGACGCCCTCATGCATAATAACATGCTGATTACAGCCTTACAGCCCATATTTACTCCTCCGCCAACCAGCTGGACTCAGGTTATATTCTCACCCATATCTGTCTGTCTGTAAGCAGGGTTGCAGAAAAACGTCAGTATCGACTTTGATGAAACTTCGTGAGAAGGTTGTATATGACGACAGTGAGAGGTGATTAAATTCTCACAGGACAAGGTCAAAGGTCATGGTCAGCATAGGATAAAAGGTCTAAAGCGATGGTGCAGTAAATGTTCCTCCTCGTGTAGCGTCAATAAAATCGGGTCAGTTGTTAGGCCCCCGACCATGGCCCCTGACCCCACATTGCTCCAGGTGGGGATCTTAACTTATTGACTCTAATCAACTGTAAGCCCCAACAGTACCTCCTCCATTTGGGCAGTTGGCCACAGTCGACCCTGGTTCTGTATGGGGTCGGTACATGACCAAAGATCCCGATTATTCGCTTGGGTAGGGTTGGACTTATACATGATTTTCACTCTGAAATAAAATAAAAAGAGTCATTCTTTACGAGTGTTTTAGGATGGTACTTTGACCTGGAGTTTAATTTTCATTGCTTTTTGCTTTATAAGACAAGAAAGTTTCCTACAGAGGAAAGGCGAGTTTGTGTCACGCCAAGATTTGCTGACTGATCGAGATAAATTCACTTGTCAATCAAACGGGACCATAAAAATGCAAATATTTTCCACTCGGTGGGGCAGAAAAATATTTCCAGAGTCCTGATAAGACTGAAAGCCTTGTTAAGGTGGGGTATGGGGCTGTGCACACGGGAAATGGAGCGAGACAGAGACGCAGCGCCGATGGACGTTTCGTCAGCTGACGCCGCACATCAGGCGCACCGGCGGCTGACGCAATCGTTCCTGCTCGTTCTGCTTTGTCGTAAAAAAAGTTTCACATGAGGCTGTCATCGCCCTCCGCTGACGCTTCGCCACGGTCGTATTTTCCCCGTTATCAGCCTCCTCTGCGAATTTATACAGCTTTTTTGTCACCTGTTCTCTTTTTTTTCATGCACGACGCTGACTGGCCTTCAGCTTCCAGAGAGGCTGATTTTAGGTTTGGGATTTTTTTTGAGATGCAGCGACGGAAATGATCAGGACGGCTGAAACTTTCGGGCTTGTCAGGTTTTTTACCTCCTTGCACTGAGGAGTTCTGAAAGAGGAATCGTCTTCAGCTTTGCCTATTGGCAGATCCTGTGCACTCCCTCCCTCCCTCCCTCCCTCCCCCACCCTTAGGTCTCTCATTAGCACGTTAGCGCATTAGCATAATGGATTCTCTCAGCAGTGGCACAGCTGAGAATGCGACTAATGTTACATAAATGCGATGGGAGGCTGCGCATTAGAAGAGGAGAGCGCATTAGATATCATTTGCGTGGCAGTTGTGTGACGGTGATTATCTAAAAGGGGAAAAGTGACAGGGAGGGGCGATGGGGGAGAGGCTATCAAGGGAGGGGGTTCGAGGGGTGGCTGAAATTACCCAGAATTCATTTAGGGCTAGGGGACTTATTTTCAGACATTCCCAGTTGACCCACCCCCAGTTTAATCAGGTGCTTCCTGTTACAAATTAAGGCTGCATGTTACCTGACTGAGAATCATCCTGCAAATGTGCAGTTTGCTCGTTGTAGCCCGCGGACGAAGTCGGGCAGCTACTATGGATTCATGTTGGTCATCTCTGCCGCCGCATCTGCGACTATAGACACTTCCTTGTGGACACTCTACAGTCAGTAATTATTGACTGATTACTTTCATATTCGGTATGGACATGTGTTATACTTAAGTTATGACACCTATCGATTTTGGTTGTCATGTCAACAGTATTGGCCAAATTATGCGCAAATGTCTTGCTGAAACAAAGATTTCCTTGTGAATGCTGTACAGACCGTAATTTTTGACAAATTTCTTTCATAATGGGTATGGACATGTGTGATACCTAAGTTATGACTCCTATCAATTTTGGTTGCCATGGTGACAGTATTGGCCGAATCATTTGCAAATTTGCGCTGAAATATAGAGATTTCCTTTTGGACGCAGTACAGGCTAGTCTGGAATCCATACTTATCAAGTGCTGGTCGCTCCCAACGGTCACTGACTGATCAGTCTGGCCTCAGTCGTATAACCAGCGTTTAGCCCTTATGTAACTAATCAAGTGAATATATGAACATTCATTTTTTTTGCTCTTGGCGAGAACCACCAATCGAATGACTTAGCTGGCCAGCAACGGCATTCGCGAATGTTATTTGACATGAGCTTAAAAATTAGATTGTGGTTTGCTTATATTTACTCTTGGAGTGGTTGTTAGGTTTTGAACAGGATATCGTTTGGCCATATCTGCATGTTGTTTATTTCAGTGGAATTCCCTGGTTTAATAAAGGCTAAATTAAATAATACTCAAATCACATAACGTATTTCACTGTAAATGGCATTAGCTATAGCTCGAAGGGCATGATTGCATCAGCTAGTTTAAAGTGATACTCCACCCAAAAATTATCATTTGTATATCAATTACTCACCATTTGATGTCTTGAACGGACAAAGTTGTTCTTTACCTGGCGTAACTTTATGGCCACTGGAGAGTTTTGAAAAATTTTCCAAATTCCTTTTTTGCTGGAAGCAAGTGGGGTCACCCAGTAGCAATGGGAAAACTCCACAAAATTTCTGTTGACAAACTTTCAAACCATCGTCCAACGCATCGTCCAGTATGATTTAAGTCTGCTTTGTCCACTCGTATCCTGACAACTCTAGAAACACGGTCATTTTTCGCTAAAAATAATAAAATACCATATAAAATAAAGTCCCGCCTCCCGGCTTGTTCATTGCCCAGAGGCTCTGCTGCCACTCTGATGAATACTCCTATAAACACGAGCCGGGAGGCGGGACTTCCATTGAATGCAGTGCTGTGGTATTTTATTTATTTTTTTAGTCTGTCTAAAGGGGCGGGGCACCCTTGCAACATACAAACAAGTGACCACTGGGAGAGACCAAAGCTTGATATGGATGGATTCCAGGCTAGTACAGGCTGGAGAAGCGGGTTTTCGGGGGCCACACCCACGCAGTCGTGGCCGACCAGACCTCTAGTTAAATTGTTTTATCTTCTGATCTGGGGAAAATTTTGGAAATATAGGGGGTAGACAGTGCATGAGTGTATATGTGAGTGCGTGTGTGTGTGTGTGTGTGTGTGTGTGTGTGTGTGCGTGTGTGTGTGTGTGTGTGTGCGTGTGTGTGTGCGTGTGGGCACGCATTCATGTGTGCAGGTGTGTGCATGTAAGTGCGTGTGTGTGTGTGTGTGTGTGTGTGTGCGCGTGTGGGCACGCATTCATGTGTGCAGGTGTGTGCATGTAAGTGCATGTGTGTGTGTGTGTGTGTGTGTGTGTGTGTGCGTGTGGGCACGCATTCATGTGTGCAGGTGTGTGCATGTAAGTGCATGTGTGTGTGTGTGTGTGTGTTCTAAGTGGGGAGCACAGGTTGGGATGGGACTGCAGGACCCCAAGGCTTGTCTGGAGAATAGGCATCATCTGGGACTCTGTCCTTCCCAGAGGCCTCCACTCTCCTGTCATAAATAAAGGAAATGATTAAGTGCAGAAAAATGTTTCCCGGCCCAACAAAAAAATACATGAGTATGAATATTTCAGCATTTATATAAGCAAGGAAATGCAATCTGTATCTTTTTTTAAAAGTAGACGAGGATTTCATAACTCTAGGAAAAAGCACATAATGGATTATTCATTAGTTTAAAAAAAAACAGACAGGCTTAAAAAAAGCAGGCCAACAGACAAGCTAACAGGCAAATCAGACACTGCGCATAAAAGGCTGATCTGTGTTGCAAATACTCCTAAAACCAAAAATTTGTAAATTCTGTTGCTCCTGGCATGAGAAGATGAGTGGAGAGTTATAAAAGTATCGCAACCTCCGTTCATCCCATCTCTGTGTACCCAAGCAGAAGGGTCATGTATTACGAATTTGTCTCTTTTATAGCCTGTAACCTCACTAGTCGATAATTGAGCAGTTAGTGACACAGTGTTCTGTGAGCCTGTGATTGAACATTTTAATCTCATAATCAGACTATTTCTTCCCTGAAGAAGAAAATACTTTCTTGTGTTAAGTTATCATTTTCTTTGGTTCAGTGTCCTGGCTCCATTGGAAATTGTGTGATGAGTCAAAATGAATCACCTCACTGCCTTTGCTAAACGTTATGTCATACTTGAAGTGATATAAAACAAACAGCAATCTCACAGGCCAAGTGAAATGCCTACAAGAAAAAAATTTAACTGATATTGGTAGATACATATTAGTCATGTGTTAATTGAATGGAATAAGTTAATGTATTGTCAGTTTGACTCCTTTCTTGGGTCTGTGGTAGTATTTAATTTTGCAAAAAAACATTAACTATTTACTGTGAACCATACACCTGAAACCCATGAAAGAGCTGAGCTAACACGTATAGCCTTGCTAGCTACATACATTCACCCAAGCACAAATTCATACAGAGAGGGAGAGAGAGAACACTATCGTAACCAACGTTAGCCGATGAAACGTGAGATAATTATCGAGCGCTGTTCAGAACATTGACTGTAATCAGACAGTAATCTCAGTGTGGAATAACTTGCCTGACCATATTGTTGAGGCAGAAACCTTGGGAATTTTTGAAGAACGGGGTTGATTTAGCTCTAGATACCATTGAGTCCTTGAATATTTGAAGTGATAGATTCACTATTGTAATAAAAAACTGGCGAGTCTAGTTGGGCTGAGCAGCCTGTTCTCGTTCTCATGTTGTGTGATGTAATGAGTGTATATAGCCCACTGGTTCATGTCACTATACCAGCTGTCATCAAGTTATATGATGACACAACCTTAAAAGAGAATTCCGGTGTAAAATTGACTTGGGGTGTATTGAAACATGATAAGGAGTACTAACCTTTGTCGAATACCCCACCTCCATATGCACGCAACATTTCGAAATATATGGCTTTTTAGCCAAAGCTCCCTATTCATGCAAGCAGTATCTTGAGGTACAAAAAGTGTCCAGTCGTCTCCATCTTGAAAGTCACGATAAGTCGATTTACGAGCACAAACGAATAGGAAGGATAGGGGAACAGATTGCAATCTATTCGTTCATGCTTGTCAATTGACTTATCGCGACTTTCACGATGGAGGCGACTGGAAACTGCCTCAAGGTGCTGTTTGCATAAATAGTCTTTTTTAATAAACTACCGGTGCATTTCCAAAGTTCTCAGTGCCTCATTTTAAATGTCAGGACCCTTGGAATTCTACCGATGAAGTGTGGAGCTACTTTGAGCCTTGTTAATGACGAAAAAAATTGCGATTTCTTTGCATGGCAATACTTTGCCCGATTCATTACTATTGTAAGCCTGTTGGGAGCTTCGGCTAAAAATCAATTTCTTTTGAAAGGTTGCATGCGTACGGAGGTGGGGTATTTGACAAAAGTTAATACTCATTATCATGTTTCATTAAACCCCAAGTCAATTTCACACCAGCATTCCCCTTTAACGAAAAGAAACAGCAGTTAAAAGCGAACTAACCAGCCAACTGGCCCCATATTAAACTAGCTTACAACACAATTATTGTGCATCGTGTGACCCTTGACACGAGAGAGTTGGGTACGTCAGCCTTTTGACCCATCAGATTAACGCGAGGAGTGATTTTTGATTTAGAACTTGGTGTGCGAGGCACACGGCAATGTAAATTTTACGTGCACTCCGAGTGTCCCATCATGTATTTATTTTACATTTGTTGCGTATGATGGCGAATCCTCGCAAGTCATTGGTATTTAATTGTTTGTAAAGCAAAAACCCAGCAAGTTAATCTGACAGGGTTTTTTGACATAAAATTTTCAATTCTTTTTTAATGGCAAAATGTGGCAAGATGAATTGGCTTTCATGTATCAAAAATCCTTTCTTTGGAAAAGAGAATGTCATCGGGAATAGTTCACTGACGTGTTTTGAATTTTATGGGTTTAGATTGTTACACAGACTATGTTTTCAATAAATTAAAAAAAATAATAATTATATATTGCCGTACATAACTGCTAGGTTTTTGTTCTTAATTTTGATAACTGGTGTTTTTAAATTTTGGATGGAAAAATATCACCATGGATACTGACAGAAAAAGAAAAAAGTCCTTTCTAGATATTACGCATTACCTTGTGAACAAATAACTGCCAAGTCAGTTATGCTGTCTGACAAGAGCTTAATCCCAGAGGAACACAGTTTTCTGTCTTTTTTTTTTAATCTGCTTTTTATTACTTACTAGGTTTGTCCCGGACACTGGAGACGTGCACGTTTTATTGTATCATGGTGGACAACTATGGCAATAATGGATCATTATTATTTTATTCTTAGTGTTAAATTGGCATCATCACGATGAGAAATCGGGCAGCACGGTGATGCAGTGGGTAGCACTGCCGCCACAGAGCAAGAAAGTTGAGGGCTTGAATCCAGGGTCCTTTCTGTGCAGAGTTTGTATGTTCTCCCCGTGTTCATGTGGGTTTCCTCCCGAAGACATACATGTCGGACAAATTAGGGACTCTACTTTCACCGTAACTGTGACTGTGTGTGTGTGTGTATGTGTGCGTGCGCGCGCGTGTGTGTGTGTGCGCATGTGCGCACGTGTGTGTGTGCGTGTGTCTGTGTGTGTGTGTGTGTGTGTGTGTGTGCGTGCGTGTGTGTGTGTGTGCATGCGTGTGTGTGTGTGTGTGTGTGTGTGAGCGTGTGTGAATGGTGTGTGCACCCTGCGTTGGATTGGCAAACTGTCTTGGGTAAGTTCCTGCCTTTCGCCCATAGTCAGCTGGGATTGGCTCCAGCTCCCCCGTGACCCTAATGAGGAAGAGACGATATAGAGAATAGATAGATGGACCATGAGAAAATCTCCTGCATGGTTTTCCATTCTGAGCTGATACTTGTTGTTGTTGGAAAACACTAATTTTCATTTGATTTTTCTTCACCTTTATTGAATAGTGCGCATGTGTAAAAGCAAAAAGTGTTTCAATATCATCAAAATTGCCCCAGGGAATGTTTCAGGTGCTTTAGCTGTAGGCCGGAATGAAATATGGTGTGGCATGATCTATTTGCCTATGCATGGCATCACCAAACATCCACAAGCACACATCCACACACCCGCCATTTTCTCTCAGCAGCCACACTGATATTCCGGAATCTCTGGAGAAACAAAATGCTTGCAAGAACTAGCAGAGCTGGGCTTTTATTGCAATAATGAAATCTGACTCGATGGCACTCTATGCCACGGGCAATGTCTGCCTGTCTCTTACCTGCCACTATTCATACTTCTCACTCCAACATCATAACAGAGATTTTGTTGCTGTCATTGTGTCTGTTTAGATATTTTGGTGGTTTAATCTGTGTAAGATGTGTTTTTGTCATAATTTTCAGGGTTGTGCAAATGACGAATATTTTGTTGATACTCCTATCCATGTCTCTGTATCATGAGATCCACGTATGAATTATGGCTTTTTGTCGCATCATCATCATCATCATCATTACTGCGGCATGGTGGCGCAATGGGTAGCACTGCGGCGTCCCAGCAAGAAGGTTATGAGTTTGAATCTTGCCTGGGGCCTTTCTGTGTGGAGTTTGAATGTTCTCTTTGTGTTTCAGTGAGGTTCCTCCCAAAGACATGTATGTCAGGCCAAATGTATTAATGAATAGGATATGACATGATTCCTACATGTACTCAGAATATGGATGATGTGATATAGCTGTAAATGTAGTGCTGAAAGTGTCATTAAACAATAAATAAGTATTATTAGTGTCACTGCACAAATATTTGCAGACTGCGCTGCAAGTTCCAGGTGTGATTTGTGAAAAAGCCAATAGAGGGACGGTTTTAGAATGCTGTTTTCTTCAATCAAATAGTCTCCTCTGATTCTGGGTTCTTTACCTCTCACACGCCTATTAAGTTAGCTTTAAAATAACCAGGTTGAATCAAATACTAATGATTAGACTTTTGGTTATCTGTACATACAAGTATGCATATATGTATTTTGTGTGTCCGCGTAAGCCTTTAGGCTCTTGTTAGGAGAGTAATATGCTCTAGTGTCTGAGGATTTCTGTTCAAACCAGTTTCACGCTGTTCTTAGCTCTGAAATCCCACAGCATTAATCCAATCAGCCCCTGAAAGCATTTACTGGGATGAATAATGAATCTGGCCGTACTGTCAAGAGCACTATTCGCCGTAAATGCGTTTAATGCCCTAATCAGAGCTCTTGTTTGTTAAATACACTCGGTTATTAATACTCCCAGGCTATTTTTGCACCCACCTCCTTATTTAATGTCAGTGCCATTACTGAGATTCTAGCCTTTGCGGATAAATGGTGCTTGTGTGGGAGTGTGTCTGATTTCTACAGCTATCCCTGTTATCATTTTGCTTTTATGTCGGGTAACTGACACCGGCATATTTCATTTCTATTCTGATTGGCCGGTCAGGACCAGCATGCGTTCTTGGGAAAACCTTTATTCAATTTGAATGTATTCAGAATGGTTGCTTATAACCATTGAAAGGTGTCAACCACTCTACACACTGCCAAGAATTCCAAACATGCTTTCAGAGATGTGATTATTTAGCCTACTGATTCTGTGTCATTTCCAAACTCAGTAATACTGAGTAAAGCTGCTTTAACACTAGACACAAAAATAAATTTTCGCACAACAGACCACATTCAAAGTCAATGCAAAGACGCGAATACACGCGAAACGCTTTAATGAATGCAGGTGACCATGCAGTCCATCACTACTCGGTTAATAACTATTAATCATAAAAAATGATACCTAATGACCAGAGAAATTATCCTTTTAAAGCCCTTAAACTGCAAGGAAGATGTTGAAAATTCTTTTTTGGAGACCAGTGTGTTATGATACCATGAAAAAAATATTATTCATCCTTTCATGCTGAGAAACATGAAGCGGGCGGGGAGGTGGATTTTGTTAAATTTATTTTTTAGTTCATATATTTTTATATAGAATTTATTCATGCATTTTGTGACATGTTTTTCCAGGTTTCTAGATTTGTTTATTTTCTGGTACTAGACTAGAACAACACTGGAACATAACTTCATAACATTTTTAAGTACATGACTTGAGTGTTTGACTATGGTTCCTTGCAGAGAAAATTACCCCGGTTGCCCTTTTTTTCATAATAAAAATACCAAGAGAAAAAAAAATGGAGGCGGCCATGATTGCAGATGTGGGCGGGGATGATAAGCTAATAGTTTTCTATGTTGCCATATGTGTGCAATATGGAAGGACGTTACAGAGATTCTGATGTTAGTCGTAAGTGTCTGAATGTCCAGTTGTATAAGCCAGCGCCTGATGAGGAACACCAAACTCCCAGCCCCTCCGTCAAAAGTTTTCCAAAGTTTTTGTTTTTTCGCGCATCTCGTTGGGAAGTTGTCGGGAGCTCGGCTGTTTGCAGGAATGTTTCTCTCTCCACACCTGCGTAAATAAAACAAACCGCTAAAGGAGACGGATATTAAACAAACTCACGTCTGGGAGCGGGCGCCCGCGAGCATGGCTCCGGGCGACTGAGAGGCTGACGCGGGGGAGAAGAAAGCGAGCGGCGAACGCCAAGACGAGCTGGGACCCCCGTCACGCCATCATCACACGAGGAGTTAGAACCTCTCCTCCTTTTAATCTCTCCCTCTCTCCCTCTCTTCCTCCGTCCCCTTCATCAGACATTTCTGAGGCGGAGGAAAGGCAGTGACATCACATCTCCACTGCAGCGTCTCTTCTGAGAGAAGGTGGCGAGTTTGTTTCAGGTTTTTCCAGAAGTTTCTTTCCGTCTCAAAGTAGGTTACGAGCGTTTGGAGGGACAGGGAGGGGGGAGCAAGAGTGGAAACGTTCTCGCATCATTGCTGCTATGTTGTGGAAGTGCTACCACGTTGAGAAAACATTTAGGTAACGCTGTGGGGATGTTCAGCCAGTGTTGGGATGGGCCCTGCCTGCCAATTACAGACCACTACAGAAGCTGGCTTAAATAGATGTACACTTGGTCGGCGGCTATGTTGCCTGGGTCTGAAATTAGCTTTGAACCGGGGTCTCCAAAGTCACCATTTATAGACTTAAACATGGAGGAAAGTTTGACGGTTGGAAGGGAAATTTACCAAAATATGAAGAAGGCATGTCACCCTGCGCATAAAGAGCACACACCAAGAGCTGGCTGGCAAGCAGTCAGTCCTTTCTGGACAGGAATTACTGCATTCACACAAGCAGGAGGTTACTGGTACACTGAGCAGCTGGGGTCTGAACCCTTATCACGGAGCAGCTGGGGTCTGAAGCCTTATCACTGAGCAGCTGGGGTCTGAACCCTTATCATTGAGCAGCTGGGGTCTGAACCCTTATCACTGAGCAGCTGGGGTCTGAACCCTTATCACTGAGCAGCTGGGGTCTGAAGCCTTATCACTGAGCAGCTGGGGTCTGAAGCCTTATCACTGAGCAGCTGGGGTTTGAAGCCTTATCACTGAGTAGCTGGGGTCTTAACCCTTATCACTGAGCAGCTGGGGTCTGAAGCCTTTTCAGAAAGAGCCTGTATGGGTGTTGTTACACACCTGGGCCTGTTCCACAAAGCAGCACTTCTCAGCTGGATTACTGCACTGACTAAAGCCTGGAAACCTCTCCAATCTGGAGCACAGGCCAAAGTAAAAAAGAACGGCCCCTTATTTTACCAAATACCATTATCTAGCTACATCCAAAATCTAGGGGCCTGTTCCACAAAGCAGGATTACTGGGTTAGCAGGATAACTGTACCGAGCAGATCCTGGAAACCTTTCAAATCTGGAACATGGAGTGTAAAATGAAAAAGAGATGTTCTGGGGTTTTTTTTGGGGTTTTTTTTGAGCAGTTATCGAGTAAAGCTCTTGATTCTATAAATCAAAGTTTTTAACAAAGAATCTACAGTTTGATTAGTCAGCATGGTTGGAATGAAAGCCAGCGCCCTCTTTCTGTTGGGAGGGCCCGGTCCTCACATTCAAATCTCTGTTGGGGCAGCCCTGTTTAAGTTTTCATTTTTACTTATCAACATTTTCAAAACTCATAATTTTTGTTTATGTGCAATTTTTAACAAGTGATTAAAGCTGACTCACAGTCTGATTCACTGTTCATATTCTGTGACTCATTTGTATTCACACATAATGATGCAAATCAAAAGTAAAAATATCTTTCCCATAATGACCATACTGCAAAAGTGTAAATGGTTTAAACCCCAAACCAACGTCAGACAGCAAAATGCTGTGTAATGGGGCTATGTAACTGTATTTTTAAAAATTCCAATATTTAGTTTGTTTTAATTAAAAAGGCAGCGGGAAGATTTTAGCAAAATTTCAGAGCTGTTATACAACAGTTTTCACGCACCAGAAATAATGTCTCAGCAATCACCATGGCAACTTCCAAAAAATTCCCTCAAATGAAAAGAAGAGAAAATGCACATTGAATGCGGGGGGTTGAATTTCGTCTAGTTGGAAATGAATAAAAATGCAGTCTTGCCAGAGATTGTCTTGTGGTTATTCAGATGGATGCCAAATGAAAGGAAAAACCTCAATAAATATGTGAACAAACCAAACAAATGCAGACGCTTCTATTCATTTTTCTGGCTTCATTTGGGTCCATATGTCACTTTAATGACAGAAGAGTCACTGCAGATCAGTTCAGAGTTATTCTGTGTGAGTCATCTTTATATCCTGTGATGATGGGAGGGGTCTCTTCCTGGATGATAATGGCCCAAACCCCACAGGGCACAAGGGGCCACTGAATGCTTTTATGAGCATGAAAATTATTCTAAGCATTTGACCCCACCTTCACCGTGACCAGATCTCAGACCAGCTGAACTCATATGGGAGATTTAAGAGGAACATTTTAGACGGTTCTCTCTGTCACCATCATCAAAATGCAGAATATCTCCAGCACTGTTATAAACTGGCACCTTTTTGCCAGTTATTTTAACTGTAATTGTACTACCAGTTTATAACAGAGGTCCCATGCATGTTAACTGTTAACCACAGTTAAATGTGCGCAGGACTCTACTTACAGTCAAAGTAACAAGGGGACAATGTGTTAATTTAACTGTAAAATTCAGTCAATGTATAACAATGTGGATGAAATGTCCTCCATCCCTGCAGTACAGTTTTACTCTTATAGACTCTGTGTTAAGGGGTGTTGATGCTGATTTGGCAGCTTGTGGAGGCCAAACACCTGACTGAGACTTTTGGTGTTGAATTTTCTCTTCATTTCTCATCTGCCTGTAAAGGATGATGAAATCAACTATGGAACTTGGGTTACATATGGGAACATCGCAGCTATAAAATCATATTAATCCTCGCCGATCAGGTCCTTCTCCGCCGACTGCTGACATTTCACGGTCGTCCCAATTCTTCACTTCTAAGTTCTGACCTCAGAACAAATTAATCTCATACTTGGGTTTTCTCTTTCATCTAGAATGTTTCCTCGCCCCACGCTGTGAAAATTGATTTTTTAGAGTGCATTGGTGTTTGAGCTTTGTATTTTCTCCATTCATGAGGTGAATCGAGTTCCCTGCTGCCACAGTCCTCCGCAGACTGTCTGCGAAACGGAGAACTCCTCTGTGACGCTGAACGCAGACCTCCTGAACACTGGGGAAGACACATTAACCTCTGTCTCATCGCCAACGTCTCTGTGTTTATTCCGTACTGCTCAGGACACTGAGAGCATTTTTGGGGGGGTTTTATACTGTAACATGCATCATACAGTATGTGTGGAGAGAGAGAGAGAGAGAGAGAGAGACCGCCAATAAATACACACTGAGGTCCATCAAAAAATTTCGACAGAGTCACAATGTGAACTGGATGTGATTTCTATATGGTTCCCTAAATGCAAATGATGTGCACATGGAGTGCACAGTGGCCGAATCGCACTCTTTTTAAAATTGTGGCGTTGTCCAAATATTTATGGACCTAAATTCTGGCACCAGTAATGCGAAAATAATTAAGGAAGAATCTGGAGAGAGATGACGGACCTGATTGGCTTTAATCTGGATGAAAACAAACACCTGTGTCCTGATTATCCTGGAACAGGTGAGGAATTAATAGAGGTAATTAAAGCATCGCCTTCAGACGATCCCCTGCTCCATTTCTGAAGCGATTTTCTGCTGAATTGACGCCATTGTCTCAGAAAAAAATTAACACTCTAAAACCAGAATCTTACATTCAAAAACTGGAAGATTCTTGTCAATGTCTTGATTTCTTTGTTTAATGACCTTAGACAAAAAAACAAACAGAAAAAGGTGAGAGATTCCTCATAATATGACAAGTCATTGATATGGATGGTTTTCCTTGATTTCCCTTGGGTTTTGTGTCACACAGAATCTGTGGATATTGTTTTATCTTTTATTATTGTTGCAGGTTCGTAAAAATAGTAGCTTTCAAAAGCAGAAAGAAAATTGGGTAAAATTGTAAGGAATATGTTGGCTTATTTCTTCCTGCTTGATAGAAATGCTCTTATACATGTCTATACACAGATACAACACATCACATAAGTAATTGCAGAAACATACATGTTTTGTAGTTCGTAATTCCTACCAGATTCTCTCCGAATGAACATAAATACCTTGAAATTAAAGCTGTCAGTTTGTACTTCAGTTTTAGTGTATTTGCATATTTACAGACAGTGTGGACCATGTGGGAATCGCTGCCCCTCTACAGCTGTGTCAGTCTGTGCATATTTGCTGAATCCACTGAGTACATTTTTATGTGATCATGTAGAACACAATCTTTTCACATCTGTGTTGTTAATAACCTAGAGAACCACATGGCGATGGTATTTGAGTGCATTATGTGCTACTTGAGAAGAATCCCTTTTAAGCGAACAGTTTCTAAAGACTGAATCTCGCTGTAGACATGATTGCATTGTAATCTTGTGTGAGTAAAAAAAAAAAAAAAAAAAAACGAGCCTGAGAAACAACAGGAAATGTGCTGTTTTAATTGTGGTTTTCAAAAGCCATAATTGCTTTAAATTCCCTGTAATTAATCAGCAATTGCAGCAGGGAGAGCTTTTCATAGCTCCCAGCTCTTCCATAGCTCTTGACGTGAGAAGCTTTTCAATATGGAGAACTTAAATATAGATGAAATGGGGCCGGGAGAGTTGGGGGGGGGGGGGGGGGGGGGTGGATGTCGAAATACTTTTTTCTAGATTTAGTGCCTCTCTGTAGGAAATTTAAAGTTTGGAAGGAGGACATCTTGTTAGCTGTTTTCACGCGTCGACGCGTCCAGAACCAGTCGTGGGCTCAGAATAAATCGACGCCTCGGGCCAGAGCCAGCACTTTGCAGCGTGGGCTAATTTTCTGCACCGGCCAGCATGTTTAGGTTATATATAGGACTTCCCCAAACCTGTAATTCCCAGGGGTGTTTTCTATTTTGGGAATGTCCTGTTGCTGCCCCCTCGTTTCACAACAACACCAGGTGCGGAACACCTGTTAGGCAGACCTCCCCACCCCCCCCTGCGGTGTGTCGGCAGTCGTGTTGCAGAGCCCATTCTCATCTGAAAGCCAAAAGTCTCCTTTTGGACTTATATCGACGCTAGCTCAGGCGGCGTCACAAGATTGCGAGTCGGGATGAAGTTGTGTTGTGTTGTGGTGTTTTGGTGGGGGCCCGGTGTTTGCGGCAGACTGGGGATAATTGTGTGTAACGGGAGCGGAGAACCATTATCTGCCACAGGGAGGTGTTCGAGGGGCAGCCCCAGAAACCCCTCCTTCCCAGGGAGCAACACCAGCCAGCCTTCTTCTTCTCCTTTCTTTTATTCCCTCCATCCTTCCCCCTCTCATTTGTTGCGGTTATTAGTGACTCTCCAATGGGGTGAATGGGGGGGTGGGGGCAGTGTGGGGGGGGTGGGGTACCTCGGAGAATTGGGATCCTGCCACAGATCAGATCTGATCGCTGCACATCAAAGCTTCCCCCCCGAAACCGCCGTCGCTCTCCCAGATTCCCCGCTGCCTCTCGCCTTGATGTGCGCCGCTTGGCTTTAACACCAGTTTCACAAACCTCTCCTCTGAGCGCCTAATTTGAAGCAGGGGATTGTGGGATGTGGCATGTGGTTGGGGTTTTGTTTTTTCTTTTTGAGTGATGGTTACATCTTCATTTCGGTTTAGGCCCTAGAGTCCGAGAAATGATTCCTACGCTGGACTGCGAGTGAATTGCAAAAATTTCAATTTAAATTGATTAATTCACAGCCAAGTGCAGAACCACTGCTGCTGTTGATAAAAATGAAACAAAAAAACTTGATTAGTGAAAAACCTTTGAACCTTAGAAATTGAAATTGAAGGTAGAATTCCCATATGTTTGAACATAACAAATGGATTATTAGCAGTGTTTTTACACGCAGTGTGTATTTTTTTCATTCTTTTGAGGGTGCCAATAATTCTGCTTCTCATAGTGCCCACAAACACAAGCAGCACGAAATGAAAAGCGACTGCATTGCTTTATTGAAAAGATGAAAAGAGCCTTTGTTTTCCCATTGATGTTTGGCTGCTATAATTTCATCGTTACAGGCCGACATTGTGCTGCGTATCTCGTATGGTGTGTAACAGCAGTGAGATTGAGTAGCTCATATTCGGCAGAATGTTGGACCTGGGGAAATTTAAGACTGGCAGTGTTGTGTGCAGTGGAGTCAGTGGGCCCTGTTGATGTTAGATCCAGCCACAGAATAAATGAAATGGATGAGAAAGACAACATCGGGCGAATGAAAAAGCTCTCATGGGCTGTTATCTCTGGGCAACTCTAACCTGGGGTCAAATAAAGTTCAGTTTGTGAAGAAGTTTGGTAGCAGTTTGCTGACTGTAACTCGAGCTAGAACTTTCCATTACTGATGATAGTCGTGATGCTGTCCAAATGAGTCTTACCACTGATAGTTCTGATTATAATTGCCACGTCTGTCCTGCGAATTAATTGTTTTCCCTGCAGTCTAAACGTATATGTCTGTTTACGTTCGTTAGCTCCGCCAAGGAGGTCTTGTTTTACCTTTGGTTTGTAGGTCAGTACAACCCCCAATTCCAAATAATATGGGATGCTATGCAAAATGAAAATAAAACAGAATGCAATGATTTGCAAATGTCATGAACCCACATTTTATTCACTATAGAACATGGAACACATACATTGAAAGTGAGACATATTACCATTTCATAAAAAATATTAACTCATTTTGAATTTGAATTTGAATTTGATGACAGCAACACGTTTCAAAAAAGTTTGGAGAAGGGCAACAAAAGGCTGGTAAAGTGAGTGGTACTAATAAAAAACAGCTGGAGGAGCATTTTGCAACTAATTAGGTTCATTGGCGACGGGTAAGTGACATGATTGGCCATTTTGGACAGGCACAGTCTCTCAGAAGTACAACCGCAATTCCGAAATAGTTGGGACAAAGTCTAAATTGTGAATAAAATCAAAACACAATGACTTTCAAATCACGCCTTGCAATATTTTATTCATAATAGAACAGAGATAGCATAGCAAATGTTGAAACTGAGAAATTTTACAATTTTATCCACAAAATGAGCTCATTTCAAATTTGATGGCTGCTACAGGTCTCAAAAAAGTTGGGACAGGGGCCTGTTTACCATGGTGTAGCATCCCCTCTTCTTTTTAACACAGAGTGGAGGCGTCTGGGCATTGAGGAGACAAGTTTCTTGAGTTTAGCCATTGGAATTTGATCCCACTCTTGTTTAATACAGGTTTCCTGCTGCTGGAGAGCTTTGGGTCTCCTTTGACTGACTTTTTGTTTAATCATGCGCCAAATGTTCTCAATCGGTGAAAGATCAGGAGTGCAGGCATGCCAGTTCAGCACACGGACTCTTCTACTACAAAGCCATGCTGTTGTAATAGCTGTAGTATGTGGTTTTGCATTGTCCTGCTGAAATACACAAGGCCTTACCTGGAATAGATGTCATCTGGAGGGGAGCATATGTTGCTCTAAAACCTTTACATACCTTTCAGCATTCATGGTGCTTTTTAAAACATGCAAGTGTCCCACACCATAACCACTAATGCATCCCCATAGCATCAGAGATGCTGCATTTTGAACTGAACACTGATAACAAACGGTGGTCTTTCTCCTCTTTAGCCCTGAGGACATGTGTGGAAACATTTTTTATTGATTAATTTAATTATTATTAATTGCTTATCCTTGCTTGCTCATATTCTGTTTTAGTTCACAACTTCATAGGCCTAGAGTGTGTGTGTGCTTGCATATTTCTGATTTAGCAGGGGCCTGCATAACTCTACTGGTGTGTCATGACATGTAGCTTATCTAAAGTCATGACAACTTGAACGTCTGTACCAAGGGCAAGATGTTTTTCTCTTTCTCTAAGTTTATGTGTTCATAGAAAGCTCCGGAATCCATAACAAGATAAGCTGGAGCCAGAGCTAAGAGAGAAGGCAGGTGCTCTCCTCCCTGGCAAGATGTGTGTGTATCCCTAGACAACTTGATGTGGTTACGTACCAACTTGACTCAGTTGCCTGTGACGCAAGGCTCGCGTGATGTGTAAATCAGCACGGGGGGAGGAGAACGCCATGGAGTATTCCTACAAATACCAGAGAACTTTCTAATTGTGTATCCTCCATTTTGACCTGAGCTTCTGTATGTGGGGATCCTTTTTTGCAAAAAAGTAAACGGACTTTGGCTTGGATATTAACTTCTCTGCCTCTGACTGGTTTTTTTTCCTGAGTTGTCTTGAGTTTTCTCTTGTGAAGGTAATACTTGGAATGTAAAATCAAAATTCCTTTAACACATGACACCCATGATTTCCAACAAGAATGTCAAATTTGGACTCGTCTGACCATAAGACACTTTGCCACTTAGCTACAGTCCATTTTAAATGAGCCTTGGCCCACAGAACATGGCGGCGCTTCGGGTTCATACTCAACAATGGCTTCCTTTTTGCGTGATAGAGTTTTAGGTGGCATCTGTGGATGGCACGATGGACTGTTTACAGACTGTGGTTTCTTTAAGTATTTCTGGGCCCATCTGGTATTTTCAATGACAGAATCATGCCGGTGAGTGATGTAGAGGCATCTGAGGGCCCGAAGATCACAGGTATCCGGTAAAGGCCTTTAGCCTTGTCCCTTATGCGCAGAGATTTTTCCAGTTTCTCTGAATCTTTTGATGATGTTATGCACTGTCCATGATGAGACCTTCAAAACAAATTGACGTTGAGGAACATTGTTTTTAAAGTATTCCACAATTTTTTTACAACAGCCTTCACAGGTTGGAGAGCCCCTGGCCATCTTTACTTCAGAGAGACTCGGCCTCTCTAAGACATCCTTTTTAAAGCCAATCATGTAACCCCCCTGATACCAGTTAATTACTACTTGCTAAATGTTCTTTCAGCTGATTCTCTTATATACTAATTGCTTTTTCAGCCCTTTTTTGCCTGTGTCCCAATTTTTTTGAGACCTGTTGTAGCCAGAAAATTTGAAATAAGCTCATTTTGTGGATAAAAATGTAAAACATCTCAGTTTCAACATTTGAAATGTTATCTATGTTCTATTGTAAATAACATATTGGCTTATGTGATCTGAAAGTCATTGCATTCTGATTTTATTCACAATTTGTCCCAACTATTTCGGAATTGGGGTTGTAAATATGGACAAAGATTCACCAATCTGCAAAAGACTGTCTAAAAATTGTGGAACAATTTCAGAAAAATGTTCCTCAATGCAAAATGGCCAAGGCTTTGAATCTACAGTACATAATATCGTCAAAAGATTCAGAGAATCTAGAGAAATCTCGCTGCACAAGGGACAAGTTCAAAGGTCAATATTGGATGCTCACGATCTTCGGGCCAACAGGAGGCACTGCATTAAAACAGGCACGATTCTGCACTGGAATACACTGCATGGGCTCAGGACCATTCCAGAAATCGTTGTCTGTGAACTTTGTCACAGCTCACTGTGCAATCCACAAATGTAAGCTACTGAAGCTGTTTCATGCAAAGAAAAAGCCGTACGTGAACATGATCCAGAAACGACACCATCTTCTCTGGGCCAAAGTTCATTTAAAATTGACTGAGGCAGAATGGAAAACTGTTCTGTGGTCAGATGAATCAAAATCAGTTGCACCTGCGTTTGGGGGTTGGAAGCAATGCTTTTGTTGTATAATCGTTTAAATTGTTGAAATGAAATAAGATCATTTGAAACGTCTGTATGCAATTCCATTTCTTCCAACCCCTGGTTAAAGAAAAGCGTTAGAAGTCCGGAGTCATAATCTTCGTAACGCACGTGAAACTGATAAACCTCCATGAAAAAAGGACTTTGATTCCGTGCGAGAATCTCTTACATATGCCTTGATTGAATAATTGCTGACTACAGCGGGGGAGCGTAAATATACCACTAAACTCACGCGGAATGAGTGAGAGATGACAGGTGTGTGTTATTAATGAAAACTGGCCACACCTGATTATGGTGAGAGTTTCTGTAATGGTAATTTAAATTAATGATTGAAAACAGGTCATAACTAATCATTTATTTTAAGGGATTGTTTGAGCTTCCCCTAATACCAGTCCATGAGCCGCCACTCCAAAGTACTGCTTCGCTTCTGCCTGACCTTGGACCGTCCTCTGATAATCCTCCTTGTTTGCGTATTGAAAACTCCTGTGTTATAATTATCAAAGATGCCTGATGCATGAACCGCTGGTCTATTGTTTGCTTCTGACTCCTGTGTCCTGAAATTTGTGGAAAATGATGTTCATCGTCACTGTCTGTCGTCATGAGTTGAGAACCACAGTAACTAGGCAGTCCGTAGGAATCTGGATGATGGCAGAATTTTTCTGTGTTCGCTCTGCACTCCACAACGCTGAATCTGAAAACAATGAATAAAACTACGATGTAGTCGATTCTTTCAACTTTAATTTGCAATAATTTATATTCATATTGTGCGAACCTTGTTGCAATTTCAACCATTATTATTAAACAGGGATCACCAAATCTGGCCCTCAAATCCAATCCAGCCCTGCCTTTCTTTCTTGCCAGACTAATGACAAATTACCTGAGCTGCTTCTGATTGGCCAGACTATTTACCCGTGATTCCCAGGTAAAGGAGGAGTGGAAAACCAGCCGTTCTCACGTTTGAGGACCGTGATTTGATAATACCTTTGGTACAGTGTCGCTGACTAAATATTTGTGGATTGCATTGTAACTGTTTGAAGTCATGCTCTGCCTGGCCAAGAAAAAAGCCGCACTCTGACATCTTAGTGGGACAGCCTATAGCTCAGATTATACCATAAATTCATTATGACATTGAGTCAGCAAACTTATGCAATGTTACATCATTTATTTCTGTCTAGACTTGCACTATGTTTTGTTCAAGATCTTGTATTAACGGGGAGAGTCAAAACACTCCGTAAATTTTTCCCCAGGGCTTCCCAAAAACTTTCCATGGGGCTTGTCATGCATCGGACGGTCCTTAACCATATTCCAGTGATTTCAGCTCTTTAGATGTTTTCTTTGCTGGATGCTGGCTGATAATTTGCCCCTTTGGAGACAAAGTCACATCTTTTCCATGATACGATCTTCCAACGTGGTTGTTTGAGAAATGAGCAGCTACCCACACTGCATCACTCTGGGTCAAAAGAACTGCTGCCAGCGGCTACATATTAATCACTGCAATGATGATCCAGTCACCGGCTCTTAAACATGTGCCCATCTAAATCCAAAAAGCAACATTTTCTTTTTTCTTTTTTAACCAGGTATGTACAGCGCCCTCAATAATTATTGGCACCCCTGGTTAAGATGTGTTAAAAGCCTTAAAATAAATTACATTTTTATAGCAGAAGCATATTCTCACACTGATAATTGTAGAAAAATGTAACCTTCAACTCAAGTAAATTTTAAGGGGAAAAGAAATCCCTGACTAAGATATAATTATTTTTTTTAATAAAATCACCTGTTACACAATTATTGGCACCCGTAACAACTCCTAGGAATTAAATGTAATTGAAGTATTTCTGTCATTTCTACTGTAGTTTACAAGTTGATCAGAGTGTCTAGGAACATTTAATTCGTAAATCATCACTTTCTGTTTCCCTGGGGTATAAATATGATGTGACACAGAGGCCATTTCTCTTATCCACTCTTCAACATGGGAAAGACCAAGGAACACACCATTCAAGTAAGGCAGCTGTGTTTCGACCTTCACAAGTCAGGCAATGGCTACAAGAAAATAGCCACTCGCCTGCACCTGCCCATATCTACAGTCAGTATCATTAAGAAGTTTAAAACAACTGGAGCAGAGGTAACAAGCCTGGACGAGGACGCAAGGTTACTTTGCCACCATGCACAGTGATGGATGGATGGTAAGGGAAATAAAAAGCTCTCCAAAGCTCACAGTTAAAGAATTGCAACAAAGTGCATCTGGAGTTCGCTAAACGGTACTGGGACTTCAACTGGGACCGTGTGCTTTGGTCGGATGAGACCAAGAAGGAGCTTTTTGGCAACAAACACTCCAAATGGGTCTGGCGGAACACAAAAGATGAGTATGCAGAAAAGCACCTCATGCCCACTGTGAAGTATGGAGGAGGATCGGTGATGCTGTGGGCCTGTTTCTCTTCCAGAGGCCCTGGGAACCTTGTTAGGGTGCATTGCATCATGAATGCTTTGAAATACCAGGACATTGTAAATCAAAATCTGGTGGCCTCTGCCCGAAAGCTGAAGATGGGTCGTCACTGGATCTTTCAGCAAGATAATGACCCTAAATATGTGGCCAAATCTACACAGAAATGGTTTACCAGACACAGAATCAAGCTCCTCCCATGGCCATCTCAGTCCCCACACCTCAACCCCACTGAAAACCTGTGGAGTGAGCTGAAGAGGAGAGTCCATATCTATCATTACCTCAGTTTAATTCGCCAGGTCCTCTGTGCTCTTTGCACTCGCTATTTCTTTCTCGCATTTCGATCTCCCTGTCCCTGCTCTCTTATACCAGCCCTGCTTTCTGATCGTCTCCTCGCTGCAGTCACCACAATAGCACTGCTCGTCCACCCCCTTGTCCCCTTGGACTGATTTCCAGCCTGTGATCCTGGCCCTCCTGACCGACACAGTCCTGCCTCATCTCCAGTGTCCTGCCTACGGTGCTCCGACTGCTCTGGATCTGGACTGCTGACTCCACTCTGATAATTAAACCCTTAAACTCCCTTAAATAGTTTTCCCTTAAATAGACTGATCATTGAAAAAGATTTTTTTGATCACACTTTATTTGAAGTGTTGCTAATGATTTACATTATACAGCATGCATAATGCCTTCATAAATGAGACATAATGTCTTCATAAATCATACATAAGCAAACGTCATGCTTTATAAAGGGTGAAATAACACGTCCTTCCTCAGCTTGTGATGCCAGACGTGATATAACTGACGATGTCACTTAGCTAGTGGCTAAATGCGATAAAGGGTGACATTGTCAGCTAAGTGACATTGTCATTATCACATCTGGCATCACATGTTGAATAAGGAAGTGTTATTTCACCCTTTACAAAGCATGACATTCGCTTATGAATGATTTATGAAGACATTATGTCTCATTTATGACGGCATTATACTTGCTGTATAAAGCCTGTATGAGCAACACTTCAAATAAAGTGTGACCATTTTTTTTTCAAAATGTCACATATTCAGTATCTACTGATTGCAGGACTTCACTGAAGCTACATCACACTTATATTGACAGAAATATTCAAACCCAAGACATCATGTTTGAAGGACCACATCATTACTTCAAATGGAAAATATCTTGATCTTGTGGATCGTTTAATAGGCATTTATTTGTAATTCAAACTGCACATATTTGGGATTGCAGAAACCCTTGGGATCGTCACCAGAATTAAAAATAGGCCTGAAGTTACACAGGTTTGAATGCACCTGCTACATTCGATGGACGCATAATATTGGTCTGTTGTTTTTACGAGGTGAAAGCCTGTTTATTTTCACTCATGGTTCCATTATTGACTCCTGTGATTTGGTGCTGCCTGGTGTTGTAAGGTCCGGTGTCCCAATGGGGGCAGCGGGTAAGTGAAATAAAAGCGGAGAACACCAAGTGCAGGACATGGAATTTTATTCAATGAAGAAAGTGCGCAAATAAACAGAAAGAATAAAATGCATAAGGGAATAAAACTAAGAAACTAAACGGGGGTTTTGCAAACTAAAGCGTTACTATGTGAGACTACCTGCCTGTGAAGGGGTAAACCGAGGTATAAATAGAGGGGAAAATTATTAAATATTGAAAATCAGGTGTGAACATGAACAGAGGGAGAACAGAGGGTCATGGGATGGTTGGGGAAAGCCTGGTCGTCCGTGAAACAGGAAAGCCTGATAGTGGAGGACATTACAGGCGTCCTGCTTGTGCCAGCCTGGGGGCAGGTATCCTACATACAGACCTCCACACTGCTGGCACATGGAGCTGTAAAGCCCATATATCCTACAGAACACACCTTAAATTTCCCCATTACTGCAATCATTTTCCAGCTAAATCTATTCCCAAATGACATAAAAAAAACTTGCATCTCCACCATATGCTGTGCCATTTCTGTGATGGAGAGAACCATTCACGCTGGAAAAGGAATGTTTGTAAATATATTGCAATGTAGCATTAAATCCAGATATTGTTGCCTTGTTAAGGTCACAAATATGTAATTGAAATGTTCTGAATATTTTAATATCTTTTAAGCACTTATTCTATAGTGCTGAGTTAAGAATTAGATTGAGGCTGTTCTTGCCTGTTCATTCTGATGGTCATGTAACAATGGCCCAGGCAACAGAAAGCAAAGGTGTACTGCGGAGTTTTAGTTTTTGTGTAACTCTATGTGAGTGTGTGTGCGTGTGCATGTGTGTGTGTGTGCGTGTGTGTATGTGTGTGAGCACCTGTGTGTACCTGTGCGCGCGTGTGTGAGTGAGCAATTGCGTGTATGTGTGTGTGTGTGTGTGTGTGTGTGTATGTGCGCCTGTTTGTGTGTGTGTGTGTGTGTGTGTGAGCACCTGTGTGTACATCTGCGTGTGTGTGTGAGCAATTGCGTGTATGTGTGTGTGTGTGTGTGTGTGTGTGCATCCCATACTGCACTGTGTGCATCTCTCTGCCCAGGAAGCCCATCTCATCAGCTCCTGTAATTGAAGTTTCCCTCCCTCTTTGGGAATCTCTGCTCTCCCTCTGCATCTGTTCTGATAACCCCCACTCTCATTAAACCAGTCACACACCGAGTAAAGCATACCTCACACACACACACCCACACCCACACTTATGCATACCTCCTACATTCTCATACAAAACACGCCCACCCCCCACACACACATATGCACCCCTTACACATGTGCATTCATCCAGACACGCACTTTTGCGTTTCCACCAAATGCAAACCAAATTTTTTGCACGACCAGATTATATTCAAAGCCAACGCAAAGACGGAAATACACAAGAAAAGACATTAGTTCGCGCCGGAAGACACAAATCGTGGGATTCGCGCCATGTCAAAATATTTCTTTTGCGAAAAATTTGAGTGAGTAGAGCAGTGTTCTGAATAGCAACATTGCAACTAACAGCAACATTGGCTAGCTAGGCATTCAACACGTTCACATTCAAACTGTAGTTGGCTGCATTCCTTTAGATAATAGGAATGCTAGCAACCTTGTTTGCGAGCTAGCGAGCTAGCTATGTCAAATAACCTATGGATCACTGTTCACAAAAAAAAAATTCTGATCAAGCTCAACATCAGATATGACGTCATTAGTTTTGCGAATATTTTTATTTTCAAGCAGGCACAATATTCATTAAGTAAAATATTTGTGATGTTAGCATAGCAACAGTAACATCACCATCTTAGCGATGATTTTTGGAGGTTGCAGGAAGTTCCGCCCGCCGCTTAAGTGTAAACAAGGCTCAACTGGCATTGCTATTGGTCGGCAGTGTGAATTTGCGTATCAACCCTCAACTAAGTTGTTCTCCCATAGATCTTTGCGTGAACAGGGAGGAAAATCTTCACTGCAAAAAAAAAAACAAAACAAAAAACAAATGATCCCACGGTCTAACTCCAAGGAATAAACCGAGGAGGAATTTTGCTTCCTGTTCAGTGGAAAGGCAGCATACACACTCACACACCCTACACAGAAACCTGCAAACACTCCCCCAGAGATACACGCATGATTACCCAACACTCACCCTCCACACAGGCACACACCCATGCACACACATGCTGAGGAACGTACACATGCCTCACGAACATGCCCTACATTTTCACCCGGCACACTTAATTGCACTTCTAATTTCCCCGAGTTCTTGCAATCATTTTATTGCCGTTATGGGAGTGCAGCAGTTGAAGGGATTTTGTGCCGAGATCCTGCTGCCTGAGAACCCTTTTAATCAAACACGGTAACCTCCCGTAAAAACTCCCCCAGCGGCCCCCCACCCCCCCCCCCACCCCCCACCCTCTGAGCGTACCGGGGATGCAGCTGGGAAATTGGGCGATGCAGAAATGCCCCGGCACACACTGCCCTGCTTCAGTTCTCTAAAATCCGGAGTCGTGACTGCGCTGGAGGGCAGGCCACTGTCCCGTGTGTTCGGTCGGGAAGTTTTTTTACACGTAGATATGGCATGCTTCAGTGTGCCTGTTAAGATTGGAGTAAAAAAAATTTCAGAAAAAAGTCATTTTAAACTGTAACCTATGATCCTGCAGGGCACCCATGTTGAGTTAAACTGCTCTTTGTGAGATAAAATTCTGCAATCTTGTAAGTTTTCACACGTTTCACACTCATGATTACGGGTTCCTCACAGAACTATACATAGTGTTCTTATTTGGCAGGACTGGTTTCCTTTCAGAACCATTCTTTTTCTGAAATTGAGCCAAAAAACCCTTTTATTCTGAGAGCCAAGATTTCTGAGCTCTTTTTGCAGGATTTTGATATGTAATTATCTGTCCTCTGACTTGTTGATGGAGGTTCTTGTTCCTCATCAGTTGGAGTACTTGTTCCCTCTGATTTCTGTCTGTCACTCTGATAACCGCGATGTGTCTTTCCCAGGCGGCTGGGCAGCTCAGTGACTCGATGTTGCTGCGGTGACCGAGGTAGCGTGAAAGCGTACGAGGCGCGTCCGTCAAAGAGGCGGCCCCAGCAGGATAGAAGTCACAACGCGTGAATCAATTATGCCGTCGTCCGACGAGTCGGGAGAGATAAAACACTTTCTGCTGTGCAGCCCATCCTGACACGCTATGAACATCACGCAAACAATGTTTTACAAGGATGCTTATTCAATATTTAAAATAAAGACAAAGTAGAAGGACTGTGTTTTGTTTGAGACAGAAGTGATCGGGGATCCTGGGTCCTTTATAAAGTTGGAGAGGGTCAGTACAATGAGAGGCAGGGTTTGAAAAGTTTGAGACAGATTGTGATTGGTGGGATGGAGACTGCTGGTTGCTGATTGGAGTTCAGCATGTCTGTAAATGGCTCCAGTACATTGTGGTGAGCAGGGCTGATTTGCACATACATGCACACTCAGATATGTACATGGCTGTGCTTATACATGCATGTATCTTAATACACACTCATTCATGACACAAAAGCAAAAACACACAAAAGCACACACATATAGCTCCCAATGTACACATGTGCGCGCGCACACACACACACCTCATATATATAGCTCGAGATATCAAATTAATACAACAAGTGTAGTACTTTTTATTTATTCTGAGCCTTCAGCCTTCGCTATTTTGAAGGCTCAGAATAAATGAAAATTACTGCTCTTGTTGCATAAATTTGATATCTCGGCCTCACAAATTTGAGATCAATTTATCCCATAAATGTCAGTGTTGTATTTTTTGGGAAGCAGAAAAATAGCATTAACTTTAGCTTCCGGTTGGCAGTTTATTAAAGTCAATAGGATGAATAATTTGCGAGCTAGCATGCTAATCCTTTTTGCCAATAACCCTCTATTAACCAAACCCATTTCCAATTGTGTTAAAATTATTTCCCTTTGCAAAAATGTTTATTTAGGCCATTATTAGAAATACAGTAGACAAAAAATAAATAAATAAATTGACACATTTGGCCCACCTTTCCAAATTGTCACAAATCTGCTACATTAGGTAATAATGCTAATGAAAACATTAAAGTGACATACCAATCAAGTTATTCTCAAATGTTTATTTTGCAATTAGAAACCAAACCAACAGGGTGTCCAGGCTGTCAACCCTTTTACTTCATGTAGCAGATATGCTACGCTGGTTAATAGAGGGTTAAATTAATAAAATAAAACATCTACAACAACAGTCACTGGTGCAACTTATTACTTTGCTAGCCAAAAGTGTTAGTATGCTAGCTAACAAATTACTCTTCCAATTGATTTCAACTAGAAGGTAACACCAGCGATGGTGAACAGTTACAAGCAGAATTTGTAAAGTTACCTTTGCAAGCAAATTAGTTGAAGTTTGTCAATGAACAGAATCCGACTTATCGTGACGCGAGAAAGCTGTATCACAAGTGTGATATCAGGCCTGTATCTCATGGGTTGTATTTTACAGATTTTGATCATTTATGGGATAAATACAACGCATATATATGCACATGCTTGTGCTCACACACTGTGTTTCAGGGTTCATACACAGTACGCACACAAAAACTCACACACACATACATAGACACAGTGTGTCCTAGACCTCCTATACAGTATTCACACACTTACTCCCACACGCACATGCATGTACACACAGCCACACGTTTCTTACATGCGTGAGACGAGTTCTGATCCCTACACATTATTGGCTCGATGTCTCACGGCTGACGATGATCATGAAAGTATTCAAAATCTGCTCTGTGAAACATGCCAGGAAAATATGCAGCACTCAATTACAACAGTATCAGCTAGCTGTTTGCTGTTAGCTGCATTCACCTGCCTTTAATTGGGCTCACCTTTCCCTCTGTTACAGGACAGGGCTGTGTTTTCAGAATCTCTCTCTCTCTCTCTCTCTCTCTCTCTCTCTCTCTCTCTCTCTCTCGTGTACTTACACAAACCCCGATCTCATTCCCACTGCAGTACTCCATTAGTGGGTTATGGCATGTGTGATCTCAGTGCTGCTGGAGTGCGAGACTTCCGATGTTCAGTAAGTGGAAGAGTGGCTCTGTTAATTAGCTGCTAATTGCTATCCTCCCTGAGACGTGTTCCCTCAGAGCGGGGCTTGATGTGATGGATTCAAATGAGCTGATGTGTTAGATGGTGACTCTCCCTTTCTGTGCTTTTTTTTTCCCACTAGCTTCTTGCACATGGCGGGTTCTTCCCTTTTACGGGATGGTAAGTATCTCTCAAGCTTCAGACCTTTCTGACCATCGATATTATTAAATAGTGGATGTAGTCTCCATAACATCGCCCATACGGTGCTGATAAGCCATATTGAAGCTCATAGGTGCTCCCAGCCAAGGGCGTAGGTTTAATGTGAGAGTTGTAAAGGATGTTGATACAATCCCCAATTCCAATGAAGTGAATAAAAACAGAATACAATGATTTGCAAATTTCACAAACCCACATTTTATACAGAATAGAGCACAGACAACATATCAGATGTTAAAAGTGAGACATTTTCCAATTTCATACAAATATTACCTTATTTTGAATTTGATGGCAGCAACATGTCCCAGAAAAGTTGGGACAAGGGCAACAAAAGGTTGGAAAAGTAAGTGGTAGTAATGAAAAACAGCTGGAGGAGCATTTTGGAAATAATTATGTTAATCGGCATTTTAGAGAGGCAGAGTCTCTCAGAAGTAACGATGGGCAGAGGCTCACCAATCAGTGAAAAACTGTGTGTAAAAATTGTGGAAAAATTTCAGAAAAATGTTCCTAAATGAAAAATTGCAAAGACTTTGAATGTCCCACCAACTACAGTACATAATATCATCAAAAGATTCAGACAATCTGAAGAAATGACTGTGCACAAGGGACAAGGCCGAAGGTCAATACTGGATGCTCGTGATCTTCGGGTCCTCAGGCAGCGCTGCATTAAAATCGGGCATGATTCTGCACTGGAATTCACTGCATGGGCTCAGGAACACTTGCAGAAGTCATTCTGGGAACACAGTGTGCCGTGCACCAATGCAGGCTAAAGCTGTATCATGCAAAGAAGAAGCCATATGTGAACACGATCCAGAAACACTGCCGTCTTCTCTGGGCTAAAGCTCATTTAAAATGGTCTGATGCAAAATAGATAATTGTTCTGTGGTCAAATTAATCAAAAATTTGAATTTCTTTTTGGAAACCATGGACTCTGTGTCGTGCGGACTAAAGAGGAGCGGGACCATCCAGCTTGTTATCAGTGCCCAGTTCAAAAACCTACATCTCTGATGGAATCAGGTTGCATTAGTGCCTATGGCATGGGCAGCTTAAAGATCTGGAAAGGCACTGTCAATGTTAAAAAGTATTGTCCCATCCAGACACAGTCTCTTTTAGGGAAGGTCTTACATATTTAATCAAGACAATGCTAAACCACATACTGCATCCATCACAACAGCATGGCTTCACAGGAGAAGAGTCCAGGTGCTGAAATGGCCTGCCTGCAGTCCAGACTTCTCACCAATACCTTTGGCGCATCATAAAACGGAAAATCCGACAAAGATGACCCAGGACAGTTGAGCAGCGAGAATCCTACATCTGACAAGAGTGGGACAACATTCCTTTCCCAAAACTCCAGCAACTGGTCTCCTCATTTCCCAGATGTTTAAAAGCTGTTGTTAAAAGAATACGGGATGTTACACAATGGTAAACACGGCCCTATTTCAACTTTTTTGAGATTTGTTGTTGCCGTCTAATTCAAAATGAGCTTATCATTTTCATGAAATGGTAAAATGTCTCACTTTCAACATCTGATATGTAGTCTATGTTTTATTGTGAATAAAATATGAGTTTATGAGATTTGCACATCATTGTATTCTGTGTTAATTCACATTTTCTGCAACCTCCCAACTTCATTGGAATTGGGGTATGTATGATGCGAGTGCACATCGGGCGCAAGCTGGAAAATTTTTGCAACAAACTGAGTTCAAATACTAAGCATAACAGTATCAAACAATTGAAATACTCTTCCCAGTTAAAAGTAATTTTATTACATGCCATTGGGGTTAGCTAGGGTATTGCCATCTGATATTCCTCAGGCATTATATTGCTGTACATGGCCCAAGGAGGCAAAAATTGGAATTGACTTCACACAGTACTATCCGTACCTCATCTTCCTCTCGACCTTCTTTTTTTTCTCCTATTCTTGCGTTCTTTGATGACCACAATTGTGCTCTTTTTTCTGTTTAGATTGCAACAACTGAGAATGGATCCACATCACATCTGGGCTTGAGTACAACTGTACCCCAGGTGATTTCCGCCACTGGTCACCTAGTACTTGAATATCGATTAATGCTTGAATCTTGTTCACTTTGCACTCCATAAACCTGCTCAGTTCTAGTAGGCTGGACATTGAAACCAAGTGAGAGGATATCCAGCTACATTAGCTAGACAGTTTACAATCCTGTGAATTATGCATCATTATGCGTGGTGCTGTTTTCTGAAAACAACGTTAGTGTGGTGACTGCAGCTGCGAGAAACACTTAAAATTGGACCATTGATTATCTATGGATACCATCAAACCGCAAACTGAGAGTTACATTGGACTGGATAATGTTAGATTTATGATTCCACGTTTCTTTCATTTTCCCCACTGATCCAAAGTTGGTCGGGATATTTTTGCGACATCTGAAAGTTGGTCGGGAGATATTCTGAACATCCTACCAAAATCTACGCCTGTGCTCCCAGCCATTGCCATCTTGACGGTCTCTGACTCCGCCTAACTCCCTGCTGACCAAAAAATGGGCAAACTGAATGGCTGTTCACTCGGAATGTGAGTCTCACGGTAATACTGGACCTCAAAAATGACTGTTAGGACTTCTTGTTTATTCAGTTTAAGCCAGTTTTTTTGCTCTCTAACTGCCCTCTCGTTCCTCAAGATTTGCTGCAGCCCCTTTGTGAGCCACCACACTTAACCTCCTCAGCATTCACGTGTTCATCAGTCAATCATCATTTACCTACCTGCCCCTGCCACGCTTCTCACCTCTCAGAAAATTTCCTAGAATTTAAAATCCTCTCGACCGTATCCCATATCCCGCCGTCTGCCCCTGTTCTGGGCGTTATGGTGGATCTCTAGGGTTTAGGGGCATGATTTGGTAAATGGTAAATGGTAAATGGACTGCATTTATATGGCGCTTTCTAGTCACATGATATGACCCCAAAGCACTTTACAACTTTTTGCCTCTTTTTGTACATTGGATTTGAGAGGTCCCGGGTTCAGGGCCTGAGTTTGGTGCTCGGACGAGCCCCTATCACAGGGAGCAAACTCAGTCCATACCTGCACAGTTTATATGTGTGTTTTGGTCGCTGAAGGAGGTGTCTGGAACATGCTGAACATGTATTGTGCGTTTTGATCGGACGAGTTGAAATTGAATTGAAAGGACGAGTTCCGTCATCTCCTGAGGAGTGGTGTTCTTTCAGTAAAAAGTACGGACGGGGAAAATTGCCATGTGCGAAGAGACATTCATTCAGCCCGCTGTGGATCTGCGCTGACGCACTCTTTCACTCCCCTGTTTAAAGAGCCGTTTTGTACTCCCTGTATGAGTCAAGGACGCAAGGAGATGAGGGTTCCTGACTTCTGTTTGATGTCCCATTTAACCCCCATTCATTATCTGTAAAAGATATTCGGGCTGAGGGAGGACAGGCCTTGTTTAAGAGCCAATCGGGGATAGTCACAGGGATTCGCCTTATTCCAAGGTCTGGGTAATTTGGCACAGCTGAAGCCTATTTTAAATCATCAGTCCAATTTGCTTTCTCTACCGGAATTAAATGCACTTTTCAAGTGATGAGCATTAACAGGGTCCCAGCTCTCTTGTTTTTTATGTTTCTATTTGTGAGTTCTGCGTGTTATTTGCACGTGTTTGTGTGCCTATGTTATAGCGTGTGCATACCCGGTGGTGGCTTTTGCTAGCATAGGTGTGCGTTGGGTGTTAAGCACAAGTGCATGCACCAGTGGAGTTAATCTTCGAAGAACTGAACATTTATCCGTAAAATTTGAAAGTGGAGTTGGAGTATATTGTCACTGCACTAGCCTACGATTAAGTCTCACTCAATAAGGCAATCAGAATCTCAAAATTTTCGAATACTACTTCGAAAATCTAATCAAGATTCTCTTCACGGCATCTGTGATACTTCCTTCGAGATTCAATGCTTGTGAAGTTGTGTTGCTTAGCTGCATGTGTTTGAGGGAGTTTTGAGGACTGTGTGCAGTTGAATTATTGTTAGAGCATCCTAAGGTCCAGACCCACATGAGTTCACCGTGTTTTTTTGAGGCTGTAATGCCAACAGACGTTTAAAATATCAGTTGCTCTGTGATTCACATACATCATTTGATTACGGATCCATTAACTTCTCTTGTTTTGTGTACCTACGCATGATACAGCAGGTTAACGGTGGCCAAGCACAAGTGCAGCAAATTAGCCTGAGCTACTAGTGTTTACATACAAGGCATCAGATTACTGCGCTGCTGTGTATATACAGTGTGTTAGTCTGCATTAGTGAGCATCATATACACCAATCAACCATAACATAATGACCACTGACAAGAGAACAGAATAGCATTGATTATCTCAATATATTAGGCAATATATTGGGGATATATAGGGCAGCAAGGTAATATTTTGTCTTCAAAGTTGATGGGTTGGAAGCCAGAAAAGTGGGCAAGCGTGATGATGTGAGCAACTCTGACAAGGGCTATATTGTGATGGCTGGACCACTGGGTCAGAGCATTCCCAAAACTGCTACTGCTGTGTGGTGCTCCCAGTCTGCAGTGGACAGTACCTGCCAAAAGTGGCCCAAGGAAGGAAAATTGGTGAACCTGCGACAGGTTCTGGGCGGCCAATGCTCAGTGATGCAGAGCGAAGGCTGGCCCATGTGGTCCCATTCTGCGGAAGAACTACTGCTGTTGAAACTGCTGAAAAAAGTCCATCCTGGTTCTGATGGAAAGGCGTGAGAAGACTCAGTGCATCACAGTTTGTTGCGTATGGGGCTGCATAGCCTCAGGCTGGTCAAGGTGCCCTTTCTGACCCCTGTCCACCACTGAAAGCCTCTACAGTGTGCATATGAGCTTTGGAACTGGACCATAGAGCAATGGAAGAAGGTGGCCTGGTCTGATAAATCACATTTTCATCCACATCATGTGGATGGCCGGGTGCTTGTGCATCATTTACCTGGGGAAGACGTGGCACCAGGATGCATTTGGGAAGAAGGCAAGCCAGCAGAGGCAATTTGATGCTTTGGAAAATGTTCTGCTGGGAAACTTTGGGGCTTTGCCATTCATGTAGATGTTATTTTGACATGTCCCACCTACCTGAACACTGTTGAAGCCAAGTGCACCCCTTCATGGAACCAGTATTCCCTACTGACAGTGGTCTCTTTCAGCTGGACAATGCACCCTGCCACAGTTATGCAGTGAAGACATGTGCAAAGACAATAATTCAGGTTTCAGGGGAAGCACTCAACTGACAGACAGATATCACAGGCATCGTCAGCCCTGATTAGAAAGGCCAATACTCTACTCTACTCTACTCCAGATGAAGCCAATCATCTTCCCTGGAGCTTGTATTTACAGCGCTATCCGCTATGGAGGTGGGCTCCTGGCGCTGAATCACTTCCTCTGGTCAGGGCTGCCGTCCCTAGTGCTGAAGGCGTTTTCAGGAAGGGGAGGTGGGCATCGATATGCGGGGATGGGGTGTTTTGGATGGAGTTTCTCAGTTGCTGCACCAGAGTGCATTGATATGTTTAAAGGCCAGGCTTTAGTTGTGGGAAGAAGGCACGAGATGCAGCGCACCATTAGTTTTCACTCCTGAAATGCTTTCTGTATGTAACTTGCTAATGAGAGGCATGAAATTGATTTGGTTATATCTTTTACTTTTTAATGGATAGATGGAGTGACAGACAACTGGACTGATGTACAGATATATGATGACTGGATGGTGTTACGAAACAACACAGGTGGAACACACTAGGGGAACATGAACTTGGAAACATGAGCTAGAACGGAAGGGAGACACAAGAGGGGAGTGAGACGCCATAAGCGGGAATCCAAAATAAAATTTATTAACATAAACACAGAAATAAACCAGGGGGAAAAAGGGGCACTCAGGCCAACAAAAACACAACATACCAGGGGAACAGACTCCGAACAAGACATGGAACGAGACTTGAGACAAACAGAACTCTGGAAGCTAGACATACTCACAAGACAAGACAGTTGGCACAGCTGGCAGATGGCTAACTCGGGTGGCACAGCTGGCCAGGAGAAGGGTAAGGGAGAACATCAGGAGGGGGACAGACAGGACACAGGGCTCAGGGCAGGCAGGAACACTGGGGCTATGGCTTGGGCTTGGGACTGTGGCTATGGCTTGGCTTGGCTGGTGCTCAGGACAGGCAGGGCTGGCTGGTGCTCAGGACAGGCAGGGCTTGGCTGGTGCTCAGGACAGGCAGGGCTTGGCTGGTGCTCAGGACAGGCAGGGCTTGGCTGGTGCTCAGGACAACTCGAGACAGGAGGAAGACTGGCACAAGGACACAAGACGCTGGAGGAGACAGGGGGCACCAGGGGCTTGAATGCAGAAGGGCAGGCTGGACAGGGAAGGAGGCTGAACTCGAGACACAGAAAAACCTGAGGGGACCAGAGGAGAAGTGCACGAGGCAGAGGGAGGGGGAATGCGTGCGAGCATGATGCGTGTGTGATGCGTGGGTGATGCATGAGTAGGTGCGTGAAGTCAGATCTGCTGACGTGCAGAAGCTGCTCAAACATATAGGGCAGGGGCACACACAGACACAGGTGTTGAAACTTAATCCAATTAACAAGGGGTGGAACATGAGGGAAACCAATTACTTGAAAACATTAACATTAACACACAGACAAGGATCACAAGACAATCCCAAAGATGGGATAAATAAACTGGATAAAAGACTCCTAAGCGTACAGAAAGAGCCAGAATAGATTATAAGAATGCAGAGATTCTGCAGGAAACTTTAGCAAAGCCAGTGAACAGTAAGGCGAGGGGCGGAGACTAGAACAGAGCGACTGCTGAGAGATAATTAGTCAATTAGTAAGTGCAGCTATACAATCCCGGGTGCTCGTTAGCAGATTAGTATTATATACAAGGTTAGTTTGGTTAGTAATTTTAGAAAACAACAAACTGTTAGTAATGTTAGTATGAATAGAAAAGCAAGGGGAAACTAGAAAACGAGAACAGAAGGAAGGATGAAACCCAGAATCCATTAAATCACCCGAAATAGTGTCACAATCAATTAACACAGAAACTGATACAAACAATGACGTGACCGGGGAGAAAACAAAGACAGTACATGGGTAAAACGTGGACTGAACTACACGGGAGAGGAATGAAATGTGAACACTAAGACATGGACTAAAAACTGACATACCAAAATGATAGAAACCTAAAATTGACTAACCAGACACTCAGACCACGGAACACAACAGATGGACCAGGCCCTGCGCTAGAACAGGGAATTGGGGTGGCACAGACATGTCCCTTTATGACAATTAGGATGGTCCTGGCCAGTTCTCAATTATTTTCCTTTATTGACGCGTTTTCCAATTATTGCAATTGGCAACTGAAGACACGGTCTCTCTCCATATGCCATCTAACAGCCATGAAATCAGGGGGTATATTCAGTAGAACTGAGAATTGGGGTGGACAAAACATTCGTTTTAAACAATTTTTTGTCCTGACCAGTTCTCAGTCTTTTCCCCTTTTTCCCCCTGTAACAACTCGGTGAGCAAACAGCCAAATTAAGTCGCTTATCTGGTCAAACAAAGGCGACGGGGGTTTTTTGGGGTTTTTTTTGGAGGGGGGGGTTTCAGTCTCCCGGGAGCAAAGCAAAGTATGATAAAGTAAAATACATTTAAAGCTAAATTTAGAGAATAAATTTAAATAAATAAATTTAATTTAATAAACTACGCAACAAAGCGTAGTGGGGGGCTTGAAGCAGTGGCCGCATGGGAAATCAAGGGAGAAGAGCATTAGTAATAACCTGAAATGTTTTTATGCAAGAAGCATAAAAAATAAATTTCCAGAGCTTGAGGCCGTTATGATTAGTGAGGGCTATGACATAGTTGGGATTACAGAGACATGGCTTAGTGAAGAGGATGGAGATGAATATAATATAGAAGGTTAAAAGCTCTTTAGGAAGGAAGGATGTAATAGGCGAGGAGGGGGCGTAGCAATATATGTGAATTAAAGCACAAATGTACAGGAAATTCCAGAAATTGAACATTCCTTTCCCTGTGAAGATATCTGGGTCAGGCTCATTGGCAAACACGGGACAGGTTTAAAAATAGGAGTAGGCTATCGACCACCAGCTTTGGACAGTACAGTCAATGAAATGCTTTTTAGGAGGATTACGCAAGCTTGTAGAGGTGGAGGGACTATTATTATGAGAGACTTAAATTATCCTGATATCCATTGGGAAATGGTGAAAGGACAGGGTAGGGGGGAGGAAGAATTTATAAATGATAATTTTTTGGTGCAGTATGTTAATAAACCTACAAGAGAGAAGGCAATTTTAGACTTGGTGCTCTGTAATGACCCAGATAGAATTAGCAATGTTGAGGTACTGGACAAGTGGACAGGTACTTGTGACAAGTGATCACTCTGCTGTTAATCTTGATGTTTCATGGGAAGTTAAAAAGGTGTATTCGAAAACAAAAATTTTCAATTTTAGGCAAGCAAACTTTGACAGGATGCGCTCATATCTAAGTGAAATAAAATGGGAGACACTCCTGGACTGTGAGTCTGTAAATGAGGTGTGGGAAAGATGTAAGGGGGTTTTACTTGAATCACAATGCAAATTCATTCCAAAGGTGTCCAAAAGTCAGCTGAAAAGCAGAATCCTCAGTGGATGACCAAAAGTATTCGAAGGATTTTGAGGGAAAAGAGGAATCTTTATAAGATGTACATAAAGGATAACAATGAGAATACTAAGGCTGAATACTGTAAAATGTGTGCTGTGGTCAAAAAAGAGCTGAGGAATGCTACAAGGCTGTATGAAAGACAAATTGCAGAGGGGGCAAAAACTAACCCTAAGCGCTCATTTCATTACTGTAGCAGAAAAAGGAAAGTCAAAGAGCAGGTTAAGTGCATAAAGAATAAAAATGGATCACTGTATTTGATACAGTACCGCATAAGAGACTAATTTTTAAAATGAACTCCATTGGAGTTACAGGAGGTATTCTGGAGTGGATTCAAAACTGGTTACAGGACAGAACACAAAGAGTGGTGGTCAGGGGTATCTCATCTGAGCTAGGTATGGTGGGGAGTGGCATCCCACAGGGATCGGTGTTGGGACCCCTGCTGTTCCTCATCTACATTAATGACCTCGATAGGAATATTGAGAGCAGATTAGTTAAATTTGCAGAGGATACTAAATTTGGGGGTTTGGCAAATAGTTTAGAGTCGACTAAAGTGATTCAGGATAATTTGGATAGAATCCAGAATTGGGCAGAAATGAGGCAAATGAAATTTAATGTAGTGAAATGTCAAGTTCTACATGAAGGTAAAAAAAATAAATAAACGGGATGACTTCACGGGACTTCACGGGTTTCTGGATTTCAACCATTCTGATATGGGATCAGTAAGACACCAGCTGCGGGGAGATGGGAATGAGGATTTATTACAAAACAAAACAAAGCAGGCACGAGGGCCAACGAAAAACTTGGCCCAAAGGGTTGCAAAAAACTAACTAAGGTACGCTACACAGAGCTAAACAAAGAATGCAAAACGACAAAAAACAAAAGGTACTGGAAACTCCAGGCAAGATGATCAAGAAAAATAAATAACAAGGCTATATATATATATATATATATATATATATATATATATATATACACACACACACACACACACAAGACAAGAGCTAATATCACGAGACTTGACAAGAGGCTAGAACAAGACTTGAAACTTGACATGCAAGGGAACTTGAAACACTGTCTGCCAGCCAACTTCCACCGCATCCAGATAAAGGCTAAATAATCAAGGACACATGAGGGGCAACACCTGGAGAAGCAGAAACAAGAGGCATGGCAAGATCAAGACATGGACAGAGATTGGATGACATGACCTGCTCATTAAGGGAATGAGCGTGCTCAGCTTAAGTACCAATTAAGTATGCAGCTTGGAAGCAAGCATGAATGTTAAGAACAGAAAACCACAGCAAGATCTTGAAATAGCAAAGCAGGAATCATGACAATCAACTCCCTGTCTAAATTAGTAATATTAGTAATGTGCCTATCTAAGAAAAAACACCACCCAGTGAATGTTAGTAAATGTTAGTAACTTAAAAACAGTTAATTGTCAATTAACCTTAGCGAGCCCTGAATCATCACAGCACAGAAGGAAGAGGGAAATACCAAAGCCCACCCAGAGCTCTGAAATGTGCAACAACGAAGGCACGGGGCGGAACACAGACAAGCGGTGGAGTGGCATGGCAGACCTGGCAAAAACAAAAACATGGACAAGGAATAGAAAATCCTGAAACAAGAAACTGTTAAAACTATGACATGAACATGAACTATGAACTATGGAATCTTGGAACATAAAATTGTAAAAACCATAAATGCTGTCCTGGCCAAAGGCCAGAACACAACAGTACCCCCCCCTTACAAAAGCGGCACCTGACGCTGACAAAAAACACCAAGAACTAAAATACATGAAGCCGCACAAAACTAAATACAAATCCCACAAGACAAATAACTAACGAGAATACTAAAGACAAAAACTCTATGACACAAAACACCTAACCAAGAAACAGTACAACAAGAAACATTAAACATAAACAAGATTACTTAATTCTCCAGCAAGCTGGGGCTAAGGCTTGGGCTATGGTAATGGCTTGGGGCTATGGCTATGGGCTATGGGCTTGGGACTATGGCTATGGCTATGGCTTGGCTTGAGGCTATGGCTATGGGCTATGGCTAGGGCTTGGCTTGACTATGGCTAGGGGTGTGACTGGTGGTAGTCACGGATGAGGCTCTTGTCTAGGATGTGCCTGGCCGGGACCCAGGAACGCTCCTCTGGGCCGTACCCTTCCCAATCCACGAGGTACTGGAGGCCCCGGCCCCTCCGACGGCAATTCAACAGAGACTTGACTGTGTAGGCCTCCCCTCCGTCGATGAGCTGAGGAGGAGGCGGAGGCTCAGGTGGGGGCATGAGGGGGGAGGTGGCAACAGGCCTCAGGCGTGAGACGTGGAATACTGGGTGGAGACGTCGCATGGTGGATGGGAGCTTGAGCCGGACAGCAGTGGGGCTGATGATCCTTTGGATGGGGAAAGGACCCAGGAAGCGAGGAGCCAGCTTGCGGCTTTCCACCCGGAGTGGGATGTCTTGTGCCGCCAACCAGACCTTCTGGCCGACCCGATAGTGAGGGGCTGGGCGCCGACGCTTGTCTGCCGTGGTCTTCATGGTCTTGCCCGCCCGGACTAAGGCGCGGCGAGCAGACAGCCACACACGGCGACACCGTCGGATGAATGCCCCGGCCGAAGGCACCCCGACTTCCTCCTCCTGGCTGGGGAACTGAGGAGGCTGGTAGCCCAAACAGCACTCGAAGGGGGAGAGGCCGGAGGCAGAGGCGGCGTGGGAGTTGACGGCGTACTCGACCCAGGGTAGCATGGTTGACCAGGATGTAGGGTTTGTCGAGCACACACAGCGGAGGACCGTCTCCAGAGTTTGGTTGGCCCGCTCAGTCTGTCCATTGGTCTGTGGGTGGTAACCGGAACTGAGGCTGAAGGAGGTGCCAAAGGATGTGCAGAATGCTTTCCAGAAGTGGGAGGTGAATTGGGGACCACGATCTGACACTATATCCACAGGAATGCCATGGGGACGGACAACATGCTGGATAAGTAGGTCAGCTGTGGTTTGTGGTCTGAGGCAGAGGGGAGCTTGGGAAGGGGCACGAAGTGGGCAGACTTGGAGAACCGGTCAACTATGGTCAGGACAGTGGTGTTTCCATGGGAGACGGGCAGGCCAGTGACAAAGTCCAGAGCTATATGGGACCAGGGACGGTGAGGAATGGGCAGTGGTTGGAGCAGACCAGAGGGAGGTGCGTGGGAGGACTTGGCGCGGGAACAGACTGAGCAGGCAGAAACGAACCCCCGGACCT